>CM019822.1:44065280-44665280 GCA_009763385.1 Coix lacryma-jobi var. lacryma-jobi | reverse complement strand
AGTTACTTTTAGGTACACAAAGTCCCCTACCTTAAAGGTTAAGTCCCTTCTACGAGTGTCAGCATAGCTCTTCTGTCGGGACTGGGCTATCCTCAAATTATCCCTGATTTTCCTTACATGTTCCTCAGCATTCCTGAGCACATCTGGTCCGAACACTTGGCTCTCCCCTGTTTGATTCCAGAATAACGGAGTCCTACATTTCCTTCCATACAAGGCCTCAAATGGTGCCATTTTAAGACTCTTTTGGTAACTATTGTTGTAGGAGAACTCTGCATATGACAAACTCTTGTCCCAACTGGTCCCATACTGCAAAGCACAAGCTCTCAACATGTCCTCTAGAATCTGATTAGTCCGTTCCGTCTGTCCATCTGTCTGAGGGTGGTAAGCTGTACTAAAAGTCAACTGTGTCCCTAACGATTCGTGGACTTTTCCCCAGAAATGTGATGTGAACTGAGTGCCTCTGTCAGACACAATCTTTTTGGGAACTCCATGCAAACACACTATTCTTTCCATATATAGCTCTGCCAATCTTGCCCCTGTATAAGTGGTCTTAACTGGTAGAAAATGAGCAACCTTAGTGAGTCGATCCACGATCACCCAGATTGAGTCATAACCTCGTTGGGTGCGTGGTAAACCAACTATGAAATCCATGCCCACTTCTTCCCATTTCCATTCTGGTACTTTCATAGGTTGTAGCAAACCGGCAGGTCGCTGGTGTTCAGCCTTGACTCTCTGACAGGTATCACATATTGCCACATATTCTGCTACATCTCTTTTCAGACCATACCACCAATACTTTTCTTTCAGATCCAAATACATCTTAGTGCTACCCGGATGAATGGAGTAGGCTGACTCATGTGCCTCTTTCAAGATAGCCTCCTTAAGGGACTTCACATCAGGTACACAGATCCTCTTACCAAACCACAAGGTACCATCCTCATCTAGCTTGAAACCGGGTGCCTTCCCAAGTACTATATTCCCAGATATCTCCTTTAACTTTTCATCCTGCAGTTGAGCTTGACGTATCTCCTTCTCAAGTGTGGGCGTTACTTCCATCTCCACTGCACTAGCGACAAGACCCAGATTTAGATATGCCATTTCCTCACATAATTTCTCGGACCATTCTGTGATTAAGAGTTCATTCACATGACTCTTCCTACTCAGGGCATCTGCTACAACATTCGCTTTCCCTGGATGATAATGCACCTCCAGGTCATAGTCCTTAATTAACTCCAACCATCGGCGTTGTCTTAGGTTCAGATCTGGCTGAGTGAATATGTATTTCAAGCTTTTGTGATCTGTATAGATATCACTAGGATGTCCTATAAGATAGTGTCTCCAAATCTTCAGTGCATGAACCACTGCGGCTAACTCCAGATCATGGGTAGGATAATTCAACTCATGTTTCCTCAACTGCCTAGATGCATAAGCAACAACTCTACCTTCCTGCATCAGAACACATCCCAGGCCCATACGAGAAGCATCACAGTAGATAGAGAACTTCTTACTCAGATCAGGTAAGACTAGTACTGGAGCTGTAGTCAACCTCTTCTTCAACTCCTCAAAACTGGCTTGGCACTTATCAGTCCATAGGAATTTGGCATTCTTCTCTAATAGGGCGGTCATAGGTTTAGCTATTTTAGAAAACCCCTCAATGAACCGTCGATAGTATCCTGCCATCCCTAGGAAACTACGAACTTCACTTACATCCACAGGTGGATCCCAATCCAACACATCCTTAACCTTGCTTGGATCCACAGCTATTCCTCCATTAGAGATAACGTGACCCAGAAAAGCAACTTCTTTCAACCAGAACTCACACTTACTCCGTTTTGCATACAACTTATGCTCACGGAGTTTCTGCAAAACTAGTCTTAGGTGTTCTGCATGTTCCTCCTCATTCTTAGAGTATATTAAAATGTCATCGATGAACACTACCACGAACAGATCTAGGTACTCCATGAAAACCTTATTCATAATGTACATAAAGTGTGCGGGGGCATTAGTCAATCCAAAAGACATAACAGTATACTCATATAGCCCGTACCTAGTAACAAAGGCTGTCTTAGGGATGTCAGTAGCTCGAATCTTGATCTGGTGGTACCCCGATCGAAGATCGATTTTAGAGAATACACAAGCACCTTTTAACTGGTCAAAGAGGTCATCAATTCTAGGCAAGGGATATTTGTTCTTAATTGTGACTCTATTCAAGGTCCGATAATCAACACACATACGTTGACCCCCATCCTTCTTATCAACAAAGATAACTGGTGACCTCCAAGGTGAGGAACTAGGACGAATAAAACCCTTTTCTTGTAACTCTTTTAATTGTTTCTTTAGTTCTTCTAGTTCATCTACCCCCATTCTATATGGCCTTTGAGCTATAGGTGCAGTTCCAGGCAATAACTCAATAATAAACTCAACATCTCGGTCAGGTGGCATACCTGGTAGATCATCGGGAAAAACATCCTGGAATTCTTCCATCAGCCGATCTTGTGGTTGGTTATCTTTCTCTAACTGGTTCACCACAGCCTTCGGCTGCTCCTTCATGACCACATCAACTCTGAGTCTGTCCCCACTAGGAGTTGTCAACTCCACCACCCTTTCTTGACACTGGATCACTGCCCGGTGTTGTTTCATCCAATCCAAACCCAGAATTATATCGATTCCCGCTGTTCTCAACACGATGGGTCTCACTTGGAACTCTACCCCCCTTAGACTCACACTAGTTGAAAGACACTGATATGCAGCTCTCATATAACCCCCAGGTGAATTTACTGCTATAGGATTGTTCATGGCACACAAAGGCACACTATGTATTCTAACAAAATCTTGCGATATGAAAGAATGCGATGCACCGGAATCAAAAAGAACTGTGGCAGGGATGGAATTAATACTGAACGTACCCATCATTACTTCTGGTGCCTCCTGTGCAGTTTCAGCAGCCACGTGGTTCACCCGTCCAACATTAGGTGTCACCCTCTGGTGGTTCCCCTTCTGGTTGTTCTGCCCCTGAGGTGTGGTTTGATTCTGCTTCCGGGGACAATGGTTTGCATAGTGTCCCTGCTCTCCGCAACGAAAACACACATTGGGGTTGCCTGGAGCTCCCCCTCTTGCTGGATTGTTGGTAGGCACTCCCTGACGAGGCACCTGTTGACCTCCCTGCATCTGCTTCTGCTGACGTTGTTGTTGGAATTGATTCCGATGCTGATTCTGTCCTCCTCCCCATTGATTCGGGGGTCCCTGAATACGCAGCTGGTGTTGGGGTGGAGGATTCATGCGGGGGCGAGTGTTGTTGTTGGATGTCTGCCCCAAGAACTTCCTTTTCTTGGCCTCCATTTCCCTGCGCTTATTGTCTATAACAATAGCGCGATTGACCAGTGTCTGGTAATCAGCATATACATTGGCCATAAGCTGAAGCTGTAGACCATCCTGCAACCCCCTTAGGAAACAGCGTTGCTTGTCCTTGTCCTCTGCCACATCTTTGGGAGCATAACGTGACAGTTGTGAGAACTTGTCACGATACTCCGCCACAGACATTGACCCTTGCTTCAGGGCCCTGAATTCCTCTTGCTTCAGTTCCACTAGACCATCCGGTATGTGATAGGAGCGGAACGTTTGCTTGAATTCCTGCCAGGTAAGTGCAGGTGCATTGTTGGGACGTCCATACTCGAAAGACTCCCACCAATCCTGGGCAGCTCCCTGCAGTTGCCCTGATGCATATAGGACCTTCTCGAGGTCAGTGCACTGAGCTATGTTCAGCTGCTTTTCCACTGCTCGCAGCCAATCGTCAGCATCCAGTGGGTCTACTGCGTGGGTGAACACTGGAGGGTGCCCCTTCAGGAACTCTCCCCTCTTGTCCCTCACATGCAATGGCGGTGGTGCTCCTGCTGGCTGGTTGTGCATGTGTTGCATCATGGTTTGCATAAACTGGGCCTGGATGCCCATCAGCTGTTGGATGTCCACTGGTGGCGGTGGTGGTGGTGGATTCACTGGTGCTCCACGACCACGTCCACGTCCACGTCCACGTCCACCTCCAAAACCAGCTCCTCTGGCAGCCATCTGTGATCCAAAAATATGCAAGTTTATTTAGTGATCAGAGAATAGCATTGGGGTAAGCATATGGAATAGAAGTAAAACAGTTTCAGCAGTAGCAGTCAGGTAAATCAGTCATATCTTGAGTTCCAGATATTGGATTAAGTCGTTCTTACCCAAAAACAGCACACAAGCGAAACTATTCTGTCTTCCAGACTGCGCAGAAACCTTAACTTGTGACAACCATATCTCTCATTCGAAAAATGCTTTTTAAGTGATTCCAGTGGGGTTTGTTAGATATGGAAGTCTAATTGTTACCATAAAAATTTCACTGCATTTGGTCATACGGATCTGAAGATATGCCGAAGAGAACGCAGACTGCTCCAAGCAGAACAGCAGAAACAACATAAACGAAAACCCAGAAACTTTACTAACTCATATGAAAAACTCATCTAAGAGATTTGCGGACAAGCCCACAATCTCACAAACATAGAAAGATCCAAATCAAACATGTTTCATAATGACAAGCAAATGATCATCAAGTTCCACAACTCACTAAAAGACACGACTATCGAACTACTAACGATTATTACAAAGCATGGCACTAGTCTATGGCGCAGTGTCGATGTAAGTGTAAGGTTCTTCATTCTCCTTGTAAAGCGGGGGCATCCCTAGCTGTGCCCTGAGGTGGTCGATCTCAACTTGATGTCGCCGTGCAGCAGCTTGAGCATTGCCTAGCTCAATCGTCAGATTGTCCTTGTGAACCTGCACCTCACACAGGTGATCCACTGCAGCATCCATGGCGGGGTTGACGCCAGGGGTCATCAACACAGCCCAGGTGTCCTCCTCGGGCCTGTTGCGCGGCAGGTACCGGTACTTGTCATGCCTCATGGCCTCGAAACGACGACCATGGTAATGCAAGTAAGCCACCTCCGCGGCATCTTCTAAGCTGGAGTGCAGTGTCTGACGTCTGGCTCCAAGGGTGTGGGTAGACTCATGCTGTTCAGATCCCAGACCTTCATTCCAGGAGGTGATGGTCAAGAAAGTCTCCCAGCAGGTAGCCTCCACTGGGTGGTAATGCTCAACGCTCATGTAGCGAAACTTGGCCTTCAAGTCGGGGTAGTACTTCCTCAACATCTCCTTCAGCAGCTTGTGGTAGTAGGCGTTGCCGGAGGCCTTCGGGAACAGGGTCCTGCGGTGCCAGCCCGCCTCGTCGTCTTCCGGCACAGGAGTGGCGACGGAGTCGGTGTACGTGTAGACACCACGGGGTACACCGGCACAACTGGTGGCGGTGGCGCAGGTGCAGGTGTCGGTGTAGGCAGCGGCGTCGGTGTCGGGGCAGGTGCTAAAGCAGGTACTGGAGCAGGTGCCGGCGCAGGTGCTGGAGTGGAGGTGTACTCTGGTGATGCATCTGGTGTCAGGTACCATTCCTCGCCGTCACGTTCAGTGATGTCATGGACCAACACCATATCCTCCACGGGCTCCTCCTCCATGGGTTCCATCTCTTCCTCATCATCAGAGATCATGATGATGTCGTCCTCCTGAGGCACGTAGAGGACTGAAGGTGGAAGCTGTCCTCCTGTGCTGATGCGGGCAGTCTTCTGGGCACGAGGCATCTATCAAAGTTTTAAGAATAAGTTGAGGTTAGATCAACAATTTTATAAGAGAATATGAGGAAGTAGAATAAAATTTTGACAATTAACAAGAGTAAAATGCAAAAGCATGATCCAGAAGAGTAAAAAGAGACTAACACGACCCTTTCTACCTAGGCTTGCGTCCTACAGTCAACACGGCTCCGATACCAATTTGTCACACCCAATTTTAAGAACAAAATTGAATGTATAAACTTATGTGCACCCAGGAAACAGTCGCACACATAAGGGACAATTACAAAGAAAGGCATCATCACTGTGCTTATTACATAGCGTATTTATTACAACTCAACAAATAAAACTAAACATAAACAAGCGGAAGATAGATAACTCTCGACGAAGCTCCACTCCACAGGGACGTCGACTGGTGGTCCGCAAGACTAGAAATCCTCTGGAAACTTATCTTGCTCATACTCAAATCCATCTGTTTCCCATCAGGGATTTTTATCCAAAAAGAAGAAAATATAACAAGCGTAAGTACATCTCGTACTCAGCAAGCAACATGGGGTTATGCAGCTCAAAAGGCTTGACACGGGTTTACTGCGATTAGCACTTTTAGTGGGTCAAGATTTTAGCATTTATTAATCATCAAGTTGTGCTTGCAAACCCAATTAATCCACATGAATAATAATTAATATATGGCAACATCGTCCGGAAACGTAAATATGATGGTAACGTGAACAAAAGTAAATTTCGTTTAAGTGGTTAGCCTGCAAGTTTTCCGAGCCGCTCGTGACCGTGAGCACGGCTGATATATCAGTTTATTACTCTGCAGAGTTTGTACAACTTTACCCGTGAGCCGTGATCCCCATATGCCAGGGGTTGCAAATCCCATATCACCTCTTCCGAGGAAGTGCGGCAGGGTACACTATGAAGTCTTTCGAGGTTCCCCTAACAAGATAATAGCCACTAGGTTTCCAATCGGCAAGCAGATATAGGAACCCCCTTTCCGATGGCACATTCCTTCCCGGCTATACACATGAGACCAGAGGCTGTCCTATACCCGAGTCGGCGAGCCCCTTTTGTGCCCTTTCGGGTAACCACCATCAAGCGAGGAGAGGTCCTCGAACCAACTAAAACCAGAGCCATGTAGCCCTCACGGTTGTACTGTATGTCCCAGCTTTTGCCCGCAGAAGATCATTTAAGGGGGCCAAGAGCACGATGACTCCCACGCCCGGGTCCACATTACCAAGAGCAAGATAAGAACAGACGTTGCGCATATCATTAATTATTTAATTAGATCATAGTTATAGGTTTACAGCACTAGCAGATCTACCCAAATGCACATATATCCCACGGTATCAAGGAACAAGTTGAATATCTAGATAAAACCTATGGTTATCATTTGACACATGCACATGATTTATAGATTATAGTGCGTAGGTAACAAGGATGATCCCATGTATACTTGCCTTGATCCGCGTACTCCTGGTTCTGATCCTCCTGCTGGTTGTAGTAGATCTGATCCTGGTCACCCACGTACTGCTCACCGTCTGAACTCGAATACAACGCAACATACAAGCATCCACGCACACACATGCATTGCAAACAGATCTAACATTAGAACAGTACACCAACAGATTCAAATAAATAAATAGAAGTTGTAAAACAGATCTATTCGTCACTACGATCACATAGACGTTTGGATCACCGAAATCGGATTTAAAACGCGGAAGTTACGACCTAAACAAGATTATAAAAGGCCTAAACGAGTCTGACTTAAACGTGAAATAAAACTTTTGCAAATCTAATATACAGTGGTACTACTGCGTAGAGCACGAAATTACGAAACTAACGCAATTTGAATGGATCAAAACGGAGTTAAATTGAGCAAGGTATAGACAAAAAGGTATAATGGCAATTCTGTAAATAGATCAAAGTATTTTCGAAATAAAATAAATCGGAAAATCAGATTAAACCGCGCCGGCAGGGACCGCGGGTTAATTCGGTAGAAACTGAGGGCTCTTTTGCAAACTTGCCGACCGAAAGGGTATCGGCCACTGGGGGCCGTCCGATCGGACTTGGACGACCTAGATTAGATCTGGGGGGGTGTTCGGGCGGCGCCGCCGGCTCGAACAGGACCGGTGCGGCGGACGCCACGCTCGCGCGGCGGTGAGCTCGCCGGAGTTGGCTGGCTCGGCGAACCCGTGCATCAATCGCGAATTGGAACAGACCGGGAGAAAGAGGAGAGGACGGGGATCTCACCACAACCAAAAATCGGAGCCGGAGATCGACCGAGGTTGGCGCTAGACGGAGCTTGGCGGTCGGCGGAAACCCTGCAGGTCCGGCGACCAATTAGCTAGCCGACAGAGCACGACAAGGAAAATTGAGAGGTTCCCGAGATGTCTTACGGCACGACGAAGCTTCGGATGAGGACCAATTCGACGGTCAACCGTCGAATCGCGGAGAGGAACTCGGCGGCGGCGGCTAGGGTTTCGGTGATGGCGGAGAGCTCGGCTGACGGCGTTGGCGGCTAGTAGATGGGAAAAAGAAAAGCGGCTACGATGCAGGGCTCTTTATAGAGCTCGAGCCCCCGAGGATAAGCGTCCACGCCGGAGAAGTCGGACGTGGAGCGGCGGCGGCTCGCGGCGGAGAAAGCGGGCGGAGGTTGGGGATGCTTCTGACAGGTGGGCCCCACCTGTCAGCGACTGCGCGACGCGGCGCTGAGCGCGCGGTTGGGCCGCTGCGGCGCTGCGGTGCGGAGGCGGCGCGCTGGCTTGGGCCGGCCCAGTTGCGGCCGCGCACGAGGGAGGGGGAAGCGTGGGCCGAAAGAGAGGGAGGGAGAGGGCCTTCGGGCCAGATTGGAAGAAGGGAGGGAAAACAATGTTTGGCCTTTTCTTTTCATTTGCAAATGTTTTTCCAAATCCCTTCCAAAACAAATTTTTAATTCCAGTTTTCAAATTTGAACTTCACTCAAACAAAAGAATGCAGCAGCATGTATGCATCAACTTGTTGCTAAACTAGGATAAATTTTATTTCCCCAACATTTATTTATTTTGCCTATGTTATAATGCCACAGTGAATTAAAATAAATCATTTTAACCTATTTTGAACTAAAGAAAAATTTAGGGTGTTACAGTTTCTAGGCCATCATCTCATAATTATGGAGTTAGAGTTTTTATGGAGTTAGAGTTTGTTTCCTGATCCAAGGGCCTTCATTTTAGTAGGCTATGTCCAGTGCTGATGAATAGAGGGCTATGGACGTTGTGAGATCTGGAGTACGTAGGTGAAAGCATACCACATGTCTCGTATTTACTTGGTTTTGTCCCTCCCCCATGATGTTACACAAAAAAATAAAGTCAACCTCTTCACATGAATCTGAAAGTTTATACTACTTTGTAACCAGCCAAATACTTTCACTTTGCTGATTGTTGCAAATAATAATTTTTTCTAAAATTTAACGATGAAACATTTTCTGTTAGTGATTATGTGTAGCATAGGTAAACACACAGGTATGCTTGGTCAATTAGTTAGTTCCTCTTAAATTGTCACCCCATAATTTAATTGGTACTTGTCAATTGTTTTTTGAAGTTTTCATGTTATTGTAGAGTATCAAGTTACCTGTCTATGATCATGTCGCCTCTTCTCTGCAGGTACGATGTTGTACAGAGTGCCCTCATGATTTTTGATAAAATGTCTACATGGATATATTGGACACAGATCTTAGACATTAATGTGCATCATCTTTGCTCTGTTTGTACTGTTAGTTTTGGTGTCAGTTTTATGGCCAAAACATATTACTGTTACCATTACATATCTTATTAATGGTTACCAAAAATATTCAAGCCAGCATAGAATTAGAATTCCTTTTGGGCATAGGTAAACAGGCTGCTTATCTAAGTGATGAAGGTTACAAAGCTTGGTGTTCAGTTTACCACATGTTCCTTCCAATTTCAAACCATTAATCCTTTGCTATAATTTCTTTGTGGCAGGTTGTCACAATTTTTTTGTGTCTAACAAACATAGTTACATGTCTAACAAATTGTCTCTACACCATACATAATAATAATTATAGTTGTTTCGGTCCACCTAAAAAGGGTTTGATTAACTAACTAGAGATACAAATATTCTTAACGGACTATTTAGCACCTTGTCCACTATTGTCCATTACCGGTGGCTCACATAACCCCACTTCTTTGAGAAGGTAATTGCAGCCATAGTAATCGTTAAACGTTAATTTCTTTCTTAGGCTTTTCTTTCATTGAACTTGGTAGCAACCATACAAGCAACAACAAGGTGGTGTTTGTTGTCACTTCGCTTCAAATGAAGAGTTACGGGCTACTGCTACCCATGAGAAGAAGGTGAAATGATCACTTTTAATGCAGTCCTTTATATGTAATGGTGTTACAATGAATATCTGTATCCCTTTATAGAACAATGGGGTTCGGGTCACAGTATTGTCACTCTGTCTTTTCTTAGTTAACTTCTGCCATAAGCAATAGTCCAATTTCCTCTCCTTCATTCTCAGTCCCACCAAACTTTTTCTAATTTTCGAACCCATATTCTCATCTGCATGCATGATCAGTCCCTACTATTATATTCTTGCTACAGATAAAACATGTATATATTTCTAAAGTTTTCCTGTATGACCTTACAATCTCTTGTCTTACATACGATTACTAACAGGAACGTATCATCCTAAAAAGAGAAGGCTTAGCATTGACAGTTTGGTGCCCATAGGAAGGTTGGCCTACCTCTTCACAACTCTGAACCATGTCAATGTTAGAAGTCTGGAACCACCTCACCAAAGTTCTGAACTCCATTGAATTGGTTCTCCTTAAAAGGTAAGTTAAGTTGTAGTGTTCTGATAAAATTGCATTCTATATCTGTTGTAACAAATCTTTCATTGTGGCAGTTGCATTTGTATAATATAATTAATTTCATATTTCTTTTTCATTTCTATTTCGTTAGGTTAGCTCCTTGGTCACTATCCTATATGTGGTTTGTTTCGGTAAAGTCAAAACAGAAGTCATGTTTATTTCAAACTATATAGATCTACGAACGATTTATTAGTTCTGATCTTGTCTTCTCTCATTTAAGTTGTGCGTCCATTAGTACTACAACTTTGGACCATTCCTTGTATGACATCCCGATACAAATCTAAGCATGTACATTGATAAACTGCTTATTGTGTCCAGTTGATCTGTCATTGACATGTGTTTTTCCATATTTTAATTGTCCTTGTTGTTGTAACACAATAGGCCTTGGATACAACAATTGTTGTTAGTTGATTACCTATCTATTGCGGTTAAGATGGAGGACATATTATCGATTTTGAAATATGATGTAACATTTTGAGAGTTGAGACTCATTCATAGATGTGTTACATTGAAATTTGTCTTTGCATATGTACGAGACATGTGTTTATATATATATATATATATATATATATATACACACTCTGGTAACCACGTGACAGGGATAACAGGTGTTCTATAGGATCTTTTATCTTCTTTGTGCTTTCCAATTCATGTTTTCTTCATTCTTCATTTCAATACTTTCTTGTTACTATATACTGAGGGATGAATAAAGGATTCAATATTTTTCCATATCTTAAATTTCTGATATACTAATAAATCCATGAATTAGTTCAGTATTTTAGTTATATTTTACCTATGCGCGCAAAGGCGCACGCTCTTTACTAGTATCATTCTAGAACCAGCAAGAACATGTCCACACGGGGAACACCTAGCGGAAATTCACACTGACCAAAGAGGCTGTTGCCGCTGCTGCTATACACCTACTCCTATGCAGCTATAGCCTACTGAAATTCGGCTAAAG
Source organism: Coix lacryma-jobi var. lacryma-jobi (assembly GCA_009763385.1). NCBI lineage: Eukaryota > Viridiplantae > Streptophyta > Magnoliopsida > Poales > Poaceae > Coix > Coix lacryma-jobi. The sequence goes on along the minus strand of CM019822.1, from coordinate 44,653,812 downwards.
GAAGATCTTTATAGATTTTTTATTAGTGTCTTTGAAATTTTCATTTCCGTGGATTAAACATTTATCATTACTATCCACAAATAGCGTCATTATAATTCTCTCTCTTTTCGAAAAATGCCACACTATACATATATTTTTATTTAGACAATATTGCTCTCTTCTATTTCTCTCTCCAGACTGAGATGTGTGTCCTACTCGTCGTACCCTTCCTCCTCATCTTGCCAAAGGTGGTTCTTCGTCCACGTCGGCTGCCGGCAAGGGCTCCTAAGCGGTGGCGGCCTGCCTCTTTGGCCTCAACTTCATGCTCACCGACGACCCGGCATGCTCCTCCCTCCTCCCTCTGTTCCCCATCCTCGCAGCCAAGTCGCCATCCTAGCCTCCTTCACGACCTGCCTACACCGCCTTAGACGTCGCTAGGAGTCGCCCGTTGCTCGTACCGTTAGCAATGTCTTCATCGAGTTTCGCGACCTGGAACCCTAGGATGCGCCTCGCCGCCAGTCATGGCCTCCACGTCTCTAGCAGAGTGCACGCGAGTTCTACCATGCATTGAGGCTCCTTCGAGCTCGACCTGCGTCTTTCCTTTGGTGCTCGTGACATCATGACAGCGGCCAAGGAGCCCGACGTCACATCAGATATTGCGGTCTTAATTTAGTCTATTAAAAATAGACTAATTACCAAAGTAGTTTGTCGGTCGGAAACTAATTCACGAGATAAATCTATTAAATCTAATTATTTCATGATTTGATAATATTGTGCTACAGTAAATATTTGCTAATGAGTAGTTTGACTTAATAAATTTATCTTGTTAATTACTATAATTAGTTTTATAGTTAGTCATCTATTTTTAATAGACTAAATTAATACCGTCTACCTGCTGGTAGATAAAGCCAGGTATGAAATACTATCCTTTATTTAAAAAAAAATACCGTAACATTTGATGTTTAGCATCTGAATCCAAAAACGCCGTAAACTTAACAATCATAAAATACATCTTACAAAATGAAATGGGTCATGAAATAAAGCTGACATCACGCAAAACACAATATTGTAAGAGCAGGCCCAAGGCTCCACGGTGGATATTAATAGCCATGTAGACTCCGATAAGAAAAAGCAAAAGGCAAAGGTAACCAACGCTCCATCTGACAGTGTTGAGGTAGTAATAGGAAACCACGTTGTAACAAAACAGCTTAGGTCTCGTTTGGCTCCTCAGGTATTGGTATGGATCAGTGCTCAAACCATGTGTACCATAGAAGAAAACACACGTCAGGGTGTGCTCCCCTACTTTGCCCGAATATCCATTTGGCTGCTGGAGTTTTGACGCGGGTGAGACACCAACACATGTCAATACACCAGGGCAAATAAAATCCCCACCCGAGGTGTGGAAGGAAAGACCAAGCTCTCGCATCTCGCCCTCTCGCGTGCGAGCATGCTACGCACCCCGCCTCGCTGCCACCGCCGGTGCCGCTCAGATTGCTGCTTTGGCCACCTCCTCGTCATTGCCGCTCTGTCCACCTCCTCGTCGTCGCTTGCTCCGACCGCCTCCTCGTCGTCTCCCCCGCCCCTATTCGTTGCCCCCACTACATCTGTGAAGTCGTCGTCCTCACCCATCCACTGTAGTTCGACAGACCTGGTACAATCCAGTTCGGTGAGCCTCTCCCTGCCCATCCTCTTCCTTCCGTCTCCCACTAATCTGATGCTTCGCTTCTTTTTGTCTAGGGTTTCGATTTCACCTTTCTTTTCCCACATATCCGAATATTTGGTAGAGTCAGATCTTGTAGAGTTGTTTATTGGTGTTCCCTCTGCTATATAGAGTTGCATCTTTTCTCTTTTCTTTTGTACAGTTGCTTCCAGTAGAGTGAGATCTGCCATTGAAGTGACTGCTAGCTTCAGTTTATGAACGATTGTTTTACCTTGCTTTGCCTGTAACTCTAGTAGCACTATCGATTGACTTGTGCTCTTACAAAAGAGTAGGTACGCAGTAATACCATGATTCTTGCTCAGTTTCCTCTTTAACTGTTGTCGATTAGATTGGTTCCTCACTACCTGTGCAGCCACCGATTAGTAGGCACAAACACATATTATATTTTTACTTTACATTATCCATCCATTCAGCCAACATCAATGATTGGGCCAGCTCTATAGCAACGATGAGTTATTAGCATGCATTCTCAAATAAGGTTATTCATGTAGCAGGTTGTAGAGTGTTTTCTTATACAGAGAGGCTGGTAATAATTGTTTTGACAAGATAGCTTCTGAGATTCAGAAATAGGCACTTTACTTGCAGCCTTTTTTTGTTGGCGGAAAGGGTACTGCTCAATTTTTTTTGAATAATTACCTTATTTCTAAGATAAACAGGCTGCAACATAATTTTTTTTCCTAACTACTTTATGTATGCCTGTATGTCAGACTTCTAGATTTGATAAAAACTCTGTTTTTGAACTTTCCAGGTTAGAAGAAAGAAGGCGCAAGAAGTCGAAGCTGCTCCTCAATCTCTACCCCAAGAAAACCGGATTGTGTAGCCAGACTAGCTATCAGGTTCGAATTTGGTGTATTTCCACTTTCTGGAGCTGTGTGGAGTAAATCACATCAATCCATACGCCATGCTTATACTACTGCAACGCAGGGCTATAGTAACACCAACTTGTGTTACTGTAGGTTGGAAAACGTGTTACTGGCTCTCTTAGTAACACGTTTTTGTTTGTGTTCCAATTGACCATGTTACTATAGAGTGATTTATTGTAACACATTTACTTGTCTATAGGAACATTTTTTTGTGTTACAATGATTTTTGTTGCAACACTTTTATTTACTTTAGTAACACTTCACATTATGGTACAATACATGGTTGTAACACATTTCTTTATCTATTGGATCACTTGCAAGTGTTACAATAATTCTTTGTTGTAACACTCTCATTAGTTCTAGTAACACTTCTACATTAAGGTAGAGCATAATATGGGACATCCGAACACATTTTATCATGGAATATTCGGCAAAATCTGAAAAAAAATCAAAAAATTAGGGATTTTTTTTTAACCTGGAAGAGGCCCACCACAACCACCAACGAGCCACACCACCCCATCTCTCTCTACTCCCATAATATTTTTTCATGATTTTTTTTGCACTTTGCATCAACCCTCTTTCTACTCCCATAATATTTTTTCATGATTTTTTTTGCACTTTGCATCAACCAAGATTCGAACCAGCGACCTCCCATAGGCATACGCATATCCTCGGCAACCACTCCACCCATTTGTCACTTGTGTCTATATTCTATTTCAGTTACCCTCGTATTATACTAAACCGTGTGTAAATTGCTTGCTTAAGGCTCTAAACAAATTCAAATCAAAAAGTTGTTAACTGCAAAGTTTCATAACTTTGTGAGATCTACACTTTTTTTTAGGAAGTTTCTCCATCCAAGATCATTTACAAAATTTAAATTTCAAATTTCAGAAATTTCAAATGTAGTTTTCATTAAGATGATTTCAAATTAAAACGTTATCAACTATAAAGTTTCATAACTTTTCGAGATCTACAACTTTCATTTTGGCCATTTTTCTATCTGAGGTATTTTAAAAATTCGAATCTTAAAATTTTTAAATTGAAATGTAGTTTTGCATGATAATATAATTTCAAATTTAAAAAGTTATCAAGTATAAAGTTTCATAATTTTTCAAGATCTACAAGTTTCATTTTGGTCATTTCTCCATCCGAGGTCTTTTGAAAACTTTAAATTTTAAATTTTTAAAATTCAGACGCAGTTTTGCATTACAAAATAACTTCAAATTAAAAAGTTATCAACTATAAACTTTCTTGATGTCGACCAAAATAAGAAAATTCTTGATGAACCTATATGGAGGTAGGTTAATGTGTTCATACAACAAAGTAAAAAAAATATCTATATTACTTCCATTTAATTTTACATTTTTGTATTTTGTTTTTTCTTCTCCATTGTACTTGTTCTTCTTATGATATAGCTCCGTCTAGTGCGTCTCTGGATCTCAGCCTAATAAATTAACAACATGCTCTAGCATCGAACTGACCTTTTAAATTGGCTACTCAATGCTAATGGTTTCATGACCATGATGTGATTGTCTAACAACCTTGATGAGAGCTATATGTGATGTGTTGCCTATAAATAGGAAGGTCCACATGTATTTTCTTTTGTAACACTTGAACTGAAACATTATTTTGTGTTACTAGAGTCATATATTTGTAACACATTTTATATGTGTTTCACTTATGTGTTACAACATAGTACACTTTTGTAACATTTTTCTTGTAACATTAATTTTGTGTTACTATAATTGTTGTTAGTAACACTTTTTTTAAAAAAAATATTTTGTGTTACAGTCGAAGTCTGTAACACACTATTTTGTGTTACTATAAAAATTTATTGGAACACATTAATGAATATGTTACATAAAAAGCGTTACAATATCCCTGTTGTGATACTAGCATTTATTTTATCTAGGAGTAGTACTGTGTATGTAAGCTGATCAGGAGCTTATACTCAGTTATTGTTATTGTGTGTTATATTATATGGTGATCCCTTCTTGTTTTGCTTATGGAGGAAACTTTTTTTCTTTTGCTACCTGCAGTCATCTTAAATCAGTATTCCTTCTAGTTAGAAGAAGATAATGAGTTCGCTAATTAGAAAGAGGAAAGAAGAAGAGGATGAGGAGATTATGATGTTTTGGTTGCCTACCCTTTATCTTTTAACTAGTAATGGAGGGATAGAGAAAAGAGTAAGGCATCCTTCAAGTCAATATGGTGAAGAAAAGCTTAGAATGATTTTAGGGGGACATGAAAAGAATTGTCTTGTTGCGTTCCGCATGGAACCTAACATATTTAGAGCAATAGCAACATATCTTCGAACAGAACACCTCCTACGTGACACGAGGTGTGTTAATGTAGAGGAGAAACTTGGATATTTTCTTTTCATGATGTCTCACAAAGCGAGCTATGAAGATCTGCAACATGAATTCCATCATAGTGGAGAAATGATTCATCGGCATATTAAGGCAGTTTTCAAAGTAATCCCATCTTTGTCCTATAGATTTGTCAAGAAACCTACTGGAGTTGAAACTCACTGGAAGATTAGCACAGATCCACGGTTCTTTCCTTACTTCCAAAATTGTTTGGGGCTATCGACGGAATACATATTGACAAAGAGAACATTCAACTTTACAAAGGTTCAGATTCAAGACAAAGAGAAAGAAATGAAGAGGGGGTATAGAGTTCTAAAAGAAGCAAGAAAACAAAGTGGTGCGTCGTGGGATGATAAGTTATGTAGGATTATAGGAGATGAAGAGGTTTGGAAGAAAATCATTAGTGTGAGCTTTCTAATCTCTTTGCTGTGTTAATTCTCAAGTTTACAAAGGTTTTAAATATAGTGCTTGCTTTAGTCTCAATTGCTAATTTCTTTTCATTCTTTATTCATTAAACAGTCTCATCCTAATGCCAAGAAATTTTGGAATAAATCTTTCCCTCTGTTTCAGGCTTTAGGTGAGCTATATGATGGTATGTTCTTAATGCTAAAGCTTTACCTCCTTGGCAATAAAAAATGTCATATTCAGTTCAAATAATCATATCATTTTCTGGTGCAGGACATACTGCTGAGGGAACATTCAACTTTACCTCCATTGCCCCTTCCCATGTTCCTGTCACACAGTCTTATCAAGGTCTTGTTGTTACACAGCCTTTACAACCTGCTCTCACACAACATTATATGCAACCGTGTCAACATGTTCTCACACAGCCTTCTCAAGTTGCTCTCACACAACCTTCTCAACCTATTATCACACAACATTATATGCAACCTTCTCAACTTGTTGTCACGCTACTACACAACAGGGATATTGTAACATATTCATTAATGTGTTCCGGTAAAATTTCATAGTAACACAAATTACGTGTTACAGACTTCGGTTGTAACACAAAATACTTTTTTTAAAAAAGGTGTTACTAACAACAATTATAGTAACATAAAATCAATGTTACAAGAAAAATATTACAAAAGTGTACTATATTGTAACACATAAGTGGAACACATATAAAATGTGTTACAAATATATGCCTCTAGTAACATAAAATAATGTTTTATTTTAAGTGTTACAAAAGAAAATACATGTAGACCTTCCTATTTATAGGCAGCACATCACATATAGATCTCATCAAGGTTGTTAGGCAATCACATCATGGTCATTACATGAGAACCATTAGCATTGAGTAGCCGCATCAAAAGGTCAGTTTGTTGCTAGAGCATGTTGTTAATTTATTAGGCCGAGATCAAGAGACACACTAGACGGAGCTATATCATAAGAAGAACAAGTACAATGGAGAAGAAAAAACAAAATAAAAAATGTAAAATTAAATAGAAGTAATATAGATATTTTTTTACTTTGTTGTATGAACACACTAACCTACCGCCATATGGGTTCACCAAGAATTTTCTCTTTTTATCGACATCAAAAAAATTTATAGTTGATAACTTTTTAATTTGAAGTCATCTTGTCATGCAAAATTGCGTCTGAATTTTAAAAATTTAAAATTTGAAGTTTTCAAAAGACCTCGGATGGAGAAATGACCAAAATGAAACTTGTAGATCTTGAAAAGTTATCAAACTTTATAGTTGACAACTTTTTTAATTTAAAATCATATTATCATGCAAAACTACATTTGAATTTAAAAATTTTAAGATTCGAATTTTAAAATACCTCAGATGGAAAAACGGCCAAAATAAAAGTTAAAGATCTCAAAAAGTTATGAAACTTTGTAGTTGATAACGTTTTAATTTGAAATCATCTTGTTAATGAAAACTACATTTGAAATTTCTGAAATTTGAAATTCAAATTTTGTAAATGACCTTGGATGGACAAACTTTCTAAACAAAAAGTCTAGATCTCAAAAAGTTATGAAACTTTGTAGTTAACAACTTTTTAATTTGAATTCATTTAGAGCCTTAAACAAACAATTTACACACGGTTTAGTATAATACGAGGGTAACTGAAATAGAATATAGACACAAGTGCCAAATAGGTAGAGTGGTAGTGGAGGTTATGTGTACGTGTGTGAGAGGTCGCTGGTTCGAATTTTGGTTAATGCAAAGTGTGAAAAAAATTATGAAAAAATATTGTTGGCAGTAGAGATGGGGTGGTTGGCTGGTTGGTGGGCCCCTCCTGTGATAAAAAAAATTCCCTAATTTTTTGAATTTTTTTTGTTTGAATTCTGCCGAATATTCCATGACAAAATGTGTTCCTATATCCCATATTGTGCTCTACCTCAATGTAGAACTAATAAGAGTGTTACAACAAAGAATCATTGTAACACTTGGCAAGTGGCCCAATGAATAAAGAAATATGTTACAAACCATGCATTGTACCATAATGTGAAGTGTTACTGAAGTAAAAAACAAGTGTTACAACAAAAATCATTGTAACACAAAAAAATGTTAAAAATCATTGTAACACAAAAAAAATATTCATGTAGACAAGTAAATGTATTATAATAAACCCTCTATAGTAACATGTCCAATTGGAACACAAACAAAAATGTCTTACTAAGAGAGCTAGTAACACGTTTTCCAACCTATAGTAACACAAGTTCGTATTACTATAGTCCTGCGTCAGCCTTCTCAAGTTCTTTTCACACGGCCTTCTCAATTTCCTCTCACACAACCTTCTCAACATGTTATCACACAACATTATATATGAGAAGATGAGAATTTTCCTTTTGACTCTAATAATGTACACAATGCTGAAACTGATGATGACGAATTGAGGATAGTGGAACAACAAGGTGCAGGTGATGTCGCTGCAAGACCAAGAATTGAAAAAGGAGTTGCAAGTACAAGAAACAAGGATACTACTACAAGTGATAAAACAGAAAAGGCAGGACAAAGGCATTGACAAGATGGAAAGGTTGTTGAGATAATGGGGAGGTTTCTAGAAATGAAAGAGAAGTCAGCCGAGACTGAATCTATGCAGAAGGAAAGGGCAATAACTAATGAGTTCCTCATTGTTGTGTACATTTCACTTGTAGACAACATGAAAGATTTGTCAGATGAGGATCGATGCTTATGATGTATTCAAAGACCCACAAAATAGGTCTATTTTCATGACCGCGAAAGACTCTACGCGACTCAAGTGGTTAAGGAAGAAGATTAGAACTGCGTAATCTGGTATTGCTCTTTGTCCATCTTGTTATTGCTACTTGACATGGCATTGTGTTTGGCCATTTGTACATTGGGTTTTCAATGCTTATCTAGCTGCAGCCATATATATTGTGTTAGTTTTTAGTTTTATCCTTGAATTTTCTGTCATTTTTTGTGCTCCTCGCATGCGCGTAGCTAAGGCCCGTCCATCCTCCTCTATGACCTCGACGCGGTGACATGGACAGTGCCGAGATGATAAGCTCCTCTCCCGCGCGAGCGGCGAGGATGACTGGACATGGGCTGGGTTCGGACGGGCCAGACCCATACGTGATCTAGATGAAAAATAATTAAGAAATATTCAATTCATTATATGGGCTGCTTTGAGATCTGTATAAGTTTTAGAGGAAGGAGTACACGAGCAGGTACTCCCTCCTCAAAATTACACAAATCTCGAAGCAACAATTTTTAATTATTTTCTGCTTGGGTTGGGCCTGGTCGGTCTAAAATCTAAACCCAGCCCATATCCATGGCAAATCCAGTCAAAACTCATCCTCCCAGTTATCCGATCCGCTTTGTTGGGTTCCACGGAGTTACAAACAAATTAGGTTATGGCAGACGTGCAATTACAGACTTGGTTACAAACACTAAGAATTTTCCCCTTTATTTTTCTCTCTGATTCAAACAAATTTTGACCCATGGAATATAGAAAGTTACAAACACTATGAAATTAGGTTGTTAGCATCAGCCACGAGGAACCTCATGGTTATCTCTGTTACGAACGACGTATAGGAATATGAAATAAACGAAAATCAATCACAGAGAAGACACACGATTTACGTGGAAAACCTCTTCAATGCGAAGGGGAAAAACCATGGGCACCAGCCAGCAACAATCTCACTATCTCAAGAGTTTTGGGGTTACACGCCTATGGCGGCTTACCAGAGAATCATCTCTCCACGAAACCCTAGCAAGGGCATATATACCGCTTCGCTCCGGCCCAAACCTCCGGCGACGGGCCTCCGCTTCGCTCCGTCAGAAGCCCGGCCAATATGCTGAAGTGAATTTGGAACAACTCCAACAATCTCCGCGGCTGCTGCAACTGGAACTGCTGCTGCCACTCGAGAATCGCCGGGAGCACCCTGTTCGGCGCCAGCTCACAGTGGTCGAGCACCAGAAAATTATATCGTTTCGTGATTTTTGTGCTCTCCCATTGTTCGATGCTGAATTTTAGAACTCTGCCGTTTTAAATTATGGTCAAATAATCTATAAAGTCAATGTTAAATTAGCGTTGATGAGCATTTTTTTTTTATTAGACGTTGATGAGCATTAGTAGTACACGGATGCAAACCTGAGAAAACCTAAGACAATACGCACACAATCCAAATCACACCAGGGAATCCAAGGGATCGGATAACGTTGGTAGTAGGGGATTGGGTGGTGGGAGGGGATCAATCCAATCCCTGCGTGGGGGATTTCTCCCTTGTACTACTTTCCCCGACAGCCGAACGAAGCCTTAGTGTTGGGAAAATAGCTGTTTTGATCCTAGGTGGAGCTTACCTTTATCTTGAGGCGAACATTGATATACGCTTCATGTTTGATGGTGCTCTAAGCGGCGGAGCTCGCCGGAAAATTTAGGTGGGGCAAACAATGAACAATATTTTTTTAATAATATTACACTACACATATAAAAATATCTACTATATGTATGTGATAATAACACAGACATTCATATCAAATTCTCTAATTAGATAATTATATGTGATAATGATAACGTGAACAAATCAGAATATATCTCGCTTAAGGTCATGTTCACAGGTAGTGTCAGCATAGCTCACTTACTTCTCGTTACCACTACCACCGCCTCTAACACAGGACACCATCCTCTATGTGCTCCCCTGCAACATACAGGCTGGCACGGCGGTGCCGTTGCAGCGGGTTGGCAGTGGCAGGCGGGAGCTGGGCACGGGAACCCTTAGGGTTATATATAGGGTCGACGGTGGCGACATCGTGCTATGGACGGCAGCGACACATCATGGTGGGTGGCGGTGGTTTGCGTGTGGTGGCAGTGATGCAGAAGCGAAATTATGTATTTTGGAGTTACCATAAAAAGTTAACTATTGAGCTTGGGTTAGGGGCTGAGTAGAGCGCTTGCCACCTGGGCTGCTACATTGATCACCTATTGGGCCTTAGCCTTTGTTTGGTGGTCCTTATTTCCTCTCAAAGAGAACACATTTCATTTCCTTGCTTCTAGGTTTAGCCGCACTATCGGACAAGTTACTCAGAGATGTCGGAAGCGACGAAAAACTCACACATACTAGAAGCTCGTTGCCGGCGGTAGGTGAGGCGGCTGCCCCACCCGGCATGATGGGGAGCTCCGCCTGTCCTCTAACCGATAACCTTACGGTAAAAGTATCGTTATGGTTAATTTATGTGACAGAAAATATTATTTTATGGGGACCAGTAAACTCAAGTGAACATACTGTCACGTTGTTACCTTCTAGATCGTGACAAAAGAGTTAACAAGTCTTGCTTGAGGGCCACGTGAACACCTAGGCGTGTGCAGCCAAAAGGACCGCGTACGGCACCGTCGCTTCCGACTCTTCTAGGATAGCCATCCCATTCAAAGTATTCTTAGAACTTTCTGAAGCATTTGCTAGTACGTAATCCCTCGGTCTCAAAATAAATATAATTCTAGGACTAAGCTCAGTTACCAATACTTCAATAAAATTACCAAAATGCCCCTATAAAATTACAATCATTACGTTTTGGAAAACAAAAAAAATGTAAAAAGACAAATAGAATTATATATGGCCATGAGGCATGAGGCCCGCCAGCCCGGCCCACGGCCTGGCCTTTTGGCCCGGCCCGGCACGGCAGCTGGTGGGCCCGGGCCGGCCCGACCCGACCCTAGGGCCTTGCCCTGGGCACGGCGGGCCGGCCCGACCCGACCCGATATATGCAAAAAATATTTACATAGAAATATATATACATCTATAAAAATAAATGTATATAAATATCTATATAAATACATATATTTATATAAATAAATAAATAAATAAATATAAATATATAGATTTAAAGGCTAAATATGACTGCGGGCTTCACGGGCCCGGTGGGCCCGACGGGCCTTCGGGCCGGGCCTGGGCTGGCGCTGGGGCACGAGGCCCGGCCCAGCGGCCCGCCGTGCCTCAGTCGGCCCGGCCCGATTGGGCCGTGCCTTGGTCGGGCCCAGGCCGGGGCGGGCCGGGCCGGGCCAGCTCGTTGGCCATGTATAAATAGAATTGTCTTGTCTTATTTGTAGAGTTGCATTTATTTTGGGACAAATTTTGAGCTCTAGAATTATATTTATTTTGGGACGGAGTGAGTACTCTATACCAAAATAACTATGTATCTGCAAACATAAAAATATTAATGTATGTGATACTTGTCATGTATAATTTTATAATAAATTTATTTTATATTATCGATATTGCTTTCTATATACTCCCTCCATATCTATAAAGAAAGTCGTTTTGGACAACAACACGGTCTCCAAACTACAACTTTAATTCTTTATTTTTATAAAAATATTTATCAAAAAGTGATATAAATATATATATATTAATGAAAGTATTTTTTAAGACAAATCTATTCATATACTTTTCACATTTTTAAACTCAACAACTTAAAAGTTATTTATAATTTATATTTTCAATGTTTGATTCAAATCTTGTCTAAAATAACTTACTTCACATGAACGAATGGATGAGTATCTAGTTAAACTCTAACAAATAAAAAATGAAAACTAAAGAAATAAAATAAAAATTTGAAATGAACGTCTCTGCCGTTCTCAGGGAAAGAAAGAACATTAGTAGACATATAAGGAAATTAACTTATTATAATAATATTCTTGTGGTCATTCTTGAAGCATATGTTTGTAGCCTTCCTCTTGAAAGCTCATCGTGGCAGCACCACGATCTATTAATTTTGGCCAAATCGCTTCTTTCCTTTGGTGGAATTTTAGGACAAGAGTAGCAACGGGCATAAGAGGTGAATTTCTTGGGAGGTTGACTGATTGAGAGAGAGCCTTTGAGTATCATCAGTAAAAAAAAAGATGTGAAGGACCTACTCCGCATTGCTTTGGTACTTGGGCTGGCCCATCGTGGCCTAGTGTTGTGCCGTCGTGGCCTGGTGTCGCGCTAAATTGACGGAGCGCGACCAGTCACGAACTAGAGTTTGCGTACGAAGAAGGATTTGATTTGGGTTAGTTGGGCCGGATTTTGAGTTGAAGCTCGATCTATCCCAGAAGGCCCCCGTGAACAAAGTAGCAGATGGGCCAAGCCCAGTTCAGCCGGTTTGAATAGTTTGCTTCCTTTCCTTCCCGTTGGAGTGTCGTCCTGTCTATACCAGTTATATTTTTTTTCTGGGAATAAGCAAAAGATTTGTGCATCTTTGTATTTAAGTAGAAGGGTTTTTACAGACGTGAGAGCACGTTCTGCGAAGGCCAGGATACAGCAATTTAAAGCCCCCTCTTAAAACGAGTTCTTTAGCGGACTACTCGCGAGTCAAACAAATACCCGTTATATATATTATAAAAAGTTGATCGGCCGTGCTGATCTCTGATCCGTCCCGTCCAGCAGGCATCAGTCACTCCGATGATCATGTGCATGTGCATGTGGTGCCAGCTGCGATGGTGGGCTGTCACCTGGCTCAGCTCTATCATGTGGCGGCCACCACTGACTGTGACTGGATCGAATTCTAGAACTGCCTGCCCGCTCTCGCTCGCCTTCAGCCCCCGTAGTCAACCGCATGTGCTTCACTCCCTCCACGGCTGGCCGGCTCCCCTCCAGATTAATTAAGATGAGAAGATCAAGCAAAGCAAAGCTGTACAATACTGTACAATTTAAGGCCGTCCGTTTGCCGTCCTCATTCGGGGGAGGGAGTCAAAGACCCGAGGGGAATACTGTACTGTGCTGCACTGCACATGGGGAGAGAAAAAGAAAAGGAGAAGAAGGGAAAAGAAGGGGAGGGCACGAGGGCTTTTATCCAACAAATGCCCTGCACAGATCGATGGCTGATGGGTTGATCCGCCGGCCGTACCATATATCATTGTACTATCTACTGGGCCTGCTGCATGCATACTCTAAAATAATTAACCCTGCTCCCGGCATCCGGACCTCGCTCCCACATGCACCAGAGCACGGTAGTGGTAGCTTTGTTTGTGCCAAGCAGATCACAGTAGTAGCAGCAGCTTTGTTTGTGCCAAGCAGGCAGAGTGCATGAGCTGTGTGGATCCAGAAAAAAATGTTAAGACTGACTTTTTCAACCTTCAAACAGTTTCAGCTCATTTCCAGTGTGTATCTATAGCAAAAAAAAAAAAAAAAGAAGAACTTAGGAGAGGCTCCATGGATCCGGTGGCCGTAGAGAGGCCACCGCTGGATTTGTCTCTGTGCGTGAGTACGTGGACGCATGCAGCGCTACCTTTGATACAGTACAGTAGTGGTAGTTTTTTTTATATACGAGCGCACGCTCATCTCTATAAACACAAACGGGGTGACGATGGCTGACTACCTACCAATTATTGATATCCATGATAGAAATGAAATAAAAGATGGAGCAGGAGAAGAAGATAGATAAAGTTGCGTTCAAAGACAGGCAGACAGACAGGGTAGTGCCAAGCTAAGCTAAAGCTAAGCTAAGCAGGACGACTCGGAGTCACACGCAGCACACCAGCGGCAGGCAGGCACTACTACACACTACTAGCTATAGTAGAGAATTGCAAGGCATGGAGGGCAACAAGGCGTGCAGCAACAGCACCGAAAAGGGCAGGCGTGGAGGACCGGAAGGAAGATTGCAAGGCCAACGGCAACGTGGCGTGCACCACCACCACAAAACCAATACTCTATGCTACCGCGACAACCTCAGGGTCTATGCTATGTGCCAATCGGAAGCACTGTAGTAGAACTAGTGCAGTTGAAGGAATCTGATGCCACTACAGCACTATACTGTTGGCCGATAGATTACAAGGACCACTAGCAGTAGATCCAGAGGGGAAAAACAACAAAGTAGATCGTATTACATCATAGAGATAGAGAGAGAGTGAGAGGGTAGCAGAACGAAGGCTTCAGTAGGCGTAGTAGACGGTCCAGAGCCGGCCATGACGTGCACCGGCGGGATCTCCTCGTCGGTGGAGTTGGCCGGTGTAGTGGACGGCGCAGCAGACATCCAGTGGCGATGACGACGATGGTGGGATCTTCCCGCTCCTGGCAGCGCCCCTCTCACAGATCGGGTTAGGGTTAGGAATATCGGTGGGGTTTCTGGTGGCACGGTGAACCTCGTACCGAGTGCCCCGGCCCCCACCTTTCCTTTATAGCGTTGTGCGACGGGGCCCACCAACCACAAGGTTGGGCGCCCCCGATCAGGGCGCAGATCAGAGGCCCGTTATGCCATTGGGCCTAACGGTAGGAGATCACAGTCTAACATTCTCCCCCTTAATCTCTTGACATTCTTTCATTCTTCAATTTCTCATTCAAAATTCCAAAATTCAAAATTTTCAATTTCTCTCTAGTCCATTCCATCACAGTCGAGTGCATCGAGCAGGTCTCATCGTCACAGCAATTAGTGTCGTTAGACTAACAGCCACGACACACCTTTGAAGGGTCGAGATGGCGGACTAGAGGGGGGTGAATAGTCCTTTCTAAAAATAATCGCACCGGCTAACCGAAACAAATGCGGAATTAAAACTATCGGTCTAGCCAAGACTACACCCCTCTACTTATACTCTATGACACATTACAAAAGATCCTAAACAAAACAAATAAGGTGTCGGGCTAGCTAGAGCTCACCTAAACAATTCTAGCTTGCAAGGTTACACAAACCTAAGCAACTAGTACTCAATCAATCGGGGAGCTCCTACACATGCCACTAAGCAAAAGCACAAAGCCTAAGCTCACTAGCAATGTTCAATAACAAGGCTACACAAGCTAAATTAGAGAGCTCAACTCTGCTACACAAACTAAGCAATGTGACTAGCAAGACTACAAGTCAACTAGTCACTCATGGGATCAACTCTATGCTACACAAGCAAAGAATGTAACTAGCAAGCTACACAAGCTAACTAGAAGCACAAGAGCAATCTACACTAGCACAAGTATATGAACAAGTAAATACAAGCTAGTGAATGGAGTTTGCAAACCACCGAGAAGATGAACACGAAGTTGACACGGTGATTTTTCTCCCGAGGTTCACTTGGTTGCCACCAAGTTAGTCCCCGTTGTGTCGACCACACACTTTGGTAGTTCGGCGGCTAATAGGCACCACACCTAGCTCGACACTCGAGCGCCGCAAGAACTCACCCACAAGTGAGGTAACTCAATGACACTCTCTACTAGAGTTGCTCTTCACGATCCCCGCGGGGCGAGCACAATGCCTCTCACAATCCTTTTCCGGAGCCACGCACAATCTTCACGCGGGCTTCACGACGGAGACTCGATCACCAAGCCGTCTAGGAGGTGGCAACCTCCAAGAGTAACAAGCACCACCGGCTTGCAACACGAGCACCTAGTGCCACTCGATGCAATCTCTCAATGCAACGCACTAGCGATCACTCACTCGCAATTGATTCGCACACTAGCAAGCACAAGTGAGTTAGAGGGCTTCCTAGCACTCCCCAAGCATGGACACCAAGTCCCAAGGGTGCTAAGCACCAGCCAAGGCCGGCCACCATCTCCTTTTATAGCCCCAAGGGCTCAACTAGCCGTTACCCCCTTCACTGGGCACTTTTCGTACTGATCGGACTCCCTACAGGGTGACCGGACGCGTCCTATCACTAGAGTCCGGTCGTTCGTCCCCAACGGCTAGTTTTCGCGCGCGTTCAACCTTCTACAGACCGGACGCGTCAGGTCATAATGACCAGACGCGCCTATGCTTGAGTCCGGTCGCAAACAGAGAGGTTTCGGGGCTGTTTTTCAGTGACCGGATGCGTCCGGTCACTACTGACCGGACTCTACCGAGCGTCCGGTCAATACACCTCAAATCAGCACTCAAAATGCACTGACCGGACTCACTCTACTGGCTGGACGCGTCCGGTCAGTGAGTCCGGTCACTGACCTTTCAGCGCTCAAACGACTATAACTCTTAGCCCCGAACTCCGATTTCGATGATCTTGGACATTTTGGAAAGCTAACTCAGAGGGCTACACAACCCACATAGAGACCTAATCCATATCACAAAGGATTAGTACAGAATTCCAATTCAAGAGCCATCCTAGAGTCCGGAACACACCGAAAAGCCTCCTTCTCTTCTCCGAGTTGATCCAATTCAACTCCAACACCTTCTCCTTTGCAAATGTGCTAACACCACCAAGTGTATTACACCTTGTGCATGTGTGTTAGCATTTTCACAATCATTTTTCAAAGGATTAGCACTTGCACTCACCACG
Organism: Coix lacryma-jobi var. lacryma-jobi; assembly: GCA_009763385.1. Taxonomy (NCBI): domain Eukaryota; kingdom Viridiplantae; phylum Streptophyta; class Magnoliopsida; order Poales; family Poaceae; genus Coix; species Coix lacryma-jobi. The sequence continues at coordinate 44,637,238 of CM019822.1, read as the reverse complement.
CCACTCGATCCTAGCAACATCGCAATGTTAGATCACTCAAGTGGCACTAGATGACCGATATGCAAACAAGTTTGCTCCTCTTGATAGTACCGCCATCTATCCTAAACCCGGTCATAAACTTCTCTACACACCTTTGACCGGTGAAATGAAATGCCCTACAAGTATACCTTTGCTTTGCGCATTCCATTTCATCTCCTCCGGTGTTGATGCAACACATGCACCAACCTCTTCATCAAATGATATGATCCACTTCATATCATCACATGGCCTCCATGGTCCATCAATCTTGACCTCACTTGCTCTTCACCATTGCTTCGGTCCTTCGGCGCCAAGTCTTTGCTCAAGCCTCCCGACACTCGGTACCAACGGCTTCAAAGCCTCCAACTTGCCCTTCACCTTCGCAATCGGTCCATCAAGCAAGGTCTTGTCTTGATCTTCACCATCTTAGCCACATGACTCCATGTCATGTCTCATATGCAATAAGCTCCTTCATTGCTCATTCACATGTGAACTAATTTCCTGTGTATCTCACATAAGCACATATTAGTTCACCTAGGTTGTCACTCAATTACCAAAACCAAACAAGGACCTTTCAATCTCCCCCTTTTTGGTAATTGATGACAACTCTACAAAGATATGGAAATTAAGCTCTTTGGATTCTATGTTACTTATCCAACATTAAGACCATATGAGAGAATTTGGATAAGCACCATACAACCCGACTTTGTAGTGATAACTCCCCCTACATGTGTGCTCAAATGGTTTGGATTCAAGCTTGCACACATGCATAAATATGAAATTTGTGGGAGTGTTAGCACTACTAAGTGATGCTAAGGTATACAAGATAGAATTTTACCTTTGAAGCATGTAAACCAAACTTTTAATCATCCTTAGCATCAACCTTGCTAGAGACAAGTGAAACTAGATACCACGTGAGATCAACATTATAAACATGGTTCTAGTTACCACTTGCTACACTAAGACTATGCTCTAGATACCAAATAAAGGAAAACAATCATCATCCAAGTCTTAGCTCTAGCAAATATTGCACACAAGCATATAAGAATTTAGAACATATGCAATGCAAGCAAGCAAATGTAATGCACACCCAAATGCATCAAACATGTATTCATGAGCTTGCTCCCCCTACTTGTGTGCTCTCTTTGTCCAAGAATTTTGATCCTTTCGCATTATCCAATCTTGCTCCCTCTTGATCCATGTCCATCTTCTTTTCTTGTTTTCTCCCCTATCATATCATATCTTTGGCACTTTCTCCCCCTTTGTCATCAATGACCATAAAAGGCATGCTTCTCTGGATACAAAGGTTTGGACTATGGTAGATGGTTGATACTTGAGTCTTCATTTTTGATGGACACTACCATATATGTTGGAATGACACTACTTGTAGATACCTCGTGAAGATGCATGAAGGCCACTTGTAGGATCTTTGACCTTGATACCAATCGGTGGGCCACCTTCTCTTTTAGCATGAGTTATTCACTTGATAAACTTGAGCTCTTGTTGGTGAGGGATGCTTTGCTTGATTTGATCACTTAAAGTTGAGGATCACTTGAAGTCTTGTAGGATACCACTTGAATGAAAGTTTAACTTGATATCCATTTGCATTATTATCTTCTTCTTGAACTCTTGTCATCTTCATGAGCTTCTCATTTGTGACTTGAACTAGGCAATATTGCACAAGATATCTAACTCGGTTTGCTCTAGAGTAAGCTTCTTCACACATCTTTCAATGGTTATCTTACTCATGTTGAATTAGACACTTGAATGTTCATCTTCTAGATCAAGTACTTGGGTTCACTAGCTCATGAACAAACTCATATACTAACCACTAGATCATATAATCAAACAAGCAATAGTGGTAGACTATGAATTTAAACTTTTCAATTGTTATGCATGATCCTATTGAGCATGTACTATATGCACTAACCGCATACTAGTAAGGGATGAATATGATCGTGCACATTATAATGATACCTTTGCTATGTTGGAGAAGAGGATAGTCACATAGATTCCAATTTATTTCTCCGCAATAGCAATGTGAAGTCTATTTATAATGCTTGGTGAAGACCAATAGATACCAATTTGAATATCACTCTTCACCCATATGAATTGAGAACCACTAATGATTAAGTGCAATATCTTGTTGTGGTTGGCTTGCTTATTCATTTGATCATAGCTTGCATATATGAATACCACGCATGATTTGCTTCTCTATCTTGGGTGTTGCTTGCTTTCTTTCTTGATCAATCTCTTGATTTCTCCAACTAAGCATCTCCAATGATACTCTAGATGACCACTTCCATGCTAGCCTTCCAAGCCTCGTGCCCGGTTAACCTACAAAAGGCGGCAAGCCCCTACAAAAGGGAGAAGTGACCTCTCTCCAAAGAATCATCCTTGATACTCATTTGAATTGACTTTTGTTTGATTGATCCATTTGAACTTCTACTAGATATGTGACTTTTAATCCTTCTTTGAGTCCTTTTCTTTCTTCCAAATGATCTTCAGTTGATACTAGAACTTGATCTTCATCTTCATCTTGATGTTGGTCTTTGATTTTCAATTTGAGTACCAAATTTGTATCAAATACACTTCTCAATTGAATGACCTTGTACTCATCTTTGTCATTCTTCTAGCTCATCTCAAAACCAAATATAGGTCCCTCAAACACTTGTAAACATGATTCCAACTTGAGGGCCTTTCAATCAAAGTGACTTGTGATCAATCCACTTGTCACTTTTCTGGCAGATTCTGTCCTCTTCAAAGAACTGACCATATCTCACAATATATTGATCCAATTACCATGAAATTTGGTGGAGATGTGCCTCACTACGTCTTCTAGCAGCCATAAAAATTTGAGCTTTATTGGACTTCTAGATTGCTACCAGATTTCACATCATCCCCAACTATAATATGCTGAAAACTGCTGCACATGTGTTGATAAGATCCACTCCATAACCAAAGCTTCACTTATCCAATCATCATGAGATTTTCACAGCAACTAATACCATAAGTGTAGAGCATGTGTACCAAATTTCAAGCCAATCCAAATAGATTTGATCATTCAAACATGGCTATCATCACAGCTAGCTCAGATTTCAGATTTTGGACAAATTCCTATATTTGAGCTATACTTGTCCATTTTGAATCAAACTTGAGATAGACTTGCTTGAATATCAATACAAGACATATATCCATACAAATCCATTTACTAAAGGTCATCTTGTGAACATATCCAATCAAACTAACTCAAACTTGATCACTAAGCAATTTATCCATTCAATCATATTATAGCAAGCAACATATGCATATATATCCAATTCAATCAACTCATATGCACCCAAATGAATATGATCAACTAGAGATATACCTTGGTAGCTCATGATCATCCAATAGAAAGCTTCTTCATTCATCATTTGCAAGCCTTCAAATAATTCCAAGAAAACCACCACAACTAGAATATGACACTTGTATGTTGTAGCACTTGGACTTCACTCTTTTGTCTTGGCATTGGGTTTGGATAGCACTAAGCTTCTTTACTTGACTCAATCATATGATTAACAATATGGAATCGATTGAATCAAGTCTCCAATGCCATGGTACCTACACACATTCATCCACCTTTTGATGGTACCCAAACTTGTTTGGGTCCTCTCAAGTTAGGAGCAACATACTTAGGCAATGCCTTAGTATGAATAGCGGGATGTTTTGCAATAGCAACCAATGTGGTACCATTGTCATCCTTTCTAAGCACATTATCATCATCAATTGAAATAGGCTTAGAATTTTTACCTAGGGGGCATGAATTTGACATGTGTCCCCTTTCCCGGCATGAGGAGCAAACTCTCTTTGATTGAGCCTTTTCTTCCTTGCTCATGTGTTGCTCCTCATTGCCTTGCCTCTTCTCTTTTGCTTGAATCTTCTTCTCAAGCTTGTTAGGACACCCCGAGGCAAAGTGTCCCATATCACCACACTTGTAGCACTTGATGTGAGCCAAATCTTTCTTCTCATCTTGATTCTTGCTCATCATCATCTTGTCATCTTTGATATGAGTTGGATGCCTTGCTCTTCCACCCCGTCTTGTTTTCTTCTTCATCATCAAGTCACCATCATCATGGTTGTTCTTGATTTGATCTTGGGGCTTCTCTTTTTGCTCAACTCGTGGCTTTGGTTGAGGCTCATCTTGTTGCTTCACCAAATTCTTGGTTGGGCACATAGAGGTGAGATGTCCTCTAGTGCGGCACTTGAAGCATTTGACATGCTTGATCCTTTCTTCTTCCTTCTTCAACTTGAGCTTCTCCTTGTTGGGGCAAGCATTTGCAAGATGTCCCATCTCACGGCATTTGAAGCACATGAAATGAGCTAGCTTCTTTTGTTCTTGCTTCTTCATCTTCTTCAATCTTTTTCTCTCCCCCTTGGACATGCTCTTGTTGAAACCAATGCCACTCTTGTCACCGTAGCTCTTTTGATTCTTCAACATGTGCTCAAAGGTGACTTTGGAGTTGTAGCACCTCTCTAACTTGTAGCTCAAATTCTTCACTTCACTTTTGAGCTCATTGTTCTCCTTCAAAAGGTTAGTCTCACAAAACAAAGAAGTAGAACAAGCATCTATATGTGAAGAACATGACATAGATAATAAATCATCACAAGAGATGGATACATGCTTCTTCTCTACATCACATGGGTTAGCATAAATATGTGATTGATTATTTGACCCAAATGATGAGCTCTCACTAGTTTTAGTTTCTACATTAGAAAGCTTCTTAGTGAGAAAAGCATGGTCTTGTACCAAGTTATCATGAGCAACACCAAGTTCCTCATGAGTCAATTTTAGCTCCTCATGTGAATAAGTAGTAACATAAAGTAGATGCTTTTGTTGTTCACATGCATTCTTTAGAAATGAGTTTTCATTTTTCAATTTCATTGTTTTTACCATCTCATTTTCTAAAGCTTTAGCAAGTCTACATACAAGCTCAAAATTTGGATCATCACAATCAACAACCACATTAGCAATTGATACCTTAGTGTCACCATGTGACATGAAGCAATGTGGTGTAGACGGAGAGCTTGTAGAGACATCACTCTCATATCCATCATCATCATTATCATCGTCAAGTGAGCATGGAGTAGCATCATTAATTGCATCACTTGAGCTCGGCCCATCATCAACAATCTTGTCAAGTGAACTTGTGGATTGATCATCATCATCATCACTTAACCATGCGGTGGAGCAATCCTCCACAACCGCCAAGTTGTGGTCATGCCCAACATCCTCATGCGCCTCCTCCTTGGGCTCATCAACATCATCATTGAAGATCGTCCCATATTTCTCATTGAGATAAATCCAAATATCATGGGCGGACTTTAAGTCCATGATCTCACCAAATATGTTATCCTCCATAGATTGATAGAAAATGTTAGTAGCCTGGCAATCGAGATGTAGACATTTCTTTTGCGCTTGGGTTGCATTCTTTCTATCCAACACAAGAGAAAGGCCCACATCTACGATCCACCACATTTGAGGACTAATAAACTTAAAATTGCATATCATCCAATTTTTCCACCGTACAAAGTGTGTGCCATCAAAAATGTGTGGACACTCAACACCTAGCCCATAAGTTGCCATCCTCTCGGGTCTGTGAAGACCACAAATGAGAGACCTCGGCTCCGATACCAATTGAAGGGTCGAGATGGCGGACTAGAGGGGGGTGAATAGTCCTTTCTAAAAATAATCGCACCGGCTAACCGAAACAAATGCGGAATTAAAACTATCGGTCTAGCCAAGACTACACCCCTCTACTTATACTCTATGACACATTACAAAAGATCCTAAACAAAACAAATAAGGTGTCGGGCTAGCTAGAGCTCACCTAAACAATTCTAGCTTGCAAGGTTACACAAACCTAAGCAACTAGTACTCAATCAATCGGGGAGCTCCTACACATGCCACTAAGCAAAAGCACAAAGCCTAAGCTCACTAGCAATGTTCAATAACAAGGCTACACAAGCTAAATTAGAGAGCTCAACTCTGCTACACAAACTAAGCAATGTGACTAGCAAGACTACAAGTCAACTAGTCACTCATGGGATCAACTCTATGCTACACAAGCAAAGAATGTAACTAGCAAGCTACACAAGCTAACTAGAAGCACAAGAGCAATCTACACTAGCACAAGTATATGAACAAGTAAATACAAGCTAGTGAATGGAGTTTGCAAACCACCGAGAAGATGAACACGAAGTTGACACGGTGATTTTTCTCCCGAGGTTCACTTGGTTGCCACCAAGTTAGTCCCCGTTGTGTCGACCACACACTTTGGTAGTTCGGCGGCTAATAGGCACCACACCTAGCTCGACACTCGAGCGCCGCAAGAACTCACCCACAAGTGAGGTAACTCAATGACACTCTCTACTAGAGTTGCTCTTCACGATCCCCGCGGGGCGAGCACAATGCCTCTCACAATCCTTTTCCGGAGCCACGCACAATCTTCACGCGGGCTTCACGACGGAGACTCGATCACCAAGCCGTCTAGGAGGTGGCAACCTCCAAGAGTAACAAGCACCACCGGCTTGCAACACGAGCACCTAGTGCCACTCGATGCAATCTCTCAATGCAACGCACTAGCGATCACTCACTCGCAATTGATTCGCACACTAGCAAGCACAAGTGAGTTAGAGGGCTTCCTAGCACTCCCCAAGCATGGACACCAAGTCCCAAGGGTGCTAAGCACCAGCCAAGGCCGGCCACCATCTCCTTTTATAGCCCCAAGGGCTCAACTAGCCGTTACCCCCTTCACTGGGCACTTTTCGTACTGATCGGACTCCCTACAGGGTGACCGGACGCGTCCTATCACTAGAGTCCGGTCGTTCGTCCCCAACGGCTAGTTTTCGCGCGCGTTCAACCTTCTACAGACCGGACGCGTCAGGTCATAATGACCAGACGCGCCTATGCTTGAGTCCGGTCGCAAACAGAGAGGTTTCGGGGCTGTTTTTCAGTGACCGGATGCGTCCGGTCACTACTGACCGGACTCTACCGAGCGTCTGGTCAATACACCTCAAATCAGCACTCAAAATGCACTGACCGGACTCACTCTACTGGCTGGACGCGTCCGGTCAGTGAGTCCGGTCACTGACCTTTCAGCGCTCAAACGACTATAACTCTTAGCCCCGAACTCCGATTTCGATGATCTTGGACATTTTGGAAAGCTAACTCAGAGGGCTACACAACCCACATAGAGACCTAATCCATATCACAAAGGATTAGTACAGAATTCCAATTCAAGAGCCATCCTAGAGTCCGGAACACACCGAAAAGCCTCCTTCTCTTCTCCGAGTTGATCCAATTCAACTCCAACACCTTCTCCTTTGCAAATGTGCTAACACCACCAAGTGTATTACACCTTGTGCATGTGTGTTAGCATTTTCACAATCATTTTTCAAAGGATTAGCACTTGCACTCACCACGCCACTCGATCCTAGCAACATCGCAATGTTAGATCACTCAAGTGGCACTAGATGACCGATATGCAAACAAGTTTGCTCCTCTTGATAGTACCGCCATCTATCCTAAACCCGGTCATAAACTTCTCTACACACCTTTGACCGGTGAAATGAAATGCCCTACAAGTATACCTTTGCTTTGCGCATTCCATTTCATCTCCTCCGGTGTTGATGCAACACATGCACCAACCTCTTCATCAAATGATATGATCCACTTCATATCATCACATGGCCTCCATGGTCCATCAATCTTGACCTCACTTGCTCTTCACCATTGCTTCGGTCCTTCGGCGCCAAGTCTTTGCTCAAGCCTCCCGACACTCGGTACCAACGGCTTCAAAGCCTCCAACTTGCCCTTCACCTTCGCAATCGGTCCATCAAGCAAGGTCTTGTCTTGATCTTCACCATCTTAGCCACATGCTTCCATGTCATGTCTCATATGCAATAAGCTCCTTCATTGCTCATTCACATGTGAACTAATTTCCTGTGTATCTCACATAAGCACATATTAGTTCACCTAGGTTGTCACTCAATTACCAAAACCAAACAAGGACCTTTCAACCTTTCTGTTTTGAAACGAAACTTCCTTCTTCTTCTTTTGGGCCCTCCATGTTCGGGAATCATAGGCTCTCCCTTAAACCCATGCCAGCTAAGTGTCCTCTAAAGACACTGGGTGGAAGGCCTTTTGTAAGCAGATTCGTGAGCATCTTTTTAGTTCGTATGTGCTCAAGATTTATGGTATGATCCCGAACTTTATCTTTCACAACATAATACTTAATGTCAATGTGTTTGGCAGCACCACTTGACCTATTGATGTGAGCATATTCCACAGCTGGGTTGTTATCACAATACAACCTCAGTGGTTCATGTATTCTTTCTATCACTTTTAATCCGGGTATGAATTTCTTTAACCAATTCACCTGCCCCGTGGCCTCATAACAAGCTACAAACTCGACATACATAGTCGAGGATGTAGTCACAGTCTGTTTGGAGCTTTTCCACGATATGGCACCTCCAGCGAGAGTAAATATGTATCCTGACGTGGACATTCTTTCATCCCCCGCATAATCAGAATCTGAATATCCCTCTATCTCAAGAGAATCTGATTTTTCATATGTCAACATGAGACCTTTCGTACCTTGCAAATAACGCAAGACTTTCTTCACTAATTTCCAATGTTCAATACCTGGATTATTTTGATATCTGCCAATTAACCCGGTCACAAAAGTGAGGTTTGGGCGAGTACACACTTGAGCATATTGCAAACTTCCAACTGCTGAAGCATACGGTACCGCTTTCATTTGTTCGATTTTCATATTGATTCTTGGGACACTGATGTTCCCCAAATCTATCGCCCTTGACTATAGGAGCAGGTGAGGGACTGCACGCATGCATACTAAACTTCTTCAAAACCTTTTCAATGTATGCCTTCTGCGATAGTCCTAAAACCCCTTTTCTTCTATCTCGGTGAATTTCAATTCCCAAGACGAATGAAGCTTCACCAAGATCTTTCATATCAAAATTCGAGGACAAGATTTTCTTTGTTTCAATCAGTAGATTGACATCACTACTAGCAAGTAGGATATCATCCACATATAGGATCAAGAATATGTATTTCCCATTCTTGAATTTCATATAGACACAATTGTCCTTGACGTTTTCCTTAAACCCAAAACATTTTATTGTTTTATCAAACTTCAAGTACCACTGCCTTGAAGCTTGTTTCAATCCGTAGATTGATCTTTTCAGACGACATCCCATATTTTCTTTTCCGTTTATGACAAAACCTTTCAGTTGTGCCATGTAAACGTTTTCTTCTAAATCCCCATTCAGGAATGTTGTCTTTACATCCATCTGATGTAATTCTAAATCATAGTGAGCCACTAGTGCCATGATGATTTTGAAGGAATCTTTACATGAAACCGGGGGAAAGGTTTCATTGTAATCAATCCCTTCTCATTGCGTAAAGCCTTTTGCCACAAGTCGCGCTTTAAATCTTTCAACCTTCCTTGGGAGTCATATTTGGTTTTGTAGACTCATTTACATCCTACCGTTTTGGCTCCTTTAGGAATATTTTCTAGTTCCCAAACTTTGTTGGTACACATTGATTTCATCTCATCTTCCATGGTTTCAAACCATTTGGATGAGTAATCGCTTCTCATGGCTTCTTCAAAAGTTCTTAGGTCATCTTCCATGCGAAACTCTTCAGTGTCATAGACTTCATAATCGTCGGGAATAGCTGACCTTCTGGTTCTTTGAGACCTTCTAGGGGCCTCTGGCACTTGTTCCACAACAAGCTGTTGTTGTTCTTCCTCGTGTGTGACAATCGGTTTATAGGATCCTGTTGGACAGGTTCCACATTTTCATTTATTGTTACCGCAGGAGCACTAGCAACAAATGTTGTCACCGCAGCGTCCTGGACTGCTGGTGCAACAATAACAGGTAGCGTAAAGAAAGGTTCTTGAACCATCGAAGTGGGTACATATACCCGCTTCTCCTCAAGGTTAATTTCACGTGCTACCATGCTCCCCCTGATCAGCATGCCTAGTTTCAACAAATTTTGTATGTCTTTCAGGACAATAAAATCAGTATCCTTTTGATCTTTCTGGATAACCAATAAAGTGGCAGCTGACTGTCTTGGAGTCTAACTTTCCAATGTTTGGGTTAAAAACTTTCGCCTCAGCTAGACAACCCCACACACGCAAGTGTTTAAGTGAGGGTTTCCTTCCTGTCCATAATTCATACGGTGTGTTCGGCACCGATTTTCTTGGTACTTGATTAAGTATATGGATGACGGTTTTTAGTGCCTCCATCCATAAACTAATCGGTAGCATGGAGTAACTTATCATGCTTCTTATTATGTCCATTAAGGTACGATTCCTTCTTTGAGCTACTCTGTTCTGCTGAGGTTCTCCTGGTGTGGAATACTGAGCAACTATGTCATTTTCCTATAGAAACCTTGCCAAAGGTCCAGGAATTTGGCCATACGGGGTATGTCGCCCATAGTACTCTCCACCACAGTCTGATCGTACTACTTTGATCTTCAAATCATGCTAATTTTCAACTTTAGCCTTGTATATTTTAAATTTATCCAATGCTTCTGATCTTTCTTTAATTGGATAAATATAGCCATAACGGGAATAATCGTCTCTGAAAGTTATAAACGAATCATAACCATCCACGCTTTTCACGCTTTTCACAAGGAACGGACCACAAATGTCCGTGTGAATTATTTCTAGAATTCATGTGCTTCGTTTGACATCTTTCTTAATTTTCTTGACATATTTTCCTTTTATGCAATCAATGCATTGTTCTAATTCTGAAAATTCTAAATGTGGAAGAATTGATTCATTAATCAAACGTTCTGTTCTCCCCCTCGAAATGTGGCCCAAGCGACAGTGCCACAATTTCAAAGAGTTACTATCGATTCTCTTCCGCTTCTTGTTCGCATTTGTAGATTGGGAGTCATCCACATTCAAAATACACACATGATTCACATTCTCATCACATACATGATTCAAATTTTCAGCGAGAGATAATAAATAAAGTTTGTCTTGTCGGAAGGCAAGACCAACACATTCATTATTAAAGAATATCTCACATTTGCCATTACCAAAATGACAATCAAATCCATCATCATCAAGTTTCGATATGCTTATTAAGTTTCTACGCAAAGAGGGAACATAAAGTACATCATTAAATTTAAGTACAAAGCCGTTCTTCGATTCTAAGGAAAAAATTCCTACAGCTTCAACATCGGCTTGCACTCCATTCGCCACTTTAATTGTTATTTCTCCTCTTCGCAGATTGGTCCTCCCACTTAATCCCTGTAAGGAATTCATAACATGCACAGTTGCTTCAGAATCAATCCACCAAGTGGTTATCGAATAACATAAAAATAGGGATTCATCTACAAATGTAATCAAACTAGTAGAAGGGGCGCGCCACCGCGCACCCATATAGGTGGTCATTAAGATAATTTATACAAACTGAGATATAATAAGGGTTTGTTTGGTACAGGTCAACTTCAATAGTGAAGCTGTTTTTTTTTTTGAAAAACAGCTTCATGAGTAACTTATTAGGTGAAGCTGAGTTGTTTTGAAAAAAGTATTTGACAAAATAGCTTCACCAACAACTTCATGCATGGTTGAGAGAGAGAAATAGGGGTGTAAGCGGTGAAAAGTTACTTTTTTCAGTTTCATCACAGTTTATGGTTTTGTGAGAGGAGGGAAAAAGTGTTTGGCAAAAAAAAACAGCTCACAAGCTGTTATGAGTTGTACCAAACATGACCTAAGTATGGTCATTACATAGCTAAAGCTTTGTTCTAAATTACACATGAGATTATATAGATCATATGGCATTATAGTTCTAAATTACACATGAGATTATATAGATCATATGGCATTATAGTGCCCAAAGGTACATATTTATAATATTTTTACATAGAACAACTTCCTGAATTATTTTATATGTTCGAGCCTCGGAGGTTTTACAACAACGCTTAGTCAGTGCTTGTTTTTGTCGGCAAGCTCTGAATTGAAGCGCGTGTTTTTGTCGGCAAGCTCTGGATTGAATGGTACCATCCTGTTGGCTGTCTTTCAATCTGTTATGAGATTTGAGGCTATAAGATTTTCAGTGACGGAACAACAAGAAACTGTTTAGTCCTCCGAACTGGTTAAGTTGTAGAGAGCACATACATCCCTGACGAAAGTTGCTTGGCTGTGACCTTTGCTTAGCGCCCAGCTTGGCAGCAAGCAACATCCTGCAGAATGCGCACATAGGACACATGCACACGAAGCATGGAGCACATTAAGTGAGGAATAACACTTAAAATAAAGAAATGTGTAAGCTGAAGGTCGACGCTGCACTGAACATAGCCGCAAGCGCGGCTACTCCTCTACAATTAAGAAAAATTTGAGGACTGAGCACAATCCTAGTAGGAGAATCTGATAACGATGCCGCATGCCCGCCACTAAGAAACAATGAGTGGTACCTTAGAACCTATGTGTAGGGGAAAATGGGTCGTGAAACCCAATTTTTTTTAAAAGAATTTTGAAGGAGAAAAAAACAGAGATTTTATTCTTTTTTTAGCAAAGGGCAAAAGAAAAAATAAAGTAACCAAGCACTGTCAGTATAGAGGGTGCAGCCGTAGCAGGGCAAACAACCCCAATTCTGAGCAATAAGGGCTAATATCATGAATCTGAAGCATATCTGCAGATGGAGACTATTGCAGATAGTGGCACCATAAGGTGAAGCAGGAAGCTCAAATGAAACGACAAGCTGAAACTGATAACACCACAGAGCAGCGAAGACCTACAACAAATGAAACTAACTTGTAAACCATAAGTAAATAACAACAGAAGGTGGTCCCTGAACGCATGGCAAATTACGGACTACATGAGTCATCTGAAGGAGCAAACGTACGTCTGTCGAAGACATATTGGCACACGCAGCAACGATTTTCTGACAATGATTTTCGGATGGCGACCTGGAGTGACAATGTGCTGAATCACCCCGTGGCAAGCGGCGGATCTGCATGACAGAAAACACCCAATAGTGTATGTTTGTTAATCCGAAAAAGGGTACAATTTTATCTAATTTTATTAGCTCAAAAGTGTTTTGTGCCTGATTTCATAATTTAGGTTGGAAATGAAATTCCCTGGGAGTAGGCTATAGCAAAGAAGAACCTGATCTTATTTCTAAAGAGAACAGAAATCTGAAGTTTTTCTTAAGATCAGAACCTTGGCAAGGGACTGGACATGGATGTGCATGACAGAAAACACCCAATAGTGTATGTTTGTTAATCTGAAAAGGTACAATTCTATCTAATTTTATTAGCTCAAAAGTGTTTTGTGCCTGATTTCATAATTTAGGTTGGAAATCAAATTCCCTAGGAGTAGGCTATTGCAAAAAAGAACCCAGCCTTATTTTTAAAGAGAACAAAAATTTGAAGTTTTTCTTAAGATCACAACCTTGGCAAGGGACTGGACATGGATTTGCATGACAGAAAACACCCAATAGTGTATGTTTGTTAATCTGAAAAGGGTACAATTTTGTATAACTTCATTAGGTCAAAAGTGTTTTGTGCCTGATTTCATAATTTATGTTGGAAATCAAATTCCTTGGAAGTAGGCTATTGCAAAAAAGAACCTGGACTTATTTCTACATAGAACAAAAAACTGAAGTTTTTCTTAAGACCAAAACCTTGGCAAGGGACTAGATATCATTGCATGAATTTACTAATACAGAGTAATGAACTCCACATATACCAAACCACTGCTGAAATGTTGTGAGTAGGAACACCTGAGAAATGAAGGGAAGGCAATCGACCTAGATCACTGAGTGAGCAACAATGGGAACACAGTGAACAGCAAACCGTAGAATCGACGCAGCAACAGCAAACCTATATCGGGAAGGCAGTGGACAGGGAACCATAGAAGCCACGCACCAACAACAAAGGAAGACAGTAGGTACCCATTTCAAGCAGCGAAACACTATTACCTGGGAGAGAGCATGATTGGGAAAACCCCAATGTGGAAGTCGATGTAGGCAGCACAGGCCCGAGAGCGCGGCGGACTTGGATCTGAGAGCAACGAGCAGGGCCCCCGGTGGTCGCAGGCTGAGCACAGCAACACCGCTGACCTTGGGTGGAAACAGGTTTTGTTAAGATATACACTAACAGGTTGTACTGAATGTGAAGGTAGTTATTAATAGTTGGAAAACTGGAAATGAACAGATATTTTTTTATTCCAATCAACTAAGGGTAAGTACACACACCAATGAATCAACTTAGTAACTTATTAGTCAGCTAAAGCAATAGTTTTTACCATTGCTGTATAAAAGAAGCTAGCTTCACTGCAACATTATTATATATGAAAGAACTATTTCGAAGAATGGAGGACCACTATTATGAGGGAGCATCATACCTTTCCTGGAACACAACTGCAAGGTTTACAGAAGGAGTGCAACAGATAAAGTAAAACACATAAAATTAGATTTAGTAGGGCAACTGGTAGACATGGAAAAATGAAGGATTAAAAACGTTCTTCATCTTGCGTAAAGTGATAAGAGATTATACACTGAAGTAAAGGATAAAAGAAATTGTCTCACTGGTCTCCAGTCTGTTGGCATAGAAAAGTCTGAAAACATTGGAGGAGGCACCCCAAAAAATAGACCAAAATGGTAACTCTAAAGTTAGTCCAAACCCTCTCCTTTCTCCAACATTTCTCCAACAGCTCAAGAGCTAAACCTACAATGGGATAAGAAACAATTAAGCCCAGTGCATACAACATGATATTCACAATGGAAGTCTATTTAGTAAAGTTTAATTGAGCAACAAACACGAAGTTGATTGGGAGCTATGTTTACCTTTGGCCAGACAATATCACAAACACTAGGTGCGGTAGAGCATAAGACAAATATAGGCAAATATTATCATCGACCAATAGTTCATGCCAAAACAAATAAGAAGAGATTAAGCTAGAAAGGAAAAGCAAGCGAACTGGCCAAAGAAAAAAGGGGAAACCATAATACCTTGTATTAGTTCGCTAGAGCGCCTAGGAAGTTCCTTGGAAGTAGCCGCACGCAACAACGCAAAAAATGGAGGTAAAACAGAGCGAAACCTGCATACCAATATCTTGTAGTTATCTTCATCTCATGATAGGTCACTTGCGAGCAATCAATTACAATATATGGTATATGCTGTTTAAAAAAATGAAACATGAGGCCACAAGAACAACTCATTCAACATGCCTAAATAGAAACCAAATTGATCTTCTTGCCATAGTTAAATGCCGAATAACGCATGAAAGTAAGACAACCTGTGATCAGTTTATTACAAAGATATGACACAAACACGTTCTTTAAAAGAAATAAAACATGAGAAGACAAGAACAACCCATTCTTTCATTATAACAGAGACATCATGAAGCAACTGAACATGCGTGAAAGATAGTATAATGGTAACCAATTAGAAGCAAACACCATGTTCGTAATAAGAGTAACCAAGGTGTAACTGTATCTCCAGCTCCTTCCCGAACCTGTTTGTCCTAAGCTAAGCTAAGTAATTAGCTGAACGATGTACAGGATTATCTGAACCAAAAAAAACCCAACTATAGTAAACCTAATTAGTGAACACAGGTACCAAATATACGAGGAGGTGGTCTAAACAGAGTGATTGGGTGAGACAGGCAATATATCATAGTCACCAACTCCAAAAGAGAAAAAACGTACACGACTGCTTTCAATGTGTTCTAGCTGTCTGTGAACTAAAATAGAATCATTCAGTGCAGTAGACATAACAGATTTGATTACAAGCTACAATATCAGGTAAATATATTGGGAGAACAAATACTACAATGCACAAAAGAAATTAGAGAATATATGTATGGAAAGAGTAAATCAGATTCAGAATAAGGTTATGATGCGCCTCTGTCATCAGGAGCCATGGCAAAAAGATGAGGACAGGCAGCTAGGGTTTCTCCCAGCACAGGAGGCCACGCGAACCGGCGAGAGCAGGCGGCACCGGAGGCCACCCGAGCTGGTGGGCACCAGCGGTGCCCGTGGGCGCCGCGCCGTGCAAGAGACAGCCACCATCGGGGGCCACGCGCCGTGCTACATTGTCGGCCCGCCCGGGCGCGGGAGGCCCACGCGACCGCGACCGCCCTGGTGCGCCGTCGCACGGGGTTTGCCACCGGGGGACCCAACGCATGTATGCCATCGTCCTAGCAGCGCCGAAGGCCGAGAGGGAGCGAGGGAGGAACAAGAGAGAGAGAGAGAGATCCGGGGGTAGTGACCGTCGAGGCCCGTCCCAGCCAGTGCGCCGCCGCGCCATAACACCGGGAGAGAGGGAGCGCCGCCCAGGAGGGTCGCGATCGCGCCGCTCCCGCCACCTCGGGAGAGGATGCTGAGAGGTTGGCTTTTTTTCCTTCTGCCGCCAGGTCGGGAGAGGCCGATAGTCATAGAGGATGCAGCTTTCCTATTTCTTTTCTCCAGCAGCAGCGGTGGGTAAATGAGCAGCCGTGGCTCTTCGTTTTCTTGTTTTTTTTCGCTGGCACTATTGAAGGGTGACATGGATAGTCTCTTATTTTTGGAAGCATCTTGTGATTGTAGAACATAATTCTCACCTTTCTTCAACATGTATTTCAGGAAATCAGGACAATCTCTTGTAGTGCCCCTTTTGAAGCAGTGCTTGCATTGATCTTTCTCAGCATTGCCAAAAGGGTTGTTCTACTGGTTCTGGTTCTGATTTTCAGAGTTCTAGGGTTTCTGAGGGGCCTTTCCCTGTGCCTTGGAGGTAGAGCCTTTCTGCCACTATGGGCTTCCCCTGTGGTTTGTAGTTCTTTCTTTTGTTGTCCTCCACATAGTAAGCAGAGTCACCATGTGAGGACTTGACCCTCTCTTCCTCCTGAACGCACATGGCAATGATCTTTTCAATATCCCATTTATCAGGCTGCATGTTATAGTTCACAGTAAAGGTTTCGTATTCCCTCGGTAAAGAGTGCAAAACCAAATAGAGTAGGAATTGATCATTGATCACCACATCCATTGGCGTCAGCTTAGCCTGTATGGAACTCATTTTCACAATATGATCCCTAATGCCACCACCATTGTATTTCATAGTGACCAATTCCTTGATCAATGTGCTTGTTGTGGCCTTGGCAAACCCAGTAGATTCTTAACCCTTTTGAGGTATTCAATGGCAGTGGTACATTCTGGGATCGACCCCCCTATGGGTTCTTCAATGGTGGCCTTAGCCACCACCAGACACTTGCGGTTGGAGAGTATCCATCGCCTGTGTTCAAGATCATATTTCATTCTTATTTCAGCATGATTTCTTTGCCGAGCAAGGAAATCAGCATCATTTTCATCGGCTCCCCTCACCAGGTCCTGTGATGCAATAGGACACGGTGTGGTTATTGCCATGTCGATCTCTCCGAGCGCAAGCTCCAGTTCATATTTCTCCCGCCAGACTCGATAGTTGGTCCCATTGAGCGGCGGAATGTTGTTGACATTCAAGACGGTCTTTCCTCCTGAAACCATTTCAAAGAAAAATGAGAAAACATTTATATACAAAAATTGCATGCCTTATCTCAACGTTGGTCAAAATTAAAACATACTATTCATTTATACAAAATTCAACATCACCGTTGGGCAGAAGTAGAATTAATGTATAATTTCATGTGAACAAAAATATTATAATATTATTATTAACAACGTTGGTCAGAAAATAACAACATCATAATAATCTCAAAAAACATAATTATTTATTTTTCATAATTAAACTCTCACGTTGGTTCGAATTTAATAATGAAAAAACAATAAATCATAATACACAGCGGAAACATTAAATTCATTTCATAATATTTTTCAGAAGCATATATCATATTTTATGCTCTCTGAGTAAAATTATCGTTGGATAAAATTTACACAGAAATTTTCGGTTCATTCAAAATTTCATCGGAAACTGCTGCTGGAAAATAAATAAAATGAAAACGTGTTCTTTTCACTGTTCTTTCTTCAAATTCAGCCTGAAGGCTTTTGTCCGGCCTGCTTCTGCGCGTGGCTCAGCACGACCCATGGTGGCCCACTAGGCGGCCTTTGCTGCGCCCCGGGTGAGTGCCCCTCCACCTAGGCCGCAACATGGGTCTGGGCCAGGAAAGCACAAACCCTCCTGGGCCGGTTTTGGTCCGTTCATCGGTGGCCATCGGTTTTCATCTATTCGGATCGGACGGTGGGGAGTGAATGTAGGGAGAACAAAACCCTCCGGCCGGCCGCACCTTCCCAAACCCTAGGATCCATTTCCTCTCCCCCGACCATCGTTCCTCTTTCTCCTCTACTCCGCGGCGCAGCGGCATCAGCAGCATCGTCGGCGGCCTTTGCCGGAGACGGCAACAAAAACGGGAGCCGGGATGGAGGTCGGCGCCGCCGGGAAACCCTTCGCCGGCGCGTGCGCTCGCCTCCTGCTTAGAGCGCACCGCCGTCGAACGGCTTTGCCGTGGCACCCTAGTCCGAGCCCCTACTGGAGTCCGCGCGAAGCGGAGCTTTGGTCGGCGATTCTACCGCGCTACGACGGCGCTACCGACGGAGAGGAGGCCAGGTAGGTCCCTTAATCCGGTCGGCTTCGTGTTCTTGAGCTCGGGTTCAACGATTAGGGTTAGGGTTCTTCAGTGTTCATCCCGATCCAAAACGAATCGATGTTTTCTTTTGATTTGTTCTTCTCGGTGGATTCAGTTAGGGTTAGGGTTCATTCTCCGATCCACATGGGATCGGTTTGATTCATCATGTTTCATTCAAAACTGAGATGCTTTTCTTCTTTGATGTTCAAAACCTGATCCAAAAACAGATCGGTTGTTCGTTCATTTCATTTATCCCCGTCTAGATCCACTGATCTAGCCTGGCGACAAGATACCATTGATAGATTACAAGGACCACTAGCAGTAGATCCAGAGGGTAAAAACAACAAAGTAGATCGTATTACATCAGAGAGATAGAGAGAGAGAGTGAGAGGGTAGCAGACTGAAGGCTTCAGTAAGCGTAGTAGACGGTCCAGAGCCGGCCATGGCGTGCACCGCTGGGATCTCCTCGCCGGTGGAATTGGTCGGTGTAGTGGACGGCGCAACAGACATCCAGTGGCGATGACGACGTCGGTGGGATCTTCCCGCCGCTGGCAGCGCCCCTCTCACAGATCGGGTTAGGGTTAGGAATATCAGTGGGGTTTCTGACGGCACGGTGAACCTCGTACCCCGACCCCCACCTTTCCTTTATAGCGTTGTGCGATGGGGGCCCACCAACCACAAGGTTGGGCGCCCCCGACCAGGGCACAGATCAGAGGCTCGTTAGGCCGTTGGGCCTAATGATAGGAAATCACAGACACTGGCTTGCTTTGATGAGGTGTAGTAGGGTGTGTTTGGTTACATGGATTAGTCTAGCCTGACTAAAGTTTTAAACCAGGCTAGCTGGAGCCTGCCTTGAGCAATGCAACCAGCTCTTATTTGGTTGCATTGGCTAGCTAAGCCTGTACTAGGATTGCTTTTGTTTGGTTGCTTGGGTTAGCACTTGCATAAGCACACTTCTTCCTCTTCGCCGGTGCACGCTCAACCACGTGCATCTCCCGCTTTATCTTCACCTCCACCCCCTCCAGTGTGCCATGCAGATGGAACTTCACCGCGCACCCCTTCTCTTCCACCACATGCATCTCCCTCTCCCCCTCCAACTCCTCTACTGCACCATGGAGATGGATCTCCACCGCGCACATCTCCCCCTCCGCTAGGGCTACGCGAGCTCGAGATCTCATAGATGAGGGCGCGGCGGTGCGAGCGGGAAACATGGTGGTGCCATGGCCGGACCTGAGGGGCAAAGACACTCGCCGATGGAGGTGAGAGAGGAGATGCGCGCTGATGGTTGGAGTTGAGGGAGCAGAGGCGCTCGCTGACAGAGGGTGAGGAAGGAGATGCACTCAGGCAACCGGAGCTGAGGGAGCAGAGGCACTCACCGACGGAGGTGGGGGAGGAGATGTGCACACGCTCGGAGCTGAGGGGCAGAGGCACTCGCTGGCGTAGGTGAGGGAGGAGATGCACACCGGTGGCCAGAGCAGAGGGAGCAAAGGCACTCGCCGGTGGAGGTGAGGGAGAATATACGTGCGCGGTCGGAGCAGAGGGATGTGCGTGCCGCCAGAGCTGAGGGAGGAGATGCACTCGCTGGCTGTTGTTTTAGGACCAAAACCCTAAAATAGCAGGTCATTGCACAAGCGAATACTGATACTCAGAAGGACGAATGATAAACCCACAAGCGAGAGCCAATTGTGGTCAAGTAAATTAAACAGTGATCCTCCTCCTCTGAACATGGAGGATTAGACTATTTATATTGATCCGGGTCAAATTACAAGTATGAAAATACTCTTCCAACCACTCTCTACCAAAGTTACAACAAAGCCCCTCTCTAGCTACTCTCTTTGTTTTGTCTGCTACATTTCCTCGAGGGGCACCATCGCCTTTTTGTTATCACGGTGGGCCTAGGCGCATACCACCTCCGTCTCTTGACTTGTGGGCCCCCTTGACTTGGCTTTGACCTTGGTAACCTGCGAAGTGTCACACGTCGGCGTTGATGCATGGCAAAAGTACCTTGTTAGTTAAAACGATCCCTTTCGGGCGAAACGGACTTAATTCACTGCTTGAGACTCGCTGACTCATGTGATACTGTTTCTGGCTATTCGCTCGAAAGCTCATCGGTGTACTTTCGCTAGAACGATAACTTTCGCTAAGTCCCGTCTTGTCGACAGCCATTCGCCCGAAAGCTCATCGGTGTGCTTTCGCTAGAGCGATAACTTTCGCTCAGTCCCGTTTTGTCGATAGCCTCTCGCACGAAAGCCACCTCGACTAGGGCATAATCAAGCTTTTTGTAGCTTTCGCCCGACAAAACAAGCGTTGAAAACACTTTATTGCGGAAACAGCGTTCGGGCTACCACCGCGGGGCTGACGGACCCTCCCCTTTCAATTTGTTGCCACTAGTGGTGAAGATGGTGCCATGGAGGAGCATTGGCAGGTGGAGCCATAGGCTTGTACAAGCCAGACTTAGCTAAAACGAAGGTGCTGAGCGTTTCCATTAATGCAGGCTGACTCGTTCTTTTTGGCTTGTATTAATGCAGGCTGACTCGTTCTTTTTGGCTTGTATAAATCTGACTCAGAGACTGTCCAGATAACCAAACAGAGAGAACCTGTATTATAGAAGTCTGAATAGGCACTAAGCCAGACAACAAAGGCACCGGTAGAGAATTGAACTAGCAGTAGCACGTCTCCTTTTGGTGCGTAGGAGGAGGACTACGACTAGGATAGGCTACCCGTCTTTTCTGCACAAATTCTGATGTGGATTCCGCTACAACTACTGTACGTACCATGCAAATGCTGCTCGGCTCCGACAAATTATACTGACAAAAAAGGAAAGGAAAAGAAAAGGGCACGCAGCCAAAGGCTCGCTCCCTCGATCGGAAAGGGCGGCAGCAGCAGGCAGAGTGGCCAACAAACGACGGAGGGAGCAGCGTAGGCATAGCACTCAACTCAACTGAAGACCATGGACACAGTACAGTACCGATTATATTCTCTTCTCTCCCCAAAAGCACAGGGGGAGGGCGCAGCAGCATCATTTTCCCTTTATTCAACCGGTCGATCTCCTCTTTCTGAAAGGTGCTGTTGCTGTGTGTTCTATGTTATCTTTGCACTGCTCATTCGTAATGATATATACACACACAACAAGTACTGTAGTAGATAGATAGATAATGCAAGTAGCTGTCTGTGAACAAAAAAAGAAAAATCCCCTTCAAAGGTCCCCCAAACTCCATCAGTCCATCTGTCCACTTAATTAAACAACCAAATTCCGTCCTCTTGATCTGGTCCGATGGGGCTCAGCTCTCGCCTGACGCCTCTGGGTCTCGGTTGGTGGTGGGAGCTCCAGACGGACTAGTTTTTTTTAGCGCTTCGGCTCCTCCTCAATAACTTTGCATCCGGATATGGTATATTGGCCAATTTGATATATTAGCTGCATAACTTTGGGAGTTGGCATCACTTTGACCAGGACCGTACCGACGGCGGCCGGTGGAGGGACGGAGATAGCAGCACTACGTACATGTCAGCATCAGTTATTATTCTAGTGGTATGAATTTCCGGTCGACTCAACATGGAAATGGATAATGCATGATGACGACAATAAAGTTGTGAGCTTTTTTTTTCCCTTCTCTCTCCTTCAGTCTTTGTCCTTGTACTATATGCAAAGCTACTCATCATAACATAAGATCAGGGCTTAATTTGAACGCTCAACTTGCTTCTTCATACAAACAAACCCCACACGCGGATTCGTATCTGCTACGACAAGCGTCGCATGAATCCCGGCCGCGACTTCGTTTGCATGCATGCATTCAAAGGATCACAGCTCCTCACAGATCCAGATCCACGGGCTGAATTCAGGACCAAGAAAAGCTCCATTGGTGGCGGCCGCATGATCACAGCTCAAAAGCAATGCATCTCACGAAACGGTTTGGCTAAAGCAAAGAATCATTTCCCTTTAATTTGCTCCTCGCGCGTCCTAGCAGCTAGCTAGCCCGGCCCACGGGGTCCGTTGGCCCCTGCCTCTGGTGGATCGATCGGCTTAGGATCTGTAGCTCTTCAATACGCCAAATAAGTGATAATGAATTGCGAAAAAGCGTGCGCTCCGATAGTTGTAGTAGCCTCAGGTGACACATCAGGTGCTAAATTAGACACCTCATGAGACTCGTAGCACAACGGTAGGAGCTAGTACTCTTTCTGTTCCAAATTGTGTGTCGTTTTAAAGTTAAGAATGTTTGATTAACACGAACCTCATAGTGATACGGACAAAAGGAGTATGTGCTATATAAAAGCTTGCAGTCTGGTTACAATAGAGGGTGTGTATGTAGTTAATTAGCTAGTATCCGTAAACTATTAGCCACTTAAAGCCTTGTTTGAATGTAGTCAAATTCATATCAAATCCACATGTGTGAATTGAGGGCGAGGCTGATAAATATCGTAGCAAGTGGCGTTAAGACTAGCCGATGGCCAGTCCGTGGCAGCGAACCGAGCCAGGCAGGCAGCGTATGTACTGTACCGTAGATCGGACGGCGAGTCCAGGCAGCAGCAATGGAACGAAGCGCGCCATCATCCACGACCACGACGGCGAGCACGCCGCTTTTCCCGTCAGTAATGCGCCACAAGTTCGTGCCACAAGTTTGATTAGATTTATAGAAAAATACGTGTAATATTTGTTTCTCCAAATAATTTTGTTAAAAAACTAGATTCAAAGACCTTTTCGATGATATTAGTTACGATACTAATTGTTGATATTATTATTTATAACAATTGCCGGCAGTTGTTTCTTGAGAAGCGAAAACGATCTCTATTTTAGGACGGAGGGAGTAGCAAGCGGCGTTACACGCCATCCGAGTCCACGACGGCGAGCACGCCGCTTTTCCCGTCAGTGCGCGCGGAGACGGGATGCCAGACAGGAACGGGGACGGAGCAGGAGCAGGAGCAGGAGCAGACACTCTCCCTTCTTCCCCGTCTAATCATCTCAGAATCTCTTTTGTTTGTTTGTTTGTTTATCTTTATTTAAATTGGACTAATCTTTCAAGCAACGCTGTACGTACCCCCACGCGATTAGATTAGGCCTCGTTTACATTGCAAAAATTTTGTAAAATTTTTGCTGTAGCGTTTTCATTTTTATTTGACAAACTTTGTCTAAATATGGACTACGTAAACTCCAAAGATTCGTCTCGACATGTACATGCTAAAAGTACAATTAGTTATTTTTTTACCTACATATATCCGTGAAGTCACCTCCCCAGCGACTCGCTTGGTTCTCCACCGGGGTGGTTTCTGTAGCCCGTCCGGCAAGAGGGCCGCCGGGCGCGTGGCCGCCCGGCCGGCTGCCCCATGCCGGGAGGCGTCGCGGGGGCGCGTGGGTTCAGGGAAAGGCGGCTTACGCTTGCGGCGTTGGCTAGGCGGCGGCTTGCCGCTCCCAGGGCCGGCTCCTTGGTGGCAAGGGAGCCCGATGTTCAGGAGGAGGGTCGAAGGGCTAGAGCAGGAAGGGATGAGCTGTCCAAGTTGGTGGCCATGGTGGCGGAGGTTTCCTCGAGGCCCAAGCCGGTTCACGCCGTGGTTCCGGCGCTGCCAATCCAACTTGCGTCTAAGTTCTGGGCCACCGCGGGGGACTCGGACGTTGATGCGGATGGTGCGGACCTCACGGCGTCGCCCGACGGCGCGGTGGTCTCGGCTATTCGGCCCTTGTCGCCAGGTGTTCAATCGGCGGTCAGCGTCGCCTGCTGCGAGCAGTCTTCGCCGGAGTCGAGCCCGTCGACGGCGGAGTTCGTTGCGGATGCTTTGGCGGCGGGCTTCACAATCGAGGATCTCGTTGAAGCGGAGCGAGCTTTAGTCTCTGGTAAGTCTTCGGGTGTCAAGCGCGCTACGGCCTTGGCCGAGACTCTAGCGCACAGGAAACTGGTGGGATCGCCATGGCGCGGTCCGCTTCCAGAACGCCGTATCTCCCCTCCGCGTACGCTCGGAGATTGCATCGCCACGGCGTCCCGTTCCAGGGATGGCTGGCGTCGGTGCGCAGCTTACCGCAGCGGCCTGCGCCACCGCGGTTGTTGTTCCCGAAATCCACGGCGCGCACGACTGAGATGGCCCCTGATTCAAACTCAATTTTTTTGAATTCCCCGAACTCCCTGCTGGACGATCCAATTTTTCCGGCGCTTCCATCCGCTCCGTCGCGCCCGTCACGCGGAGCCGTGTTTACTCTGGATCGGTCGCGCAGGAGGTCCTGGGTGGACCCAGACCGGGTGCAACTCGGGTCCGGGCACTGGTTTCGGCCCACCAAGGGCCTCGCAGCGTTCTTTACGAAGACCGGACTGAAGCCGCGTCCCCGGGCGAAGCCACCGCCGCCGCCTCTCAACTCCTTCTCGCGCTCTTTCGTCGAAGTGGTGCGAGCAGGCGGGATGGCAGCGCATGGTGCTCGGGATGGGGGCGGCTTCGGAGGAAACGACGGTGGCCGCGGCAGGGGCTTCAACCCTGGGTTCCAGCCTGGGTTTGATCCGGGTTTCGATGGCCGGGGGCGGGACCGTGGTAACCCGCGTTGGGATCGCCATGGTTTCAGCCAGGTCCCTGGTCGCGACGGTCGTCAGCACGGCGGTCAGAGGCGAGGTGGGTGGAATGCGGGTCGTAGACCGTTTCACCAGCCCCTTGGCTTTGGCTTCTTCCCGCATGGTCCGGCTGCTGCTGGCGGACAGTTCACTGGAGGCGGTGCTGGCCGGCAACGTGGCTCGCCGGCTGGCCAGGGACCGCCTGGCTTTGGCGCGGCAGGCGGCCAGGCCATGGCCAGGGCCGGCGCTCTGGCCGCTGGAGGCCAAGCTGCGGTGGGGGCCAGCCTGTGGCCGGCGGTGCTGCGGCCGGCTCCGGCCAGTCTGGTCTCGGCTCGGCCATCGGCGGTGCGTCTGTTGCCGGCAGTGGTCAGCCCGCGGTCTGCGACATCCAGGCCGATGCGTCCATCGGCCAGGCGGTGGTCGGCAATGGCCCGATCGTGCCCTCGGCGCCCACTGCAGGGGAGGCTGTTTCTTCGTTCGTGCCGGCGACTGCGTCTCATCAGTACAAGCAGGCGGCTTCATCAGCTGAAGGGGCTAAGTCGGTTGTTCCACCTCGCACAAGTCTTGATGCTCCTGAATCATCTCACCATGGCAAGCACAAAAATAAGGGTAAACCCTATTGTTATCGCTGTTACACGAAAGGGCATACTATGCAAGAATGTACAACAGTTTTAACCTGTGAATTGTGCTTTGATGATCATGTCCTTAAGAACTGTCCGAACTCGAAAAAAATGCATGTTACTGCTGCTCCTTGCGGTTATGCAGTGGAAGGCCTGGGCTTTTATTTCATACCAGTCACTGATGCTCCTAAGGTCAATGTTGACGAAAAATCTGTGGTGGTACGTGTTTTAGAGGGTTCTTTTAGTGTTGATTCATTGGCAGTGGAACTCGATAAACTACTACCACCTGGCAAGTATAATTGGGAGGTTGAAGTGAAGGGTGCTGATACATTCACTACTAGTTTCCCATCTTCTGACCTTTTGGAGTGGGTGGTGAATTGGGGCCCTATGAGTACCAAGACAGTGAAGGGCAAGATCTGTTTTGAGAAATGTGTTGAAGATGAGGTTTTTAAATATGAGATTGACAAGGTGTGGGTACAGTTCAGAGGGTTGCCGAAAGAGTTCAGAGAATTCCCAATTATCTGGGCCATTGGGTCGATTTTGGGTGTAACTCGTGCTATCGATATGAAATTCACCAAAAAGTTTGGCAAACCCAGAATGCAGGTAGCAGTGCTAAATCCCAATCTTATCCCAGACTTAGTGGATGTGGTGATTGGGGATTTTGTGTACGAGTTACAATTTCGAGTGGAAAATGGGTTGTCTGTGGGGGAACCTGTGTTGATTGACATGGATCCTCCCACAGACGAGGATAAGGATAAGGATACTGGTAAGAAGGGTGATGATCCCATGGATGAGGATGGTGGTAAAAATGGGGCGCCTCCTAAACCTCAGGGGAAGGACTAGTCATCTTCTCTTGAGAGGCGTTCTGATCCTGGTAAGCATCAGGCCAAGCAAGCTGGAGTGGAACATACCCTTACAGGTGCTAATAAACCTGTGGTAATTCTTTCTCCAGAAGCAAATGGCAAGGTACTTGTGCACAGTGGTGGGACAGTTTCTTCCCCCTTGAGGTCTAGCAAGAGAAGCGCTGGTTCAACTGATCAAGACTCCTTGGAGAAGGCGTCTAAGCTGAAGGCGCGCAAGAATTTGGATCCACCCGCGTTCAAAGGTACAAACTCTTCCCCAAGCTCTTTCCATTCTCTAGATGATTCTTTCTTACTAGATACCACTGTTGCGTTGGGGATTTCTCTGGGGGATGAGGTTCAGTCTGCCTCTACTGCTATTAACCTTTTAAAAACCAGGGAAGCTGAGAGATTTTCTGTTGAGGAGTGTAAGCGTCTAGCTGACCTGCAAGCGGCTGCTGATGTCTCCTCTGTTTGCTCCTCAGAGGACGATCTAGATTTAGAGGCATTAAACTTTATTTGTGCAGAGGTTTCGGAGTGCCTAGCTGATGGGGGATGTGACCCTGTGGGTTTACAATCCCCTTTATCACAGTCTAAAAAGGTATACTCCAGAAGGAACAGAGGACCTAAACAAACTGTTCATCCATGAAAGGAATTTTATGGAACTGTAACGGGTTTGCGGACCCAAAGAAGTATAGATTTCTTTCAGATCTTTCTAGGGAACAGAATTTAGATTTTATTGCTTTATCAGAGACGGGTCGTGATTCCTTCCCGTAAGCAACCTTGAATAAGATCTGCGCGAGTAGAGATTTTCTTTGGCATTGCTTGGCTCCCAAGGGGCGCTCTGGTGGCATGCTGCTGGGGGTGAATTTAATGGTTTTTGACATTGGTGAAATTGAAGAGGGGGATTTTTATAGTCGGTTTAAGGTACATCTAAAGCAAGAGGACTTTAAATTTAATTTAATTTCGGTCTACGGTCCTGCTCAAGCTAGCCTCAAAGCTTCTTTCTTATCTGAACTTGTACGGGTGTGTTAAAAAGACACTTTACCCATCTATATGGGCGGTGACTTTAATATTATCCGTAGTCCGGATGAGAAAAACAATAATAATTACAATGATAGGTGGCCTTTCTTATTTAATGCAGTAAACGACTCGCTTAATCTTAGAGAGTTGAATCTGTCAGGTAGGAAGTTCACTTGGGCTAATCACATGCCAAATCAGACTTTTGAGAAGCTGGATAGAATTTTGGTGAGTACGGAGTTTGAGTCCAAATTCCCACTTACTGTTGTAACTGCCCTAACTAGAGAACTCTCGGATCATACGCCTTTGCTTTGTTGTACAAGCAATGCCTCCTCCTCTTACCAATCCCAATTCAAGTTTGAGTTGGGATGGTTGACCAGAGAAGGTTTTTGTGATACTGTCGCAGAGGTGTGGTAGAGCGTTCAACCGGTTGGTTCACCTTTAGAGGTTTGGCAAGCAAAAATAAGGAGGCTTCGCCAATATCTCAGAGGTTGGGCTAAGAATATAAGTGGAGCGTACAAGAAAGAAAAAAAAAGGAAATATTAGACAAGCTCGACAAGTTGGACAAGAAGGCGGAAGGGACGCTGCTTAGTGAGGCGGAGTTAAATCTTAAACATGTTCTTCATGAGAGGCTTGCAGAGTTGCTGAGGGAGGAGGAGCTAAAATGGTACCAAAGAGCTAAGGCCAAACATTTACTCGAAGGTGATGCAAAGACTAAATATTTTCATTTGCTGGCGAATGGTCGGCATAGAAAATCCCATATCTTTCAGCTAGAAGATGGGAATGAGGTGATTAGTGGTGACGCTCAATTGAAAAAACACATAACAAAGTACTATAAGTCTCTATTTGGTCCATCGGAGGCTTCCTCCGTTACTCTGAATGAGTCCCATATTGGGGATATCCCTCAAGTCACTCAGGAGATTTTAACAGCCGACTTTTCTGTAGACGAGGTTAGGACTGCAATTTTCCATATGGATCACAATAAGGCCCCTAGTCCAGATGGTTTCCCTCCAGAGTTTTATCAGGATTTTTGGGATGTGATCAAAGATGACCTGATGGCTCTTTTCAGGGATTTCCATCAGGGATTGTTACATTTAAACAGTCTCAATTTTGGCACTATAATCCTGTTACCCAAGCAGAACGAGGCCAAGACAATTCAACAATACAGACCAATCTGTTTGTTGAATGTCTCCGTCAAGATCTTCACTAAGGTCGCGACAAATAGGCTTGCTTTGGTGGCACATAGAGTAATTAGGCCTACGCAATCAGCTTTTTTACCGGGGAGAAATATTATGGAGGGGGCAGTGATTTTGCATGAAACGATTCATGAACTGCACTCTAAAAATCAGGACGGAGTGATCTTTAAGATTGATTTCGAAAAGGCTTATGATAAGGTCAAATGGACTTTTTTTGCAACAATCGCTTAGAATGAAAGGTTTCTCTCCATTATGGTGTAGTTGGGTTGACAAGTTCACGCAAGGGGGTAATGTAAACATTAAAGTTAATGATCATTTGGGATCCTATTTCCAAACTAAAAAAGGCTTGCGGCAAGGTGATCCGATGTCGCCTTTACTATTCAATATAGTGGTGGACATGTTGGCTATACTAATTGCCAGAGCCAAGGATGATGGCCGTGTGCATGGGGTTATTCCCCATCTTATCCGAGACGGTCTGTCTATTCTGCAGTACGCGGACGACACGGTCATCTTTTTGAGTCATGACGCGGAGAAGGCGATTAATATGAAATTCATTTTAGCAACCTTCGAACAACTATCTGGGCTCAAAATTAACTATCACAAGAGTGAAATTTTCTGTTTTGGCGGAGCCAAAATTCACGAGGATTTTTACTCGCAACTGTTTGGCTGTAAGGTGGGGAAGTTCCCGTTCAAGTACCTAGGATTACCGATGAATGTTAGGAAGTTAAGTAATAGCGATTGGAAAAACATTGAAAATAGGATTGAAAAGAAGTTGAGTGGGTGGAAAGGAAAGATGCTATCGGTTGGAGGGCGACTGGTTCTAATTAACTCGGTGCTGTCAAGTTTACCGATGTTTATGGTGTCCTTTTTTGAAGTTCCAA
Source organism: Coix lacryma-jobi var. lacryma-jobi (assembly GCA_009763385.1). Taxonomy (NCBI): domain Eukaryota; kingdom Viridiplantae; phylum Streptophyta; class Magnoliopsida; order Poales; family Poaceae; genus Coix; species Coix lacryma-jobi. The sequence goes on along the minus strand of CM019822.1, from coordinate 44,607,523 downwards.
AAGGTGTATTACAGAAGTTAGATTTCTTCCGTTCGAGGTTTTACTGGCAGAATGATCAACATAAAAAGAAATATAGGCTAGCTAAGTGGGAGATTTTGTGCCAACCCAAGAGTCAGGGGGTCTGGGCATACAAAATCTTGAATTACAAAACAAGTGCTTGTTAAGTAAGTGGCTCTTTAAGTTGCTAAACAAAGATGGAATCCGGCAAGAACTCATCAAAAATAAATACCTAAAAGGTAAACCTCTCGGATGCTGTGTTAAGAGGGCCTCAGATTCGCATTTCTGGAAGGGCCTGATGGATGTCAAGGACACCTTCATGGACCTAGGTTCTTTCTCTGTTAGGGATGGGTCTCAGACTCATTTCTGGTTTGACACTTGGCTGGGACATAAACCACTAAAAGACAAATTTCCCTCCTTATTTAATATTGCTAGGAGAAAGCAGGACTCTGTGGCCAGTGTCCTTAGTTCTGCTCCACTAAATATTTCGTTTCGTCGAAATTTAGTTGGAGCTAATCTTAGAAATTGGCTCAGAATTCTGGCTTCCCTACACGATATTGTCTAGCAGGAAGGAAAAGACTCCTTCGTCTGGTCCCTACATTCATTTGGCAAATTCTCAGTAAAATCGATGTATGCAGCTTTGATTAACAATGATATCCGGGTCTCGCAAGACATCTGGTTGATTAAGATACCTTCAAGAATTAAAATATTTTTGTGGTACCTCAAAAAGAATGTGATTCTAACTAAAGACAATTTAGCTAGGCGCAACTGGAGCGGGGATAAGACGTGTGGTTTCTGTCATCTTCCAGAGACAATTCAACACCTTTTTTTTGAATGTTTTTATGCAAAGTCTCTTTGGAGAGCGGTACATTTTTTGTTTGGTCTGTCTCCTCCGAAGTCCATGGATGACTTGTTTTATACATGGTCTAAGAGAGGCAGTAAGCAACAAAAAAAATAGGCAATTGATTGCGGCGTCGGCTCTTTGTTGGAGTCTTTGGTTAACAAGGAATGAAGTAGTTTTTGACAAATGCAGACCAAAATCCTTTTTCCACGTTCTGTTCAGGGGAACCCACTGGTTGCGACAGTGGGCAAAGTTGCAGCAGCGTGAAGCAACTCGGGACGCGTTGGTCTTCACTGCCCAACACTTGGAGACTTCGGTTTTGCAGTTCCTTAGATCCAATGGATGGTTATCCTCTAGATGGATAAATCTGTAATTGTCAGAACTTATTTCTATTCGCTTGTTGGTACTTCTAAGTCGTTTGTAATAAGTGGCGAGCGTCTATCTTTTGATAGATAAAGCCGGACATTAACTGTCCTTTATCTAAAAAAATTTAGTGCTCCATGCATACGTCCGAACATTGATATGATGGTTGATGTGATGGAAAATTTTGAGAAATGGAGAGAACTAAACAGGGCCTTAGTGCTCTCTCTACACTGTACGTCGTCGAGGGGCAAGAATCGCCGTCGCGTCCCGCACGATCGATCGTAGGGCCCGCGCATGGGCATGTAATCATGGACCAATCTTGACTGGGCACTCGGCAGCATGAGGTTGCTAGCTAGACGTACGGCGACAGTATATGGAAACGGCCGACCGAACCCGAACCGAGGTGGTGGTAGTAATGGAGCAGCTGCGTGCACAGCACGGCCAAAGCATCATGCAGTGGCGCCTTTGCTCGCAGCTCACGGGTGCCATTCATGGAGGGGGAGAGAGCCAGAGCCGGGGGGGGGGGGGGGGGGGGGGCACCCCCAGCCCAGGAGGGCAATAACGAACGGGTCGGTGTGTGATGAGGGCGCGTTAATACGGCTTTTATGCTTTGCCCGGCTCCGGCTGCTCCCCTCACTACTGGAAACTTGAAATTCCCTGACCAACGTTTTTGAAAACTGGAATTACCCTGTCGAGCTAGCCCTGACGGTATTTTTATTTTCCTTGACGGTAAGTGCACCGTAAAAAATTTCATGGCGATATTTTTAGTTTTTATGACGATACGTACATTTTCATGAAAATATTTTTATTTTCCCTGATGGTAGTGCACTGTGAGGGAATTTCAAGTTTCCAGTAGTGCCTGCCCTGCCGGTGGGTACTACGTACAGCAGACACAGACCTACAGTATTCTTTTGCTGCTCTACGGAGGACGAGGTCGAAGAAGGAGAAGCAAACAACATTAGCAGTCGTGCATGGCTGATGCATGCCTGCCTGGGCGTGGCCCATGGCCGGCCGCGCTAGTAATGATGAGTGGTGATCGTCGAGGGCCGAGCGGGTCTTGTTCGCAGCTCTGCTCACCAATCCGGTCAAAAGCGGGGGCGCAGGAGCCTGCAGCCAGCGGCAGTTGCCCTGCCCGTGCCCCCTGACGACGAGCCAGCCTCTCATCAGCTATTCCTCAGATGCCATGCCACGCTTGCTCCACTTCTCCATCTCCACTACTAGTCGCAGTCGCAGGCAGGGTTTTTCTTCCCGACCGGTTGCTGGTAACCGCCGGCCACCGGTAGCGGTTTACCGGACCGGTTTGGTCGGTAACCGCCCGGTACCGGCCGGTTTGAAGTTTGAATTCAAACGCCTCAGTTGTTCGGTTTCGAATCGGTAAACCGGTCGGTTTGGGTCGGTTACCGACCGGTTTATGTCGGTTACCGGTCGGTTTGAATCTCGAGTCGGTAACCGACCGGTTTGGGTCGGTTACCGACCGGTTAGATCGGTAACCTGTCCAAACCGGTGGGCTGTCTTTTTTTTGGATAAAAATGATTTTTTGGTACTTCCTTTGGACATATAGATATAAAAAAGACCGCACACTGCGGCAATAAATTCATTGTCTCGAAAACATGAACAAATAGTCGCATACAAATAAATATTGTCTCGAAAATATCAACGAATGCATCAACAACACATCCTCACAGTCACAGGAATACATGATCATCTACGCAAGATGTATGGAAAGACCCCTTGTTGGCATGACATTTCATACTCGGCGATGGACATAAGAGCGATACCTTTGGTTCGAAGCAAGGTTGCCTTGTAATCTTGCCACGTCTGGCCCGTCCAAGCTGCGGTTGTCTCCCATTCTTGAACCAACATAGTGTAAAAGTTGGGATCTTCCCATTCGTACACCCACCTAGTCTGAGGCTGCGTGCTCACGTCAGGAATGGGATAGCTATAAGAAGGTTGTGAGGCATCGCTGTAGGACGAAATAGAGTAGTCTGGAGTGTCGTAGTACGTGGGTGCAAAAGAAATTGATCTCCCCTGCGAGTCCTCTGGATTGTCGTCGTGTGTGCGTCCAAATGAAACTGATTTCCTCTGGGACTGTGGTTGTCCATGGTCACGATCTTGCGTAGCATGTGTGTATTGGGTCTCGCCTGCAATGAACCATAATTAGTAATCATGGACAAAAATAAATGTGTGTATGTACGTGCAAGTGCAATGGATACCTGTGAAACGAATTCCATAACCAGTCCCACCACCACCACCACCAGCACCACCACCACCATCGCCACTGTCATCATGATCGTCATCGTCACCACCATCGCTGCTGTCATCATCATCATCATCATCATCATCATCGTCAGAATGGTAAGATCCCTCCTCCTCAGTGTCCGCATCGCTGCTGATTTGTTTTCCTCGCTTGGTCTGCCCCTTCCTAGGCGGCGCTTGCGTCTTCCTCTTCCCTAGGTGACTTTGACCCACATGTCTACGAGCCCAATCACTGATGCAATCAGACCCCGTAGCCTGACGTAGATCATCGGGGTCTATATGCTCACTGCCAACAGAAAGAAACAAATCACATAAATAAAATCAATCCTACCGTACATTATTAGACACGCACTCATATTTGTAAATATACATATAACGTACCTGACAAGACGTGATGGCAAAGGGACGTCGTCTTCGTTTGAATCCTCATCAAGAAGTGGAGGCTGGTTTGATCTTCCATACTCCATCCACTCCCTAAGCGGATTGGTCCGATCATAGAATGAGACTTCGGCGAACCGGTCAATAAAATCGTCGTCATCAAGCCTTGGTGGGTTGGCATCCGCAAGTCGCAGCCGAAGGTTGTAATTGACATAAACAAGCTTGTTCAGTTTCTTGTGCGATAGCCGATTGCGGACCTTCGTATGCAGCAAGGCAAAAGTACTCCAGTTCCGCTCGCATCCACTGGAGGACATACATTGTGAAACAAGCCGCAAAGCTAGGCGCTGCAAATTTGGAGTGTCTTTACCAAAGATCATCCACCAGGCCGCTGCAAGTGGAACACATTATGTTAGCTACATGTTCCAATATGCATAACTAAATGGAATGACAAAGTACTCTTACATGGGGATGTTCTTGGATCCATGGCCATTTTGTAAGCTAGCTCTGAGCCAAACTCACCAACCTTCTGGCGAAAAACCTCAGCCTCCTGCAATGCCTGCACGGCGCTCTGCACATCTGTCATCTCCTGAAATGCGTCCTTCAGGCCAGCGAACATTGTTGCAGTTGGATCCAGTGTGTACGAGAGCTTAGGATTCAGGACGGCAGCTGCAACATGGAATTGAATTGAGCATCCAGAAAATGTTCAATATGGTAAATATGGAATTCAATTGAACATGGAGGAACTCATACCTGGCCCCACGTACGTCCCTACGTACACGTCAGATATCCTTTTATCCAAAATCTCTTTGTACTCATTCCATGTGTGCGTATTTCTTCCAAAAAAAGACTCCATCTCCGACTTGCAATTCTGGAATTGATACACAACTTCACAAATGTTGGGGTGCTTGGCTTCATCAGCGAACCGAAGGAACCTGTAAATCGGTTGTACAGTGTTGATGATATACTCCAATCCCTCCCACCACTGTAGATTCGACATCCTGGCATGAGCAAATCTACCTTCTTCGGTTTTTGCCCAGTTGCTCTCCAAAAATTCTGTAGATGCCATCCACTGCATGAACTTGTCACGTCTTCGGTTAAATGACTCCATGAACATGTAGTTGGTCCCAAATCTAGTGGCATTCCATTTGACCAACTCACCACCAATTGCTCTCTTCATCATATTATGCAACTGAGTATGGTTGTACAACCAATTAGATATGCGCTTGCATGCGGATATCATACCTGAATGATCACTCCTTTGACCGATATCCTTTAGCATTAAATTAATGGTGTGTGCCAGACAAGGCATCCAACAAATATGCTTGAACTCAAGCTTCAACAAGTTGCACGCTTTCTTATAGTTGGCGCCATTGTCAGTGATCACATGGACAACATTCTCCGCGCCAATGTCCATCACCACCTTCCGAATCTCCTGAAAACAGTCATAACGTATATTATATATGCATGAATATAACTAAAAATAATAACATGACAACTGTAATGACTTACCCTCAATAAATAGTTCGCATCTTGACTTTTCCCAGTTGCATCGACAGAGCTGTGAAACCATGTGACCCCGTTGCAATAAATAAGAAAGTTCACAACATTCATTTTTGTGGGGCCAGTCCAAGAATCACACATCAGCGAGACGCCAAACGTGGGCCACTCTTTCTGAAACTTTGCGTACCTCTCCTTCAAGTCTTTCACATTTTGATCAAGGTACTTCCCATCAATTTCCTTTCCAGTGGGGGACAAGATGCCTTCACCTGTAACCATAAGCAATTAATAAGAACATGGAACGATACATAAGTTCAAACCTGTTTGTAGTTATAGGTACTTACCCCACTTCTGCGTCTCTCGGACAGCACCAACAAAGTACGGGCTGTCCGCATTCCGTCCCGGTATTCCTGCATGATGGTAAAATTTTGCCCAAGCTTTACCGATGGCTTCCTTTGCATTTTTTCCCTTCTGGGTCCAGCGCCTTGTATCAATCCTTTGTTGTACCATTCTTGTCCTGCCACCGGATGCCACATTGTAGTCTTCCACCTCCACAGGTGTCTCCCTCTGTGATCCCGATCTTCTGAACATCCTCGAAAAAAGGATTCCCACCACGGGGACCTCCACTGCCACCACCCCCACCTCCACCACCACTACCACCTGCACGAGAACTACCCCCTCCACGCTCGTAATTACCGCCTCTATCCTGCACACTCTGTTGATACTCATATTCAGCTCTCGACTGTTGTAGGGCAGCCTCCATCTGAGCCTCATACTCATCATCATTAATGGGATTGTTCCCCTCCTGTGCAACTCTTTGTTGTGTGAGCCTTTGGCGAGCTCGGTCAGCCGTCGCCTTCTTGGCGCGGTCAAGCTCTCTCTGGAAATACTCGCGCACCTCTGGTGGCACACGGCTACAATGCACAACCTCCGTCCCGCGCGCTGCCAAATGCTGCTTCAATCTTGTTGCACCACCGCCCCCTTTTGTCAGGTGACAATAATTGCACCGCCACCCGGGAGCGAGATTTTCACCATGCTCCCAGACAACGTCTTTGTGCCTGCCCGACATTGTCTACCTGCATAAACAAACAACACAAAATCACACCCACGTAAATTTTATCTATACAATATATACAAAAAATATATACATCCTAACACAAATCATACCTCAAATCCTAAATTAAATCGTACTCTAAACATAAAGCTAACCCTAACCACCTAAATCCTTCCATCCTAATATCTAACACAGATCCTGCCTAAATACAACAATCCTAACACAAAACTACACCCAAAACATATAGATACTTAACTAAAATAGCAAGAAAAGGGGGGAAAACTTACCTCAAATCCCGGACGAACCGCTCGGTAACCGAGCGAAACCGCTCGGTTACCGAGCTGACCGCGCGGCTGGCCGAGCTCCCGCGTGCGGAGCGGTAACCGAACGCCCCCGCTCGGTTACCGAGCCTAACCGGTTGGCTAGCCGGCGGCGGGGAGCGGACGGCGGCGCTGGGGGCGGAGAGCAGGGGCGCGGGCGCGGATAAGGCTCGGGAAGGAGGCGTTCTGCCCCCCCCCCCCCCCCCCCCCCGCCCGTGAACGCCTGGTTTTGTGCCCGTGAGCGCCTAATGGGCCTCATGGGCCTTAACGGGCCGACCTTTTTTTTCCAATTCCAAACGTCCAATTTCAAAAAATTTTATACCATTGGTCTCCATAAATTATAATCTATTTTTAGGAATTTTTTGGGCATTTTTTTTCAAATTTTCAAATTTCAAATTCAAATTTTGGTAACCGGTCCGTTTGGTAACCGGACTGGACCGGTTTCATCGGTTACCGACCAAACCGACCGGTTACCGATCGGTAAAAAAAACCCTGGTCGCAGGCATTTCTGATCCCCGGTCGTCCTATTGGCACTGCCGCTAGTACTACTGTAGCCCATGCCATGCCGTGGTTCCCGCCTCTCTTTCGCTGCCGCTGTTGTGTCATGTGTTCTGTGTCCATGTGAGAAGAAAGGGAAACGGAGGACGACGGGAGGAAGAAAAGATGAGAGAGAGAGCAGAGGGGATGTGATAATTTCATGGAACAACATTCCATTCTGCAGAAGCATCCTGCAGGCGGCAGCCCCACCAGCCACCAGGCCACCACCACAGACCACACCCGGTCACCGCCACCGGCCAAGCTCTCCCCTGCTGCTGCTGCTGCCCAGCTTTCAATGCGCAATCTCCCCAGTCCTCTCGCTGCTTCGCCTGTACTTTCACTGACCCAAAACAGGCACACGCCCGCACGCGCGCCTGGGCCTGGGGCCGGGGCCGGGGGCCTGCCAAAAACTAAAAAACAAACATTTTCTTTTGCCATCCGGCGACCCAAATGGCCAAATCCGTACCCAATGGAGGAGGAAATCGGTGGCTGTTTTACTGCTACTGTTGATCGATCGGGAATCACGAATCCACCCATCGTCCCCCCTCCTTCATGCCAACATTACGCACGTACGGAGTACAAAACTGGAAACATTTTTTGAGAGAATTTCTACGTCGTCGTCCTACCGTCCTGGTCCCGGCATACATACACGCCGCCGGCGCCGGCGCCCCACGGACGCTGCTGGGTTGTACAAGCCGGCGGCGGCAGCTTCTGCACTTGCCCCTGAGTGAATATGTGATCTTTCCGCCTTGGGGGAACAGGAGAAGAAGAAGGGTGCCAATTAATGACGATGATGATCAGTAGTGCTGGAGGAAGTCGTCGGAGTTGGCGATGCAGTCGGTGGTCGTCCAGGCGGAGCGGAGCAGCTTGAGCAGGTGCTGCGCCTTGCGCTTGGCGCGCTCCGAGCACCCGCCCTGCACCATGAGCAGCAGCTGGCTCATGGCGCCCGCGCGGACCGCCTCCAGCTGCAGCGCCTCCGACCCGCCGACCACGGCCACCAGCGCGCCCGCCGCGTGCTCGGCCGCGCGCCCGGACATGGCGCGCACCAGCGCCGCCACGGCCGCGGACCCGCCGCCGGCGCCGGCGACCACGGCGTCGCGCCCGCCCTCGGCGCGGCACAGCCGCTCCACGGCCGCCAGCGCGCGCTCGGGCTCCCCGGCGCCGCCCTCCGCCACGCGCCGCGCCAGCGCGGACGCGGCGCCCGCGGCCACGGCGCGCGCGCGGTTCTCCTTGGCCAGGCACAGCGCGAACAGCGCCCGGATCCCGACGCGCACGGCGCGGGCGCTGGCCTTCTCCTCCACCAGCGCCACGAGGCCGGCCATGACGCCCTCCGCGGCGCCCAGCGCGGCGCGGGCCTCCGCGGCCGACGCCGACGCGGCGGCCTCCGCCACGGCGCCCGCGTTGACGCGCGCCTCCAGCGGGCCGCCGCCGCCGAGGACCTTGCCGAGCCTGGCCACCCGCTCCTCCCTCCCGACCCCGACGACCTCGGCGGCCTCGGCCTCGCCCAGGCCCACGAGCGCGAGCACCGCCATGGCCTCCGCCTCCAGCTCCTCGCTGGGGCCTGCGCCTGCCGCCGCGCGGCCCCCTCCGGCGCCGGAGCCGGAGCCGAAGGCGGCCTCGACGAGCGCGGCGCGGGTCTCGTGCGTGGCCATGACGAGGCGGTTCTTGTCCGACTCCCTGGCGAGCGCCCTGAGCCTCCGCAGCGCCGGGAGGCCCGGGCCCTGCGCGACGAGGGAGCGCACCAGGTCCGGGTCCGCCGGCTGCTTGGGCGTCGGGATGCGCTCCACGCCCATGGAGCGGTGCGCCACGCACCACTCCTGGATGAGCCGGCGGAGGGTGTGGTTGGGGATGAGCGTGAAGTCGGCGAGCGGCGCGCGGGTCACGGGGCAGGTGGTGTTGCCCGTGGCCACCCACGACTCGATGCTGGCGCGGTCGTACGTCTGCCCCGTCGACACCGTCACCGGGTCGCGCATCAGCTCCAGCGAGATGGGGCACCGGAAGTACCACGGCACCTGCACCCCCGCCGTGTCCAGGCCCAGACCCAGCGGCACGCTCCCCGGCATTGCTATTGCTACCACCCCGTCCTGCTCTGCGACTGGGATGATGGATCTTGGCCGAGCTACTAGTAGCTTAATTGCGAGCTCGCGCTGTAGATGGAGACGTACGTGGTGCGCGTGAGGGGAAAGGAGAGGTGGTTGAGCGAGTGGTGGTGGTGGGTTGGTGCCTTGGTGGGTGGAGAGGAGAGGAGGACGCTGCTGCTGACTGCAGCTGCGGTGAGGACTGAGAGTGGTGGAGGAAGGAGACCGCCGTGCGATTCCATCGGGAGGACGGATGGCGCCGGGTATAAGTAGGCGGGAGGTGGCCAGCACGTGTGCGGGGTGGCCGTGGCCGTGGCCGTGGCCTGTATGTAGCCCGTGGGGTGGTGGGGGGTCACTGCTCTATACTCCTACTACCGTGTCCTAGTACTACGTGCGCGCCGGAGCTGGGAGTGGGAATCCTTGGAGTACCATTACGGCATTGCCACTTCTACCGCGGCGGGTCTCTCGGCCGTGCGGTGCGGGTGCGGCTCCACACCGGTCGGGACTCGGGCACGGGCGCGACTGCGACGTCCCGGTCCCGGTTGGCGGACGCCGATTGGGCGCAGTGCGGGCGCCAATGCGGCGGCGTTTTTAACTTTGGCCGAGGGCTGAGGCGACACACGCCTCTCTACCTTGGTCTCTGACACGGCGGGGGCCCACAGCGCAGCGGGCCAGACAAATCTGGGAATATTTGTTGTTGGGATTATTACGCTGAGGAAGCTCTGCGCAGGCGATGCTGATGGAGCAAAAACTTGAAGGCTTGTTGGCATCCCCTGCAGGCGCAGGCTATCTCGCAATCGCAGGCAATAATAATATTATTAATTAATATTACTACCCACTCGGAGAGCCGAGAGGTACGCAACGCGAACGCGTTCTGCGGCAGCCACGGCAGCCGGCGGAGACGCAAGCTGGGATCGATCCATCCATCGATCGATCTGCCTGCCCCACCAGCTACGACGTACTAGTAGTAACACGGCACACCGCACACATGCATGGTCACATGCGCCTTGTTCGCTAGCAATGCCAGCAGGCTTCTCCTCCCCTTACGCTTGCGCGCTACTAGTACAAAACGATCGATCCATCGATCGTGCCCTGCTGCTTTGGGTGGTTCTAAAGAAACAGAGCACGGCAAGGAAGAGGACGGCAGACAGGATAGCCTACGGGCGTAGCCTGTTTGGGCATGCACGCACGCACGCAGATGGCGCCGGAGCATCGCTTACTAGACTAGTAGAGTGGTCACCAGTCAGGTACCAGCTAGGGTACTAGTCCACTCACCACCCATACAGTGATACAGTACACATCAGGTAGATGTAGTAGATGCCGATCCATGGCAAATGGCCGATACTCCTCCTACCTTGGAATGTACCACAGTCCACGGTAGCAAAGCAAGCAAGGAATGCCCTCTGCGTACGTCATCGTGGATTTCATCTCACACATACTCCCTCCGTACCAAGAACAAGTGTCGTCCGGAAAGCGTGTCTGTGAGGGAAACACGGATTTCTAGTGACACTTCTTTTGAAACGGAGGGAGTACCTCCCTCCGTACCTTTTAACTATCCTCCGGAAAACGTGTCTGTGAGAGAAATACGGATTTCTAGAGACACTTATTTAGGGACGGAGGGAGTAGGCTCTGTTTAGTTGCTTCCAAAATTCCAAAAGATTTTGAATTTTGGTTACTTTTTCAAAGTTTGATCTAAACAGGGGTCTTGATGACGACATCACTTCTTTGGATACACACAACGATCCTCCGCTGAGTTATCATGGTGCAATGACACGAGCTCGCGCGCGTCAACTAAATTTAGAGGTGAATTCGTTCCTATGTAACACTTTAAATGTTTTTGAGAATAGATTGCTACCTAATGATTATGTGTTGATTAGAAACCATGGAGAGGACCCAGAGATGCATAGAGGAAGGCTTGGAGGCGTGGAAGACCAGCAAGGGCGCCTGATGCAAGTTGGAGACCAAGACCAAGTTGACTTCGAGTCAGTTTCGGAGTCCAGGAGCAGTCAGCACTAAACTAGTCACCCAGGTTGCGTACGGACTCCGTTTTTGACGAACCAAATATCGTTGGAAAGCTATTTCGATAAGCTAACCAATGGTTCTAGTCTCATATCAAAATTCATCCTGAGTCAATGGGAATCGTCGAAACAAATCAGGGCACATAATCTGTCCCGGTGCTGCGTCGCCGTTTTTGGTCCGTTGGGCCGTGTATCCTCCGTGAGCCCATTAGAGGGGCGCGTCTAGGGGGTAACGACCCTTATGGACTATAAACGGTAGCCGTCACCTTCGTTAGGGCTTTGGGTTTTACTTAGATTATTCTGTTCATAACAGTTTCGCTGTTTCATCGGTTTGTGAGACCCCAACTCGTGAGATTAATCATACATCTGCAATTTGGTTGCATTCTTCCTTGTTCTTGCTCGTGTTCTTCGATTCGCAGGCAAGGACTTTAGCCTTCTTGGCGAGGTCAACCGTGCAACGCCGGTTGATAACCAGAGGAGACGTGGTGCTGCAATTGCGGGGTTTCGGATCGTGTTGTTCGGAAGGCGGATCGACTTGTGTCTCGTTTCCACCAAATCGAGAGTTACCAGAACCTTTCGGAAGATCAGGCACCGTAAAGTTTGAGAAAAGGAGTCTGTAAAGATTTGGAATTTAGAACCTTTGAAATCCAAAAACCTTAATTTTGCATTGGAGCTCGTGTAGACCAATTATAGTCTTGTTTGCAACAGTCCACGTAAAAATTTACAACCAACTAAACATCTACTTGTAATGTTTTAAGTTGTAAAGTTTACAACTAAAATATTTAGAATGTAAAGATTTGGGATCTAAACAGGCCCTTGCAGTAAGCAGGGCATGCTGCTTCGCTGCTAGGCCTCGTTGAAAGGTCCAAATTGGCTAGAGGGGGGGTGAATAGCCTAATTAAAAATCTACACAATTACTTAGGCAAACACTATTAGTATAACAAATGGCGAAACTTTTTGCGCTAGCCTAATAGTGTGTTGCAAGCCACCTATCCAACAATTCTACCTAATATAACTATGGCACACAAGCAATTAGAGCTAGAAACAATTGCGGAATAAACTAGCTCTAGCACAACTAAGATCAAGATGGTACAAGATAAACAAGAATGTGTAGAGGATGAATTATGTAAACTAATCACAAAAACACTACACAAGGTATACGACATAAGATATATGACAAGTAGTAGTATTTGCACAAATGAAATAGCTCAAGGTAAATGCACAAAGGGAATGAGCTAGATAGAAATGGTTTCACCGAGCCTTCGGGATCGTCTAGTAGAGAGCCAATCACCGGTGAAATCCACTCGTGAAGCCAATCACCAAGAAGTGGAAACAATCACAATAAGCACACGGGACACCAAGATTTATCCCGAGGTTCACGTGCTTGCCGGCACGCTACTCCCCGTTGTGTCGACCAACACTAGGTGACCCGGTGGCTAATTGGCGCAAAGCCAAGCTCACAAAGAGCGCCACAAGAATCTACCGCTAGTGAGGTAGCTCAATGACACGAGCAATCCACTAAGGATGCCTCTTGCCGCTCCGGCGAGGTGAGGCTCCAAAACCTCTCACAATCACGGTCGGTGATGGTTAAGAACAATCTCCTTCTCTTGCCAACCACACCACAACGCCTCCAGGCCGTCTAGGCACCGGCAAATGCCAAGAGTAACAAGAAAACTCAATGCCGATGTGAAGAACTAGTGCCACTAGATTGAATTCTTTCAAATCACGCACTAGATCACTCAATCTCACTTGGTTTGATCAAATCAACTTGGGAGATGAGTTGGGAGGCTTGCCAAAGCTCACTAGAATGCTTAGGAATCAAAATGTGCAAGAGAGAAACCAAGTGAGCCGGCCAATCCCCTTAAATAGGCCACCCAAAACGGCCTAGCCGTTGGGCCAGAATCGGGGGCATCGGACGCGTCGATGCTCAATCATCGGACGCTGCCCCAGCGTCCGATGCTCCAGATGGAGCCACGTGTCCCCTTGATATGAATTCATCCCGTTAGATCCCAACGGTCATATTCCTTCGCGCCACAGTTAATGTGACATCGGACGCACTGATGCCAAGCATCGGACGCACCGATGCCATTGCTTAAAACAACACACTACAGCGCCACATCGGACGCGCCGGGACTCTAGCATCGGATGCTAGACCCCAGCGTCCGATGACACACCAGAGAGATTCCAGAGAGGGCAAAAACACATCGGATGCTTCCGATGGTTCCACATCGGACGCAGGCCAGCGTCCGATGCTCCCTGGAAAGTATGCTTGCGCCACGTTATCTGCATCGGATTCTGCAACAGTGATTTCTCAGCTTCCGTTGCCGGCGTCCGATGCTCCTTCAAACTCTGACAGAAACTAGGGTTAGCCATCGGATGCTCGGCCCAGCATCCGATGCTGTCGCCTCCAGCGTCCGATGCTGATGGTCAGCACCTTTCGCTTTCTAACTTCTACCCTTGCTTCCATGCGCCAACACCAAAGTGTTTCAACACTTGTGCACATGTGTTAGCATTTTGCAAAGCATTTTCCAAGGGGTTTTGTTAGACACTCACTAGGTCTATAGCATCAATATGTTAGAGAACACCTAGTGGCACTTGAACACCGCATAAGCTGTGAATAATCTCCTCTTAATAGTACGGCTATGTATCCTAAATGTGATCACACTCGCTAAGTGTCTTGATCACTAAAACAAAGAGCCCTATAGGTTATACCTTTGCCTTCGGGCCTCTTTGCTCCATCTCTTCTCTTCTTCGTTTCACCAATGGTAGAGCACATGATCTCTTGGGTACTTGTGGCCATCACCATCCTCCATGGTTGCCACCTTGCTAGCTCCACCACTTGGCTTGGTCACCATCCTTTCTTAGAAGCTACACACATGCTTAATCAATATGATTAGACCAAATAGGTTTCATCAATTAACCAAAACCAAACTAGGGCTTTCAATCTCCCCCTTTTTGGTAATTGATGACAACCTATACAAAGATATGTGATTTAAATTTGAGTAACCACATTGATAGTATTGGCTCCCCCTACATATGTGTTATAGAGTTTGGTTCTAAATTTGGCACAAATGTATGGATATGGATTGTGAGTGAGCAATACTACCAATGATGATGCTAAGGCATAAGAATGGACCTTTGAAGCGTGATACCAATCGGAGTGCACATGTTATACCATCCTTAGCACCATTTATCACTAGACATACACCAAAACTCAAGAACCCGGTGAGATCAACATTATAAAAGGGCTCTTGCACCACTTGAAAATACAAGTATTTCTAGTTATCATCCTATTCATGCTAGTGAGTCATATCATCAATCATGTTCTAATACTAGCATTTACCACATAAGCATGAATATGCACATTTCAAATGCAACATACATGTTTATGAGCTTGCTCCCCCCTATTTGTATGCTCTGATCCCATTTGAAGGTTTACTTAGCATGTCTCTTCTTATCTTAGCATTGTTTTAGCATTTCTCCTTCATATCTTTGTCATCATTTTCTCCCCCTTTGTCAACAATTATCATAAAAGTGAGGCAAGTTTTAATATAAGGAGACAACCTTTGTATCATGAGATTCATGTGTGGGGATCAAACTAAGTCAAGTTATGTCTTAATCTTGCTTATGAGCATAGGATATTGAACACGGTTTGCTCTAGAGTAAGCTTCTTCACACATCTTACAATGGTTATCTTACTCACGTTGGTTAAACACCCATTGCTCACTTACTAGATCAAACACTTAGAGTTACAAGCTCACAAACAAGTTATATGCTACCACTAGATCAAGTCAAACATGGAAGCAATAGTGGTACCATATATACTTCAAATTCATTTGATTTACCATGAATGAGCCTAAATAAGCAATGTGATGTCTATATGAACTAGAACATAACCTAATAGGAATGAATGCACATGACAAACAATTTCACCTTTGCTTTCTTAGAGGAGAGGCATGTCATAAGTGGGGGTGCATTCAACTCATGTTGGAGAAGTCTAGGATATTCAATTCATTCCTTAGCTTGCAAAACCTTCTTTCATCTAGTGGCTTGGTAAAGATATCGGCAAGTTGATCATCGGTGCCCACACTTTCAATAGATATATCTTTCTTTGCTTGATGGTCTCTAATGAAGTGATGCCTTATATCAATGTGCTTTGTCCTTGAGTGTTGAACCGAGTTGGTGGCTATTTTGACGGCGCTCTCATTATCACATAGCAATGGGACTTGTCCAAACTTGACTCCATAATCTTGCAATGTTGCTTTCATCCATAGCAATTGTGCACAACAACTACCCGCGGATATGTATTCGGCTTCGGCGGTAGAGAGTGCAACACTATTTTGCTTCTTTGATGACCATGAGACAAGTGATCTTCCAAGCAATTGACAAGTGCCCGATGTGCTCTTTCTATCCACCTTGCATCCCGCATAATTAGAATCCGAGTATCCAATCAATTCAAATTGAGAGCCCTTGGGATACCATAGTCCAACATTAGGAGTGTGCTTCAAATATCTCAATATTCTTTTGGTTGCCTTCAAATGACTTTCTCTTGGTGAAGCTTGGAACCTTGCACACATGCACACACTAAACATGACATCCGGCCTTGATGCGGTCACATAGAGTAGGCTTCCAATCATTGACCGATATATCTTTTGATCTACCATGTCACCACTAGAGTCACTATCCAAATGTCCATTTGTGCCCATTGGAGTGGTTATTGCTTTCGCTTCATCTAACCCAAACTTCTTGAGCATGTCCTTGATGTACTTGCCTTGACTAACAAATGCGTCTTTCTTCATTTGCTTGATTTGTAGACCAAGGAAGTAACTAAGCTCTCCAATCATAGACATCTCAAATTCTTTAGCCATCATCTCTCCAAACTCTTCACAAAAGTCTTGGTTGGTTGATCCAAAGATAATGTCATCCACATGGATTTGCAACACAAACAAGTCACTTCCAATTTTCTTGGTGAAGAGAGTGGTGTCAACCTTCCCAATCTTGAACCCTTTTGCCAGCAAGAAGTCCCTCAATCTTTCATACCAAGCTCTAGGTGCTTGCTTTAACCCATATAGTGCCTTCTTTAGCTTGTACACATGGTTGGGCTTCTTCAAGTCTTCAAATCCGGGAGGTTGCTCAACATACACTAGCTCATTGATGAATCCATTGAGAAAAGCACTCTTGACATCCATTTGATAGAGCTTGATATTGTGAGAACAAGCATATGCAAGTAGAATTCTAATGGCCTCCAATCTAGCAACCGGTGCATAGGTTTCTCCAAAGTCAATGCCTTCCATTTGAGTGTAACCTTGTGCTACCAATCTTGCTTTGTTCCTTATAACAATGCCATCTTCATCTTGCTTGTTTTGGAAGACCCATCTTGTACCAATAACATTTGTGTTCTTTGGTCTTTCCACTAACTCCCAAACATTATTGCGGGTGAAGTTGTTTAACTCTTCATGCATTGCATTCACCCAATCAATATCCATCAAAGCTTCATCAATCTTGGTTGGCTCAATAGATGATACAAATGAGTAGTGTTCACAAAATGAAGTCAATCTTGATATTGTTTGCACACCTCTTCTTATGTCACCAACAATTTGATCTAAAGGATGATCTCTTGCAATGTGTGTTGGTTGGAGCACTTGTTCCGGTTGAGCACTTGTACTTGTACTAGCATTTTGTTGATCTTGAGAACTACTAGAGCTTGCAACATCATTGCCATGCATGGTTGGAGGGGAGAGCACTTGATCTTTGTCATCTTCTATGTCAATCACTTGCTTTGGCCTTATATCACCAATGTCCATGTTCTTCATAGCTTCCACCAATTGTGTTCCTCTCACATCATCTAGGTTGTCTTGTTCTTCATGTGAGCCATTGGTTTCATCAAACTCAACATCATGGACTTCTTCAACTATTCTTGATATGTTGTTCCACACTCTATATGCCTTGCTTGTAGTAGAGTAACCAAGTAGGAACCCTTCATCACACTTCTTTTCAAACTTGTCAAGTCTTGTGCCCTTCTTCAATATGTAGCATTTGCATCCAAAGACTCAGAAATAAGCAATGTTGGGCTTTCTATCATTGAGGAGCTCATATGGTGTCTTCTTCAAGAGAGGGTGATAATAGAGCCGGTTGCTATAATAGCATGTTGTGTTGATTGCTTCGGCCCAAAAGGAATCACTCACATTGTATTCACTAAGCATGGATCTTGACATATCAATGAGTGTCCTATTCTTCCTTTCAACTATCCCATTGGATTGTGGTGTATACTTGGCCGAGAATTGATGTTTGATTCCAAATTCATCACATAGCTCATCAACTCTTGTGTTTCTAAACTCACTTCCATTGTCACTTCTTACTTTCTTGATTCTTCTATCAAATTCATTTTGACTTCTCTTAACAAAGGTTTTGAATATGCCAAACACTTCACTCTTGTCAACGAGAAAGAAGACCCATGTGTATCTTGTATAATCATCCACTATCACAAAGCCATACTTGTTTCCCCCAATACTTGCATATGTAGTTGGTCCAAACAAGTCCATGTGCAACAACTCAAGTGCATGTGTAGTGCTCATCATTCCTTTGTTGGGATGAGTGTTTCCAACTTGATTTCCCATTTGACATGCACTACATAGCTTGTCTTTCTCAAAGTGAACATCTTTTAATCCTCTAACCATGTCATGCTTCACTAGCCTCTTTAGTTGCTTCATTCCAACATGTCCCAAGCACCTATGCCATAGCCAACCCATACTTGATTTGGTGAACAAGCATGTTGTCAATTGAGCTTCACTTGCATCAAAGTCCACCAAATAAAGGTTCTCATATCTAAATCCTTTGAACACCAAGTCACTTCCATCAACACTTACTATCGCCACATCATCCGCACCAAATATGCATTTGAATCCCAAATCACATAATTGTGCCACGGACAACAAGTTGAAGTTGAGAGATTCCACTAATAGCACATTGGAGATGCTCAAGTCATTGGATATTGCAATCTTGCCCAAACCTTTGACCTTGCCTTTCTTGTTGTCACCAAACGTGATAGCATCTGCATGATCATTGCCACTAGTGTTGATTGATTTGAACATTCTACCATCTCCGGTCATGTGTTGAGTGCACCCACTATCAAGCACCCAATGCCTTCCTCCCGCTTTATAATTCACCTACAAAGAGATCAGTTATTTTTAGGTACCCAAACCTTTTTGGGTCCTCCAAGGTTAGTCACCAAGCTCTTGGGCACCCAAATTGCCTTCTCCTTTGGGCCAACCATGGGTGCACCAATATACTTAGCCTTCACACCATTAGTGCCCTTTGTAAGCATATAACAAGAATCAAGTCTAATAGATAAAACATGAGCATTGTTCTTGTTCTTGTTAAAGCAATTTTGCTCTATGTGCCCGGATTGCTTGCAATTATAGCAATACCGACCATTGCTCTTCACAAAACTAGTCTTGTGAGGAGCAAAAGCGGCCTTGCCCTTCTTGGGGGTATAGCCAAGTCCCTCCTTGTTGAGTGGACATCTTTGGCTACCCAAGCACTTAAGCAAGCGGGCATCTCCACCATAGGCATTGCCTAAAGCATGAGTGAGCTCATACACCTTGTTCTTAAGGTTCTCATTTTCTACTACTAATGATGAATCATATGTAGTAGAAGTAGGCATTTTAGTTGAGCTAGTTGATGATGAAGCATTGGTGGGAGCAACAATAATAGGAGCATAAAAAGATTCATCAAGAATATCGCATGTTACTCCTATGTTGCATGTCTCTACAATATCCTCAATCTTACTTTGACCAAGGAGGGAGGAGTGGGCTTCCTTAAGCCCAGTGTGAGCTTGGTCAAGCTTCTCATGGGCTTCCTCTAGCCTCTCATGAGTAGACTTGAGCTCATCAAAGGATTGCTCAAGAGCCTTGTTGGCCTTGCGCAATTCTTTGCACTCCTTCCTCTTAGTCTCAATGTAAGAGTGAGCATCTTGTAGCATGCTCATGAGGTCCTCTTTTGAGTAATCCTCATCATCATCACTCTCACTCTCACTTTCACTCTCATCGAATGATACCTTAGTGGCCTTAGCCATGAAGCATGTCGATGGAGTGTTGAAGATAGAAGGCTTGCTTGAGATAGCAAGACTAGCCATAGCCTTCTTCTTGGTGGTCTTCCTCTCATCATCACTAGAATCATCATCATCGCTTGAGGAAGCATCACTATCCCATGTTACAACATAGGAACCACCCTTCTTCTTTTCCTTCTTCTTCTCTTTCTTCTTGCTCTTCTTGCGGTCATCAACATCTTCATCACTAGAGTATGGGCAATCCGCAATGAAGTGATCTTTGCTCTTGCATCTATAACATCTCTTGGTTGTGCTCTTGGTTGCATCTCTTCTCTTTCTTGCTCCATAGCCCTTCTTCTTCATGAACTTGCCAAATCTCTTCACAACGAGAGCCATTTCTTCATCATCTATCTCACAATCACTTGAGCTTGCTTCATCATCACTTTCCTCCTTCTTTGCTTTGCCCTTGCTCTTGTTCTTGGAGGATGAAGCCTTGAATGCAATGGTCTTCTTCTTCTTTTCTTCCACTTGGGCTCCCCCATCCCTTTCCACACGGTATGTGTCTTGAGTGAACACATCACCTAGTACTTGGTTTGGGGTTACCGTGTCCAATCCTTCCCTCACTAGGATAGTCACCAAAGTATCAAACCTTGTTGGTAAGCATCTCAAGAACTTGTGAGAAAAGTCCTTGTCATCTATCCTGTCTCCCAAGGCCTTCCAATCATTGATATTGACTTGCAACCGGTGAAACATCTCTGGTATGCTTTCATCATCTTGCATCTTGAACATGGCAAGCTTGTCCTTGAGAATGTATAGCTTGGCACCCTTGACCGCATTGGTGCCCTCATAAGTCTCCTCCAATCTCTCCCAAATCTCACTTGCTTTTTCAAGATCTTTGACTTGCTCAAACACCTTTGTGTCAAAGGCTTCATAGAACAAGTTGATTGCCACATCATTCCATTGAAGCTTCTCTTCTTCTCTAGGAGTGGGACTTGCTGGATCAATTACCGCAAAGTCATGCTCAATCACATCCCATATCTTTCTATTCATTCCTCTTGTGAATGCACACATCTTCCTCTTCCAACAATCAAAGTTGGTGTCGTCAAAATGTGGTGGCTTCCCCATATAGTTGATTTGAGCCATTTTAACACCGGAGGATGTTAAGCCTCAAACAAGCGGTGACCACGACTTTGATACCACTTGAAAGGTCCAAATTGTCTAGAGGGAGGGGTGAATAGCCTAATTAAAAATCTACAAAATTACTTAGGCAAACACTATTAGTATAACAAATGGCAAAACTTTTTGCGCTAGCCTAATAGTGTGTTGCAAGCCACCTATCCAACAATTCTACCTAATATAACTATGGCACACAAGCAATTAGAGCTAGAAACAATTGTGGAATAAACTAGCTCTAGCACAACTAAGATCAAGATGGTACAAGATAAACAAGAATGTGTAGAGGATGAATTATGTAAACTAATCACAAAAACACTACACAAGGTATACGACATAAGATATATGACAAGTAGTAGTATTTGCACAAATGAAATAGCTCAAGGTAAATGCACAAAGGGAATGAGCTAGATAGAAATGGTTTCACCGA
Organism: Coix lacryma-jobi var. lacryma-jobi; assembly: GCA_009763385.1. Taxonomy (NCBI): domain Eukaryota; kingdom Viridiplantae; phylum Streptophyta; class Magnoliopsida; order Poales; family Poaceae; genus Coix; species Coix lacryma-jobi. Next base: position 44,586,534 of record CM019822.1, on the reverse strand, counting down.
GCCTTCGGGATCGTCTAGTAGAGAGCCAATCACCGGTGAAATCCACTCGTGAAGCCAATCACCAAGAAGTGGAAACAATCACAATAAGCACACGAGACACCAAGATTTATCCCGAGGTTCACGTGCTTGCCGGCACGCTACTCCCCGTTGTGTCGACCAACACTAGGTGACCCGGTGGCTAATTGGCGCAAAGCCAAGCTCACAAAGAGCGCCACAAGAATCTACCGCTAGTGAGGTAGCTCAATGACACGAGCAATCCACTAAGGATGCCTCTTGCCGCTTCGGCGAGGTGAGGCTCCAAAACCTCTCACAATCACGGTCGGTGGTGGCCAAGAACAATCTCCTTCTCTTGCCAACCACACCACAACGCCTCCAGGCCGTCTAGGCACCGGCAAATGCCAAGAGTAACAAGAAAACTCAATGCCGATGTGAAGAACTAGTGCCACTAGATTGAATTCTTTCAAATCACGCACTAGATCACTCAATCTCACTTGGTTTGATCAAATCAACTTGGGAGATGAGTTGGGAGGCTTGCCAAAGCTCACTAGAATGCTTAGGAATCAAAATGTGCAAGAGAGAAACCAAGTGAGCCGGCCAATCCCCTTAAATAGGCCACCCAAAACGGCCTAGCCGTTGGGCCAGAATCGGGGGCATCGGACGCGCCGATGCTCAATCATCGGACGCTGCCCCAGCGTCCGATGCTCCAGATGGAGCCACGTGTCCCCTTGATATGAATTCAGCCCGTTAGATCCCAACGGTCATATTCCTTCGCGCCATAGTTATTGTGACATCGGACGCACCGATGCCAGGCATCGGACGCACCGATGCCATTGCTTAAAACAGCACACTACAGCGCCACATCGGACGCGCCGGGACTCTAGCATCGGATGCTAGACCCCAGCGTCCGATGACACACCAGAGAGATTCCAGAGAGGGCAAAAACACATCGGATGCTTCCGATGGTTCCACATCGGACGTAGGCCAGCGTCTGACGCTCCCTGGAAAGTACGCTTGCGCCACGTCATCTGCATAAGATTCTGCAACAGTGATTTCTCAGCTTCCGTTGTCGGCGTCCGATGCTCCTTCAAACTCTGACAGAAACTAGGGTTAGCCATCGGATGCTCGGCCCAGCATCCGATGCTGCCGCCTCCAGCGTCCGATGCTGATGGTCAGCACCTTTCGCTTTCTAACTTCTACCCTTGCTTCCATGCGCCAACACCAAAGTGTTTCAACACTTGTGCACGTGTGTTAGCATTTTGCAAAGCATTTTCCAAGGGGTTTTGTTACACACTCATTAGGTCTATAGCATCAATATGTTAGAGAACACCTAGTGGCACTTGAACACCGCATAAGCCGTGAATAATCTCCTCTTAACAGTACGGCTATGTATCCTAAATGTGATCACACTCGCTAAGTGTCTTGATCACTAAAACAAAGAGCCCTATAGGTTATACCTTTGCCGTCGGGCCTCTTTGCTCCATCTCTTCTCTTCTTCGTTTCATCAATGGTAGAGCACATGATCTCTTGAGTACTTGTGGCCATCACCATCCTCCATGGTTGCCACTTTGCTAGCTCCACCACTTGGCTTGGTCAGCATCCTTTCTTAGAAGCTACACACATGCTTAATCAATAGGATTAGATCAAATAGGTTTCATCAATTAACCAAAATCAAACTAGGGCTTTCACTCGTTCAGTTCCCAAAATTCTCCCCAAAATTTTTTTACAGTACCCGTCACATCGAATCTTTAGACGCGTGCATGAAGCATTAAATGTAGGTAAAAAAATAATTAATTGTATTTTTAGTCTGTTAATGTCGAGACGAATCTTTTGAGGCTAGTTAGACCATGTTTGAACAAAGTTTGTCAAATAACAACGAAAGTGTTACAATACCACTATGCAAAATATTTTGCGAACTGAACAAGACCTCATGATGGATGACTCATACTTGTACTCCCTTTGTCTCTGAAAGAATCAATTACTAGAGTTATCTTAAGTTAAAAATTTTAAACTTTGACCGAATTTCTAGAAAAAAAACTATCAAGATTAATGTTACCAAATTCACATCATTAGATATATATCATAGAATATATTTTTATAATGTGTCTATTTTATATCATATATGTTATTACTCTTTTCTATAAAGTTAGTCAAAGTTAAAAAAAATTGACTGATATGGATTCTAGGAATTGATTTTTTTTTCAGACGGGACAGAGGTAGTACCGGTTTATGTGAGCGGATTATGCTCCAACGTACAGTACATGTTCCGGCATCGCACATCACCTCCACGGCTCCACTGCCACCTGATCGATCGATATTTCTTCGGTCAATGGAAAAGTGTCGGTCGCCGCCTTGCCCGGTTCATCGTTTAATAAACCTGTCCATTTCACATTGGGCGCCTACGAGCTACTCTGCTCCCTAATTTTGATTTCTGAAGGGCCATCGATAGGTACTGCCAATTAATGATCTGCCAACAGACTATTTGGTGCTGCTGGATGGAGCAGCATTTGCCTACAGTAGTTTCTGCACATTTTATGCATGCATTTGTGGACAGGTTAACGCACGAATTTGAGTTGCGCTCCAATCGTCAAATTAACACACGACTTTGCCATACTACTCAATCATCAGATCAGAATATTGTAAGAGTCTGTTGGTCAAGATTCAAACTTTAAAAACTTTAACCAATAATTTAGTTAATAATATTTAACTATTATAATACAAATTTGATATGGTTAGATTTTTAATTACTTATACTCCCTCCGTACCTATATTTCTTGACGTCCAAAATTGGACGTTGTATGGCTGCGGGCTCAACTATAGACGCAAATGCCCCTGTCCATAGCCACCTACGACCTCGAGCCCCAAAAAAATTCTGCAGCTGTGGCAGCTCGAACCCGAGACTCAGGCCACTCCGTCTTCACCGATCCAGTTACGAGATGTTGTTGTTTTAATAGCTGCGCACCACTATTTAATAAGGACAAGGATGGAAAGACACCCTCTATTTAATTGCTCCTTGGTTACCACAATCTTGTCTTAAACGTCAAGTAATATGGGTATAGAGGGAGTACTATCCAACAATCATAAGTTTATGAACATAAATATAAAATAAATGAATGGTCAAAAGTATAATTTAGGAGATCGTGTCATTTTTTTGTTGTGCCTTATAAAAGGGGACACATGTAGTAAGGCTTTACTTTAGGTCTTATATTAGGAAAAATAGTGTTGGAGTTTTTTTTCCCTAATATATCTCTATATATTTGGAAAAATATTATAAGAGCAGCTCTAGCCTACGTTACACAAATACTTCACGAAAGGCACGTATCACGTATCCGATACACATCGGACCCGGATACGTATCCGAAACGTCGGTGATACGTATCCACAGAGTATCCGAATTTTTATTATTTTTATGAAATTCCGATACATTTGGCTCATACGTATATACGTTGCGATACATGTATATGTGTTTGTGGATACGACCCAGCCCAACAACAACCATATATTCCTCTCATCCTCTGTTCTTGTCGCCCTATCCTTGTGTCTCTCACACGCAGCCGCATCACGCCGCATCCCCGGCTCCCCGCACGCGATCGACTCCGACTCGCCGTCTGCCGGACACCGAGGACGAGCATCCATCCGGCCGTCCCTACATGCCGGCGCCAAGCATCCGTCCGACTGTCCCTGCCCACCAGCGACGAAGATTTGTCCGACTGTCCCTGCCCGCCGGCGTCGAGCATCCATCGATGATCCCTGCTCGCCACTCGCCAGTCGCCTAATCGAGCTTCGATGAGTTGATCCCCTTCCCCATTCTCGAGCTCCAGTGACGCGGTGATTTCTTTGTTACCCACTTCCTCTTCCTCTGTGGCTCTCCCCATTCGGCCATTCTCCATATGTTGTATTTCAACAATAGAGTTAGTGAGTTCTAGTTGCTTGATTGTTGTAGATGGCGTCTCCCAATCTGAGCGGTGCTAGTGCAAGTGGTAGTGTCGGATCTGCAGCCACAAGCACAACAGACTTCAAGGCTCCACTTTGGGATCATGTGACCATTCTGGAGAAGCCTAAACCCGGTGGAGGAAATACTATGTGGCGCTACAAGGTACTGTCCAATACAAAAACTGAGTTGTTACACTAGAGTTGAAGCTCATTTGCTGCAAATTTTGGGAAAGGGAATAGGTAAATGTCCTAATGTTACATATAAAATGCTTAGTGCAATGAGAAAGGAAATTGAAAGGTGCAAGAATCTGGTGGAAAGATACAAGTCAAGAACTGTTTCACTACCTACTGCTCCTTCCTCGAGTAATACTGATGACACCAAGAGGTCTAAGAGGGGGCCTACTTCTACATTGGAAAAATTTTGGAGAGTACAAGACCGTAACCACTTGGATGCTTTAATTAGTAGAGCAATTTATTCTGGAGAGATTTCTTTCAATTTTTTGAGAAATTCATATCTTCGAGAAGCTTTTACTTTGCTTGCAGCCGGAAATGCAAGGTTATGTGATTCCTGGTTACAACAGAGTTAGAGAGAGGGACTTCTGAAGAAAGAAAGGAGGCACATAGAGCGTTTGTTGTAGAGCACAATGAGCACATGGTCAGAGAAGGGAGTCACAATCTGCACTGATGGTTGGTCAGATCCTCAGATGCTAATTAAGAAAGTTCTTAGCCAGCAAAATTATATTAAGAAAGTTCTTCAGCGTTTCAACATGCATAATGCAAAGTCTGTTAGTACTCCTATTACACCTCACTTTAAATTGTCAGCTGCTCAATGTCCTAGTTCAGATCAAGATATTGAATACATGTCAAAAGTTCCTTATTCTAGTGCTGTTGGGTCTTTAATGTATGTCATGGTTTGCTCTCGTCCAGATTTAGCTTATGCTATGAGTTTGGTTAGTAGATACATGTCTAATCCTGGTAAAGAACATTGGAGGACAGTTCAGTGGATTTTCAGGTAACTTAAAGGCACAACATATTCTTGTTTGAAGTTTGGAAGGACTGATAAGGGACTTATGGGTTATGTGGTTTCAGATTATGCTGCTGATTTGGACAGGAGGAGATCTCGCACTGGTTATGTGTTCACTGTTGGCAGTTGTGCTGTGAGTTGGAAGGCTACTTTGCAGTTTGTTGTTGCTTTGTCTACCACTGAAGTAGAATACATGGCTGTTTCTGAAGCGTACAAGGAATTAATTTGGCTGAAAGGTTTGTACGCTGAGCTGTGTGGAGTTGATTCTTGCATTAATATTTACTGTGACAGTCAAAGTGCAATTTACCTTACCAAAGATCAGATGTTTCATGAGAGGACAAAACATATTGACATCAAGTATCATTTTGTCCGTGATGTGATCGAGGAAGGTAAGCTAAAGGTATGCAAGATTAGTACTCATGATAATCCTGCTGATATGATGAAAAAGTCGATTCTTGTTGCTAAGTTTGAGCTTTGCTCAAGCTTATTGGCTTAATTGATTAGCCCAAGAGGCTATTTGGCGCTAGAAATATTTTCTTTTGCTATGTTCGGGATGAAGGTGTTGATTGATGCTACAAGATGAATTTGTCGCAAGGTGGAGTTTGTTATATATGTTCCAAATTCAGTTGGTCATTATATTGGCCGACTTCTGACACCCGTCGTTAGGGTTTCACCTTGGTTGATTCACTTGTAAGCCGCCATATGGCGTTGTAACCGAACTCTTGATTATAGTGAGGAGTGTTTGCTGGCTGACGCCCGTGGTTTTTACCTTCCGTATTGGGAGGGTTTTTCACGTTAAATCTTGTGTCTCTCTGTGGTTTGATCTTGTGTTCTTCCTCGTTTTACCGTCGTCATTCAACATACTGTGTCTTGACTAGCAAGATAAATTTGTATTTATACCTTTTCCTTCACACATTGGATTTTATTTTTCTCTTTCTTCTTTTTCAATTGAAAGCTTTGTCCAATTGGATTGATCACCCTTCATTCATCTCCAAGCATTTGTCTCCATCTTGCTGTAATTTTAACATAGTTTAGTCAAACACTTAGCAAAAGGTTAGTCCACTAGTTATCTCAATTACTAAAACTAAACATAGCGCTTTCAATTATCAACCCAGATGCCACCCCTAACACCAACGTCTTCCCCGCCAGTCCTCGTCCTACTACCATCTTCACACTGGGCCCAACAATCTCCCTCCCCACCTTTGACAATATATTCTCTCCTTTTCTCTATCTCTGGCAGGCTTTTTTGACCGAAGTCAGCAGAGGAAACTCCAACCTATTTTTTATTTTCTTTTTATTACAGGCCTGTTTTGATTCGCTCCTATGGGGAGTCAAATCCAGGTCTGCTGGATGCCACTCATGTGCTTTAACCACTAGGCTAGAGACCCTTTGACACGACAGACTCATTCTTCCAGCAGAGAGAAGACGTGCAATTTTGTGTATAGCTCTACAATAGATTTGGTACTATAGGGCATTTGCTTTACAAAGCTGATTTGATGTTAATATCCAATTTAATTCGTGCGACACCAATACCTATATCCAAAAGAACGCTAAGTGCGTATTTTCAAACGAATAGAGTACCGCCTTGCACCTTTACTAGCACTAAGTCTATCCATAGAAAGAGTGTGTTTTTAAACGAATGGAGGAGTATCACCTGGCACCTTAGCATGTTTAGTTCCAAAATCAAAAACTTTACACCTGTTATATCGAATCTTTAAACACATGCATAAAGTACTAAGTATAGAAAATAACTAATTACACAATTTGCATACAATTTGTGAGACGAATGTTTTAAGCCTAATTAGTCCATGATTTGACACTAAAGTGCTACAGTATCACATGTGCTAATGACGAATTAATTAGACTTAAAAAATTGTCTTGTGATTTACGGACGGATTCTGTAATTTATTTTTTTTGTTAGTACACGAACACCTTATATAACACTCTACGAAATATTCGACGTGACATTCAAAATTTTTACACCATAAAACTAAACATACCCTACCAAAGAAAGAGTGTGTTTCTAAACTAATGGAGTACCACCTTTCAACTTTACTAGCACTAAGTCTATTCATAGATGGGTACGATATACTGTACTATTTTTATTTTAAATTACAAGGCATTGTTTGGCTGCACACAAATACACTCCAATGCACGTGGGTTGGAAGAGATTAAAATATAATTTAGTTCAAGTTACACTTCAATCCACTTCAACCCACGTGAATTGAAGTATATTTATATGCAGCCAAACAAAGCCTAAGAAGTTTTGTTTTCTAGATATATACATTTATTGTTTTATCTATACGTCTACACATGTTTATAACTAAGATAAGATAATTCGTAATGGAGTGAGTAGTACTCGTACTCCCTCCGTATCGCTTTTAGATGACGTTTTGGATAAGGTTTGAGTCAAACATTGAGAATATAAATCGTGAATAACTTTTAAATTATTGAGTTTAGAGATATAAAAATCATATAAATAAATTTGTCTTGAAAAGTACTTTCATAAAAGTATATACTCCCTCCGTCTCTTTTTAATTGTCGTCCGGAAAGCGTGTATGTGAGGAAAACACGGATTTCTAGAGACAGTTATTTAGGGACAGATGGAGTATATACCATTTTACAACAAATATTTTTAAAAATATATGTGGTCAAAGTTGCACTCTGGAGACCGTGTCGCTGTCCTAAACGTCATCTAAATCCGATACGGAGGGAGTACCGTATGTTTATAACTAAGATAAGATATTTCGTTTTCCAAATTTGTCTACTCCCAACCTGTTTGCCTCAGATCTTCCCTTGTCGTTGAGCACGGTGATACAGTAATCTTAAGTTTGTACTGTGTGTGCTCAGTTCCAACAGTGTCAAACACAGCTGTCTTTCGGTGCCTCAGGATCGTAAAAAGAGATCCTGTTTGTGTTTGACCAGGTTCAACGCACCAATCGAGCAAGCACGCAGTGAATGTCTATCACAGCTTGCTTTTAAAAAAAAGTTATCGCAGTCTGTGTATTAGTTACGTACTCCCTCAGTATAGAAAATAGATGACGTTTTGGACAAGGTTTCAGTCAAACATTGGGAATATAAATAACTTTTAAGTTATTGAGCCATATGAATGGATTTGTCTTGAAAAATACTTTCATAAAAATATACATATATCATTTTTTGATAAATCTTTTTTTTGTATAAAGGGAGTCAGAGTTATACTTTAGAGACCATGTCGATGTCCAAAACGTAAAGAGAGTATGTGTGTCAACATTTGATGTAATGAGTGAAAAGTTTATGAGAGGGTTAGACTGTTTCCGTCCACAAAAAAAAAATACAACTCTCACATTCAATGAGTGAAACATTGTAAACTTTAATTAAAATTATATAAAAAAATACTAACACTTATAAGACAAAATAAACATTATTTGATAAGTTATAAAATATATTTTATAATAAATTTATTTTAAGATATAAATATTAATATTATATATTATAAATTTAGTTAAAGTTAAAATAGTTTGATCGATACGTATGTTTTCTACTGTAGAATTATAGTTTTGTAGGGCTGAGGGAGTAGTAGGACCGTACAGTATAAATGTGTGGGCTAAGGGAGTAGTAGGACCGTACAGTATAAGGGCACCTCCAACAATTGACTTTTAAGCTAGCTCTAAGCATTTTTTTTTATATTTTAATATATGAGAGAGAAAAGCTAGCTCTTAGTTAAGACCTACTGTAAGCTCTTACACGCATCTCAAGGTCGTGTGAGATTGTTATGTAAGGTCATCTATGTTAAAAGTCACGTACAAAGAGCTAATATTGTTAGAGAAGTTAACTTGGAGCTACTAATAAATGACCTTTTACCCTCATCACTTATTATGGGACAGAGAGAGTAACAGTTGGCTCTAACCATTGCGGGTGCCCTAAATAACGGTTGTCAGAGCCGTCTGCACGGTCCATTTTACTCGTACGACTGTCCTTGCGGAGCCCAAGATTATCCAAATGGCAACCACCTCCGGGTTCCGGCCGCCCCCCATCGATCCAGTCCATCCCGTCCCCGCGCGTCCTTCCGTCCGGCCACGGATTCCGACGCGCTGTGCTCGTCAGAGCTGCCCAGACAGGACAGCCGCACGGGCGTGGGTTTCCGCGCGCCTCGCTGCGTGCGCCCCCGCCCGCCAGTCGTGTGTCGGCACCCGCGCCCAATCCGGGCCGCCCATCCGTCCAGCCCAGGGAGAAGGGACGGGACCCCGCCGGTCAAACCGGTCAATCCCCGCTCCCGGGGCCGCCGCGTCCCCCGCGTGCCCCGGCGACGGAGAGGAAGCCGGTGGAAGCCTCGCTTCCCCGCCGGCTTCTCGCCCCCGAAGTGGTCGCTCGCACCGATAGGCCTACGTGGTCTGGTCGTCTCTCTCCTCTGGGCGCAAATATTCCCGCGCGGGCCCCACGTACGCCACCCACCGGAACCCAAGCAGGACAGCAGCTGCCAGCCATCCGACGTCGGTCCTCCGCCTCCTCCGGCCTCGCCGACCGATGCCGACACGTAGGACGCCGCCGCGGGGCCCAGGCTCCTCGTCCGTCGCCGGCGGGGGCAACGTGTCGACGGGAGGTCGCGCGCCCGGGCGTGCGGGACGGGGGGCCGAGCCTCTGGCGTGCGGGGCCACGAGACAGGGCTGCTGGGGCCCTGGGGGCGCCTATGTGTGGGGCTGGGCTTGTCCCCGGTCAACCGGGCAGCCTGTGGGGCCGGGGCTCGCTCTCCTCCGCTCGTGGGGTGCGGTGCGGTGCGGTGCGGAGGAAGAAGAAGGGCTAGCTGGGGGTGCACGTGCGGGACAGCTGGCGCGGGTGCTTCGAGTTTTGACCGCATCGTGCTCGGCGTGGGGGCGGTGCCGGTACGGAATCATCGGCCGGGACCGGGGGACCCCTTGGACTTGGGTTCGTGGTCGCACGTACTGTACTGTACAGCTAGCTGCACGATGGGAAGAGCGGGTTACTCATAGTACTCGTTTCTTTTGTGCTTGTGAATTGTGATGCGATCTTATCCTTTGCATCCCTCTTTTATTTTATCCTCTGTCTTCTCCCCTTGCTTTTTACTGAACCAGCTGGATTGGAGATACACGACGAGTCAGGTCCTCGTGCTCCAAAATGTAACGCTGCACTACAGAAGAAAACGTGGATACGTCTGTAATAAACAAAAAAAAATGCAACACCATATTTATTTACTCTACGCGTTAATAACGTGTCCAAGAGAATCACAAAGGTAATACTAGACTGGATCTGTAAGGGCAGTCACAATGGGGAATTAATTGTGATTTCTATATTCATTAAATGATTTGTCACATAAGCAAAATGATGACATGACAACTTAATTAATGAAGAAAGAGAGGAGAAATCGATGAAACCGTTTCTTCAGCAGGAAACGACGTCTCCGCTCAAATCGAGATAGGAAGAAACAACCATTTTGCCGTTGGGAAGAAACTGGTAGAGTCTATCGCGTGCGCTCGTCTACACCATCGACGCGTGCTCGCCGGCCATCGCCCATACTTGCGCTTGCAAGCTGCGACCGTGCTTGCCCGCGTTGTTGCGCTCGTCGGCCGCCGCGAATGCTCAACCGTGCTGCCGCGCTCGCCGACCACCACCGCACTCCCGCGCCGCCGCGAGTGCTCACCCACACCGGTCACGCAGCCGCGCCCGCCTGTGCTGTTGTTGGGTGCGCTAGCCCGCGCTACTCTCCGGTTGAGGCCAAGCTCCGCGATGACGACGAACACGAGCTGAGCATGCTGTCCCAAGGCAACGCTCCTCCGCACAGGTCACAGTTGTTGCGTCCGTTGATGCCAGAGCCAGACCCGACACTGGCGTGGCTCCCATCCGCACGCGCCGTGCATGGTCTATGGCGACGATGACATCCAGGAGCGGGAGCTGCTACTCCTGCACGAACAACAGGTCTCTATACGCACATGGAGCTTGCTGTACAGGGTGATCGGGAGGGAAACGATGGAGCTGGGATAGACAGAAAGGAGAAAAAAATAGAACATTTATTAGGCAAAAGACATCTCCATTGTGTGAGATAGTTTCAACACATAGTTTCTTGCTGATGTGGCTATTATAGAAACCGTGCCTAGTTTATATCATTGGGACTGCCCTAACAAATGGGCTAAAACATGATAACGATCCATTAATATAAAATACTAAAGAGTTTTTAATGATTTCCGGCTTTAACGTTTAGAGCTCATGAGTGAGTGCAGTGCCAAGACTCCTGCCTCACCTAAAATAGCCAAGAGGGTTTCTATAAGGTTGAAGAAAGGTTTGTGGGAGTGAAGGAATACATAGAGAGAGAGGAGCCCCTGCCACACCTTAGGTCCTCTACAATGTTGTGCTTTAGTGGTGCTAAAAGAGGAGGGAGAGCATTCAGGCTTCACTTCACACTCCGCGTTAGGCAATGCCAATTTGAAGCCATGTAAGAGAAACTAGGAGAGGAGAAACTAGTTGTGCCAAGTCCCCCAACAATAAAAAACCAGTACTCCCTCCATATTGAAAAAATTGACGTTTCAGACAACGACACGGTCTCCAAAACATCACTTTCACTACAGGAAAAGCAGGCTTCGCCGAGTGCCTGGAACTTTGCCGAGTGCCAAATTTCGGGCACTCGGCAAAGAGCCTCTTTGCCGAGTGCCGGAAATCTGGCACTCGGCAAAGTTCCAGGCACAGGGCAAAGGCTGCTTTGCCGAGTGCCCGACACTCGGCAAAGAAAAGCACTCGGCAAAGGAACCTCTTTGCCGAGTGTCGTACACTCGGCAAACGAACCTCTTTGCCGAGTGCCGTACACTCGGCACAGATGAGCACTCGGCAAAGCGTCCCGGACCAGACGGCATCCACGGTCGTTCGCTTTGCCGAGTGCCCGCCGTCTGACACTCGGCAAAGAGGGAGCGCTTTGCCGAGTGCCAACCACGTGGCACTCGGCAAAGCGTGTGGCCCCGTTCTTTGACATGCGGGCTCTTCTTTGCCGAGTGCCACGTGGCAGGCACTCGGCAAAGAGGGGATCTTTGCCGAGTGCCGGCCACGTGGCACTCGGCAAAGCACGTGGCCTGTTCTTTGCCGAGTGCCACCTGGCTGGCACTCGGCGAAGATCCTTTCTTTGCCGAGTGCCAGCCACGTGGCACTCGACAAAGTTTTTTTTGGATTTTGGACACCAAATTTTTTGTGGATCATCCTCACAGTACTATGGCCAACATGTTCAAATTTGACAATTTTTCAAAGGTTTTTGTTATATTTTTTGACTTTCTTTTATTTTCATGAATTTTCCCAAAAGACGCAAGTTTGAACTGCGGGTGCATCGAATAATGGATTTTGATGATTTGAAAATTGTTATTGTTGTTCTTGAGTGTATGTTGAGGCCAAATCCAAAAAATGACCCAAGGTTTCGATGAACATGCTCACGGGGCAACGCCTCCAAATTACGTGCGGGCGGTTTTTTAATTATAGAAAATACAAATGAATTCCGAAAATCGCGAAACTTGGCGAGATGTTGTTACATCATATGCGTATGTCGTGAAAAAAATTTGAGAAAGTTTCGAGCAAGTTGTCAGGTACGATGCTTATAAACCTGGACATCTCAACATGTGATATCAGATATCACATGTTGAGATGTCCAGGTTTGTAAGCATCGTACGTGACAACTTGCTTGAAACTTTCTCAAATTTTTTTCTCGGCATATGCATATGATGTAACATCTCGCCAAGTTTCGCAATTTTCGGAATTCATTTGCATTTTCTATAATTAAAAAACCGTCCGCACGTAATTTGGAGGCGTTGCCCCATGAGCACGTTGATCGAAACCTCGGGTCAGTTTTTGGATTTGGCCTCAACATATGGTTAAGAACAACAATAATATTTTTTAAATCATGAAAATCCATTATTCGATGCACCCGCAGTTCAAACTTGCGTCTTCCGGGAAAATTCAAGAAAATGAAGTAAAGTCAAAAAATATAACGAAACGTTTTGAAAAAGTGTCAAATTTGAACATGCTGTCTATGATAGTGTGGAAGTGCCTCAAAAAAAATTTGGTGGCAAAATTTAAAAAAAATAAAAACTTCGCCGAGTGCCAGAGGCCGGCACTCGGCAAAGAGAAGCTCTTTGCCGAGTGCCTTGCCAACGGGCACTCGGCGAAGCCTTTCCTGCTGGCCGGGGTATGTCTGCCACGTGTCCCCTCTTTGCCGAGTGCCAGATCGGCTGACACTCGACAAAGTGGGGACCTTTGCCGAGTGCCAGACGAGCTGGCACTCGGCAAAGCCGTTCGAAAATAAAAAAAAAAATACAAAACGGCCTTTCGGCCACCCACACACGCACACACACTTACACCCGCCCGCACGCACACGCACGCACCCGCACGCCGCCCGCCGACGCGCCGCCGCCCGCTGCCGCGCCCGCGCCCCGGCCCCGCCGCGCCCCGCCCTGCCGCACCCCGTCCCAGGCCCGCCGCCCCCCGGCCCCGCCACGCCCCCGCCCCGCCCCGCCGCATCCCCCGCGGGCCGCCGCCCCCCGGACCGCGGCGCCGCCGACCGCCACAGCCGCGCCGCCCCCGGCCGCCCCAGGCCGCGCCGCCCCCGACCGCCCCCCGGCCGCGCCTCCCGGTCCCCTGGTCGCGCCACCCGCCCGGCCTCGGCCGCCCGCCCGTCCCCGCCCGGCGGCCCCGACCGGCTGCCCGTCCCTGGTCGGCCAGCGGAGGAGAGGAGGAGGAGGAGGAGGTGGAGGAGGAGAGGAGGAGTGGAGAAGAGAGGAGGAGAAGGAGGAGTGGAGAAGAGAGGAGGAGAAGGACAAGGAGAAGAGAGGAGGAAGGTGTCGGCTTAGGTCCGTCGACCCTCAAGCCGCTTCGGTCGTCCCCGTCGTCGTCGCCGAAGCTCGTTCTTGCTATTCTCGTCGCGAAGGTATGCCCTATGTAGTTAGTAAATAGTTAGTACTTAGCAGTTAGTAGTTAGTAGTTAGTAGTTAGTAGTTAGTAGTAGTGTTAGTGTTAGTAGTAGTGTTAGTGTTAGTAGTAGTTGTACTATTGTGAGCTATTGTGATTGTTGGCCTTCGTGACTATGTCTAATATACATGTGGTTGTTGGCCTTCGTGTCGACCTTTTCTGCAGGTTTTGGGAACCTCCCCGTGCAGGGGAGGTGCTGCCAAAATTTTCGGTCTAGACTAACCATATGCTCTTTTTTGGCAGGAGGACGACCTGTCAGAGGGACTCGTCGACCCAGATCGTCTTCGTCGGCGTTGCGGGTCTGCCTGCACCGCGTCGTCTCACCACTGCCCCGAGTCACCACTGCCTCGCTACCCTGACCTCACCGACACCTTAGGTATAACCCCTCTATCTGTATCTTTAGGTATCTGATCTTTGGTCGCGTAACCTAGTTAGACGTCTCCCTTTCGAAAGAGATACAATCTTAGATATTCAGACCTTTGCATATCTGCGACCGTATCTCTTTCGGATTGTCCACGTATTTTGGACAGCCCGCGGATGCGTAGATGAGCTAGTTTCCATGTTCTGCTCCTGTCAGAGTCAGAGTTTCGGCACCACCTCCTCGTTGTTCTCCGGATACACACTCTCCCTGCCAGGACGTGTATCGGGTGAACAACGAGGAGGTGCTGCCGAAATTCTCTCGAGTAGGAGTAGAACATGGAAACTAACCCATCTGCGCATCCTCGGGTGGGATTAGGACCTATCCTTCACCTATTAGATGGTAGGAACGCCGTGTAGATACAATTGCTGGTTTTATTACTCGCTTACATATGTATATGACAGAGGATGGATAACCGTGACTGGATGTACACGGGCTACGCAAGTAAGAGCACAGAATGGGTTACTAAGACCAATGCTTTCTTAGAGCATGCGTTTGGTCCGGCTGCTAAAGGGTCGAGTCGGATGCCGTGTCCCTGCAGCAAATATGGGAACAAGAAAAGAAAATATAAGAATAACGTGGGGGTAGATCTTTACAAGTACAGATTCGTTGAAAACTATACTTGTTGGGTCCACCATGGTGAAGCCGATCGGATTAGAGAGGAGGTGGTGAGACAACGCCTCGAGGAGTATGATGGAGATGCCGGGGTAGCAGACATGATGGGAGACTTTCAAGAGGCACAATTCGGTGAAGGATTGGAGGAGCCAGAGGACACCGCAAAGGCGTTCTACGACATGATGTCTTCGGCACAGAAGCCCCTTCATGAAAAGACAATGGTTTTACAACTGGATGCCATTGGACGCCTAATGGGGTTCAAGTCGCAGTATAGCTTGAGTCGAGACGCCTTCGATGGCATGTTGGCAATTTTGGGCACCCTGTTGCCGGAGGGTCACATTCTGCCGAAGAACACGTACGAGTCACAGAAACTTCTTCGTGCACTTAAGATGCCGTATGAGCAGATCCATGCTTGTCCAAAAGGGTGCGTCCTATTCAGGAAAGATCACGAGAAAGCAACACACTGTCCAAAGTGCAAAGCCTCTAGGTATGTGGAGGTAGACCATGGAGATGGCAAGAAGGAACGACTTAATATCCCCGAGATGGTCCTACGGTACCTTCCTTTCATACCTAGGATCCAACGACTGTACATGACAGAGGACTCTGCGAAACAGATGACATGGCACAAGAATGGCAAAAGATACAATCCTGACAAGATGGTACACCCATCGGATGGTGAAGCATGGAAGCACTTCGATGCCATGCATCCTAGCAAAGCTATGAAGGCTCGAAATGTACGTGTGGCGCTGGCGACAGATGGGTTCAACCCGTATGGAATGATGGCGGCCCCGTACACTTGTTGGCCTGTGTTCATGATCCCCCTCAATCTCCCTCCCGGTGTTATTTTGACCCTAAGAACATATTCTTATCGCTGATAATTCCTGGACACCCGGGGAACAATATGGGTGTGTTCATGGAGCCTTTGTTGGATGAATTGTTCGAAGCTTGGGAAAACCCGGTACTGACATATGACCGAGCAACAATGAAGAACTTCAAAATGCATGTGTGGTACCAGTACTCCCTGCATGACTTCCTGGCGTATGGCTTATTTAGCACTTGGTGTGTTCACGGGAAGTTCCCATGCCCAATATGCAAGGCAGCTATGAAGTTCACTTGGTTGAAGAAGGGAGGCAAGTATTCTTCATTCGACCAGCATCGTCAATTCTTGCCTCTTGACCATCCGTTCAGACGTGACATCAAGCACTTTAGGAAAGGTGTTCAAGTCACCAACCCCATTCCTCAGTTCAAGAGCGGTTCCGAGGTCCGTGCCGATATAGAGGCTCTGAAGTTTGATAAAGACAACAGTCATTTTTTCGGGTACGGAGAGGAACACATGTGGACCCATATATCGGGCTTGACTAGACTCCCCTATTTCAATGACCTTCTTTGTCCGCACTACATCGATGTAATGCACACAGAAAAGAATATCACTGAGGCACTTTTTGCAACACTCATGGACACAGAAAAGTCAAAGGACAACGTTAAGGCCAGACTGGACCTGCAAGAGATGTGCGATAGACCAAAGCTAGTGATGAGGCCTCCTGGTACTGGCAAGAAATGGAAAAGAGGTCCGGCCGATTATATATTGAAAAGAGACCATAGGAAGAAAGTACTACAGTGGATCCAGGCGTTAAGGTTCCCTGATGGGTATGAGGCGAATCTGAGGAGGGGAGTGAACTTGTCTACTATGCGAGTGTTAGGGATGAAGAGTCATGACTACCACATATGGATCGAGCGACTCCTTCCTGCGATGACCCGGGGATACCTCCCTGAGCCTGTGTGGCACATGCTGGCAGAGTTGAGCTATTTCTTTCGCCAGCTTTGTGCCAAGGAGCTATCTTATGACGTGATTGCTAACCTAGAGGAAGTGGCACCTGTGTTGATCTGCAAGTTGGAGATGATCTTTCCACCCGGCTTCTTCCTGCTGATGCAGCATCTGATTTTGCACCTACCGTACGAAGGCACGGATGGGGGGGGGCCCGTGCAGTGCCATTGGTGCTTTCCAGTCGAGAGATGTCTAAAGGTTCTTCAGAAAAAGTGTAGAAATAAAGCCAAAATAGACGTTTCTGTGGCAGAAGCATTTATTCTGGAGGAGGTGTCGAACTTCACAACAACATATTATAAGGATAACCTTCCTAGCGTGCACAATCCACCCTCTCGTTACAACATCGACGAGAGTTTATCGAACCTCAGTCTTTTCAAAGGCCAACTCGAAAGAGCAAGCGCATCGAGGACCAAGATGTTGCGGCATGATGAGTGGCACACTATCATGTTGTATGTGTTGTTGAACCTTGACGAAGTGACTCCTTATGTGCAGTAAGTTCTCAATGAGCTTGTTACATGCGCCATCACTATCTTCAATCTATTGATTCGACCTCCTTGTTTTTAAGGAAATTTATTGATGAATACTGGAGAGAGGATAGGGAACCTTCCTCTGAAGAACAAGACCATCTTCTCAAAAATGGTGTGCCCGATTTCATTTCGTGGTTTAGTACGAAGGTACCACCCAACTAAACTTGTATTTCATTTCATTTGTTGTTTCATTTCATGAAACGATCTACCTTGTCTCAACTTACAGGCCCGCACAGATGCGGAAATGATGGATGAGTTGAAACAGGTTGCCAATGGCTTCGACTATAGGGTCAAGTCATTCACCGTTTATGATGTGAATGGCTATCGCTTTCACGCAAGCAGCTACGAGCAGAGTCGACCCAATCGAAAGACCACGAATACCGGAGTTCGTACGCCCGGCACCGATGAGCGCGACTATTACGGCATAGTCGAAGAAATATATGAGCTCAACTTTGAGGGTACCAAAGCTATTAATGCAGTGGTATTCAAATGTCATTGGTTCGATCCTGATGTCACGAGAAGAGCCCCTGAGATTGGGCTAGTCGAAATTCGACAGGACTCCGTTTACAAGGGAGATGATGTATATATTGTGGCTCAACAGGCCACACAAGTTTATTATCTCCCATGGGCGTGTCAAGAAGACGACAATCTTATGGGTTGGTACCTTGTGCAGTTAGTATCGCCGCGCGGTAAAGCGCCTCTCCCAAACGATGATGATTACAACTTCGACCCAAACACATATAGCGGAGAGTTCTTTCAACCTGAGGGGCTAGAAGGGAGGTTTGACATTGACATTTTTGAGCTGATGGACATGGAAGAAGACGATGACAATGATATTGATGAGGACGAGGGTGATGAGGTGCACAATGCCAAGGACTTAAGAATGCTTGAGCGATTACAGTTTGGTGGTGACATTGATGAGGATGAGGGTGATGAGGATGATGGAGACGACGCCGATTGTTTCGACAATATTGACAGTGATGACGACACACGTGTGCCACGAGCCAACACACGAGGGGCACTAGCCACTGACAATCGCGGAGATAATTTTTAATTCATGTAATGCTATATTGTTATAATTATTTTGCAATTATGTTTTGTTCATTTGTATCTCTTTATAAATACTTATCGTTTATTTATGCTAATTGATTTTATCTTTGTAATGGCAGGCACTCGACAAAATGCCGGGCGGAAGGCGGCAACAGCGGCGGGTCAACTCGCGCTACCAGAGGTCCAGCTCACCACCCACCGTAGCCGAGGAGCCGTCGACGAGGAGGGCGAGGACCGGCCGCCCCCGCGGACGTCCTAGGAGGGAGCCGACTCCTGACCCGACTCCTGACCCGACTCCCGACCCGGCGGAGACCTCCTCGGACGATGACTAGGGGGACGCCAGAGGGACGACCAGGAGGATGTCGGACGACGACACCACTTCCTCGGACTCGGCGGGTGGCCAAGGGGGCCAGAGGGACGAGGGTGGCGAGATCGTAGGTGCCTCAGGAGGGGGTTCCACTTCCTCTGCTTCGAGCAGAGTGTACTTGCGCGGCCCCTCGCAGCTCCCGCAGCAGCGTCTCGCACCTAGCCGCCGTCCGGTGATTCGACCTTACGGCGACAAGTAAGTTACCATTAATGTTTTCACTACTTGTTCACATGACATGTTCAAAATTAAACTTCCGACTAACAGTTGTTCTTAATGACTCATGCAGGAACTAGGAACTTGTGGCAGGTGGCAAGACACGCCATATCAATGGCATGTTAAGTCTTCTGATTCGGAAGAACTACCTTGGCTTGGTCACCTACGCTGGGGTTAGGTCACCGCCCTGGACGTGGGACCACTTCGGTGCCGCTGCGGACCCCACGTACACCACCGTTGCAGCGCGGATTAGGGCCGAGTTCTGGGTGAGTCTTGCTCGCACAACATTTCTCAATGATACGTATTTGTTGGACGTTCTTGAAATAATGAAAGGGTACATGTTGTCTTTATGCAGGAGTACTTTGCGTGCGAGGCGGGGAGAGAGGCCGAGGCGTTGCACGTGCAGGACAGGGTCTGCAGGTCCTGGCTCGCGGATATGTACCACGAGGCGCGGATTCAGTGCGTCATCAACTACAACGCCGACGTGTTAGGGAAGGCGGTGAAGAAGACGGATGCTAGGCAGATGATGCTCACCAGGGAGACCGACCTCACTAGGGAGCAGTACATCCAAGTACGTACAAAACAATAATACTGATTGGTCCATCCATCACTTAGCGGCTCTTCTAACATATTAAATACTTATTATCTTGCAGTTCTGTCCTGGTTGGTGCGCCAATCACCTAGACTGTTGGGTGGCCATTGTGGACAAGTGAAAATCGGACGAGTGGTACGAGAGGCACAGTGCCCGCCGAGACTGCCGCTTGCAGATGCCTGGGGTGCCACACCACCAAGGCAACCTTAGCCTCGCTGCGTACGCCGACAGATGGGTATGCTCTACTGATTTTTTTTATTCTAACACTCAATTACTCATTACTTGTAATCATCTGTGTTTTCCTCGCAGTCCCAGTCGCATGGTGGTGAGGAGTGCCTCCTGTTGGCACCAAAAGTGGCGCACTGTGCCAATCACACAGCAAGCCGGAGAAGCTGGCTTCAATCGTGGCCCGGGTGCTCGGAAGTCCGGTGCGTGCCAGTCAGTTTGCCCTGCAACTAACAAGGGAGATAAACTGTTAAATACAAAGCTGGAACGTGCCGGGTATGACCAGACAGTTCCAAGATGTACGGCCCTGAAGCCACTTACGACGACATATAGCTATGAAAGCTATCTGCCAACAGGTTTAAAAATTATTCGGCAATATGAACAGGGTTACGTGAATAACAGGTTGCCGAACACGTTTGCATAAAAATCGTACTTGCATGATGTATTAAATATAAGTTAAAACTTAACCAATCTCGATTGTACAACCGAGTTGGGGTCCATGGGGATTGAACATACAAACTAAGCATGACTAAGCTAATCTAAAGCCTGTGCCTGCCGCACGACACCTAGCCTTGTCATAGATCAAACGCACTCAACATGCATGAACCCTCACCACGTGGCAATCCAGATACGATCCGATCGGCTATTATGAACAATAGATCTGCTGCATAACAGGACTCTCAATAATAAACGTGGAAGAACAGAGCAGATCTATAAAGATGAAGCCGAACCGAACGATATCTAGATTGGGCAAAAGTGTTATGATGAGATAAACATAGCAAAACATATAACACAAGGTAACTTAATGAATCTATCAGATTGCCAAATCTAACAGAGCCGATAACTATTTTTACTCATGACTCAATCCGCCGCACGATACAAGGCATAAGCAAAAACCTCCCGTTATAAGCTTAAATCCGCCGCACGATACTAAGCTTAACGTACGAGACTACTTGCACCATATCTAAATCCGCCGCACGATACTAGACATGATAACAAGGTTGCCGGAACTTACGGAGGTCGACGGATCGATGGCCCCTCTCGAAGAACACGACGACACGACTTGGACTCGAAGACGGCACGGGGCCGGGTTGGTTGTATTGATTGTGAACGTCTTTACAATAGTCTCAGGGTTTATATTTATACCCTGGTGTCCTACAAGTCCCAGGAGGACACGATTACAACGACAAAACAGGAAACTCATCTAAAATACGATGCCTTTTATTCTAAGCCTCCCTTAATAATCGGCACGTGCTAACAATGACAAGATCTTCCGTTGCCGAATCTTCTGATATGCCGTATGTGTCGCAAACCGACTTAACCCGAGGTAGCCGACCGCAGCGCCATATTGCCGAACCCGCTCGCCATTGACTAGTTGCCTTCACAGCCTTGCCGAATGCATTGAGTTAGCCGACCGCGTTCGCTATCTGCCGAATCCCTTAGGTGGTGACTTCTTCCGAATCTGCGTCGTGCTGGCCCACTTGTCATAGTGCGAAAATTCTGTGTTAACACATGCCCCCTCAATTTCTGAACAAAGGTATTTGTTCTGAAATTGACCTTGAATCTAGGTTACCATCTCTTCAAGCTCCACCGCCGCCGTCCGAAGTATTAGCTCCCACGGAACTCAAATCCTCAGTCTAGTTCCCAATGGAAACCTTTGATGTAGTCCCGGAGGTAAAAACCCTAGCCATAGTTACAGTTTCGGCAATCTCTTGGTCGGTTTCTTCATATTATTCGGCTCTCTGATCCTTTCTTTCTCGTGACTTCTTCCGCCAGGACCTCAAATCCGAGATTCTGATTCCACTCTCAGCCAATCCTGACTCCTACTTTCTCGGGCCAATGGGGACTGAAGATCCAACCGATCTCATTGAAACAGAATCTCAGAGACTTCCCCTCAAATCTGGAGTATTGGCGCCGAAACAGTGGAAAAAGACCTTTAAGAACTGGCCCCTTCCCCCTATCGCCGGTTGGAGAGATTGGTACAGGAGAACTCATGGTCAGTACGGTGTCACATGGGAGGCCCAAGAAATCAACCATGCCCTGGAGCTCTCTCTTTCAGAAATGCAAAAGAACGAATCCCTGCTAATAGCTGCATCTCATTTCTGGTCGGATGTTCTTAATGCCTTCGTCTTTGGTCATGGCGTAATGTCTATCACTCTATCTGACATTTACCTGATGACTGGCCTGAACATCACGCTCCCGATTTCCCATGACACCTTCTCAGGAAAAATCAACCAGGGAGTACTGAAAGTTAACACTGGATGGGCAGGCTATATCAAGGAACACAACAAAAAGTCCAAATCTGTAAATAAAGCAGAGCACAAAGCTTTTCTGAATATGTGGCTATGCAGATTCTTCTTCTGTGGAAAAGCCAATGAACCGACTCTGAATTATTTCCTTTTAGCCGACCAACTTTCAAATGGCAAGTGTATCCCTATGGGCAGGTTGTTACTGGGCACCCTTTATCATATGATGCATCAAGCATCCTCTGAAATATGCCGCATCAATCGTGACCCGAATGGGAAAACAGCCCAGATGCCATGTTTTAATGGCCCTTGGTGGGTAGTCCAAATGTGGCTGCAGCTCCATATGTATGAGATAGTATCTGTCCCACTCGGCAACCACTCTTTCCCATCAATCAACTACGCCGAAGGACAGAAGAAGACCACCAAAGGTTGCCAAACATATGGGGAGGTGGCAACAGCTATCAAAGTCAGGAAGGACATTGGCAACCTTTTTGAACTCTTCTACAAAGGCTTCCCGGGTGTGGACTGGTTACCTTACAGTGGGCAAAATGACATTACCTTCCCTCTACATTTCAGCTATGGGTCAGGGCCTTCTGATGAGAAAGCCACAGAAATACTGAACGCCTTTATCAGACCCTGCATCCTCCCAGCTGAGTTTCACCATGGCCAACAAGCTGCATTTACATATGAATTCTATCAGCCGAACATAGTAGCTCGGCAGTTTGGGTGTGGTCAACTCCCACCAAGGCTTACCCTCTCCAATGCCATCAACCCCAGGAAAGCCATCCCCAAAGAGGGTGTTGAATTTCTGAAAGTTTTCTCCTTAGGAGAGGACCTAACAGAGAGGAAAATATCAGCCCTTCACCTGATAAACAACATCCATTCCCTCTATGCCCCCTGGTGGCAAGAATTGCATGACCATGTCTTCAACGTGCCGGTCCATCCTCTATGTTGCCAGCTACAAGAGGACTTCGTTTCTGAAAGCGAGGTAACATTCAAACTTCACTTTATTACGATTAATCATGCAGCCCTTTCTTGCTAACCTCTGCTCTGACTTTGCTTTCCTTCAGGATATTATTCCCGCACCCCCAACCAGCCTGGTCAAGTACAAGGTTCCAAACCCAAACCGGCCCAGGAGGACTTCTGCTTCACAATCTGCCACCTCCTCAACACCGGAAAAGAAAAGGGGAATGGATGATGACTCTCCCAGCTTCGAGCAAACCAAAGAAGTCGCAGGATTTTCCAAGGTACCACACATCGTCTTCAGGCATTTGGTAATTCGACTATTATTCTAATCATTGTTTTTCTGCAGTCGAAAACCAAAAGGCTTAGGACAACCAGGCAGGTTGGTACTCCCGTTCCTCCCCAAGTCCTCACATTAGAGGAGGGTGAGACTATCAATATTGAAGATCAAGAGCACGAACAGTCTTCTGAAGCCGACGTCGGTATGTTTCTGATCACCCCTTCTTTTGAATACAGTGCTCTCTTATTAATGATCTTGCTGGCAGATACATTTCTGAAGAGCATAATGCAAGGAGACTCCTCTCATGGCTCTGATCCAGATTTACAAAACCCACATGATCACACAGACTCCATGCCAGATCAGAGTCCACCCAGAGCTAAGACACAATCCATTCGGCAAGATACCCAGCCTCCAAATCCTCTCGGGCTTATACAGTACACGGGCCAGAGTTCCGCCGAATTCGTTGATCAGTACGCGCATGAAAACCGAACCATGGGTGAATCAACTCAGAAGGTGATAACCCCTCATTTATCCTTCATGACGGACTTATGCATTCGGCTGAATTCCTTTCTTCATTTTTTCAGATGATCATTGGGACTTCAAGCTACCCTTTTGATGTTGAACAATTCCTTAAGCGAAAATCACCGAGCCAAGACCAAGGCTCTTCTTCCATTGTTCAGAGCCGTCTGAAGGATATAGCGGCTTTGCTCGGCGGGGACATCATCCATCTGGTTCGGGATGCAGACCAAATCAAGCAGCTGTTGGACCCCATCAGACAACATCTTCCCATCAACGTACAATCCTCCTTGGATGCCGCATCCGACCTCGACAATCATTTTGCTCCAGTGAAGAGGGCTGTCAGGAACACATCTAGCAAGAGCATTCTTCAGGCTGCAAAGCTCCAAAGCTCTCAAACGGTCATTACCTCATATGAGGAGTATCAATCAATGAAGAACTCTCAATGTACTCTGGAGCTAGAGCTGAAAAATCTGGAAGAAGAAAAAGCCAATCTGGAAGTTCGACTAGCCCAAGTAACTGCTAACATTCAATCTCGCAGTTCCCAACTCTCTAGATTGCCCGACGCGCTTGAAGGTGTCTCATCCATGGTGACAAAATCCTTACTCGAGGATCAAGACCTTGACCAAAAACTCGCCAGGATCCAACACGAAGAGGACGAAGATCAGAAGATTCTAGACCACGTCCAACAAGTGAAGACGGCAACCTTGAGTGCCCTCACCGAATTCCTGAATGCCGGAGCATCATTGTAATGAACCCCAAGCTTCAAACACTTGACTTGTATATAACATATCTGTGCACTGTGTAACTCAGTTCCCTTTCCTTGCAACCCATCCGGCCAGTCATTAAGCACTTTCGGCAACTACTTCTATCCAATCACCAAGTTGGCCGAACGAGGATACAGCCGAAAACTCAACCTATTGAGAACACGACTCATCCCATTGGGTGCGGCCCATTCATTGTGAGAACCCATTTGACCAATTTCTTAGTACCGCGTGTATTCCTGCGTTTTTTGTGCTAAAGGCGACACACACTACGTCGGCTATTTTTGTTCTAAGGGCGATAGACTCTATCGGCCATTTTGTGCTAAGGGCGATACAACTTCGTATCGGCCGTCGGTGCCCGCAAGACCTTGATTCCATTATGCACCGACCTCCACGCTAGGATGAAATCTCTTTAGATAACGTCCATTAATTGCCCTAGCAAACTCTTCTCCTTGGAGGGTTTTCAGAATGTACGCATTACCCGGAGCACGCCTCAGAATTCAAAAAGGCCCTTCCCAGTTAGGGGACCATTTGCCGAATACCTTGTCTTTGGTACCGATTGGCAAGATAATTTTCCAAACCAGGTCCCCTTCTTCGAATCCTTTTTCTCTCACTTTCGAGTTGTAGTACTTGGCAACGCGTATCTTGTTCCTTTCAATATTTTCCAAGGCTTTGAGACGAATCAAATGCAAATCCTCTAGCTCATCCATCATCAAATCTTTATAATCTTCTTTAGCTAGGTCACTCTGCAATGTAATTCGTCTTGATCCCGATTGCAACTCCCATGGTAGCACTGCGTGATGCCCGTAGACCAACTCGTATGGCGACGTCTGAGTCGACCCATGACAAGCCATTCGGTAAGCCCACAAAGCTTCGTTGAGTACTAAGTGCCACCTTTTAGGTTTCTCTTCGATCTTCTTTTGAATGATTTAATCATGATTTTGTTAGAAGCCTCTGCCTGTCCATTGGCCTGTGCATAATAAGGGGAAGAATTATAGAGTTTAATCCCCATCTCTTCGCAAAGTCACAAAACTCCGAGGAAGTGAACTGAGTTCCCTGATCGGTAGTGATGGACTGAGGGATGCCGAATCGGTAACGATATGCTCCCTGACGAAAGACACCATGTTCCTCTGACGTCACCTTCTTCAGTGGGATGGCTTCAACCCACTTAGTGAAGTAATCCGTGGCTAACAAAACAAACTTGTGTCCCTTGCTAGATGGAGGGTGGATTTGGCCGATCAAATCAATGCCCCATCCTCTGAAAGGCCAAGGCTTAATGATCGGATTCATGGCTGATGCTGGGGTCCCTTTGCACATTGCCGAATCGCTGGCAATCCTGACAACCTCTGTAGTACTCAAAGCAATCTTCGAGCATAGTCGGCCAAAAATATCCAGTCCTCCTGATTAACCATCTCATACGGTGAGCCGACTGGTGTGCACCACATACGCCTTCGTGCACCTCATACATCAGTTTCCTAGCCCCGTCTTGGTTCAGGCATTTAAGCAAAACCCCATCTATGGATTTGTAGTACAATTGATTGTCCAAGAGCGTGAACTTAAGAGCCTTGTACCTGAGTTTTCGGGAGACTTTCCTGGATGGGTCCCTGAGGTAATCGGCAATGTTGTCTCTCCAGTCTTCAATTGCCTGATTATCACTTGGGACTGCTTGATCATCTTCTGGGGTTGTTTGCTCTTCCTCAAGTGCAAAAATATTTTGATTCTCTCTATACCCGGATGCTGCCTGAGCCAACTGGTTTGCTTCTTCGTTTTGCCCCCTAGGAATATGTTGCAAGGTTGCCGATCGAAACTGTCTAAGGAGCTCCTGGCAACCTTCGAGATATTCCTGCAGCGCGTCGTTTTTGCACTCGTACTCACCTGTCAGCTGCCTGATCACCAACTCCGAGTCACCGAAGATCTCTACGGCATCTGCCTTAACATCCACGAGCAACCGCAATCCTCGAAGCAGTGCCTCATACTCTGCTTGGTTATTAGTCACCGGGTACTCGATCGGTATAGAGTATTTGAAAGATGCCCCTTGGGAGAAATCAACATGATCCCGACTCCACCACCTTTGCTACACGACGATCCATCAAAAAACAATGCCCAGGGGCAATGGCCACTATGTTAGCGTTAGGATCACGATGGTGAGTGACGAAATCAGCCATAATCTGGCCTTTAACAGCCTTTGCCGATTCAAAACGCAAGTCAAATTCCGAAAGGGCTAAAACCCATTTACCGATCCTTCCACTTAAAATTGGCATTGATAACATGTGCTTGATTACATCAAACTCTGATACTACCACGCATTCGGCATTCAGTAGATAGTGCCGAAACTTGGTACAGGAATAGAAAACGCACAAGCACAACTTTTCCGTAGCCGAATACCTTGTTTCGGGGTCCAGTAGCTTTCGGCTAAGATAGGCTACGACTCTCTCTTTTCCTTCGAATTCTTGCATGAGGGCCGACCCTATCGTTAGGTTGTCGGCCGCCACGTACAACTTGAAAGGCTTGTCGAGTCGTGGAGGAACCAACACTGGTGGCGCCTTCATGTACTCTTGATTTCATTGAAAGCCTTCTGTTGCACGTCACCCCACACGAACTCCTGATCTTTCTTGAGCTTCAACAGTGGAGAGAATGGTAACACGCGCTCGGACAAGTTGGATATGAACCTCCTGACAAAGTTGATTTGCCGAGCAGTGATTGCAGTTCCTGAGATTGGTCGGCGGCACTACCTTATCAATTGCTTCCATGCTCTTTTTGCCAACCTCGATACCTCTTTTGTGGACTAAGAATCCCAGAAACTCACCGGCCGACACCCCAAATGCACACTTGGTTGGATTCATCTTCAAGCCATGTTTCCTTGTGCATTCCAAGGTCTTCCTTAAATCGGCTAAGTGTCTTTCTTGCTTCTCGACTTGACTACCACGTCATCAATGTATATCTCTACCACTTGCCGATCAACTCATGAATATGTAATTCATGGCCCGCTGGTAAGTAGCACCGGCATTTTTCAAACCAAAAGTCATGACAACCATTCAAACAACCCTAAATGGCCAGGGCACCTGAAGGCGGTCTTTGCCACGTCCTCGCGGCCATGAAGATCTGGTTGTATCCCGCATTGCCGTCCATAAAGCTTATAATTTCAAAACCGGCCGAAGCGTCTATTAGCAAATCGGCCACCGGCATTGGATAACCGTCCATAGGGTGGCTTTGTTGAGGTTCCTGAAGTCGATGCATACTCTCATCTTCCCGTTCTTCTTGTACACCGGGACAATATTGGAGATCCATTCTGCATATCGACACGGCCGAATGAAGTTGGCTTCTAGTAATCTTTCCACTTCCTTTTTCACGTCGGCCAACACCTCCTCCTTGTAGATCCTGCGCGGAGGTTGTTTGTATGGGCGGTATCCAGGTTTGATCGGCAACTTATGCTCAACAATAGATCGATCTAATCCGGGCATCTCTGTATAGTCCCACGCAAAACAGTCTTTGAACTCCTTAGAAGATCTACTAGCTGCACTCTGAAATCAGGGTCTAAACTGGAACTTACAAACATCGGCCTCTTCTTACTCGTATCACCAATATCCACCTCCTCTAACTTGTCGGCCGACGTGAAACCACGTCCCAGTTTGCCCTCGCTGCTGTCGGTTGGGTTGTCCATCTAAAAGAAGCTTTGAGAGCCGATTGCTTGGATCGGCTGTTGATCCCTGCCGTAGACGTTGACAGGACCCTCTCCCCACACGCGATCGGAGAAGCAGTCTACCCCGTCGAATTCCCAGTAGGTGGGCTCAATAGTGGCAACACTCACCGAGTCATCAGCTTGGACAATCTCGATGTCATCTCCAACCCATTGTATGAGTATTTGATGCATGGTTGAAGGTATGCAGCAGTTGGCGTGGATCCAATCCCTGCCCAGAAGCAAGCTATATGCCCCCTTGCCATCAATGACAAAGAAGGTCGTAATGAGCGTCTTGGATCCAATCATCAGTTCCACGTGCACGGCACCCCGAGTGTCGGAGGGATTGCCGGCAAAGTCGCGGAGTATCATATCTGTTTTGAGTAGGTCTTCATCGTTCATGCCCAGCTTTCTGAACGTAGCGTAAGGCATGATGTTGATTGCTGCGCCGCCGTCAACAAACATCTTGGTTAGCGGCTTCCCGTTGACGTACCCCTTGACATACAACGGCTTCAAATGCCGATGCTTGGCTGGCTTGTCAAATGCTGCCTTCTGAGACAACATGAGCTGTGCCGCGAGCTCGTCGTGCTCGGCTCGTCGGAATCCGAATACACCTCGTCCTGTGCCCCCGGGCGGCAGGAGCCATGAACTCCAGGGGAAGGAAGAAAGTCATGGCCACGTCAGCGCCTTGTCGGTGTCATCTGGTTTTTCCTTCGGACGCCATTCTTGCTTCTTCCCATTGGCGGCTGCTTCTTCCAACTCCCTGTTCGGAGGCGCTGCACTCTCCTTTTCTGGCTTTTTCTGAGCCCTGGTGGGCACCACTGCCCCTTTTGCCACCTATATGGGCGAGGCTGTGCCTCCTCGCGTCGTCCTGGTGGTGCACCCACTCGATCGGCATATCTCTTGGCTTGCCGGCCGGGCTTTCCGTTTTAGGCGCCGATCGCTCATCGGGATGCGAGCTCCCAACCTTTCGTGAACGGGACGGCGGTTGACCCGATCCTGCCTATACCCCCTGTACTGATCGCTGCATTCGGGGCAGTTGTTGACGGCAGGCATTTCAGCCTTCGTTCCAGCAGTGGCGGAAGAACGGGCAGCCCCAGTGCTCTTGCTCCCGCTCTTGGCGGTATTCTTGTTCCAACGATGGGCCTGTTCTCTGTGGTAAGCCCTCTCCCCAGACGATACCGGTGCACTCCCGTGTGACCGTCTTCACGCTGGTATTCCTCTTCGAGTTCTCGCTCTTCGCGTTGGAGACGCCTCTGTCTTTCTCATTTTGCCGGCGCCATTTGTTAAGGAGATCTCTGTGGGTAGGCCTGCGCCTGGAAGATGACTCTCCGTGCTCGTATCGGCTATTCGTGGCTTGGGCGCGCTGCCGGAGCTCATCGCCAGTGATTTGCCGATCGGGATCCACTGCGCCAGATTCGCGTGCCTTATCGGAGGTGAGGACTTTGACTTTGCCTTTGGGATCCGCTGGGTTACCATGTTCACTGAGAAGAACACGGCGTTCTGGGAGAAGGGGTTTGCATCGATCTTCATCTTGCCATTGAACTTGATATGGCCGTCCTGGATGGCTTCTGGATTCTCGTCCTGAACACACGGCAATCATTAATAGAATGAGTGTTAGTGTTATGAAAACCGCAGTACTTCTTGTCCTTGACTCCTCCGGGACGCAGCATCGGGTGATCCGGGGGTAGCCTGACTCTCCCTTCGGCAACCAGAAACTCGAAGAGCTTGTCAGCTTTGTGACGTCGAAGTCGTATGCCCCCTTCTGCTGGCGCAGCCATTGCTTGTTGGCTTGGGTCGGCTCCTTGTCCCAGTTGAGCTCTGCAGCGGCCACCTCATCTTCCGCGTCGGTATAGTCATCGGCTTCGTCCAGGAAAGCCTGATACATCTGTGCCGCGACATTGTCCTTCTGGAAACGCCCTTCCCTCCGGAAGCCTTGCGCTTGGATAGTCATCTCATTCAGCCGGCGGGAGAGATGACCCAAGTCTTCAAACTCCTGACCGAACAGCTTGTCCCTGATGCTCGGGAGCATGCCTGCCACGGCCAATGGTGGAAGCTGATCGTCCGGCAGGTGCATGCCGAAGCACTGGCTTTTGACTTCCCTGAACCTGCGCAGGTAGTCCTGTGGTGTCTCATTCGGCTTCTGGCGTACGTACATGATGTCCACCAGTTTCTTCTCCTTGGTGCCCGTGTAGAAGTGTGTATGGAACTTTTGTTCCAAGTCCGCCCAAGAGAGAATAGAGCCCGGCGGTAGTGACGTGAACCACGCGAATGCCGGTCCAGTGAGTGACGACGGGAAGTACCGAACCTGAAGGCGTCTTCGGTATTGGCCTCCCCAAGCTGGAGCAGATAACGACTGACGTGCTCCACCGTACTGGTGTCGTCTAAGCTGGAGAACTTGGACAGGTCCGTCGGCACTTTGACTCTGGGAGGTAGAGCCACACGGTGGAACCATTCGGGGAACGGAGACCTGTAAGCATACGTGCCCTTAGGCTTCAGGCCGAAAGTGCGCTGCATCATATCCGCCATCTCTCTAGCATGACATCGACATTAGAGTCGGCGGTTTTCTCGGCCGTCGGCTTCCCATATCCTGGATGCGGGGCACTCTATATTGTGAGGCTCAAGCATCTCATGGTACCCGTTTCCGTAGTAGTCCTTTATGAGCCTATAGGTTTGCGGGGAGATCTTGCGTGTTGACTCTGGCGGCTGACCCTTAGTGCCGAACGTGAGCTGCCCCATGGTCGGCAACTGGCCTTCTGGCGTGTGCTTCTCTGAATGGTCATCCCGCTTGATTGAGCCTTAGGCGGGGTCTCCTCACCGGCAGCTCCTGCCCCCTTGAGGTGATTCGGCAGATTGAAAAGATGTGGTCCTGCTATAGGGCCAAACTCGGCCTCCATAAGTTCATCGGCCTTGGGGCCGAATTGGGCGATCATGATGGTGCGGAAAGTGTTGAGAAACGCCCCATGCATGCGACCGATGGCACCAGAGACAGCTTCGTTGATCATATGAGACATTTTCAACACTGCCTCCGCTTCCCCGGGATCATTCGGGTTGAGCTGGACGGGCTTCGGCAGATCGTGCAAACGGCGAACCTTTCCGCTTTGTTCTTGGAAAAGGCTTCTAGGCACTTGGCCTGGAATTCGGCACAAGCATCATCCACCTGCTCTCTGTACTCGTCGGGTAGTTCAGTGAGCTGCACCTGCACGAGCCCCGCCTTGTTGCTGGCCTCGGCTTCAGTGACTTCGACCATCGCTGCAGGAAAAAAGGGTGTCCCACCGGGCGTGCCAAAAAGTGTGTTGGCACCAAAAGTGGCGCACTGTGCCAATCACACAGCAAGCCGGAGAAGCTGGCTTCAATCGTGGCCCGGGTGCTCAGAAGTCCGGTGCGTGCCAGTCAGTTTGCCCTGCAACTAACAAGGGAGATAAACTGTTAAATACAAAGCTGGAACGTGCCGGGTATGACCAGACAGTTCCAAGATGTACGGCCCTGAAGCCACTTACGACGACATATAGCTATGAAAGCTATCTGCCAACAGGTTTAAAAATTATTCGGCAATATGAACAGGGTTACGTGAATAACAGGTTGCCGAACACGTTTGCATGAAAATCGTACTTGCATGATGTATTAAATATAAGTTAAAACTTAACCAATCTCGATTGTACAACCGAGTTGGGGTCCATGGGGATTGAACATACAAACTAAGCATGACTAAGCTAATCTAAAGCCTGCGCCTGCCGCACGACACCTAGCCTTGTCATAGATCAAACGCACTCAACATGCATGAACCCTCACCACGTGGCAATCCAGATACGATCCGATCGGCTATTATGAACAATAGATCTGCTGCATAACAGACTTCAATAATAAACGTGGAAGAACAGAGCAGATCTATAAAGATGAAGCCGAACCGAACGGTATCTAGATTGGGCAAAAGTGTTATGATGAGATAAACATAACAAAACATATAACACAAGGTAACTTAATGAATCTATCAGATTGCCAAATCTAACAGAGCCGATAACTATTTTTACTCATGACTCAATCCGCCGCACGATACAAGGCATAAGCAAAAACCTCCCGTCATAAGCTTAAATCCGCCGCACGATACTAAGCTTAACGTACGAGACTACTTGCACCATATCTAAATCCGCCGCACGATACTAGACATGATAACAAGGTTGCCGGAACTTACGGAGGTCGACGGATCGATGGCCCCTCTCGAAGAACACGACGACACGACTTGGACTCGAAGACGGCACGGGGCCGGGTTGGTTGTATTGATTGTGAACGTCTTTACAATAGTCTCAGGGTTTATATTTATACCCTGGTGTCCTACGAGTCCTAGGAGGACACGATTACAACGACAAAACAGGAAACTTATCTAAAATACGATGCCTTTATTCTAAGCCTCCCTTAATAATCGGCACGTGCTAACAATGACAAGATCTTCCGTTGCCGAATCTTCTGATATGCCGTATTTGTCGCAAACCGACTTAACCCGAGGTAGCCGACCGCAGCGCCATATTGCCGAACCCGCTCGCCATTGACTAGTCGCCTTCACAGCCTTGCCGAATGCATTGAGTTAGCCGACCGCGTTCGCTATCTGCCGAATCCCTTAGGTGGTGACTTCTTCCGAATCTGCGTTGTGCTGGCCCACTTGTCATAGTGCGAAAATTCTGTGTTAACACCTTCCTTTCAAGGCGTACCACTTGTCACACCAGGGCAAGGCGACTGCAGCGAGCACCCATTACAACCAAACGCCGGGCCGAGGCGTTCAACAACACGAACGCCTACACCAAGGTCACCGAGTACACCACTGCGGCTCGCGAGCGCCATGTGGAGGACTTCGATCCGGCCACCCAGGCCCTAGATACAGACCGGTGATTGAGGCTGGAGGAGGGAGCAGCACGACGGTAATGATACAACAGCGCAGTTGACTCTCCTTGTTCCACCTCGCTGAGATTCGAGCTGCCAGTACGAGCTCCTCCGTCCCCATACGACCTCGGCAGCCGACCTCACAGCAGATGATGGCAGCACTTCAGGTAAGTATGTTCTATTGTCGTTCATTGCTTTACACATATACCTTGTCTTTGCATTGTTTAAACCTTACGGGACGAATTTTGCAGGCCCAGATGCAGGCCCAGGCGGACCAGATGCAGAGGTTGCAGGCCATGCACGAGGCCGAGGCGGCGACCCATCGTCGCGACTTACTGGCCGTCCAGCAGCGGGAGGCACAGAGGACGCAGGACATAGCTCACTTCTTTGGGAGCCTGAACATCCCGGGTGTTGTCGTGCCTCCCTCGCTGCTCACTCCTTTTGTGCCTCCTGTTACTCCTACGATAGAGACTCCGGTGAGTATATATGGTTGTTTATATTTCTTTAACTTTTACGGCTGTCCTCCAGGTGCTAACGAATTTGCTTCTCCTTTGTGCACTCATAGTCGGAGGGTTCGACACCGACTCCTCAACCTGGCCTTCCTCCGCACACTCTGCACATCACTGGTGGCCCTCCTCCGCAGCCTGGGTGGCTCCCCGGTGGCCCTCCTCCGCCCTATGGGTGGCCAGGTTACCTTCCTAACCAGTCAGGGTACACCGGGTAGCCATCTGGACCTCCGCCGCCTAGGTGGCAAGGTTGGCAAGGTGGTCCTTCGGGCGGGTCGTGGGACGCGTGGCAAGGTGGGGGTTCTTCACAATCTGAGCACCAAGGTGAGCAGTGATGACCGACTTAGATTTGTCATGGACTTGTGAGATGGATGTGATGGACTTGTGAACTTGTGATGGACTTGTGATAAACTTGCGAGCTTGTGATGCATGGAGACTGAACGTGTGATATTTGTTTGAAATGGATATGTATGTGATATATGGATGTGTGATATATATATATATGCATGTGATATTTGTCTGAAATGGAATATGGATGTGTGATATGTTTTCTGTCAAGGAAAATGAAAACAGAAAAAAAAATCAATTTTTTCCAGCTTTGCCGAGTGCCACACTCGGCAAAGATGCCACGGCACTCGGCAAAGCTGTGCAATTTTTCCCCAGGCCGGCCTCTTTGCCGAGTGTCGTGACCATGACACTCGGCAAAGAGGCCCTCTTTGCCGAGTGCCGGCCCACGTGGCACTCGGCAAAGAGGCGCTCTTTGCCGAGTGCCTGCCCACGTGGCACTCGGCAAAGAGGCCCCCTTTGCCGAGTGCCTAGACACGTGGCACTCGGCAAAGAGGCCGTCAAGTGACGGTTCCCGTTTGCTTCGCCGAGTGCTGACCTGGCACTCGGTGAAGCCTTTGCCGAGTGCCCGATATTTGGCACTCGGCAAAGAAATCTTTGCCGACATTTTCTTCGCCGAGTGCCCTTCGCCGAGTGCGAGAGGGCCTTCGCCGAGTGCTGCCAGCACTCGGCAAAGCCTCGACCTCCTGTAGTGTTTGACCACTTGTTTCTTTAAAAATATTTATTGGAAAGTGGTATATGTATATTTTTTATGAAAGTACTTTTCAATACAAATTTATTTATATGATTTTTACATCTCTAAACTCAACAATTTAAAAGTTATTTATGATTTATATTCCCAATGTTTGACCCAAACCTTGTCCAAAACGTCAGCTTTTTCAATACGGAGGGAGTACTCTACTATTGTTGTGAGACTGCGAAAGACCGTGCTACTTTTCTAGCATCACTTTTACACACTACAGCTCAAAACTCAACCAAGCATCACTATGACCTCGCTTGTATGAATAGTATGACACACCGTTCACATTGTGGAGGGTCTTATATAGCCAATAGGCAAGGGTTTACATAAGTTTGGACTCACGTGTTGACCGGATGAAGTAGGATTGCCTACGATGTAACTAGCCTACACCCGCAACTGTGAAAGGACCTTTGGATACTAGATGGGGTAAGTGAATAGTCCATAATTTTAAAAGAGTAAAGTCCATCACCGGCCCCTAAACTTGTACCGTTGTGTCATTTCGGTCTCTAAACTCGTAAATCGACCGTTTAGGTCCTTAAACTTGTTCGGTTGTGTCATCCCGGTCCCTAAACTTGCAAATCACTCGTTTAGGTCCTCAAACTTAGTCTAAAGTCCATCACCAGTCCCTAAACTTGTACCGTTGTGTCATTCCGGTCCCTAAACTCGTAAATCGACCGTTTAGGTCCTTAAACTTGTTCGGTTGTGTCATCCCGGTCCCTAAACTTGTAAATCACTCGTTTAGGTCCTCAAACTTAGTCAGTTGTGTCATTCTGGTCCCTAAACTTTGTTTTGAATCTCATCTAGATCTAAACATGATAATTTAAAAACTTTGTATCAATATATAATTCATAACTTTTTCATATAAACTCGAATGAAGACAATATTTATATCAAAATTGTAGCCCTCGACGTGATCTACAACTTTGTAGTTGAAAAGTTTTTGATTTAAAACTGTTTAGAGTCCCAAAATATTGTTGTATGTTTATAGATTTTGAAATTTAAAATTTAAAATTGATTTTTTGGATACAAAATGACTTTAAATAAAAAGTTTATCTACAACGTTGTAGATTGCATTGAGAACTATAACTTTTATATAGATCATGTCAATATTCAAGATTGTTTGATAATTTTAGATAAGATTTGAGTCAAACATTGATAATATAAATCATCAATAACTATTACTCCCTCTGTTATTATTTGTAGGGCGTACACCGACTTTTTGTTTTTACCGATTTGTTAGGCGCAGGTTCTATTCGAGGCGGGGAGGTGAAGAGTGACCACTGTATTTACTAAATACGCATCCAATCGTATTCATGCATGCCAAGGAAAATCAAGCGGTCAGCAGGTGCTTAATTAACGTAACCAATCGTGATGCTTGCATGCGGAGAAAATTGAGAGGATGCCGATGCATGTAAGCGGAGTTAAAGAAGTCAACCACCAGTCTTGGTATCTCGGATTTTACCTCTGGCGCCCAACAATAGATAATAGAGGGAGTAAGTTTCTAAGTTAAATTATATGAATAAATTTGTATTGAAAAATTCTTTTATAAAAGTATGAATATATTACTTTTTTCACAAATATTTTTATAAAAATAAGAGGTTGAAGTTGTGTTTTGAAGACCGTGTTGCTGTCCTAAACGATAACTAATATGGGTACGAAGGGACTACTATTTAATCATCATCTTCTTTTCGACTGATACAATAATAAAGAAAAGAAATTTAGCAGTAGTGATTAGCAGATACTCCCTCTGTCCCTTTTATCTGTCGTCCGGAAAGCGTGTCTGTGAGATAAACACGAATTTCTAGAGACAGTTATTTAGGGACGGAGGGAGTAAGGGCTGAAAGAAACAGCGTTAGGATAAAGCATCTAGTAGCTACATGCATGGTACGCTAGTAACAAGGCTGTGCAGTGTGATGTGCAGCAGCAGAGCCCGGGCAGGCGCCCAGGGTCGCCGGGCCCTGAGTCCGCCTATGGCCCGGCTGATGAGTTAAACTGTCCACGACGAGAGACTGCTGCTAGCTGCTCCCTCCGTATCCATATTATTTGTCGTTTCATTTAGGACAGCGACATGGTCTTCAAAACATAAGTAGATTTGACCTCTTGTTTTTTTTAAAAGTATTTATGAAAAATTAATATACTGTATGTATATTTTATGAAAAATATTTTTCAAGACAAATCTATTAATATAATTTTCACATTCACAAACTTAAAAATTAAAATAATTTATATTCCTAATGTTTGATTTAAATCTTATCTAAAACAACAATTAATAAGCTAGGGTATGGAGGGAGTATAGGGTTTTGTTGCTTGGTCCATGGAGCCTGGAGTACGTAGATTCAAATGAAATGGATACTTGGTCCATCTTGTTTTTATAAGGAGGTCGGAGGAGGAGTATTCCAGTGAACGATGACTTGGTTGTCTTTTATCCAACAACTAGTGTGTCCCTGTATGCCGACCACGGTGTGAACATGCCCGTGTGGCCGTGTGCAGTGATCAAACTGGAACCCATCATCAGGCGTGCGCCACATGTTAATTAGCCGTGCCAGCCAGTAGCGCGGCAGACTTTTAAGCGCCGACAGTGGTTTTGCTGCACGCATTGCCTGCAGCGTCGTGGTCTCGTGGACTGGCGTGTCTGCTGAGGGCTGAGACCTGGAGCTTTCACAGTTTTCACGTCACATGCATGGCACTGGCGCAGCACGGCCTGGCTGTGCATGCATGGATGGCCCGGAAAACGTTGGGCTTGTGCTGGTGCAGATAAATAACCTCTGGGGATTACTCCAGCTTTTGGTAGCACTCCCATACCTTGTCGAGTCGTCGTCGTACCCCCTCTGGGCTCGATCTGGCAGTCCAGTCCACGGCCACCCTACTGTTACTGGGAGATTTCAAATTAAAGGCGCCTGGCAAGGCTGGCGTTGCATAAATAGACGACCGACGCGGCGACGCCGGCCACCTATCCACCGGGGCTTGCTCTTGTTTGGATCAGCGAGGAAAATGGCTCTCTGATCCATGCTACTAGTACTCCTCCTCCTGCTCCTACAGTTAGCGGCCTGTGAACCTTGACTGCAAGCCTGCTGGGCAGGTTTGATTTCCCGAGCAACTGTGAGGCAGCAGCGGTGGCTCCGGCACGGCCAGCGTGCGCCCGTGTTGTGGTTGTGGCACGGAATAAACACAAAACACTCGGGGCCGCCCTAGCGGCTGGGCCTGGTGGCTCTCACATCACGGTCGCGGCATCAAATTAAATTGGCCATCAGATCGCCGATCATGTCAGGTGGCGCTGTACCGCACGCGTACGACATCGGAGCTCAGCTCTGCCTTTTTTCTCTGTGCGCGCTCCAGGTCCAGGCGAGCTGGCGACCCAGGCGCGGGACTGGGAGGTGGGAGGCAGGCAGCGGAGCGGAGACCCGCGGCGAGGTGGGTGGACCGACTCCTCCGTGGCGCGACGCGAGGCGAGGCGAGGAGGAGCATCGGCATCGCCCCCGGGCCGGAAAAGTGCGTGGTGGACCGTCGCGGCATCGCGGGCACGGGGCACGGCTGAATTGAACAGGCAGCGGGGCGTGCCGCCTCCGTTTTGGGCCGGCAGAGCGCATCGCCTGCCAGTCACTCAAGCCCAGGCTGGCTGTCGTCGCGGGGCCGCGGAAAGAGAGCAGAGCAAAGCGTCCCGCGGTCCCGGCCCCCCACCGCCCTGCCCTCCCTGGCTCCCTGCATGCGCATTTTGATGAGTCGTCTTTGACGGTCGTCGCTGCGCTAGCTCTCGCCTGCGGCCGCCGCGGTACTTGCCTGCCGGGGCTCTGAACCGCATGCTTGTGGCCCTGCCCCCACAGCTGCTGCTGGCCGATGCGCTGCCGCCGCTGGCTGCTGGCTTTCAGGTGGTTCTGAGCGCTGCTCCACGGTCTCATCGCGTCTCGTCCTCCTCTGATGTCTGATCGGGACTGCGTTCACGAGCGATTGTGTTGTGAGCGCGCCCGGACGTGTCCAGGAGGGGGGTCTCAAGAGAAGAGAGCACACGCACCACGCGTTCTAACGCATGTGGGCATGTGGGCCTCCTCGGATCCTCCTGACGGTCAGCTGCTGGAAAATGAGCGCGGCACAGCACCCAACAGAGAGGTCCGTAGATCAAAATCAAGGAGAGGCAGGATGAAATTGACTCGTTGCACGCATTTATTTGCCTGGCTATAAATTGCATTGGTTTTTCTGATTGAAAATGAATCTACATCATTATTTTGACTAGTCGTCACAATAATGAGCTCTTATGGAATTCTTAGTTTTTTTATGCCTTATTCACTCGTGGATGAAAATTTTTGTGCCACATCAGCTATTCTGGTACTAACTAATTTAGTCTATAAAAATAGGCTAATAAGAAAATAACATTATATATTCTGTCTAGAAATTATGAGACAAAATTATTAAGACTAATTAATCTGTTATTAGTACCAATTTATTGTAGCACAACATTATCAAATAATGAACTAATTAGGCTACAATCGTCTCAAAAAGTATTGCAATCTGTATAATTAGGTTTTTTTTTGTCTACATAGAATACTCTATGTATGTGTTCAAATATACGATGTGATGGGTGAAAAGTTTTTGGGTGGGAACTAAGCAAAGGTAAGCTATATTTTATAGAAAGCAAGTCTCCAAACTGAAACGACGAACAACAAAAAAAAATCTCCAAACTATATAGCTCTTCGTTGCACAGAAACTAACTTCCAGCTAATCTTTAGGTGAGACTTTTTGCTCCATATGTTTAATCTTCTCTGCAAAATGTTCAAGCCATCATAACTTCATTTTGTCCAGCTTGGCGTCCAAGTATGTACTTGCGGTTGAACTAAAATGTTGCCATTTCTGTAGACAGGAAGACATCTAAGAAATATTTACATAGATGATTTTGGAAATTTTCTTTTCCATCCTATTTTTGTTTCTGGTGTTCCCAAACCCCATAGCACAATTGCAATTATAAAGATTTTGTTATTGTAATGTCCCACATTTAAAGAGGAGATATCGATATATGTTTTGGGAATGAGAAAACAAGAAAACTGTAGAGTTGTGGGATGGGGTGAGTGTGAAGTGCACTTTTAGAAGATGTATGGACGCTAAAGAGAGAGTATGCAAGTCAGCAAGTGCACTTTAGTTTGTAATATTTTTTCTGCTGCTGCCCGTGCTCTTTGGTGGTTTGAAAAGTGAGAAACATTTTATGTTTTTATTTAGGAGGTCAATTGGATGGATATGAAGTCTCTCTTTACAATCACCCTGTTCGCTTGAGCTTATAAGCTAAAATTCGCCCTACTTTTCAACCATGGAAGAATATTCTTCTCTTAGTCAGATCAACCATAGCCGCAGAAATCATTCGTCGAACATGCCCGAAGATTGCCTGAAGATTGCTATTATGATCCAACATTGGTTGGTGACCTTATCCACTGAATCACCACCAAGAGTTCAACTCAAAGCTTGCCGAACTAAAGAAAATTGCAACAAGACCAGTGAGACCGCGCGTTTGATTTCCCGTAGCTGGCTAAACCAGGCTCACTAGATGCATGCAGCGCTAGTTTTGTTGCCTAGTTCTTCAAGCCAGGTTCCGGTGACCAGGCTTTCGGAAATATGATAATTGACCGCTTCTACGGGTCTGCTTCTTGTGGTGCGAAAGTGATAGAGGAGCACGACGTGTGAGATAGAGAGACATGGACATGATCTATTTTTCAATGCATCAGTAGTAAGTACTCCCTCCATCCATAAAAACATGTAAGTATAGGTTCCATATCCATAAAAGTACGTTCACGTTGAACCATATTTCTAGTAAATAATATTAATATTTATAATCAAATAAATTTACTATTAAAGTACATTCCTAATTAATTTAATAATATTGATTTGATATCATAAATATTAATATATTTTTATCTATAATTATTTAAACTTAAGATACTAAAATATATGTTACTATACTAGAATTGTATGTCTTCTTGGACGAAGGGAGTAGTTAACCAATGAGTATTGATATTGTGCGGACCACTCGACTTCACACAAGAATAACTTCATCCGTTTCAAAATAAGTCACCATCTCGTAATATGATGGATTTAATTAAATTTATAGAAAATAGTATCAACATTTGTATCTTAAAACATACTTAGGGCATGTTTAGTTGGTAGAAATTTTGGTGTAAAGTTTCCTATAGCACTTTCGTTGTTATTTGACAAACTTTGTCCAAACATAAAACTAACTAGGCTTAAAAGATTTGTCTCGATATTTATAGACAATTGTGCAATTAGTTACTCCCTCCGTCCACGAATAAATAGATTTCTAGAGTTGTCCTAAGTCAAACTTTTTAAACTTTAACCGAATTTCTAGAAAAAAACTATTAAGATTGATGATCTCAAATTCGTATCATTAGATATACCATAAAGTATATTTTCATAATGTGTTCATTTTATATCATAGATGTTATTACTATTTTCTATAAAGTTAGTCAAAGTTTAAAAAGTTTGACTGACACGGATTCTAGAAATTCATTCTTTCATGGACAGAGGGAGTATTTTTTTTGCCTACATTTAATACTCCATGCATGCGTCTAAAGATTCGATGGGATGAATCGCGCTCGGTTAGGGCCTAGGGTGTGAACCGTCGCCGCCGCTGCCGCCGCCGCTTTCTCTTCTTCACCGTTGGTCCCCCTCCCTCCTTCTTCGGTATCTCACCGGAGGTCGGAGGGAGTGGGGATCCATCGTTTTTTAATAAGTTTTCTAGTAGATCGAGTCATCTAGAGTTAGGGTTTCTTCATGCTAAGGATCTTGGTATTGGGGGTGTATTTCCTCCTGAACGCATCTTGGCCCCTAGTGGGTTTCGATTGATGTGGATGAAACACAAGATTACTGTGACTAACGTGTGTTTTGCAGAAACAAGATTGAGTTAGGTCACGGTAATGGCGACGATATGGGCATATGGAGTTCATGTCCCCTGGCGATGGATATCGTTTCAGTTTTCAAAGGATGGACGACGAAGACAGTGGTAGACTAGGCTAAGTGTCATATGGTGTTGGACGACACTTAGGTAGTCTTAAGTCTTTGTTTTTCCTTTGGCCGTACTATAAAGGGGAGCGTGAATCAGTAGCTTGACCTAGATGAGTCTATTGAGGTAGGTGTGGTGCACACTTGTTATTTCATAGCCCTAGGTAGCTCAGAGAGATGCCTTATGTCGAGAGGACAAAAGTCGTTAAGGCCGCGTCGCGAACCGAGTTCGTTTTGGCCTTGTAATAGGCATCGGATGCTGGCCAGGTGGGCATCGGAGACTCCGATGCTCACCCCGACTAGGGTTTAGTCTGGTGCGTGGCATCGGAGGCTCCGATGTTTCCACATCGGACGCTCCTGTGCCACTTGTTCACTTGCGAGTGAACTGTGGGATGCATCGGACGCTGGCATCGGATGCTGAGGGCCAACATCCGATGGCCATGCAGAGAGGTTCCAGAGAGGGTAAATCTGCATCGGATGCTTCCGATGTGGAGGCGTCGGATGCTGCCCAGCGTCCGATGCTCCTTTAAACAGTCTGACAGGTTGTACAGTCGACCGTTGGTCGAGGTCACCGGAGCCTCCGATGACAGGCATCGGAGCCTCCGATGCCCCCGCAGAGAACCTGTTTTTGTGTGTTTTGGATGGCCGGTTGGGGGAGTATATATACTCCACCTCCTCATCCATTTGAGTGTTCTTGCCACTTCCATCTGCTGAAAGACACATTGTGAGTGTGAGATAGTGCAAGAGCCCTAGTGAGGTTGAGAGATTTGCTAATTGAGATAATTAGACACATCCTAGTGAGAATTGAGTAGCAAGTGTGCATCCATCCATCTCTTGGCCTTGTGTTGGTCAAGTGAGAGTTCTAGCTTGTTACTCTTGGTGATCGGCATCACCTAGATGGTTTGGTGGTGATCGAAGAGCTTGGTGATCATCCGGAGGCTTTGTGGATGACCCAAGTCAAGTTGTGACCGGTAGCGAGCGTTTCACCGGGCCGGAGTGGCGAAGAATTAGCTCGTAGTGAGCACTTGATCCTTGCGCGGATCAAGGGGGGAGCGATACCCTTGCACGAGTGCTCCAACGAGGACTAGGGGGGTGTGCCGACACCTCGATACCTCGGCAAAAAGATCGTCGTGTCATCTCTAGTCTCTTTACTACACATTTACCTTTGAGCAATTCAATTCCGCATTTACTTGTTGTTCTTTCATAAGTTGAATTGCCATGCTAGAGTAGAAATGGTTTTAGCGATAGTCTTTTGTGCGGTTGATTCTAGTCAAACACACTTCTAGGCACTAGGGGGTTAATTGGGGCTTGATAGGTTTTAAT
Organism: Coix lacryma-jobi var. lacryma-jobi; assembly: GCA_009763385.1. Lineage (NCBI taxonomy): Eukaryota > Viridiplantae > Streptophyta > Magnoliopsida > Poales > Poaceae > Coix > Coix lacryma-jobi. Next base: position 44,543,586 of record CM019822.1, on the reverse strand, counting down.
TCTTGCAAGAAATTTAGAAAAACCCAATTCACCCCCCTCTTGGGCATCTTGATCCTTTCAATTGGCATCGGAGCCTCGTGCTCTCGATTTAGGCTTAACCGCCTAGAGTTAAGATGTCCGAAGGTGATGGAACACCTCCCATGTTCGAGGGAGACGACTTCCCATATTGGAAAATCCATATGGAGTCGTACCTAGAAGCGGTTGATGTTAAATGCCGCGATGCCGCGATCACTGGTTTTGTCAAGCCCAAAGAAGGCACAAGCCTTACTCCTAATGAGGAGGATATTGAGAAATGGAACGCAAAAGCCAAAAATATCCTTTTTAGAGGCATTTGCAAGGATGTGTTCAACCGTGTTTGGAACCACAAAAATGCTCATGATCTATGGGAAAATATTTGTGCGCTCCATGAGGGAACCAAGAGTGGGCGTGAGGAGCGCTATCATCTAGTCATGCAAAAGCTTCATTCTTTTGATATGCATGCTAATGAAAATCTAAATGAAATGTACTCACGGTTGAATGTTCTTGTAGAAGAGCTAAATGGACTTGGCCTCACACAAATGCAACCATCCGATGTTGTGAGGAAGATTCTTTGTGTCCTTCCAATTGAGAAGTACAGACACATTGTGACAGTGCTACATCAAGGCGATCTTTCCACCGCTACACCAACTCAAATCTTGGGAAAGATCAATGCACATGAGAAGTACATGCACATCACACCAAGTGGTGGCTCTTCCACCGACAAGAAGAAGGACTTGGCCTTCAAAGCAAGTCATGACAAGAAGGGCAAGTCCAAAGCAATTGAGGTGCATCAAGAAAGCTCAAGTGATGAAGAGGATGACTCCAACATCGCTCTCATGGTGAGAAGAACCACCAAGATGTTGAAGAAGCTTCACAAGAATGGAGTCAACTTTGATTCAAGAAAGAAGAAGTTCTTCACAAGTAGCAAGAGGAGGCCAATCTCCTAAATGGATTGCTACAATTGCGGTGAGCTTGGCCATCTTGCTCATCAATGCACCAAGCCCAAGAAAGAGAGCTACAAGAACAAGAACAAGGGCAAGAAGTATGACTCATCTAGCGAAGATGAGAAGAAGAATGAGAAGCCCTACAAGAAGAAGGATGGCAAGAAGAAGCAATACCACAAGAAAGGTGGCAAGGCTTACATTGTTGGTGATTGGCTCACCGACATTGACTCCTCCGGTGGCTCATCAAATGAAGATAGTGATGATGAGAAGGAGAAGGTGGCCGCTCTAGTCATTGGCTCCTCTACACCACCACCACCACCACCACCGTCGCCATCATCATCTACACACCTATGCCTTATGGCTAAGGGTGACCGGAAGGTACAAAGCGATGATGACTCTAGTGATAGTGATAGTGATGGTGAATTTGAGGCACCTTCTTATATGATGAGCTTGTTAAATTGCTAAACAACTACTCTAAAATCATAAGAAAGACTAGAGCTAAAAATGAAAGGCTTGTTCATGACAATGAAGCTCTTGTTGAAAAATAACAATGCTACACATGCTAGTGATGAGCTAAAAAATGAACTTGCTACTATGTCATCTTCCATCAAGGAGCTCAAGTCCTCTAACAAGGAGCTCAAAGCTAAAAATGAAAAACTTGATAAGATGCATAGTGACTTTACCACTAGTTATGCCTTGCTTAAAGAACAATACACTCAAGTGAAAGTTGATTATGATACTCTCACCGTTGCTTATGATATACTTTCACATGAGACACATGATGCTCCTAACCTTGTTGTTAAGTGTGACATAGCAACATCTTGTGAGGACTTGGTTAGTGAGCATGATGAGCAAAGAGCTAGTGGCAAGGGCAAGAAAGTGGTTGTGGCCGATCACTATGATGATTATGTCAAGATCAAGAATGAGAATGCAAAGCTCAAGGTTGATCTAGAGAAGCTTGCAACCACAAAGCAAGTCACTATTGAAACTCATGATGATGACTATAGCATGTCACTTGAGCTAGACATGCTAAAAGAAGAGAACAAGAGATTGAAGATGGAGAGGGATTACAAGATGACACCATCTCAATTAGAGCTCCAATAAGAGAATGACAAGCTCAAGAAAGAGAAGGAGCACCTCACCACCGGGTTGAAGAAATTCACCAAGGGTCAATGTCTTCAAAGTGAGCTACTCATGAACACCGTAATGAAGACCAATAGAAATGGCATTGGCTTCCTTGAAGAGAAGATGAAACAACGCAAGAGCATCACAAAGCCAAAGAAGAAGAAGATTGGGAGATGCTATGAGTGTGGAAAGGAAGGACACTTTGCTCATGATTGTGAAGAGCCAAAACCCACACCCTTGCCCAAGCATGCTAGGCCCTTTGCTTTCAATGCTCACTACATGCTTAGACAAGACTCTAGTGGCAAGATGAAAGTCATGTTCATGGGGCCTCCTAACAAGAATAGGCCAAATCAAATTTGGGTTGCAAAGTCACTAGTTGAGAAGGTTAAGTGTAACACCCCCGGTGTTAAGCGTTAATTAAAACTCTAAGTATGACGAATATTATGCATAAGCATCTAGTGTCATGGCATATAAGCATATCATGTGTGATGATTTCCCATGTTTAATTATGTGTGTTGTATGAGTGTGTAATGTGTGTCACATGAAATAACAATCCCAAAACCATACTTAAGAAACTTTGGCTAATTCTAAAATGAATTCTCGGAAATAAACTTGGGGCAACTAAGGCACTATTTGTCGGGTCAACTTTTGTTCTAACCAATAGTGAAGATAGACCAATAGGGTTATATGGTTCATGAGAACAAGTCCTTATAGTGGCTCTATGATAAAGACTAAAATCCAAGCTGAATCTGGGCATGGCCCTTAAAACAAAGTTGTAGATACTAATGAATGGAACAACTTTGGTATATAAAGTTAACACAGATTCTGCATAGAATTTGAATTAAATCAAATTTGCTTAAACCCTAGAATTTACCCTTGAACTACAACTTTCAAACCATTGAGAATCTGACCTTGGTCCTTTAATCAAAGTTGTAGGGAATGCCATATGTGACAACTTTCATATTCACAGATTTTGAAGTTCTTCGAAAAATTTCAAAGTAATTTGAGAAATCAGTTTGGGGCAAATTTGAATTCAAACCCTAATTCAAAAACTAGGCCGAATTGGAACATGATTCTTTAAGAAAGTTTGTAGATCACAAAATTCTGAACAACTTTCATTCTTACGGATTTTGCACTTCAGTTCAAAATTTGGTCACAATTCGAAAGGGGACAAACTGCACTGTAGCTACAGTCCATGGCGCTCTGCATGTTCACCACGCGGCCGCAGCGCGCGTCCGGCGTCGCCACGTCCCCGTCTACGCGTCTCTCGCTTCGTTTGCATGCGTAGCTCGCTGGCACACCTGTTTGGCAACTCCCGGCCTACAAATACCACTCCACCGCCTACAAATAAACTTTAGTTAAACCCAAATTTTTTATATTTAATTATAAAATGGTAGTTAGTAGAGCCTAAGTTAACCAATTAGATCATGCTGATTTTGATTAGAACAAATACATGGTTAAGCTCTGATGATCAACCTAAACACTTTAATAACCTTTGTTAAGTATAGCACTTAGTCACTTAACCGCATAAAATAATAGTAAAAGCTTAAAACTAAATCACTTTACTAAATGGTCTCTATTACTTTACTAATTGGTCTCTATTAATTAAGCTACTTAAATGATGGTTAAAGATTTATGTTAGAGTTAACCTTGCTGTTCTAGTAATCTTTTGTTTCGTGATTCTGTCATGTATAGAATTGGTTGGTTATATATGACTATGGTTTTTGATTAAGAGACACACTTGATCTCATTGGTGAATTGCATGGCTGCAGGATCAGTTTTTGTTGAGGGGTTGTTTCCACTATGTAAATCATGTTTTCTGTGATAGTGTTAAATACCAAAGTTGTAGCTAACTTCTATATCTAGTTTGTCCCAAAATTTCATGATTTTAGGCCTGTTAGACTAAGAGTTATGGATTTTATAAGGTTCAGGTCGAATCTGTCCTTCCTTCTGGACAGATCGGTGAAATGAAGTTGTTGAGCTGTCTTAACTGGTAAATCACCTCTTGACCATAGAAACAAAGTTGTAGTACTTTTGTATATCTAGCTGCTCCTAAAATTTCATAATTGTTGGATAAATATACTGGGAGTTATGCTCTGTTCAATCTGGGTTTGTGCTGCTGTCCAGAATCTGGACAGTTTGTGAAAACTGAACTGTTTGGGGTATTTAACTTGTTAATCTGATCTGGTGTATTACAAGAAAGTTGTAGAGGACTTCATGTGCTTTCCAGAATGGTCTAGATCACGTATGTTGATATTTCTGAGCTCCAGATATGGTCTGTGGAACAGTAGTGTTTGAATCTGTCCAGGATCTGGACAGATTCAACCAAATGTATTGTTTGGTCCATATGACCCTGGAATCAGCTTTTGTGTATTATAGAAAATTTGTAGAGAATTGTTAAGATTTCCGAAAAGTCTAGGTTCATAGTTTGAAATATTTTGAAACTCCAGATATGGCTGTTCTTTGTGCAGTGTTGGAATCTGTCCAAATTCTGGACAGAACTTCTTCTTTGCACTGTTTGATCTTATTAAGTCTAGAATCAATCTTTGGTGTTAATAACAGGTTTGTAGACATTTATATAAGCTTTCCAGATTGTCCTCAACCACTATTTTGGAGGTCTGGAACAATAGTTATGGATAAATCAAGTTGGTTGTGTAAATCTGCCAAAATCTGGACTGCAGTGTTTGATTGAATTGTTTGACTTAGTTAACTCTAGAATCACTTAAAGATGATAAAAATGAAGTGATAGCTAACTTAATGAGCTTTCAGAAAAGTTGTACTCGACCTCCCTTATCCTGTGTTAACTTTCGTTATGCATTTGTTGTCCTGCACCTTAGCATGCATTGCATCATACTAAAGCATGCATCATTGTATACGTGTAGTTCCTACGAGAGAGTCGATGGTCGTGTTGAGCAAGCTTCGAAAGGTTGCGTTGAGCAAGCTTCAGATCGATGTGGTCCAGTTGATCAAGCATCAGAAGGAGAACTTCGTCGGACAAGATTCTTCGGGAAGATTCGACTTCAAGTCTCTAAGGAACTAACTTCTGTGGGTCTTTCGGAGATCCTAGTCTTCTCTGCAACACAGGCAAGCCCCGGTGCATACGCCCACTCTCTGCTTTACAAATACTTTATTATACTGTAGGTCTTGTGGAATGTGCATTAAGTAAGTAGGAGTTGAACGAAACCGTTGCTGCATGAATACCTTGATTTCCAGATAATCCCCTGATGATATCCTATCAGTAGTGATAAGACGATCTCAAATGCTTAGCAATGCTTAGACTTCGGTAGAAGTCGATCGATGGTTTCATCGTTCGCGAGATATAGGTTTTACCTTTTCTCTCTTCGACTCTGTCTATGGGTCGTGAGAACCCCAATATGATGATATTTAAACTGAGACCGGGCGGGTAACTTGCACATGAATGGAGTCCTGTGGTGTAGTGTTTCCGCCTGTGTCGCCTAGGGCCCGTCCGCTGTGGCCCGTTGGATCGAGAACTATTTGTTAGTACTGGTCACATGCTACGGTAAGCCCTACTGTGGCTATGCTCTTACTGGAACGGCGCACCCGCGCACTGGGAGTGGAGAGATGGCGGGAGTAGCGTGTACCCACCCTGCTCGGTCCCCTGTTGGACGGACTCAGCAAGGCCGAGGTAGGGCGGTGGTGTACTGTACTCCCGGGTGGCGCGGCTCCGGTCCGGTTTGAGCGGATCCACGGGAAGGTTGATATATGCAAGTTCGGTCTTGCATATGTCGTGTGATAAGGAAGCCCCAGCTGGGTAGATCAAGCGGTTCGAATCGTCGTTTGCTCCACGAGAAAAGGAGACTCGTCCTCGCCCCCTCAGCGTAGTTTAATCAAGTGAAGATGATGGCAAGAAAAGTTTATCATGAGATGTGATGCTTCAACAAGTGTTTGACTTAGATAGGTGCAAAGTGGATACTGCTTAATAACTTAATGCACCGCTAAAACTTGATAATAGGATGAACTAGTAGAAAGCTTTTCTGCAAAGCTCTTCTCTTCTGCTAGCCCCACTACATCCCTTAAGCCAGCATGCCCTTGGAGTCTTTTTCTTAGTCGGGTAAGTCTTGTTGAGTACCCTCATGTACTCAGGGTTTGTTAATCCCCTGTTGCAGGTTTTAGCTTGTGATGACTTTCTGGATCATGTCCGTGGGCTCGATATGATCTGGTGGTTCTCTCTTCAACTTGGGTGCTCTACCTAAGTCAGGTTCTGTAGTGCTGCTCTTCTTCCGCAGTCCAAGTAAAGTTTATTTGAAATGTAACTTATTCATGTTTGTAAAATTTTATCTTACCTTGCTTCCGCTCTCCGATGTTAATTTTGTATCAACTGCTTTAATGTTGTCGTTATTTCACTCAAATGGAGGATGATCCTGTAACTGGTGGATAATTCGGGGTTCTCTCGGGGACACTCGACGGATCTTTTCAGTAATGTGGTACGCGTGCATGGTCATCAGAGCTCTGGGAGATGATGACGTGTGCAGGTGGGCCACATTGCCGGGAGGTTCTGCCACCTAATTCTGAGAACAGCTATGATCCCCTAATAGAAATCCGTCTCTAGACTCTGTTACCCCTTTTCTAAGTTCTGATCCTTGAGAACTTTGGATATCTTTATATATTCCACTACATAAAATCAGAATCACGGTAACCTCCTTGATTCCACTTTGATGTGCGTGCCAAGCCTTAAATTGACACGTGCTAATTGTTTGATACTGTGAAAACAACGAATGGTGGTCGGAAGTTACTGAGATTGTGTCCTATGAAGGAACCATGGTCCGTGGACTGGATAAAGGCGTCGAAACCTGGGGTCCCTATGGACGCATATGGTGTTACTGCTGGGGCTCGCTAATATCCAGGTCGTTGATCGTGATTCTTTCTAGTTCACTATTAATGTGCGTTCGTTTTTGATTCCCAACAGAGTTCAGAACCATATTCCATGTAATTTTCTTTAAATCCTTGTAATTATAACCAACCCAAGATTTGGTTAAACTTCCTCAATACAAGATGTGAGTTACAGAAGTTGTGCTCTATTGTTGTAACACCTCTGGTGTTAAGCTAGCATGACATCATTTCTCATCATGCATAATCATCTCATGATCATGAAGCATTCATATGTTATTCTTTTTCTCACATAAAATGTCATTTCATGTGCTTGCTTGCTTATAAGTTGCTTTGATGAAGTGTTGTTTGTCTTGCTTTGGAGTGGTGGTTAAGTCTTTCTAACCATCTAACCTTGTTGAGAGGTCAAAATGAAGGCATGTTTATGCTGGTCATTTTGCCTAATCAAGTAGTTAAACCCTAGTCAACCCTATAGAGCCTCTAAAGTCCTTTTTGTTTGACTAACAAAGACCTCCTCGATAGAAGCTTTGCATGGCTGTGGGCCCTAAGCAAAAGTGTGTAGAATTTAGTATAGAACAAAAGTTGTTTAAGGACCAACTCATGAAAATGGGTTTAGCATGGTGTTTTAGGGTCCACAAGACAGAATTGGAAGGGTTTTAGACTTGGAAATTTTCCTAAGTCCTAAATCTGAAAACCAGTTCGGTCAGGCCATGTTTGGCATCGATCTGAGCCCAACCCAAGCCGAACCAGTGGTCAAATTATAACCAAAGTTGCAGTCGGGTGTATAGCTCTAACCAATGGTGCAGTTGGTTTAGCGTTTGATGGATGGAATGGTAGTGAGTTAATCGCGTTTGAAAATGGGCCGTCAGTCGGCCATTAGCCAACTGAATCGCCCGATTCAGTTTGAATCAGTCGGCTTCAGTGGCCGACCGCGCGCAGGGGAAGAACGCCGCGTGGCGTTCGATTCCCGGCCGAAGCCAGCCAGCGCGCGCGGCGTGGCGAGCCTTGACCGCCCGCGCACGCTTCCTCCTCCCAGACGCGCCCATTCTCCCTCTCTGCTCGCCTTGCGCTCTCGCCGGCGACCGTGCGGGCGAAAGGGGAAAGCCGCCGTCCGCCGTCGTCTCGCCGCGCATTCATCCCGCAAACCGCACCGCCAACCTCGCCTTCGCCTCCTGCTTCGCGTGCCGTAGCCAGCTCTCGCTAGAAGTGCCTAGGTAAGCCGCGGGACGAGCTCCGCCATGGCCGCCATGACCGCCGAGCTCGGTCCGCCGTGGTCGACTCCCTTTCCGTGGGTTCCACGATGTTCTAGCTAGCGTTCGCGAGTCAGTGAGCATCCAGGAAGAGAGTAGTGGAGTCGGTTTAGCCGATTAGGGTTTGGTCGCCTCGGCACGTCGTCGTCCGCCGTCCGCCATGCGCGCCGGCGATGGCATGCTCGTGTCCCGCTGTGTCGCGAGCGAATCCTTCGCTCTTCGCCTTGCGCTGGAGTTGTTAGGGCCAGAGGAGTGCGGAAGAAGGAGTTGGTTTGGCTTGCCGTGGTCGGAATCGGCCGGCGTGATGAGCCCGCGCCGCCGTGACCGCCATGGCCGGTGTCGTGCTCGATCCGTAGTGTCGCTAGGGTCGAGTGGTACCGTTCGACGCGGGTGGTTGAGTAGAGTCGGTAGGTGGTGATGGTTTCGCCGGAGGAGCCGCCGTCGGCGAGCTCCGGCGAGGTCAACTCCTCCTCTGTTTTTCTGTGTGTGACAGGTGGGGTCGCTTTGACCACGGGCCCCGGTTGTCAGCCGCTTGGGTGCAGTTGTGTCGGGTGCATGTAGCAGTTAGGGTTTAGTGTTTTTGAATATATGTTTTCAGAAATGCTGATAATGCTTGTTTAAATCATAACTTGTGTTCTGTTAATCCAATAAATGTGAAACCAATTTTGTTAAGTTTGTTTTGATGAGATCTGTACATGAAAATATAATATGCTCTGTTATGATAATTTTTATGTGCAGTAGTAATTAATTTATGTTTAGGCTGATATCTTGTTTAATGTATAATAAATCATGTTTTGCTCAGAAAAATATGAGATTTGTTTTGATGAACTGTGTAGGTGATGTAGAGTCACAGAAAAATTATAACTACTGTTTGGTTGTGAAATAATTTGAAGTTAACCTTTAAATTAATTAAATGCTGTTTTCTGGTATAATTTGTGTAGTAATTAAAATATATGGATTTGAGTCTCATAATTTTTATAGACTGCTCTTATGCTAAAAAGCTCTAAACAAAAATATGAAATTTGTTGTTTGACACTTTTTAAGATAGGGTGTAGTTCAAAGTATCTTTTCACCCTGATATTTGTCTTTTTCATACAGAATTATGTAGATATGCAATTGTCCTGAAATTTGTACAGTATGCTTTATTTTCTGTTAGGAACCTACAGTAATTTTTATAGATTTTTCTGAGACTATTAGCTACATGTGCTGTTATAGGTTTGTTTCAATAGGTAATTGAGTTATTTAAATTAAGCTTTTGTGTCTCTTTTATGTGGAAACCAGCAGAGGTAGAAAATAGTCTTTTCAGTGTATGCATGTTGACTGTATTTTGCATGAGTGGTGTAGCTTCTCTCTAAATAGAATGTTGTACTCTACCGGAGAGGAAATATGCACCTATTCGGTCAATTCAATTGCAATGCATTTTCTATGCCCATGTATCATCCATTCATTCTCGCATATGCATCATAACAGGTTCGGTAGAAGAGACAGTGATAGTAGAGGAAAACGAGGAGCAGCCCCAGGAGCAGGAACCAGGAGCTATCGGGGAAGAGTTTGAAGAAGAACTTCCGGAGTGCCGAATCACCAACCGAGCACCTTCGAGAAAGGCAAGCCCCGGAGCATTTCTAACTACCTACAGTTTTAATTAACTTAATCTGTTATGTTTGTTGCATTAAGTATAGGAGTTGTTTGATACCGTTGATGCATCACTATTCATACCTTGTTATCTTGAAATATTACCCTTGATACCTATATAGAATCAGGTCCGAGTTATGCTTAGAATTGCTTAGACCGGTAGAAGTCGGGCAACCTTCATGTTACCCGCGAGTAATAGGTGGTTACTTGGCCGATTAACCGGATATTTCCATTAAGTGGGATAACTGAGTGTTGTGGAAAATGGGAGATCGGCAGATTGTTGGATCACTACCATGTTTGTTATAGTGCAGTTTGCTAATCTAGTAAATAGGATAATTACCATTTAAATTTGACAGCTAAAGGGCAGGAGAACTACTTAATAAAAAATGGCTTTTATGCAAAAATGTGGTCTATTACAGCCTCCACTAATACTGCCTTGCATACTCCTTTTGAGGTCACTTATTTCTGGTTTTAAAGGCGGGTAAGTCTAGCTGAGTAACTTCTCGTACTCAGGGTTCTACCCTTTGTTGTTGCAGATGGCCAGGTCTTCCATGGTTATTGCATCAATTGTCTCTTTCCAGCCTCGGGTGATATCTAGGTCCCGGGCAATGACCTCTTCTGTGCGTATCTTTTGCTATGTTAAGGATGACTACTAAATGGCACTGTAATCACTAAGTGTGTGTGTGTGAATTTCGGAACAACGTTTCAAGTTAAGCTTCCGCTACTGTTTTCAAACCTGGTTTGTAATAACTAAGTTGCTACTCCGAACTATTTATGTAATCTCTGTCGTGTGACGGTCGATGCTGAATATTACGATCCTATGTATGTGTTGATGTTGGAAAGTTTGAAATCCTTCGTGATTTCACGGACTACCGGGTTTATAGGGGCTCAAGTGCCACAAATTTACTGCCTCGCGGGAGAATTTCGTACTTGTGCTCTTATAAATTGGTCGGTTCTGTTACAGCTGGCATCGGAGCATAATTCAGCGGGTACTGTTCATAGGACTAAAAATTTGGTAATAAAAATAATTTGGAGTCCAAAATTATTTTCAAACATTCACAAAGTCGGTGTAGAAGGAAAAATTTTTTAAAAAATATATAAGTGTGCCAGTGGTCATATCCTTTATGCCCATAGGATCTCAGGTGGCTTATTTAAGTACTAACTTGGAGGGGTCTTGCATCATACTTGATTTTCGTTTATTCTGTCGTCCATACGGCAAGGGTGAAATTGTATGGGTGCTATTCTTCGGAATGGTAATGTATGGATCAGTTGCCTCTACGCCAAGGTAAGGAAAGTTGTGAGAGCATGGTCGAACAACCGTCGACCTAGGGGAGTGTTAGTTGAGACTGAAACCTGCGTACGTCAACACACGAATGCGGGGGAAGGTACGCGGTAACGGGGGTGATACTGTAAATGGGTGCATATACTGCTTACGTGTATACGGGGTGTACACCTAGGTGAGTATCTAGATTTAAATTTCAGCAATGCATGATTATCATACTGTGGGCAGGGCGGCTGAAATGGATCTTCTGCAGGTACACTAACTACGCACCGTTAGAACGAAATAGTTAACGTATGAGAGTATCGTGGTTTGCCACCGCATAGTTCTTATGTAGTAGAAAGGACGTACGGAACGTTTTCATACATATACATATCATGGCATAATGCTTTCTTTCCTTTTTGCATTACTTCCACCCTTTATGGATTCATTGCTCGAGTTGGAAGACCTATGCTTATGTTATCATGATAATCCTGCTACAGATGGGACGGACTAAGGAAACCGCACGTAAGTCAACGGGCGGCAGGGTTCCCAGACACCAGTTGGCACCTAGGTCGGAGAGGTGCAAGGCAAAGTTTCTGGATGTGTTTGGGACACCTACGTTGCTCTGGAGAGTTCTGCGTTCTGTGGGATACCCGGATGGTCGAGAGCCTCGCTACTTCTGGTCGAAAGAGCCTCTGGAAAACACCACTTTGGTGTATGTTACCGCAGTGGTGAAGCCCAGGGAAGATGGATCTGTGTGGTCGGTTGGATGTATGAGAGCAAGGAAGGGATCCTTGGGAAGGTGCGCAGTCAGCAGCGTTCCTCATTCTCCAGGACATCATGGAGCGGTTCCCAGAAGACCTCAGTCGAGCTCTAGCAGGAGTGTTTCGAGGGCTGACCCGTTCAAGGATGTTTGGGTGCAGACCAAGCAGGAAGCAATTGAGGGCAGTCCTAGTGAGCTTCAGGCATGTGATGGCCCAGCAGCAAGTGCCATGTATGCGGTAATGAAGGGGTACGCGGTCATGCAACACAGCTTGTGCAGTATGACTGAGTCCTATCACCATGTCAGGGATGAGAAAAGGCAAGCTCAGCGTGAGTTTGATGAAGAAGTGGAAAAGATGCAGGAAGAGCTGAAGCAGATGACCATAGAGAAGGATCAGGTGGTTCGCAGGAATGTAGTCGCAGCTCAAGAGATCATCAGGCTGCAAGAGCAGCTAGGGCGTGAGAAGCATGCTAATCGGAGCGCGGAGAATCAGATGGTAAGGCTTCTTCAGCAGCGAAATCAAGCATGGGAAGAAGAGGTGGATATGAGAGTTCGTATCGTGGCCTTGGAGCAGCAGTTGGCGACATCTGAAGCCTACAACAACAACCTCCATGAGGAAGTGCATCGTCTTCACAACCAGCTTCATCCATACCATCCTCCAGGTGCAGCCGAGATGGATGGGGAGTTGGGAGTTGTTCTTGCTGATGGCGGTGATGAAGATGGAGGAATGCTCTTCGCTAATCAGGAAGAAGAAGACGAAGAAGAAGAGGAAGATGATGGAGCCGATGATGTCGAGGGTCATGTGTCAGATGCTGAGAGCGATTAGAGTTTAGGTCTCGATGTTTATCGTCGTGGTCTTGTGTTATCGGTATGTTGGATCTGTGGAACCTTTGAGGTGTTGTAAGCTTAAGAACCTCGTTGCTACCTTTGATCGTTTTAAGTATCCGGCTATCGTTGTGCTTATCCGTTCGTGTCCATGCGAGTATTAAGCGCTTTTCGTATAATCTGTTTGTGATGTTATTTGTGTGGAACAACTTGTGAATGTGCCTTATTGTATGAACTATGTTCGAATACAGTACTGCAGTCATTACGCATTTTGATCTATATATATGGCATCACTCATCGATTATTGATTGGCTATGCAGATGGTGAACACTCGTCGTGGAGCCGGCAGTGCCAGTGGTGCAGATGGGAGTGGACAGGGCGAGGAAGCCAATCCTCCTCCTCCTCCTCCTTATACGGCAGAGCAGTTCTTTGCTCAGTTTTTGGGAAGTCAGCGTAGCATGGAAGCTATGCAACGCAACATGGAAGCAAATCTCCGAAACATCGCTGAGAATACCCGCAGGGCTGCAGGTCTGGGTGGTCAAGATGTTAATCAGTACAGCACGTTTAAGGACTTCTTGGACACTAGACCTCCGATCTTTAAGGAAGCAGTGGAACCTTGGAAGCAGACGAATGGATCAACACTGTCGAACAGAAGTTCAGGTTGCTCCGTCTGACGGAATCTCTGAAGGTGGAATACGCGGCTCATCAGTTGCAGGGACCAGCCGGTATATGGTGGGCACATCACCGTACCGCTTTTCCGGCAATTCAACCTATAGTTTGGGAACAGTTTACAGCAGCTTTTCGGGGCCATTATATTCCTCCCGGTTTAATGGCTATGAAGGTAACAGAGTTTTTGAGTTTGACTCAGGGTACCAAAACAATGGCTGAATATCTTCATGCTTTCAACAATCTTGCTCGTTATGCGCCTGAGTATGTCAACACCGATGCAAAGAAGATTGCTTGTATGAAGAGGGGCCTAAGTCCAAAGCTCCTAAAGTCGATGGGAAACTCTTCCAGAACCCAGTTCAATGACTTCGTCAGTGACTGTTTGACTCAAGAAAACCACAACAATCTCTATAGTGCATCTAAAGCCCGCAAGCGAACTTTTGATACAGGAGCACACAGCAGAACAGAAATCAAGTGGCGAATCGTCCTCAGTTTCATGTAGCAGCACGGGGAGCACGGTTCAAGCCTCCTCAGCGTCGTTTTCAGGGAAATCAGCAGCAAGCTAAGGTCCAGAAAGTGGCAAAAGGTCAGACATCGCAGTACAAAGCAGGACAGGGAAATCAGAACTTCGCAGGCAGCTACGTCAAGGGGCCATGTTACAACTGTGGCAAAGAAGGGCATCTGTCCAGGACATGTCCTAGCCCAAGAAAGAAGACCAATCCAGTGCAAGCTCGTGTGCATCATACCTCTTTGGAAGGCATCTCAGAGGGTGAGCCTGTAACAGCTGGTATGTTCTCTATCAACAATATCTCTGCAGTTGTTTTGTTTGATTCTGGTTCATCCCATTCTTTTGTAAGTCAAGCATTTGCACTTAAGCATAATCAGGAAATGGTAACAATGGATTTTGGGTTTCGAATAAATTCAGCTAGTGCAAGTGTGTTGTCTAATCAAGTGGTATGTGGAGCTACTCTTAGTTTGGAAGGTAAGCGGTATCGAGTAAGCCTAGTAGTCATGCCAGGTCTATCCTTGGATGTTATCCTCGGAATGGACTGGATGAAAAAGTGGGAAGTGGTCTTAGATACCGGAAGAAGGATAATCTCTTTGAAGGACCCCGAGGAAAACAAAAATTTCAAGTGTTTCTTCCTGACCGTCTTAATCTCAGTGCTATGAGTTGTGCAGTGCAAGTGGCAGATCTTCAGGAAATCCCTGTAGTATGTGAGTTTCCAGATGTGTTTCCAGATGAGTTACCTGGTTTACCTCCGGATAGGGATGTGGAGTTTGCAATAGAGTTGATACCTGGAACAGCACCTATATCCAGAAGACCGTATCGTATGCCTCCTAATGAGTTAGCGGAGTTGAAGGTTCAGTTGAAAGAGTTGTTGGATAAGGGTTTGATTCAACCAAGTTCATCCGAGTGGGGATGTCCTGCGCTTCGTGGAAAAAGAAGGATAAAAGTCTGCGTATGTGTGTGGATTACAGGCCTTTGAATGCAGTAACAGTCAAGAATAAGTATCCTTTACCTCGGATTGATATCCTCTTTGATCAGTTGACGAGAGCTAGAGTGTTTTCCAAGATAGACTTAAGATCAGGGTACCATCAGATCAAGATCAGACCTAAGGATATACCTAAAACGGCTTTTTCCACTAGGTACGGGTTGTATGAGTATCTTGTCATGTCGTTTGGCTTGACAAATGCTCCTGCATACTTTATGTACCTAATGAATTCTGTGTTTATGCCTGAGTTGGATCGGTTTGTGATAGTCTTTTTAGATGATATCTTGATATATTCGGAGAACGAAGAAGATCATGCGGAACACTTGAGGATAGTTCTAACAAGGCTTCGAGAGCATAAGTTATATGCTAAGTTCAGTAAGTGTGAGTTCTGGTTGAAGAAAGTTCATTTTCTTGGTCATGTGTTATCGGAAGATGGAATCTCAGTGGATCCTGGAAAGGTACAAGAGGTTATGGATTGGAAGGCACCAACCACCGTCACGGAAGTCAGAAGTTTTCTAGGTTTGGCTGGTTACTATCGTCGCTTCATTCCGGATTTCTCCAAGATCGCAAAACCGATGACCTCGTTGTTGCAAAAAGATATGAAGTTTGTCTGGACAGAGGAGTGTGAAGCAGCTTTCCGAATTTAAGAGAACTGCTGACCACTGCCCCTGTTTTGGCTCAACCGGATATAGAGAAACCTTTTGATGTGTTTTGTGACGCATCCAAGATAGGTTTGGGCTGTGTGCTAATGCAAGATGGACGCGTGATAGCGTATGCTCAAGACAGTTAAGGAAACATGAGGTTAACTACCCTACACATGATTTGGAATTAGCGGCAGTAGTGCATGCTCTAAAGATATGGAGACACTACTTGTTGGGAAATGTGTGCAACATCTATACCGATCACAAAAGTCTGAAGTATATCTTCACTCAACCTGAGTTGAACATGAGACAGCGAAGATGGCTGGAGCTGATAAAGGACTATAACTTGCAAGTCCACTATCACCCAGGAAAAGGCCAATGTGGTTGCAGATGCTTTAAGTCGGAAATCGCACAGTGTTGTGGTGCAACCGTTGTTTGAAGAAAAGTTTAACCTGATACATCCAGAAGTTCTGTTCAACATTCAGTTAGGTTGCTCGCTAGAGAGTCAGATCATGGAAGCTCAGAAGTCAGATAAAGGAGTTACTCATATCAAGCGAAAGATGTTAAAAGATCCTTTAACTTCTTTTAAGTTGGATGAACAAGGAGTGTTATGGTTCAGGGATCGTCTTGTCGTGCCAAAGAACAAAGATCTCAAGGATAAAATCTTAGATGAGGCCCACTTATCTAAGTTATCTCTTCACCCAGGAAGCAGTAAGATGTATCATGACCTACAATCTCGTTTTTGGTGGACCAAGATGAAGAAAGAGATAGCAGCCTATGTTGCAAGGTGTGATACTTGTTGCAGAGTTAAGGCAGTGCATATGAAACCTGCAGGGTTGTTACAACCGTTATCTGTGCCTGTTTGGAAATGGGAAGACATCAGTATGGATTTCATAACCGGATTACCCACCTCAGAAAAAGGAAATAATTCTATTTGGGTAATAGTGGATCGTTTGACCAAATCTGCTCACTTTATTCCAGTCAAAACCGGATATCGACCGCCTCGGTATGCAGATATCTACATCAAAGAGATTGTGCGTTTGCATGGAATACCAAAGACAATTGTTTCAGATCGTGGATCTCAGTTCACCGCGCACTTTTGGCAGCAGTTACATAAAGGTTTGGGAACGAAGTTGATTCACAGTACAGCTTATCATCCTCAGACCGCAGGTCAAACCGAAAGAGTGAATCAAGTGCTTGAAGATATGCTCAGAGCTTGTGTGTTATCCTCCAAAGGATCATGGGAATCATGGCTACCGTTAGCAGAGTTCTCGTACAATAATAGCTATCAAGAGAGTATCAAGATGGCACCATTTGAAGCTTTATATGGACGTAAGTGTGTGACTCCGTTAAACTGGATAGAACCAGGGGAAAGGAGATATTTTGGAATAGACTTCGTGGCAGAAGCCGAGAAAAAGGTCCAGATCATCCATCAACACTTACAAGCAGCACAATCCCGACAGAAAAGTTATGCCGATAAAAGAAGAAGGCCGTTGGAGTTTAAGAAGGGAGATCATGTTTACCTAAAAGTAACTCCGATGAGGGGAGTACAAAGGTTCGGCATTAAAAGGAAGTTAGCCCGAGATATGTTGGACCATATCGTATCTTGAAAAGAAAGGGAGAAGTATCTTATCAACTCCAGTTACCCGAAGCTATGAGTTCGATCTTTCAGTTTTTCATGTTTCACAGTTAAAGAAGTGTCTACGTGTACCGGAAGAAAGAATAGAACCTCAGGAGTTGAAGCTAGCATCAGACCTCACATATCAAGAGCAACCCGTGCGAGTTTTGGACAGCAAAGAAAGAGTAACTCGCAATCGCTTAGTAAAGGTGTATAAAGTTCTATGGAGTCGTCATGATGACGGAGATGCAACTGGGAAACGGAAGACTATCTCCAGAAAGTTTATCCATCGTTCCATAAGCAATGGTCAGTAAATCTCGGGACGAGATTTCTTTAAGGGGGGAAGGGCTGTAACACCTCTGGTGTTAAGCTAGCATGACATCATTTCTCATCATGCATAATCATCTCATGATCATGAAGCATTCATATGTTATTCTTTTTCTCACATAAAATGTCATTTCATGTGCTTGCTTGCTTATAAGTTGCTTTGATGAAGTGTTGCTTGTCTTGCTTTGGAGTGGTTAAGTCTTTCTAACCATCTAACCTTGTTGAGAGGTCAAAATGAAGGCATGTTTATGCTGGTCATTTTGCCTAATCAAGTAGTTAAACCCTAGTCAACCCTATAGAGCCTCTAAAGTCCTTTTGTTTGACTAACAAAGACCTCCTCGATAGAAGCTTTGCATGGCTGTGGGCCCTTAAGCAAAAGTGTGTAGAATTTAGTATAGAACAAAAGTTGTTTAAGGACCAACTCATGAAAATGGGTTTAGCATGGTGTTTTAGGGTCCACAAGACAGAATTGGAAGGGTTTTAGACTTGGAAATTTTCCTAAGTCCTAAATCTGAAAACCAGTTCGGTCAGGCCATGTTTGGCATCGATCTGAGCCCAACCCAAGCCGAACCAGTGGTCAATTATAACCAAAGTTGCAGTCGGTGTATAGCTCTAACCAATGGTGCAGTTGGTTTAGCGTTTGATGGAATGGTTAGTGAGTTAATCGCGTTTGAAAATGGGCCGTCAGTCGGCCATTAGCCAACTGAATCGCCCGATTCAGTTTGAATCAGTCGGCTTCAGTGGCCGACCGCGCGCAGGGGAAGAACGCCGCGTGGCGTTCGATTCCCGGCCGAAGCCAGCCAGCGCGCGCGGCGTGGCGAGCCTTGACCGCCCGCGCACGCCTTCCTCCTCCCAGACGCGCCCATTCTCCCTCTCTGCTTCGCCTTGCGCTCTCGCCGGCGACCGTGCGGGCGAAAAGGGGAAAGCCGCCGTCCGCCGTCGTCTCGCCGCGCATTCGTCCCGCAAACCGCACCGCCAACCTCGCCTTCGCCTCCTGCTTCGCGTGCCGTAGCCAGCTCTCGCTAGAAGTGCCTAGGTAAGCCGCGGGACGAGCTCCGCCATGGCCGCCATGACCGCCGAGCTCGGTCCGCCGTGGTCGACTCCCTTTCCGTGGGTTCCAAGATGTTCTAGCTAGCGTTCGCGAGTCAGTGAGCATCCAGGAGAAGAGGTAGTGAAGTCGGTTTAGCCGATTAGGGTTTGGTTGCCTCGGTCCGCCGTCGCCGCCGTCCGCCATGCGCGCCGGCGATGGCATGCTCGTGGTCCCGAGCTGTCGCGAGCGAATCCTTCGCTCTGAGCCTTGCGCTAGAGTTGTTAGGGCCAGAGGAGTGCGAAAGAAGAGTTGGTTTGGCTCGCCGTGGTCGGAATCGGCCGGCGTGTGATGAGCCCGCGCCGCCGTGACCGCCATGGCCGGTGTCGTGCTCGATCCGTAGTGTCGCTAGGGTCGAGAGTGGTACCGTTCGACGCGGGTGGTTGAGTAGAGTCGGTAGGTGGTGATGGTTTCGCCGGAGGAGCCGCCGTCGGCGAGCTCCGGCGAGGTCAACTCCTCCTCTGTTTTTCTGTGTGTGACAGGTGGGGTCGCTTTGACCACGGGCCCCGGTTGTCAGCCGCTTGGGTGCAGTTGTGTCGGGTGCATGTAGCAGTTAGGGTTTAGTGTTTTTGAATATATGTTTTTCAGAAATGCTGATAATGCTTGTTTAAATCATAACTTGTGTTCTGTTAATCCAATAAATGTGAAACCAATTTTGTTAAGTTTGTTTTGATGAGATCTGTACATGAAAAATATAATATGCTCTGTTATGATAATTTTTATGTGCAGTAGTAATTAATTTATGTTTAGGCTGATATCTTGTTTAATGTATAATAAATCATGTTTTGCTCAGAAAAATATGAGATTTGTTTTGATGAACTGTGTAGGTGATGTAGAGTCACAGAAAAATTATAACTACTGTTTGGTTGTGAAATAATTTGAAGTTAACCTTTAAATTAATTAAATGCTGTTTTCTGGTATAATTTGTAGTAATTAAAATAATGGAATTTGAGTCTCATAATTTTTATAGACTGCTCTTATGCTAAAAAGCTCTAAACAAAAATATGAAATTTGTTGTTTGACACTTTTTAAGATAGGGTGTAGTTCAAAGTATTTTCACCCTGATATTTGTCTTTTTCATACAGAATTATGTAGATATGCAATTGTCCTGAAATTTGTACAGTATGCTTTATTTTCTGTTAGGAACCTACAGTAATTTTTGTAGATTTTTCTGAGCTGTTAGCTACATGTTGCTGTTATAGGTTTGTTTAATAGGTAATTGAGTTATTTAAATTAAGCTTTTGTGTCTCTTTATGTGGAAACCAGCAGAGGTAAAAATAGTCTTTTCAGTGTATGCATGTTGACTGTATTTTGCATGAGTGGTGTAGCTTCTCTCTAAATAGAATGTTGTACTCTACCGGAGAGGAAATATGCACCTATTCGGTCAATTCAATTGCAATGCATTTTCTATGCCCATGTATCATCCATTCATTCTCGCATATGCATCATAACAGGTTCGGTAGAAGAGACAGTGATAGCAGAGGAAAACGAGGAGCAGCCCCAGGAGCAGGAACCAGGAGCTATCGGGGAAGAGTTTGAAGAAGAACTTCCGGAGTGCCCGAATCACCAACCGAGCACCTTCGAGAAAGGCAAGCCCCGGAGCATTTCTAACTACCTACAGTTTTAATTAACTTAATCTGTTATGTTTGTTGCATTAAGTATAGGAGTTGTTTGATACCGTTGATGCATCACTATTCATACCTTGTTATCTTGAAATATTACCTTGATACCTATATAGAATCAGGTCCGAGTTATGCTTAGAATTGCTTAGACCGGTAGAAGTCGGGCAACCTTCATGTTACCCGCGAGAGTAATAGGTGGTTACTTGGCCGATTAACCGGATATTTCCATTAAGTGGGATAACTGAGTGTTGTGGAAAATGGAGATCGGCAGATTCCTGTAGTGTATGCTACAGTATTTCTAGCCGTGTTTTATGGGAATCAGTATCTTGTAAGATAGACTTCTTGTCATGTTGAACGCATGTCCCACATTTAGCTGGAAGGATAACTCGTTCCGACCGCGAAGCCGCTCATTGTTCCAGGCCGGCTCTCAGGTCCTACGCATCAGCCGAAGCCACGGTGGAGAGTTAGTGGGACGCGGGGGCGCGAATAGTAAGACCCGGGTGATGGTGGTTAAGTCCAACTCCTTGGCAGTCGGGCTTGCCTCCGGGTGTGATGGTGGCGGTTGAAACCGCGACTCCTGGAACAATGTTGTGGTCATCTGTAGCTCACCGACGGGTGGGTGTGGTTTGTGTGGGAAATAAATCACCAGCTGGTTAGGAATCGATTATAATCGCCATCGCTCCTGGATAGTGAGCACTTGACTCGAACGCTGATCGACCTTGATACTGAAAAATGTGGAACACGAGACAGCTATCATGATACTTTTGGAAATGGTCACTCGGTCTGTTTGTTACATTTTGGTGATCGTTGGATCACTACCATGTTTGTTATAGTGCAGTTTGCTAATCTAGTAAATAGGATAATTACCATTTAAATTGACAGCTAAAGGGCAGGAGAACTACTTAATTAACAAATGGCTTTTATGCAAAAATGTGGTCTATTACCAGCCTCCACTATATACTAGCCTTGCATACTCCTTGAGGTCAACTTATTTCTGGTTTAAGGCGGGTAAGTCTAGCTGAGTACCTTCTCGTACTCAGGGTTCTACCCTTTGTTGTTGCAGATGGCCAGGTCTTCCATGGTTATTGCATCAATTGTCTCTTTCCAGCCTCGGGTGATATCTAGGTCCCGGGCAATGACCTCTTCTGTTCGTATCTTTTGCTATGTTAAGGATGACTACTAAATGGCACTGTAATCACTAAGTGTGTGTGTGTGAATTTCGGAACAACGTTTCAAGTTAAGCTTCCGCTACTGTTTTCAAACCTGGTTTGTAATAACTAAGTTGCTACTCCGAACTATTTATGTAATCTCTGTCGTGTGACGGTCGATGCTGAATATTACGATCCTATGTTGTTGATGTTGGAAAGTTTGAAATCCTTCGTGATTTCACGGACTACCGGGTTTATAGGGGCTCAAGTGCCACAAATTTACTGCCTCGGCGGAGAATTTCGTACTTGTGCTCTTATAAATTGGTCGGTTCTGTTACAATTGTGCTGCCATGATCGTGACCACGGGGTTGCAGCGACGTGGAACCCGAAGAATCTGGTGTTACGGCCTACACAAGTTCCGTTGGGGCTGAGCGCTGGGGTATATCGAGGTCAACAGTCATTGGTTAATTATAGCGACGACCAAGTGACACGCTCTCTCTTAATAATCCTCCTTCAGACTGTTGAAATGAAACTATGTTTTTGCCCACGGTTGTTGATTCGCAAACCACCCCAAGGTTTGTGAACTCCTTGTCTATAAACCTTCTTGACACATTTCCTTTTCCATTACTTAACCTCAGACTTTAGGTGCTTCTAAAATCTCCGGAAGAGATTTCTTTAAGGGGGGAGGAGCTGTAACACCCCCGGTGTTAAGCGTTAATTAAAACTCTAAGTATGACGAATATTATGCATAATCATCTAGTGTCATGGCATATAAGCATATCATGTGTGATGATTTCCCATGTTTAATTATGTGTGTTGTATGAGTGTGTAATTTGTGTCACATGAAATAACAATCCCAAAACCATACTTAAGAAACTTTGGCTAATTCTAAAATGAATTCTCGGTAATAAACTTGGGGCAACTAAGGCACTATTTGTCGGG
This sequence comes from Coix lacryma-jobi var. lacryma-jobi, assembly GCA_009763385.1. Classification (NCBI taxonomy): domain Eukaryota; kingdom Viridiplantae; phylum Streptophyta; class Magnoliopsida; order Poales; family Poaceae; genus Coix; species Coix lacryma-jobi. The sequence continues at coordinate 44,521,376 of CM019822.1, read as the reverse complement.
TCAACTTTTGTTCTAACCAATAGTGAAGATAGACCAATAGGGTTATATGGTTCATGAGAACAAGTCCTTATAGTGGCTCTATGATAAAGACTAAAATCCAAGCTGAATCTGGGCATGGCTCTTAAAACAAAGTTGTAGATACTAATGAATGGAACAACTTTGGTATATAAAGTTAACACAGATTCTGCATAGAATTTGAATTAAATCAAATTTTCTTAAACCCTAGAATTTACCCTTGAACTACAACTTTCAAACCATTGAGAATCTGACCTTGGTCCTTTAATCAAAGTTGTAGGGAATGCCATATGTGACAACTTTCATATTCACAGATTTTAAAGTTCTTCAGAAAATTTCAAAGTAATTTGAGAAATCAGTTTGGGGCAAATTTGAATTCAAACCCTAATTCAAAAACTAGGCCGAATTGGAACATGATTCTTTAAGAAAGTTTGTAGATCACAAAATTCTGAACAACTTTCATTCTTACGGATTTTGCACTTCATTTCAAAATTTGGTCACAATTCGAAAGGGGACAAACTGCACTGTAGCTACAGTCCATGGCGCTCTGCATGTTCACCACGCGGCCGCAGCGCGCGTCCGGCGTCGCCACGTCCCCGTCTACGCGTCTCTCGCTTCGTTTGCATGCGTAGCTCGCTGGCACACCTGTTTGGCAACTCCCGGCCTACAAATACCACTCCACCGTCGCGCTCTCCTCTTTCTTCTCCCTCTGTTCGCGCCGGCAGAGACAGCAGAGCTCCGCCGGTGAAATCCGTCGACGACGAGCCCCCACTGCAGTCGCCAGCTCATACACCAGTCCGCCCTGCTCCTGACCACATCCCCGACCCATTCAATCGAACGCAAGTGACCCACATTGCCCAGACGAAGCTCGTCTTCTCCAACTCCGGTGAAGTGCCGCCGCGGCCACGATTCGTCGTCGTCCGGTCGCTACCGCGCCGGAGGAGCCGGAACACCGCCGCGGAGCCTCGGTCCGCCGCCACCTTCGCCGCCGTCGTCGACCTCCACCTCCCCGACCTTCTCCGACCAAGCTAGCGCGAGCACCAAACCTAGGTGAGGCCCCTGGTGCTTATGCTCACTCTCTTTTCAACGCTACCGCGCCAAACTGGCCGGGACGCGGCGCGCCGTCGAGCTCGGTACGGCCGAGCCGCTATGGCCGCGGCCACCTTCTCTCCGGTCGTCCCTAGCCCCGACCGAGCCCTTGGATGAGTTCGCCTTGCATCGAGGATCGCGTAGGTAGTCTCGGTTTGGTCCCTGGCCTCGCCGCCGGCGAGTTGGGCCGGCGGTCAACGCCGCAGCGCACGGTCAGCGCCGCCGGGAGCGCCACCCCGCGGTCCGCAAGTCCTGGTGAACCCCGAGCCTGACCCTCGAGTTCGCGTTTCGCCCGAGGCCGAGCCTCGAGTTCGCGTCTCGCCCGAGGCCGAGCCTCGAGTTCGCGTCCCGCCCGAGGCCGAGCCTCGAGTTCGCGTCCCGCCCGAGGCGGAGCCTCGAGTTCGCGTCCCGCCCGAGGCCGAGCCTCGAGTTCGCGTCCCGCCCGATGCCGAGCCTCGAGTTCGTGTGTCGCCCGAGGCCGAGCCTCGAGTTCCCGCCCCGCGCCGCGGACAAGGCCGAGGCCGAAGCCTGACCCTCGGATTCCTGTCCGACAGTGACGTTGGGCCGGTTTCGGCCCAGTAAGCATTAGGGTTTTGCCTTTTTCCTATTTTCGGAAATTGCCTAAATGTGCTGAAAATAGATAAAGGCATAGGTAAATAAATACAGCTCTAAAAATTGTGAAACAAATTTTGTTGTGTTTCTGATGAGGTGCTCTACACAGGAAAAATATGAAACTTGGTGTTTGGATAAATTTTGATGGTGCTTTAAATTGGTCATTTAATTAATAAATGCACTTTGAATAATTTTTATAGGGATATTTAGTTGTCCAAAAATCATAAAAATATTTTTGCTGCTGTTTGTGTCATGTGATGAAGCTCCACAAAAATTTTGGGGTCATTTGGACAAAATAAAATTTCATCCTTAGTTTAAGCCTATTTAAATAATTAAATAATGTTTAAACCTTAAATCATTTCTGTAGGTCAAAATAATAATCCAAAAATTCTCAAATTTGTTTTGCAACCTTTATTTGCTGTAATCCACCATCACGAGAAGTTTGGACTCCATTTGATAAACTTTAGTTAAACCCAAATTTTTTATATTTAATTATAAAATGGTAGTTAGTAGAGCCTAAGTTAACCAATTAGATCATGCTGATTTTGATTAGAACAAATACATGGATAAGCTCTGATGATCAACTTAAACACTTTAATAACCTTTGTTAAGTATAGCACTTAGTCACTTAACCGCATAAAATAATAGTAAAAGCTTAAAACTAAATCACTTTACTAAATGGTCTCTATTACTTTACTAATTGGTCTCTATTAATTAAGCTACTTAAATGATGGTTAAAGATTTATGTTAGAGTTAACCTTGCTGTTCTAGTAATCTTTTGTTTCGTGATTCTGTCATGTATAGAATTGGTTGGTTATATATGACTATGGTTTTTGATTAAGAGACACACTTGATCTCATTGGTGAATTGCATGGCTGCAGGATCAGTTTTTGTTGAGGGGTTGTTTCCACTATGTAAATCATGTTTTCTGTGATAGTGTTAAATACCAAAGTTGTAGCTAACTTCTATATCTAGTTTGTCCCAAAATTTCATGATTTTAGGCCTGTTAGACTAAGAGTTATGGATTTTATAAGGTTCAGGTCGAATCTGTCCTTCCTTCTGGACAGATCGGTGAAATGAAGTTGTTGAGCTGTCTTAACTGGTAAATCACCTCTTGACCATAGAAACAAAGTTGTAGTACTTTTGTATATCTAGCTGCTCCTAAAATTTCATAATTGTTGGATAAATATACTGGGAGTTATGCTCTGTTCAATCTGGGTTTGTGCTGCTGTCCAGAATCTGGACAGTTTGTGAAAACTGAACTGTTTGGGGTATTTAACTTGTGAATCTGATCTGGTGTATTACAAGAAAGTTGTAGAGGACTTCATGTGCTTTCCAGAATGGTCTAGATCACGTATGTTGATATTTCTGAGCTCCAGATATGGTCTGTGGAACAGTAGTGTTTGAATCTGTCCAGGATCTGGACAGATTCAACCAAATGTATTGTTTGGTCCATATGACCCTGGAATCAGCTTTTGTGTATTATAGAAAATTTGTAGAGAATTTGTTAAGATTTCCGAAAAGTCTAGGTTCATAGTTTGAAATATTTTGAAACTCCAGATATGGCTGTTCTTTGTGCAGTGTTGGAATCTGTCCAAATTCTGGACAGAACTTCTTCTTTGCACTGTTTGATCTTATTAAGTCTAGAATCAATCTTTGGTGTTAATAACAGGTTTGTAGACATTTATATAAGCTTTCCAGATTGTCCTCAACCACTATTTTTGGAGGTCTGGAACAATAGTTATGGATAAATCAAGTTGGTTGTGTAAATCTGCCCAAAATCTGGACTGCAGTGTTTGATTGAATTGTTTGACTTAGTTAACTCTAGAATCACTTAAAGATGATAAAAATGAAGTGATAGCTAACTTAATGAGCTTTCAGAAAAGTTGTACTCGACCTCCCTTATCCTGTGTTAACTTTCATTATGCATTTGTTTGTCCTGCACCTTAGCATGCATTGCATCATACTAAAGCATGCATCATTGTATACGTGTAGTTCCTACGAGAGAGTCGATGGTCGTGTTGAGCAAGCTTCGAAAGGTTGCGTTGAGCAAGCTTCAGATCGATGTGTTCCAGTTGATCAAGCATCAGAAGGAGAACTTCGTCGAACAAGATTCTTCGGGAAGATTCGACTTCAAGTCTCTAAGGAACTAACTTCTGTGGGTCTTTCGGAGATCCTAGTCTTCTCTGCAACACAGGCAAGCCCTGGTGCATACGCCCACTCTCTGCTTTACAAATACTTTATTACACTGTAGGTCTTGTGGAATGTGCATTAAGTAAGTAGGAGTTGAACGAAACCGTTGCTGCATGAATACCTTGATTTCCAGATAATCCCCTGATGATATCCTATCAGTAGTGATAAGACGATCTCAAATGCTTAGCAATGCTTAGACTTCGGTAGAAGTCGATCGATGGTTTCATCGTTCGCGAGATATAGGTTTTACCTTTTCTCTCTTCGACTCTGTCTATGGGTCGTGAGAACCCCAATATGATGATATTTAAACTGAGATCGGGCGGGTAACTTGCACATGAATGGAGTCCTGGTGTAGTGTTTCCGCCTGTGTCGCCTAGGGCCCGTCCGCTGTTGGCCCGTTGGATCGAGAACTATTTGTTAGTACTGGTCACATGCTACGGTAAGCCCTACTGTGGCTATGCTCTTACTGGAACGGCGCACCCGCGCACTGGGAGTGGAGAGATGGCGGGAGTAGCGTGTACCCACCCTGCTCGGTCCCCTGTTGGACGGACTCAGCAAGGCCGAGGTAGGGCGGTGGTGTACTGTACTCCCGGGTGGCGCGGCTCCGGTCCGGTTTGAGCGGATCCACGGGAAGGTTGATATATGCAAGTTCGGTCTTGCATATGTCGTGTGATAAGGAAGCCCCAACTGGGTAGATCAAGCGGTTCGAATCGTCGTTTGCTCCACGAGAAAAGGAGACTCGTCCTCGCCCCCTCAGCGTAGTTTAATCAAGTGAAGATGATGGCAAGAAAAGTTTATCATGAGATGTGATGCTTCAACAAGTGTTTGACTTAGATAGGTGCAAAGTGGATACTGCTTAATAACTTAATGCACCGCTAAAACTTGATAATAGGATGAACTAGTAGAAAGCTTTTCTGCAAAGCTCTTCTCTTCTGCTAGCCCCACTACATCCCTTAAGCCAGCATGCCCTTGGAGTCTTTTTCTTAGTCGGGTAAGTCTTGTTGAGTACCCTCATGTACTCAGGGTTTGTTAATCCCCTGTTGCAGGTTTTAGCTTGTGATGACTTTCTGGATCATGTCCGTGGGCTCGATATGATCTGGTGGTTCTCTCTTCAACTTGGGTGCTCTACCTAAGTCAGGTTCTGTAGTGCTGCTCTTCTTCCGCAGTCCAAGTAAAGTTTATTTGAAATGTAACTTATTCATGTTTGTAAAATTTTATCTTACCTTGCTTCCGCTCTCCGATGTTAATTTTGTATCAACTGCTTTAATGTTGTCGTTATTTCACTCAAATGGAGGATGATCCTGTAACTGGTGGATAATTCGGGGTTCTCTCGGGGACACTCGACGGATCTTTCCAGTAATGTGGTACGCGTGCATGGTCATCAGAGCTCTGGGAGATGATGACGTGTGCAGGTGGGCCACATTGCCGGGAGGTTCTGCCACATTAAGGGACCTCAACAAGTTTGGATCCCAAAAGCTCAAGCTTGATTTCTTGTGTGTGTAGGTGAACTACAAGATCGGTGGATCTCATTGGGTGATTGATAGTGGTTGCACACAACATATGACCGGTGATCCCCGGATGTTCTCCTCACTAGAAGAGAATGTCAATGACCAAGAAAAGATTACATTTGGTGACAACTCAAAGGGCAATGTCAAGGGATTGGGCAAAGTCGCAATATCAAATGATTATACCATCTCCAATGTGCTTCTAGTTGCATCGTTGAGCTTCAACTTGCTATCCGTTGGGCAACTATGTGATCTTGGCTTTCAATGTTTGTTCACCGACAAAGAAGTGGTTGTGACCAAGAAAGATGATACACAAGTGATATTCAAAGGCTTTAGATACAACAATCTCTATCTAGTGGATTTCACCTCCGAAGATGCCAACTTGAAGACATGTTTATTCACTAAGCAATCACTTGGTTGGCTATGGCATAGAAGATTGGCTCATGTGGGAATGAACACTCTCAACAAGCTATTGAAGAAGGATTTGGTTAGAGGCTTGAAGGATGTCAAATTTGAGAAGGACAAATTGTGTAGTGCATGTCAAGCCGGCAAGCAAGTTGCAAACACTCATCCAACCAAAGCCTTTGTATCAACATCAAGAGAGTTGGAGCTACTTCACATGGATCTATTTGGGCCAACAACATATGCTAGCTTAGGTGGAAATCTCTATTGCCTAGTGATTGTTGATGATTATTCGAGATACACTTGGGTATTCTTTCTTCATGACAAATCCGAAGCAACCCCTTCATTCAAGAAGTTTGCCGAGAGAGCCCAAAATGAATTTGACTTGAAGATCAAGAAAATAAGAAGTGATAATGGAAGAGAATTTGACAACACCCACATTGAGGAATATTGTGATGAAGTTGGGATCAAGCATGAAGTCTCCGCAACCTATACACCACAACAAAATGGGGTAGTTGAGAGAAAGAACCGGACACTAATCACCCTAGCAAGGACCATGTTAGATGAGTACACTACACCAGAAAGATTTTGGGCGGAAGCAATCAACACCGCTTGCTATGCATCAAACTGGTTGTTCCCCCATCGTCTCCTTGGCAAGACCCCCTATGAGCTACTCAACAACAAGAAGCCGGATATATCTTTCTTTAGAGTGCTTGGGTGCAAATGCTACATCTACAAGAAGCGCCAACACCTAGGGAAGTTCCAACGCCGATGTGATATTGGTTTTCTTGTTGGTTACTCATTGAAGTCCAAAGCATATCGAGTATTCAACCATGCCACCGAGATGGTAGAAGAAACATATGATGTGGAATTCGATGAATCTAATGGCTCTCAAGGAGAGCATGAAAATCTTGATGATGTAGGTGATGAATCATTGAGGGAGGCTATGAAGAACATGCCGGTTGGAGCCATCAAGCCTAAAGATGATGATGATGATGTGCAAGTCATTGACAAGCCATCCTCATCCAATGTACCACATGATGATGACAAAGATGGGAGGGATCCATTTGAAGATACTCATGTCTCCCATGATCAAATGGTGGTACATGCTCAAGATGTTGATGCTCCACAAGCGGCCCTCAAGTGGTTGATCGAAGGACTACTCCTCTACTACAAGCTCATCCTCAAGATCTCATCATAGGGAGTCCAACAAGGGGTGTAATGACTCAATCTCAAAAACTTGCTTTATTTATTGAACATCACTCCTTTGTGTCTCTTGTTGAGCCCACCATTGTAGATGAAGCTCTAGGTGATCCGAATTGGGTGAATGCTATGCATGAAGAATTAAACAATTTCACCAGCAACCAAGTTTGGACACTTGAAGAGCGACCCAAAGGCGCAAGAGTCATTGGAACAAAATGGGTGTTTAGGAACAAGCAAGATGATCAAGGCAAGGTTGTTAGAAACAAGGCAACGCTAGTGGCAAAGGGGTTCTCTCAAGTTGAAGGTTTGGATTTTTGAGAGACCTTTGCACCGGTTGCAAGACTCGAAGCCATTCGTATCCTCCTTGCATATGCATCACATCATGACATTAAATTATATCAAATGGATGTGAAAAGTGCATTTTTAAATGGCTTCATAAATGAACTAGTCTATGTTGATCAACCTCCCGGGTTTGAAGACCCTAGATATCCTAATCATGTTTATAGGTTGTCCAAAGCGCTATATGGACTCAAGCAAGCCCCAAGAGCATGGTACGAGCGCCTCCGGGACTTCCTCATTGAGAAGGGCTTCACCATTGGGAAGGTCGACACCACACTATTCACCAAGAAGCTTGATGGAGAGATCTTCATTTGTCAAGTCTACGTTGATGACATCATCTTCAGGTCAACAAATGAAGCCTATTGCAAAGAATTTGGTGACTTGATGTCGAAGGAGTTCGAAATGTCCATGATTGGAGAGGTCACATTCTTCCTAGGCTTCCAAGTCAAGCAATTGAAGGAGGGGACTTTCATATCTCAAGAGAAGTATACAAAAGACCTCCTCAAGCGCTTCAACATGGATGATTGCAAGCCTATCAAGACTCCAATGCCAACAAACAGACATCTCGACCTAGATGTGGGAGGTAACCCAGTGGATCAAACTCTCTACCGTTGTATGATTGGTAGCTTGTTATACTTGACCGCATCTAGGCCCGACATCATGTTTAGTGTGTGCATGTGTGCTCGCTTTCAAGCCGATCCTAGGGAATCACATCTCATAGCGGTGAAGAGAATCCTTAGGTACCTAAAGCACACCCCAAGCATTGGCCTTTGGTATCTCAAAGGAGCTAACTTCCAACTCGTTGGGTATTATGATTCGGATTACGCGGGTTGCAAAGTAGATAGAAAAAGCACATCCGGAGGGTGCCATTTGCTTGGGAGATCACTAGTTTCATGGAGTTCAAAGAAGCAAAATAGTGTGGCCTTGTCTACCGCCGAGGCGGAATACATAGCTGCGGGTGCTTGTTGTGCACAAATCCTTTACATGAAATAAACCCTTTTAGACTATGATGTAGTTCTAGAAAGGGTACCTTTGTTGTGTGACAATGAGAGCGCGGTTAAGCTTGCTAACAACCCGGATCAACACTCTCGCACAAAGCACATAGATATTCGCCATCACTTTTTTAGAGACCATGTTTCAAAGAAAGACATATCCTTAGAGGGAGTTAGAACCGAAGATCAATTGGCGGATATCTTCACAAAACCCCTAGATGAAAACACTCTTTGTAGATTGCGAAGTGAGCTTAATGTGCTTGATCTAAGTAACTTTGTGAAAAGGTGAAAGGGGGTTGTCTTTGCATTGCATTGTATCATATGCCATGTTTAAATTATGCTATGCACATAGGCTTGTCAGACGTGGTTAAGATAACTGCCCTAAAAAGTGTGTGAAGAAGCTTACCCATGAGCAAACTTGACAAGCAACCTAGATTCAAATTCCGTATTGCATTGCATATGCATGGTTGTTGCTTTGTCGTTTCTTTTCGGTTATGCTTTGAGCAACCGTTGTGTTCGTCCACCGCTAGGGGGAGCATTTGAGGCTCCTAATGGTTGAGACCCCTAGTTTTGGTGGCCACATGTTGTCTCCTCGGGTTTTTATCGCCTATTTTACCTAAAAATGATATGTAGCCTATGGCAAACTATTTATAAAATTGAGGGTTTATGCGAGGATACTCATACTAGGTTCCAACTGGTGTTTATTTGCCTCTTATTTGAGTTGGAACTTAGTTGGGAGAGGGAGCCGCAACAGAAAACTTCGAAACAACCCAAAACATGGCATCGGAAGCTACATCGGATGCTCCCCCAGCGTCCGATGCTCTGCACTATAGACAGCTCCGGCTAGAACAGTGTCAGGGTAGCCTCCGATGTGTCACCAACGGAGCCTCCGATGCCCCATCAGATGCTGCCCAACGTCCGATGCCGAGGCATAGGACGCATCCGATGTGATTTTGGCCGTTCTGGAGCTCTCTGGACAGGCATCGGAGCGTCCGATGTGAAACCATCGGCGCATCCGATGCTCCTTTAAGCGGCATGGTGTGTTCTTTCATTGACATCTCGGTCCCACTCGTCATCCCACCTCTTCGTCCTCCTCGCGCTCGCCCGAACTCGAGCTCGCCGCCGCTCCCAAACCCTAACACCCACTCCGCGCGCCCTCACTCCACCTTCCCACGCGCCCCCGCCGCCAGCCGCTGCGCCCTCACCGTCGGCCACCTTGCCCCACCTCGCGGCCGCCGCAGCTTCGCCGCGCAGACACCCACGCCCGCACCCGCACGCGCGCTCGCCGGAGACGCGCCACCTCGCCGGAGCAGCTCGCCGACGTTTGTTCTGTTCGCCGGAGCTCCGCCCCTCGACCCTGAGCAGATCCTCCCAAGGCGACCTTCCACGGCCAGCGAAACTCTACGCAGTGAGCATCACCCTCTCTCTCTCCATAACCTGCGCACCCAAGGTGTTCGACGAAATGCTCCAACAAACGTTCCACCTTGTTTTGACCCAATTTTCACTTAAACCTTTTGCAGTCCCCCTTGGTGTGACGTGTGGGTGCCGGAATGTCAGTGTCTCACCTCTTCCTGTGCTCGAATCGTCGATCGTCATTTAGTAAAGCCTTTTCCCCTTCGTATCCCGCTTGCTTTGCTTCCATAGGGCTCTCTCGTCTCTAGATTATACGTGTGCTTATATATATCTCCCGTCTCTCTCGCAACGAGTCAGAGTCAGTGACAATGGTCAGCTTGTCAGTTGGGCAGTTGAAAGGTCCTTGTTTGGTTTTGGTAATTGAGTGACAACTTAGGTGGACTAATATGTGTTTGAAGTAAATTACACAGGTGATTAGTCCACAGGTGATCTTGTGTGAGCAACATATGCCACAGAGGAGAAATGGCTTGGAAAATGTTGCAAGGCTCACACATGTGAAGAAGGCGCTTAATGCACATGAAACATGCCATGTGGTCATGTGGCTAAGATGGTGAAGATCAAGGCAAGACTTGGCTTGATGGACCGGCTGCGAAGGTGAAGGGCAAGTTGGAGGCTTTGAAGCCGTTGGTACCGAGTGTCGGGAGGCTTAAGCAAGACTTGGCACCGAAGGACCAAAGTGATGGTGAAGAGCAAGTGATGTCAAGATCAATGGACCATGGAGGCCATGTGATGATATGAAGTGGATCATATCATTTGATGAAGAGGTTGGTGCATGTGTTGCATCAACACCAAACAAGATGAAATGGAATGCGCAAGGCAAAGGTATACTTGTAGGGCATTTCATTTCATCGGTCATAGGTGTGTAGAGAAGATTATGACTGGGTTTAGGATAGATGGCCGTACTATTAAGAGGAGCAAACTTGTTTGCATATCGGTCATCTAGTGCCACTTGAGCGATCTAACATTGTGATGTTGCTAGGATCGAGTGGTGTGGTGAGAGCAAGTGAAAATCCGTTGAAAAATGTTTGTGAAAATGCTAACACACATGCACAAGGTTGTATACGCTTGGTGGTGTTGGCACATTTGCAAAGGAGAAGGTGTTGGAGTTGATTTAGATCAACTCGGAGAAGTTTTGCAGAAAGCTTTGGTTGGAAAAAGAGAAGCGATGGATCTTGGATTGGAAAACTGTACTAACCCTTTGTGAGTTGGTTTAGCTTTGTATGTGGGTTGTGGAGCCCTATGAATAAGCTTTCCAAAATATCCAAGATCATCGAAATCGGAGTTCGGAGCTAAGAGTTATGGTCGTTTTAGCGCGGAGGTCTTTTTTGGCCTAGAGGTAGTACCGACCCTGAGGCCGGTAGTACCGACCCCTCCGTGAACAGATCGCATGCTCTCTGTGTTGGGCCATTTTTGGCCTAGAGGTAGTACCGCCATAGGGCCGGTACTACCGACCCTCGGTAGTACCGACCCCTGGTCGGTAGTATCGGCGATCGAAGTCATTTTGAAGGTTCTCTGTGTAAATCTAGATCTGACCTAAAGGTAGTACCGCCATAGGGCCGGTACTACCGACCACTGGTAGTACCGACCCCCCCGGTTGGTAGTACCGACGTTTGGAGGAAGTTTGGAGGCGTTCTGTGTAGATCTAGATCTGGCCTAAAGGTAGTACCGACCCCCCGGTTGGTAGTACCGACGTTTGGAGGAAGTTTGGAGGCGTTCTGTGTAGATCTAGATCTGGCCTACCGGTAGTACTGTTATAGGGGCCGGTAGTACTGACCCTACTACTGACTGTGTTAGGAAGGGGATCCTAACGGTCATTTGGACAGCCGGTAGTACCGTCCCAGGGGGTCGGTACTACCGACCGAAATGCAGAAAAGGAGAAACGGCTAGTTTGTGGCTCCCCTCTATATATAGTCGTGGTAACCGGCCTTGGGTTGGTTGGTCAAGTTGGCTAAGCACTCCATAGCCTTGGTGGCTTGTGTGGATGTGCTAGCGACCCCTCTAACACACATATGCTATAGTGCTTATCCGATTGTGTGAGAGAGCAATCCTAGTGCGTTGCTTTGAGAGATAGCATCGAGTGGCACTAGGTGTTTGAGTTACAAGCCGGTGGTGCTTATTACTCTTGGAGGTTGCCACCTCCTAGACGGCTTGGTGCTCGTTTCCATCGTGAAGTCCGCGTGAAGATTGTGCGTGGCTCCAGAGAAGATTTGTGAGGGGCATTGTGCTCGTCCCGCGGGAGATCGCGAAGAGCAACTCTAGTGGAGAAGAGGCATGAAGAGCGCCATGTGGTCCGGCCGGATTGAAAGCTAGAGCTCTTGGTGAGCACTCCATCGTGGAGAGAGTGACTTAGGGTCACCACTAGCAAGAGGATCAGTGGCAACCTTGGGCTTGCTTCAACGGGGACTAGCTTGGTGGCAACCAAGTGAACCTCAGCATAAAATCTTGTGTCCCCGTCTCTTGTTGCTCTTATTGTTCTTGTTTCCTTGCATATTACGCTTGTTTGTGTTCTTCCTCCCTCCATCACTCTATCTTAGGTTGGGAAGACTCGATCTACCTTTTGGCAAGGAACGAAGACTTGGGGAAGCTACAATCATCATCTACATCATCTAGGGAAGTGGGGAAATTGCTAGATGTGAGATTGCATCTCATCCCCTTCAATTTCGTAGCTCCCTGCAGGTGCTCGATAGTACCGGCCGTAAAGCCCGGTAGTACTGGCGTCGGTAGTACCGACTGCCTGCTGTTTACACTAGCTAGCTTGTATTGCAATACTAATCCTTGTGCTAGTGTTTAGTTGCTTAGTTTTTGTAGCTAAGTTGAGCTCTCTAATTTGGCTTGTGTAGCCTTGTTATTGAGCATTGCTAGTGAGCTTAGGCTTTGTACTTTGCTTGCTAGATTGCATAGGAGCTCCCCCGTGCTTGAAGTACTAGTTGCATAGGCTTGTGTGACCTTGCTTCTAGAATTGGTTAGGTGAGCTCTAGCTAGCCCGACACCTTATTTGCATTGATTAGGATCTTTTGTAAGGTGTCATAGAGTATAGGTAGAGGGGTGTAGTCTTGGCTAGACCGATAGTTTTAATTTCGCATTTGTTTCGGTTAGCCACTGCGTTTAATTTTTAAAAGGACTATTCGCCCCCCTCTAGTCCACCATCTCGACCTTTCAAGTGGTATCAGAGCTAGGTCTCTCATTTGTGGTCTTCACCGACCCGAGAGGATGGTGACTTATGGGCTAGGCATTGATTGTCCACACATTTTTTGTGGCACTCACTTTACACGTTGGAAAACTTGGATGATATGCAATTTCAAGTTTATTTGCCCTCAAATGTGGTGGATCGTAGATGTAGGCTTTTCTCATGTGTTGGATGAAAAGGATCTAACTCAAGCACAAGAGAAATGCCTAGATCTCGAGTGACAAGCTACTAACATCATTTTTAGATCTTTGCATGATGATATCTTTAGTGAGATCATGGATATGGAGTCCTCCCATCACATGTGGAAATATCTCAATGACAAGTATGGGAGTGCTCCAAATGATGATGATGTTAGTGAGCCCAAGGAAGAGGCACATGAGGATGATGAGCATGACCACAACTTGGTGATTGTGGAAGATTGCTCCACCTCATGGTCAAGTGATGAAGATGATGATCAATCCACAAGATCACTTGACAAGGATGATGGCTATGAGAGTGATGTCTCAACAAGCTCTCCCTCTACACCACATTGCTTCATGTCACACGGTGACACTAAGGTATCAATTGCAAATGTGGTTGTTGATTGTGATGATCCAAATGTAGAGCTTGTATGTAGACTCACCAAAGCTTTAGAAAATGAGATGTCTAAAAATGCAAAATTGGAAAAATAAAACTCATTTCTAAAGAATGCATGTGAACAACAAAAGCATCTATTTTATGTTACTATTTGTTCACATGATGAGCTTAAATTGACTCATGAGGAACTTAGTGTTGCTCATGGTAACTTGGTAAAAGACCATGCTTTTCTCACTAAGAAGCTTTCTAATGAAGAAACTAAAACTAGTGAGAGCTCATCATTTGGGTCAAATGATCAATCACATATTTGTGCTAACCCATGTGATGTAGAGAAGAAGCATGTATCCACCTCTTATAATGATTTATTATCTATGGCATGTTCTTCACATATAGATATTTGTTCTACTTCCGTGTCTTGTGAGACTAATATTTTGAAGGAGAACAATGAGCTCAAAAGTGAAGTGAAGAACTTGAGCAACAAGTTAGAGAAGTGGTGTAGATCAAAGGTCACCCATGAGCACATGATGAAGAATCAAAGAAGCTATGGTGACAAGAGTGGCATTGGCTTCAACAAGAGCAATGTCAAAGGGAAGAGATGGGGCAAGAGAAGATATGAAAGAGAAATGAAGATGCAAGAAGAAAAGAAGCTATCTCATTTCATGTGCTATCGGTGCCATGAGATGGGACATCTTGCAAAAGCTTGCCCCAACAAGAAGAAGCCCCAAGATCAAATCAAGATCAACCATGAAGATGGTGATATGGGGAAGAAGACAAGAAGGGGAGGTAGAAGATCAAGATCAACACAAGACCTCACCCAAGTCAAGTGCTACAAATGTGATGAGTTGGGCCACCTAGCTTCGGGTTGTCCAAACAAGCTTGAGGAGAAGGCTCAAGCAAACAAGAAGAAGCAAGGCAATGAGAAGCAACACATGAGCAAGGAAGAGAAGGCTCAATCAAAGAGAAGTTGCTACTCATGCCGGGAAAGGGGACACATGGCTCATTCATGTCCCCTAGGTAACACTCCTAATCCCATTTCAATTGCTAACAATTCTATGCTTAGGAAGGATGAAAATGGTACCTCTAAGGCTACTATTACAACTCATCCCGTTATTCATACTAAGGCATTGCCAAAGTATGTTGCACCTAACTTGAGAGGACCCAAACTAGTTTGGGTACCATCAAAGAGTGGATGAATGTGTGTAGGTACCATGGCATTGGAGACTTGATTCAATTGATTCCATATTGTTCATTATATGATTGAGTCAAGTAATGAAGCTTAGTGCTATCCAAACCCAATGCCAAGACAAAGGAGTGAAGTCCAAGTGCAAAACATACAAGTGCAAAAGATCAAGTTGTGGTGGTTGATTCGAAATATTTGAAGGCTTGCAAATGATAGATGAAGAAGCTTGCTATTTGATGATCATGAGCTACTAAGGTATATCTCTAGTTGATCATGTTCTTTTAGATGCATATGAGTTGTTTGAATTGGATATATATGCATATGTTGCTTGCTATAAGATGATTGAAAGGATAAATTGCTTAGTGATCAAGTTTGAGTTAGTTTGATTGGATATGTTCACAAGATTACCTTTTGTAAGTGGATTTGCATGGATATATGTCTTGTGTTGATGTTCAAGCAAGTTTATCTCAAGTTTGATTCAAATTGGTAGAGTATAGCTCAATTACTCAAAGCTGTCCAAAATCAGAAATCTGAGCTAGCTGAGATGATAGCCATGTTTGAATGATCAAATCTATTTGGATTGGCTTGAAATTTGGTACACATGCTCTACACTTATGATATTAGTTGCTGTGCAAAATTCATGATTATTGGATAAGATGTACTTTGGTTTTGGAGTAGATCTTGTCAACTATAGTGCAGCAGTTTTCAGCATGTAGTTCTATGGAAAGAATTGAAATCTGGTAGCAATCTAGAAAGCCAATGAAGCTCAAATTTTTATGGCTGCTAGAAAACTTAGAGAAGCACATCTCCACCAAATTTCATGGTCATTGGACTTATATCTTGGGAGATATGCATGTTTCGTTGAGAAGGACATAATCTGCCAGAAAAGTGACAATTATTGGATTAATCTAGAGTCACTTTGATTGAAAGGCCCTCAAGTTGGAATCATGTTTATAAGTGATTGAGGGACCTATGTTTGGTTTTGAAATGAGCTAGAAGTATGACAAAGATGAGATCAAGACCAACATCAAGATGAAGAGAAAGATCAAGTCCTAGTATCAAATTGAAGATCTTTTGGAAGAAAGAAAAGGACTCAAAGAAGAACTCAAAGAAGGATTCAAAGTCACATTTCAAGAAGAGTTCAATTGGATCAATCAAACAAGGTCAATTCAAGTGAGTATTAAGGATGAATCTTTGGAGAAAGGTCACTTCTCCCTTTTGTAGGGGCTTGCCGCCTTTGGTAGGTTAACCAAGCAAGGCTTGGAAGGCTAACATGGAAGTGGTGATCTAAAGTGTCATTTGAGATGCTTAGTTGAAGATATCAAAAGGGTTGATCTAAAGAAGCAAGCAACATCCAAGATAGACAAGTAAATCATCCCAACTCAAGTGGTATTTATATGCAAGCAATGGTCAAATGAAGAAGCAAGCCAACCACAACAAGATAGTGCACTTGATCATATGGGTGAAGATTTGATTCTTTCAATTGGTATCTATTGGTCTTCACCATGGACTTCACATTGCTATTTTCGGAGTTGGAATCAAATGACTAACCTCTACTCCAAGATAGCAAGGTATCATTGTTTGTCATATGCATTCATACTATGCTTAGGACTTGATTCGAGCATATAGACATCCTTGTGATACTATCTAGGAGCATCCATGAAAATCAAATGTTTTGATGCTTATATGATGCCACTATTGCTTCTATGCTTTACATGATCTAGTGGTAACATATAACATGTTTATGGGCTTGCAATCCTAGTGTTTAATCTAGAGAATGAGCAATGAAACATTTAACCAACGTGAGTAAGATAACCATTGCAAAATGTGTGAAGAAGCTTACTCTAGAGCAAACCGTGTTGAATGTTTCATGCAAATGATCTAGGTTGAACCACAAATGAAATGAAACAAACATCTCTCTCTTAACAATTTGAACCTCCTTTATGAAAACCTTTTATGGAAATAGATGACAAAGGGGGAGAAAGTGTAACAACGATAAAATTAAAGGGGGAGAGACAAAGATAAAATGAAAGGGAGAGAATGAATGTAAAGATAAAATAAAAATGATTTTTGAGCACACAAGTAGGGGGAGCAAGCTCATGAACTTGGTTGTTGCATTTGATATGTGCATAATCATGTGCTTGCTTGCATTGCATAAGTTTTAAAATTTTATATGCATGCTTGTGTGGTGTATGCTAGTTATAGGATTTAATTGATGATTTGATAACTAGCATGCATAGGTTGATAGCTAGACTTGTGCTTTTCATGCAAAACAAGACCCTTGCTTTTAATGTTGATCTCACTGGGTTTTTCTAGTTTTTATGATGTCTAGCTACTTGTGGTGCTAAGGAAGATGTGCAATTGTGAACTTCATCAATATCACGCTTCAAAGGTTATTCTATACACCTTAGCACCTCTTGGTAGTAATTACTCTCCCACACTTCGATATCTATTCATATGTGCAAGTTTCATTTCCAAACACTCTAGCACGTATGTAGGGGGAGCTAATTCTACCAATTCGGGTTTGTGCTACTTGTCCAAAATCCTTTACACATGGTAAAATAGCTTGGGCAAGCAACATGAATCCAAACCAAGTTAGCAATTTACATTCTTGTGAAGTGCTAGTTTGGAATAAGCATAATTTCCATATCTTTGTAGAGTTGTCATCAATTACCAAAAAGGGGAGATTGAAAGGTCCTTGTTTGGTTTTGGTAATTGAGTGACAACTTAGGTGGACTAATATGTGTTTGAAGTAAATTACACAGGTGATTAGTCCACGGGTGATCATGTGTGAGCAACATATGCCATAGAGGAGAAATGGCTTGGAATATGTTGCAAGGCTCACACATGTGAAGAAGGAGCTTAATGCACATGAAACATGACATGTGGTCATGTGGCTAAGATGGTGAAGATCAAGGCAAGACTTGGCTTTATGGACCGGTTGCGAAGGTGAAGGGCAAGTTGGAGGCTTTGATGCCGTTGGTACCGAGTGTCGGGAGGCTTAAGCAAGACTTGGCGCCGAAGGACCGAAGCGATGGTGAAGAGCAAGTGATGTCAAGATCAATAGACCATGGAGGCCATGTGATGATATGAAGTGGATCATATCATTTGATGAAGAGGTTGGTGCATGTGTTGCATCAACACCAAAGAAGATGAAATGGAATGCGCAAGGCAAAGGTATACTTGTAGGGCATTTCATTTCACCGGTCATAGGTGTGTAGAGAAGATTATGACTGGGTTTAGGATAGATGGCCGTACTATTAAGAGGAGCAAACTTGTTTGCATATCGGTCATCTAGTGCCACTTGAGCGATCTAACATTGCGATGTTGCTAGGATCGAGTGGCGTGATGAGAGCAAGTGAAAATCCTTTGAAAAATGTTTGTGAAAATGCTAACACACATGCACAAGGTTGTATACACTTGATGGTGTTGGCACATTTGTAAAGGAGAAGGTGTTGGAGTTGATTTGGATCAACTCGGAGAAGTTTTGGAGAAAGCTTTGGCTGGAAAAAGAGAAGCGATAGATCTTGGATTGGAAAACTGTACTAACTCTTTGTGAGTTGGTTTAGCTTTGTATGTGGGTTGTGTAGCCCTCTGAATAAGCTTTCCAAAATGTCCAAGATCATCGAAATCGAAGTTCGTAGCTAAGAGTTATGGCCGTTTTAGCGCGGAGGTCTTTTTTGGCCTAGAGGTAGTACCGACCCTGAGGCCAGTAGTACCGACCCCTCCGCGAACAGATCGCATGCTCTCTGTGTTGGGCCATTTTTGGCCTAGAGGTAGTACCGCACAAAGGCCGGTACTACCGACCCTCGGTAGTACCGACCCCTGGTCGGTAGTACCGGCGATCGAAGTCGTTTTGAAGGTTCTCTGTGTAGATCTAGATCTGGCCTAAAGGTTGTACCGCCATAGGGCCGGTACTACCGACCATCGGTAGTACCGACCCCCCAGTTGGTAGTACCGACGTTTGGAGGAAGTTTGGAGGCGTTCTGTGTAGATCTAGATCTGGCCTAAAGGTAGTACCGCCATAGGGCCGGTACTACCGACCACCGGTAGTACCGACCCCCCGGTTGGTAGTACCGACATTTGGAGGAAGTTTGGAGGCGTTCTGTGTAGATCTAGATCTGGCCTACCGGTAGTACCGCTATAGGGGCCGGTAGTACCGACCCTACTACCGACTGTGTTAGGAAGGGGATCCTAACGGTCATTTGGACAGCCGATAGTACCGGCCCCGGGGTTCGGTACTACCGACCGAAGCGCAGAAAATGGGAAACAGCTAGTTTGTGGCTCCCCTCTATATATAGTCGTGGTAACCGGCCTTAGGCTGGTTGGTCAAGTTGGCTAAGCACTCCATAGCCTTGGTGTCTTGTGTGGATGTGCTAGCGACCCCTCTAACACACATATGCTTTAGTGCTTATACGATTGTGTGAGAGAGCAATCCTAGTGCGCTGCTTTGAGAGATAGCATCGAGTGGCACTAGGTGTTTGAGTTACAAGCCGGTGGTGCTTATTACTCTTGGAGGTTGCCACCTCCTAGACGGCTTGGTGCTCATCTCCGTCGTGAAGCCCGCATGAAGATTGTGCGTGGCTCCGGAGAAGATTTGTGAGGGGCATTGTGCTCGCCCCACGGGACATCGCGAAGAGCAACTCTAGTGGAGAAGAGGCGTGAAAAGCGCCAAGTGGTCCGGCCGGATCGAAAGCTAGAGCTCTTGGTGAGCACTCCATCGTGGAGAGAGTGACTTAGGGTCACCACTAGCAAGAGGATCGGCGGCAACCTTGGGCTTGCTTCAATGGGGACTAGCTTGGTGGCAACAAAGTGAACCTCGGGATAAAATCTTGTGTCCCCATCTCTTGTTGCTCTTATTGTTCTTGTTTCCTTGCATATTACGCTCGTTTGTGTTCTTCGTGTTCTTCCTCCCTCCATCACTCTATCTTAGGTTGGGAAGACTCGATCTACCTTTTGGCATGGAACGAAGACTTGGGGAAGCTACAATCGTCATTTACATCATCTAGGGAAGTAGGGAAATTGCTAGATCTGAGATTGCATCTCATCCCCTTCTATTTTGTAGCTCCCTGCAGGTGCTCGGTAGTACCGGCCGTAAAGCCCGGTAGTACCGGCGTCGGTAGTACTGGCCTAGCAGCCCGGTAGTACCGACTGTCTGTTGTTTACACTAGCTAGCTTGTATTGCAATACTAATCCTTGTGCTAGTGTTTAGTTGCTTAGTTTGTGTAGGTAAGTTGAGCTCTCTAATTTGGCTTGTGTAGCCTTGTTATTGAGCATTGCTAGTGAGCCTAGGCTTTGTGCTTTGCTTGCTAGATTGCATAGGAGCTCCCCCGTGCTTGAAGTACTAGTTGCATAGGCTTGTGTGACCTTGCTTCTAGAATTGGTTAGGTGAGCTCTAGCTAGCCCGACACCTTATTTGCATTGATTAGGATCTTTTGTAAGGTGTCATAGAGTATAGGTAGAGGGATGTAGTCTTAGCTAGACCAATAGTTTTAATTCCGCATTTGTTTCGGTTAGCCGCTGCGTTTAATTTTTAAAAAGGACTATTCACCCCCCTCTAGTCCGCCATCTCAACCTTTCAGCAGTGACAGAAAACCCGAGGCCAAGCCCGCGGGTAAGGATCGAGGCCAAGCCTCGCGAGTGAGAGCACAGTTCAGTGTCAGTCTCAGGGGGTTTGCTTGTCAGATTTGGGTTGTCAGCTGGTTTCCGTGACAGTGGTTCTTTCAGCGGCAGTCCAGAGCTTCTTGAGTGACCGTTCTCGTCAGCCATGCCGCGCTGCAAGAACGTCGGTGGTGGCCCAGGGGACTCTCCTCCACGTCCCCCTCGTTCCGGTCAGCGGCCCGGGAAGGGGAAGTTGATCACGTGCAGGAAGCGCTCCAGGGAGCAGCGGGAGGCAGACCAGGCACGTGAGGTTGTAGCCGCCGCAGAGCGTGCTGAGCAGGGTGGCCGTACGGGCGGACTCAGGATTCAGGACCAGTTGTCCCCCAACCAATGCAGAGCAGTTGACGAGGTTGAGAGGTTCCACCACTCTCCGACTGGCACGCTTATGGCTGCCGGTCGCCGGACGACATTCACGTCTCCGGGTGTGGAGTCCGAGAGCTCACAGCAGGGCCAGACAGAGGCCGAGGCAGCTGAGGCTGAGGCAGTAGAGGCAGAGGCAGCGGTCAAGGCTGAGGAGGACGTTCCTGAGGAGGTACCCCGGCGCCGGTCCACTCGTCGCACGACAGTGGTGCCACCCCGACCCGACGTCCCTCTGCGGGGAGCACGTGCTCCGTCGAGGCGTGCGCCCCTGCCGATCTCGCGACTGGACCTCCGGGCGGCTACCTGTTCTCAGATCCAGACACTTAGGCTCGTCCCAGTTGAGTAGTGGTTCCCGAGGGAGAGGCAGCAGCAGGCAGGACTAGCTTTCTATACAGTGCTGCAGGAGGACTTTTACCACGGCTACAGGAACGCCGACATTTCCTTACGTCCTCAGCGAGTCTGTCCACTAGAGGCAGTCGTCACAGCAGCTGGAGAGCAGATCCGTCCCATACTCACGTATCTACCTGGTCTGGCAGACCTTCTGGGGCGATCTGGCTCGTATGTTGAGGACTCGGTCTTTCAGTTCTATGTCTCACTTTGGGTGCACCCGGACAGGGAGACGATAAAGTTTGCTTTTTAGGGGGAGCACTACAGACTTTTCTCTTCAGAGATCCGGAGTTGGTTTGGACTGAGACACTCACAGACCCGGATCCACGACCTGTGCTACGACAGGACGGAGCCACCCCGCCTCCCTCACGGTGGTGCACAGTCGTCAACTGACCTGGTTCGCCCCTGCTTCACTGAGCCGTTCGGTGAGGGTTCGAGTCGCGCGCCTAGGGATCTCACTCCTACGACTCGGATCCTCAACGCGGTTCTTCGGCGGACCTTACTTCCCAGGGTGGGCTTCGAAGAGGGACTTTCTCGCCTGCAGCTGTGGTTACTTGCGTATATGGTCTGGCAGTAGGAGTTTGATGTCTGGGACGTCATTCTGTGCAAGATAGAGGACACAGTGGCAGTGGGCATCAAGGCCCGTCGGCAGCTCCCATATGCTCATTGGATCTCCTTCATTCTTTGGAAGGTAGCTGTCACTATAGGGAGACGTCCAGCTGAGTCTCTCACCCGTTCCACGACCGTGTTCCCCGAGTACAACATGAGTCAGCTGTTGGGACACGGTCGGGATCGCAGGCAGCAGGAGCAGCAGGCACCGTCTAGTTCACGCTAGAGGCCTGAGGTCCCTCAGGCAGCTAAGGAGCAGGACGAGACAGTCCGGGCCCTCGCCGAGCAGGAGCTAGCAGAGCTAGAGGGTGGTGACACCTACGTCGCAGAGGACCCCACTGACAGCTCGGACGAGGACTATCAGCTCCCGCCCCACTACCAGCCTCGCGCACACGACTCACAGGCCGGGACGTCTGGTACTGCCTCCTCCGACCCAGCGCTCCTTGCTATTCTTGCACGGATGGAGGAGCAGCAGCGGACTGTCACACAGTACGTACAACGGTTAGCCCAGGAGCAGCAGCGCTTGGCCCAGGAGCAGGCCCAGGAGCGTTCAGACGCCCTACAGCGACAGATGATGGCGCTCCAGCTGCAGACGTTGAGCTTTATGGAGAGACTTGCGAGCGGACCTCCTCATTGGCAGTGGCAGCAGCCCCCTCCACAGCAGCAGATCCAGTGGTAGCCACCAGTCCCTCCACAGTAGTTTGGACAGCCACCGCAGTTTTAGCAGCCGCTCAAGGGCCCCAGCTCTTCTCAGTTTATGAGCTTCACTACTCCTCCAGGCGGGGCCCCGCTTTTCAGTCCACTGCGGACCGGCTTCACTCCTCGCCCGACAGAGTCCCTATATGCAACCACTACCACAGTGACTAGGGATCTGTCGGCTACCTTCAGTGAGCTTACTGGATTTCCTACTCCAGATCTTCCGGATCCAGCTCCGACGTCGACAGCTCCAGTGACCTCCACTACTGAGACTCTTCCGAGCTCAGTCGCGTCTTCAGAGCGGACAGAGCCTGTCCAGTCAGAGACCACGACGACCGTGCAGGCTGAGTTACCTCCGATACACGAGCTTCCGCACTCAGATACTCAGGCTGACACAGCTACAGAGACTGCGACAGAGCTAGAGCAGGCAGAGCAGTCAGTGCCAGAGCCGACCCAGACCGCTTCTCAGCAGCTTCCAGCTTCAGAGGGTCCACAGGCTACCGGCGCTTCTTCTTCCGACTCCGAGGAGTTTCTTCGGCAGTTTGAGTTTACTCAGCGCACTTCGGAGACGGCACCTGATGCGTCTGCACCACCTCCGCCCTCCGACGCTTAGTTTGGCGCTTGATGCCAAAGGGGGAGAGTGTATGAGTATAGCGATAGGGGGAGCGTTGTGAGAGGGTCTTTGATCTTTTGATGTGTTATGTTTCTCATACGCTCTTTACTTATTGCATCTTTTGGCACTTTGGTTTGTTATATACTTGTGCTATGGACCTTGTGACATGTTTGTGCTCACTATGTTATATTATATGACATGTCATTTCGTTTCGTTCATTACTTGCGCTTAATTCTCACTTGTTATGTATATGAGCTCTTTTACTCTTGCACTTGCTATTCACTCTAACTTGTTGAGTGCAGGATGATGGCATGATATGTATGAGCTTGCCCCTAATCATTTTCTCTTATTCATTACAAGTTCATACATGTCATGATTTAAAAACCTCTTCTATCTATACTCGATCTCGTGTTGTCATCAATCACCAAAAAGGGGGAGATTCAACGCATCTTGGCCCCTAGTGGGTTTCGGTCATTGGATGAAACACAAGATTACTGTGTCTAACATGTGTTTTGCAGAAATAGGATTGAGTTAGGTCACGGTAATGGCGACGATACGGGCATATGGAGTTCATGTCCCCTGGCAATGGATATCGTTTCGGTTTTCAAAGGACGGACGACGAAGACGGTGGTAGACTAGGCTAAGTGTCATATGGTGTTGGAGGACACTTAGGTAGTCTTAGGTCTTTGTTTTTCCTTTGGTCGTACTATAAAGGGGAGCGTGAATCAGTAGCTTGACCTAGATGAGTCTATTGAGGTAGGTGTGGTGCACACTTGTTATTTCATAGCCCTAGGTAGCTCAGAGAGATGCCTTATGTCGAGAGGAACAAAAGTCGTTAAGGTCGCGTCGCAATCCGAGTTCGTTTTGGCCTTGTAATAGGCATCGGATGTTGGCCAGGTGGGCATCGGAGGCTCCGATGCTCACCCCGACTAGGGTTTAGTCTGGTGCGTGGCATCGGAGGCTCCGATGTTGCCACATCGGACGCTCCGATATTGCCACATCGGACGCTCCTGTGCCACTGTTCACTTGTGAGTGAACTGTGGGATGCATCGGACGCTGGCATCGGATGCTGAGGGCCAGCATCCGATGACCATGCAGAGAGGTTCCAGAGAGGGTAAATCTGCATCGGATGCTTCCGATGTGGAGGCGTCAGATGCGGCCCAGCGTCCGATGCTCCTTTAAACAGTTTGACAGGTTGTAAAGTCGACCGTTGGTCGAGGTCACCGGAGCCTCCGATGACAGGCATCAGAGCCTCCGATGTCCCCGCAGAGAAACCTGTTTTGTGCTGTTTTTGGATGGCCGGTTGGGGGAGTATATATACTCCACCTCCTCATCTATTTGAGTGTTCTTGCCACTTCCATCTGCTAAAAGACACATTGTGAGTGTGAGATAGTGCAAGATCTCTAGTGAGGTTGAGAGATTTGCTAATTGAGAGAATTAGACACCTCCTAGTGAGAATTGAGTAGCAAGTGTGCATCCATCCATCTCTTTGGCCTTGTGTTGGTCAAGTGAGAGTTCTAGCTTGTTACTCTTGGTGATCGGCATCACCTAGACGGCTTGGTGGTGATCGAAGAGCTTGGGGATTGATTCTAGTCAAACACACTTCTAGGCACTATGGGGTTAATTGGGGATTGATAGGTTTTAATTTTTGCAAGAAGTTTTAGAAAAGCCCAATTCACCCCCCCTCTTGGGCATCTTGATCCTTTGACCTCCTCCTTCTTCTCGGCGACGGCGAGAATGTACGGTGGATCCGGTCTCTCCACGGTGGCTCTGTTGAAGATGAGGGCGACAACTTCGACGTCAACATCTACAACGACAAGACAACATGGAGACTTTTGTTTTCCGGGCTTCGGCATCAAGACGGAGATGATGTCGCCGCCATGGAATAATTTTCTCCGGTCTCTTCTTCGTTTTGTTGTGGTTGGATCTAGCCACGATGAAGGACTAGGGAGAATAATTTTCAGATCGGTCTTTCTCATTATTTGGTGGCAGAAAAAAGAAGAAGAAAGACACAAGGAAGAAGAAGTTTCTCAACTCCGCCTACAGGAATGTTGGCCGTCCGTTGGACATCTGTTCTCAGGCTGAAAATATCTGTTGCCGAGTATTTACCTGTGCGGTCATCTATATGAAGCGTCGAACAGGTTTGGATTTGAGAGTTTGAGCCTTTCACAGCGTGGATATAATATATATGAGAAATAGTTTCTGAATACATGTTTTTTCCAGAGTACTTGTAATACGATGATGTACCCAGCTATAATTTAATATAATTCTTCTTTCATCTCAAAAAAAGATTCGATGGGATGAAAAATCTTGTAATTTTTTTGAACTAAACATGCCCTTACTATAAAAATATACGACGTGATTGATCTAATAATACTTACTCCCTCCCTATCGCTTTTAGATGACGTTTTAGATAAGGTTTGAGTCAATTATTGAGATTATAAATCATAAATAACTTTTTAAATTATTGAGTTTAGAGATATAAAAATTATATAAATAAATTTGTCTTGAAAAGTACTTTCATAAAAGTATATATATACCATTTTACAATAAATATTTTTTAAAAAACAAGTAGTCAAAATTGAACTTTAGAGACCGTATCGCTGTTCTAAACGTCATCTAAGTATTTGCTATTGTAAATATTAGTTATATACTCTCTCCGTATCGGAAATAGAAGTCCTTTTAGAAAAGGTTTGAGTCAAACATTGGGAATATAAATCATGAATAACTTTTAAATTATTGAGTTTAGAGATGTAAAAATCATATAAATAAATTTGTCTTGAAAAGTACTTTCATAAAAATATACATATACCACTTTACAATAAATATTTTTAAAGAAATAAGTGGTCAAAGTTATGCTTTGAAGACCGTGTCGCTGTCCTAAAAGACTTCTATTTATGATACGGAGGGAGTATATATATATATAAGAGATTTATTTTGGAAATGATGGAAAGTTTTTATGACGAGACGTGCAACCTCTCTTTGTGCCATAAATGCCCGGTCGCGGCCCAGAATCCTGGTGTTGGGCCCCGCGGCTCAGGATGCTCTCAGATCAGCGTCAATGCGTCAGATTGGGCGGCTGGGCGCTCTACTGCGTACTACCGCAGATCAATCAAGAGCTCTCTGCGAACGAGCCGGTCCGGCCCCCGCAGCCCGCAGGTGCGGTGTGGCGCTGTTCGATGCTCGCCTCTGCTCACTTTCAGTTTCAGGTGCTCGCTTCTGATCTGCGGTCTCCTCTCGTGCCGTCCTCTCCTCGATCACAAGGCCGCCCCGTCTGATCGACAGCAACTCCATCAGTCCCGTCTACAATTTTGAGGGTGTCTTTATATATGTAAACTCCGTTAGACTATCCGCACTCACGTTCCTCTATTTTCATCCTCTATACTGTCTGGTCATCAAGATTCCCTCCTCTATACTCATTTCTTCCGCATCCATCCATCCTCTATATCATCATCTATCAATTGTGGGTTCACTTATCACTTTATCTAAATATATTCATGAGATATCTAGTTTTGAAGAATTAATTGTAACAAATTCAATGGTGCAATCGGAATTTAATTTAGACTTTCGGTTTGTGAGATATAGTATTTTTTGAAACGAAATTAGATGGGGCCCATGCTATCCTCTCTCCTCTTCCTCTCTCACGCAACCACGCTGCTTCCTCCGCTAAAGGCTGCTTTCTCCGCTGTTTTTAGCGGACGGCCGCGTATAGCGCAACTCATACCGTTCCTCGCTGCAGCTGGTTTTTCACGGTAAATTCGATAACGGATTGGTTAGAGTAGCGCAGTGCGATTCATCTTATAAACTGCATCATTTTCTCCTTCCCTCCTTCCTCATGTATCTCTTGCCCGACACACCATGGCCACCCTTTTCACCGCCTGAAGTTCCCTAAAAAAAGTTACTCTCTCCATACTCTATTTTAAATTATAAAAGGCAACACGATAAATACTAACTAGGATACTTCAATAGAGAAACCAAAAGAAGAGTAAAGTAACTAGTATAGTATGATTGTTACTGTAAATAAGACGATAATGCTAAAATAATCACCGGCTACGGTCTTTGATTTGCTATCGAACATGCACATATACATGTGAATATATGGACCTAGAGCAATCTTTAGTAGTAGGGGAAATTTAACTCCAAAACTAGTTATAGGAGAGATAAAAAACGCTTTTTATTATTTTCTATCCCTTTCCATTTCCTGCTGAGTATCACCGTCGGCTGCCTATTCGCTTGATGTTCTGCGGTGCTCGCGCACGGCTCCACCAAATAGCAAAGCTATATAAGGTGTGTTTGGTTATATGGACTTGTCTGGAACCAGTTCAAGTCTGGCTCCATCAACATGATCCACTGTTGTTTGGTTCACTTGTATAAGCTACGTTTGTATAGCAAATATGTTGTTTGGCTAGTAAGCTTGTATAGTATCCAGCAAGAGGACGACGACGAGCCTTCTCCTCTTCTTCTTATTCTTAGGGAGCGGCCTCCCTCCCACCTCTCTCCTCTCCCTCTCTCATCTTTCTCTCATGGCGAGCAGCCTTCCTCCCACCTCTCTTCTTCCTAGCGCCTTCTCTGCTTGGTGAGCGGCAACGACAACATGGGATCCGGGAAACGAAGCAGCTCCTCCACGAGATCCGTCTAGGCAGCATCTTCTTCGCAAGATCCAAGCAGCAATGGCAGATCAGCGAGATCTGCGCATTCAGATGCGACCAAGGCTGTGCGGTGGTGTCGGAGCGTGGTGATCGGAGGTAAGTGAGATTGCAGATGGACCCTCTCCTTCCCCGCGCGTGGTGGGCGGAGCTATGGGAGATGGCTGGCGCACACTTTGTTTCATCACGCGTGGTACCTCACACGGGCCGATGGCACGATCAAGGTTGTGCAGTGGGCGGAGCGTGGTGGTCAGAGCTGAGGGAGATGGGCGGTAGATCCTACCTGCCTCGCACGTGGCGATCGGAGCACTGACAAGTGGACCCATTGGCTTGTACAAGCCTGACTTAGCCAAAACGCAGGGTGTGAACGTTTCCAGCAATGTGGCCTTCAATCCTCTTTATGGCTTCCATAAGCCTGGCTTAGAACATGGCAACTTGCAATCCAAGAAATTGTCAAGTTGACTCGTGATATGAACCTTGACTGTCCTTTTGTTACTTTACTTGTGAGCTTTACTAATAGAAACCCGAAGATGTCAGCCTATAAGGGTGACTTGGGTATGCTGAAACCTTCAAATTAGGAAGATTAATGGAAAGACTGCTTGGTGCTTAATTAATGAGATATTGAGATGGTGGTCTGAATTGAATGTCCCGCTTGCCATTTTAATGAAAACGAAGCCAAAGATAATCAGGTGGCCGGATAACCAAGAAACATATTGGAGAGTACAAGGCTACAAGCAACGACTATTATCTTCTTGTGATGAAAAATGGAGTTGGAGAAACGAAGAACTTTCGTTGAAAAAAACGCATGTCTTCTTCTAGCTTTGTTGATACTCCGGGCCTCCGGCGGATACCACAGCCATTCGCTAATTTCAGCCCAAAGATTATTGGACTGTGGCTGTGGGTGCGGTGGCCAGGCTGCCGAGCCGAGTGTTTTCATACTGCTGGCCCAAGATGTACTCTCCAAGATGGCCTTCGCCTCGGCTGGATTTGCTCTTTCGTAAAGATCAGCAATGGGCCTTTCGTGGCTTGTCAAAGTTAGCTTCTCCAGTTAGGCCATATTCAGCCCAAATTTCCCCAAAAATTTTATACAGTACCCGGCACATCAAATCTTTAGACACATATATTAATAAGAATTAAATATAGATAAAAAATAACTAATTATACTTTTAGTCTGTTTATGTCGAGACAAATCTTTTGAGCCTAGTTAGTCCATGTTTAGATAAAGTTTGTCAAATAACAACGAAAGTGCTATAGAAACTTTTTCCAAAAATTTCGCGAACTGAAAGGCCTTAGACTGAGATCCTTGTGGATTTTGATTCGTTCTGGGCAAATCTGCTCCTAAGCTTTGATGCTGCTTCTTGGAGTGGTCTTTCCTTGAATTTTTGATCGATCCCCAAATCGAGTCTTATTTGAAATCCAATATGAAGAATATTAGCTTCAATCCGGTCTTCCGTGAGTGACTGATTTATACAAATAATCGATGAAGTTGTTTCCCAGATCAGTTGGTCACTACTTGTCGGTGTTTCGAACCCGGGGGTATGACACGAACGAGTAATGTGATCGCGTGCTCTCTTCCTGGATGGTGATGCAAGATGACACAAGGATTTATCCTGGTTCGGGCAAAGAAGGCCCTACGTCCAGCGGGGGTGGAGGTTCTTGTATTACTTGCACCTAAGTGCTTGTACAGGGGCGAATACAAGCTCAATGAGCATGGACCGGAGTCCGGATTCGAGTGTGTACGTGTGTGGACTTGTGTGTTGTCTATCGGAGTTGTGTAACCGTGGACTCGCGTCCTGTCCTCCTCGCACGAAGAGCCCTGGCGTCCCCTTTTACAGAGCAAGGGGAGGCCAGGGTTACATAAGGATATTACAGGTGTCGGGGCGTACGATGCCCAATACGGAGAGGGGGTAGGAACCCTGTCTTGTCGGGGCCACTGGAGCCGACGTGGACGTTGCTGTTGAGGCGTCCTTGGGGCGTGGCCTCCATCCCGGGCGCGGACGTGATGACGTGACGATGTAGAAGCCGTACAGCACCCATTCCGGCACGTACAGGACACGGCGGGGTCCCTCCGGATCTTGGGGTACCTGTCTTCCGATAGCGTGAAAGCAGTTAGGGCTCGAGGGGCACGGAGCCGGCCTCGAGGTGGCGCCTACGGGGGGCTCGAGCCCCCGCATGTATGGACAAGTCCCGTGGAAATTGATTGAGCAGTGGGCATCCGGGCCTCGAGACGTGGCTTGGACGTGCAACAGCGTAGGGGGTTAACAGTGCCGTACTGGCGCCCTTTTGCCCATGCTTGTGGTGAAAATGAGACTTGACTCTGCCCTGGTTATTGTGGTACACGTCGGGCTGCAGAGGACGTGACTGGAGTAGGTGGATGTATTAAATGGGCGGTATGGGGCTGTCATCCGATGCCTGCGCCGCTCGAGGGAAGCATAAGCGCCTCGAGGGATAGGCTGCTGTGCCAGAGAGGCTCGAGGTCCCCTGCGTGGGGTCTCGAGGTATGG
The DNA here is from genome assembly GCA_009763385.1 of Coix lacryma-jobi var. lacryma-jobi. NCBI lineage: Eukaryota > Viridiplantae > Streptophyta > Magnoliopsida > Poales > Poaceae > Coix > Coix lacryma-jobi. Next base: position 44,491,194 of record CM019822.1, on the reverse strand, counting down.
CGTTCGGCTGTGGGGGGCTCGAGCCCCAAATGCCAGGACTCGAGGTTTTAGTGGGGCGCTCGCCCGGGGCCTGGCTTTGGAGGGCTCGGGCGAGATGGAGAACGGGCGTCAGCCCGAGGCCTGGCTCGGTGAACTCGAGCGAGACGGAGAGCGCGCGTTCGCCCGAGGCCTGGCTTGGCGGGCCAGCGTTGTGGGCCTCGAGGGGTTGGTCTCTTTAAGGGGTTAGACTAGTTGGGTTTGTTATTTACCGACGTTCTAGGTTTAACCTTTTAGTTTGCGTTGATTGGGGGTACCCCTTTTGTGGACCCCCGACAGTAGCCCCCGAGCCCTTGTTCGAGTGCTTGCACTCGAGCAGGGGCTCCCGACTGAGATCTCGAGGGTTAGCTAACTGGTCTCGAGGGTTTGGTCATTTTGATTCCGTGGGTGTCGTGCGAGCGACACCCGCGGGTGTAGCCCCCGAGGCCACGGGGGAGTGGTTAAGGCTCCCTCGTGGGCTTTTTCTTGTGTGAGTGTTAGTTGCATTTTTTAGGTTCGGGGGTGTCGAGCCCCCAAGTTTTTTAGATCCTCTTTCGTCGAGGGGTGCCAGGCTGAACCGGCCGGCCGGCTCTTCGAGCTGTCCGGCACGCCGGTTGCCCTGGCTTGTCATCCCGCGAGTCCTTTCGATCGGATGCGAGGTGGGATGCCTCGTACTACCACGAGCGGGCGAGTATCGAGGTTCCCGGTGAGCTGGTAACGGGGAATCCAAGTGAGACCTCGTGCCCCGTTCGATAGGGGTCGACTGTAGCCCGGAGGCGATCTCATAAAGCATGGGTGCTCAGTCTGCAAGAGTGCCAGGTCCATTCGATAGGACCCGGTGGCTCGATGCCTCCCTCCGAGGGGATCTCACTGCATGTCGAGCTCCCCGCCTTGGATACACGTGAGGGGTCTCGAGGGCTTGGCCCTCGAGTGATGCCGCGAGTGGCGCCCCTTAGTGTCCCTGACTCGGGTGCTCGAAGCCGGCTGTCGAACCCTCTTCGAGGGCCAGCCTTCGCTGCTTCGAGGCTTAGGGCCGGGGCCCGTTTTTACCTTCGTGAAGAAGCCTCCGTCGTCTGGGAATCCTTCTGCCCGTTGGGCGCGCCTTTTTAGGCGGAAACCGTCGGGGAGGGTGGCGGACGCGAAGCCGGAGCGACGGTCGTGGCGGGCCCGGGTAGTGGAGCGAATGGAGAGCTGCCGCGTGTACCCTGCTTCCGGCTCGAGACGTAGTTAGGTGGGCGCATTAAATGCTATGCGGTTACCTTTTTCGTCGCCGTGGGACGCCTCGCCTGTTGGGGTTTCCCCTTATAAATATCGAAAGAGGGGAAAAGGAAACCTTTTACTTTGCCTTTGCCTTCACCGCCGCCGTAGCCTTCACGCGCCCTCTCCCTCGAGCTAGTCGATTGGGGATTTCCCGGCTGCTCGTCCGCTGCTTGGGTCCGCGCCGCGCCACCGCCATGGCCGTCCAGACACAAGCGCTGCCGGCTGAAGACTGGAGCCCGACGAAGGTGACGCAGCGCGAGATGGAGTCGCTGGTGGTCCAGGGGCTTCTCCGTCCCAACCCAGAGGAGGGACCCGCGTGGTGGGTTACCCCGTCCGCGGATCACCGGGAGCCGCACCCGCCGGAGGGGTACGTGGTGAGCTTCACGCGCTACCACCGCATGGGGCTCGGCGTTCCGCCGAGCCGCTTCATGCGGGCGCTGACCCATCACTACGAGGTGGAGCTGCAACACTTCTCCCCTAACTTGATTTCGCACGCCGCCATCTTTGCCGCGGTGTGCGAGGGGTACCTGAAGATCGAGCCGCACTGGGAGATGTTCGTCCACCTCTTCCGGGGCGAGCTTTTCATCAAGGCCCTGAAGCCCAGCGGGAGGCGGCTCGTGCGCATGGGTTCCCTCACCGTCACTGCGAGGACGGGGACCTCGTCGGCCAATGTCCCCCGCGAATACCTCCGCTATAAGCTTTCCTCCAACCAGGCCACGTGGGACGACCACTGGTTCTACCTGCGGAATGAAGGTGGTCTTCTTCCACAGTACACCGGCAGGGTCCTCACTCAGCGCCCGGAGAAGTGGACTTGGGGGGTCACGGCGGACAGGCAGCGCTACCTGGTTCCCCTGATGGAGATGATGAAGATGCTGGTGGACGAGAAGAACCTGACCGTTCAGGCGGTCATCTGGGCGTTCCACCAGCGAAGGGTTCTTCCGCTGGCGGACCGCCCCCTCCTTATGCACGAGATGGGGCCGAAGGCCCAGCTCGAGGCGCTAAATCGATCGAGGATGGCCGAGGGGAGGCTGCCTCGGAACGAGGGCGTCTCGCGGGTGTCGATTACGATCCAAGGGTCGTTCATCCCCGAGGACACCAACCTGATCGCCATGGCACCCGACAGGGGGTGTCTAGACCTGGTAAGCCTCCCTCGAGCTAAGTCGTCCCGAGCCTCCTCCCCCTTTCTCTTTTTCCGAGCCTGGCACATCCTTCTTGTGGTTCGTCTTGTCATGCTTCTTCTTTTTTGCAGGGGGCGTTCACTTGCCGTGCGTCGAGGCCCCCGGTGAGGGAGGACGCCGCGGATACCCAGGTGAGGCGCCTCTCTGCTCAGAAAGACAAGGAGAACAAGGATGCCAAAAAGAAGAAAGAGAAAAACAAAAACTTGCGTCGTTTGGCCCGGGAGCAGAGGCTGGCGAAGGCTCGTCGCAACCGGCAGCCTGGAGACGAGTCCCCCGAGCTCAGCTCCTCGAGCTCGGAGGAAGAGGACGATGATGATGACGAGAGTGACGACGAGGGGATGGATGCGCGTTTGAGGCGCGCGGGGGTCGTCGACGTCCGGGCTGACCACTCCTCTGTGCAGGAGGGTATGCTGGAGGTCCCCCCGGCGAAGGGGTCGTGCGGGCCGCAGCCGCGGAAGGCGGCGCCGATCCCTGCCTAGTCGGGGGCCCGAGGTCCGTCGAGCTCCGCGCCGGACGTGCCCCCGGTCGTAAGGAAGCCCCGGACCCGGAGCGCCTCCGCCACAGCACCAACGGAGGAGCGGGCGCCAGGAGGAGGCGTCGAGCCCGCGCCATCACGAGCGTCGGGGAGGGAGTCCCCGGGCGTCTCGTGACCAGGGGCGTGAGCGTCCCCGGAGTCCATCGCCGCACCGCCGCCGGGACACGGAAGCGGACGCGGGAGGGCGCGACCGCCAGCGCGAGCACCGGAGCAGGTCCCGGAGCCCGCGCCGGGGCGGGCGCCACGACGACAGCACGAGGGAGGTACGGTCGCCCTCCCGCGATGTGGGGCGGAAGGAGGGCTCTCCCTCGAGGTCGAGCCACGGGAGGCGTCGGGAGCCCTCCCCTCATCCCAGCCCTGCGGAGACGGCCCAGGCGCAGGGCTCGAGCCGTGGGGTGGGCTCGAAGCCCCCGAGTGGGTCTGGCGATTCCAGGAAGAAGCCCAACCGCCGCTTCGGGTGAGTAGTTTTCTTGGGTCTCGTCGGTAGTGAGGCTTCACCTCTTTACTTTTGATGACGCATGCCATCTCTGGTTTCTCAAGGGGAAGCGCTCCTACCAGGAGGTGGACCTCGCTTCGTCCAAGCGGGCCAAGACCTCGAGCCCCGTCGAGGCACAAGCACCTTGAGGTATGACACCTTCCTCCGCTAGAGAAGCCGCTTGGCTGGAGAAGGCTCGAGCTGCCATGGCTCGACGAGGCCAGATGGTCGTCGCGAATTTTGGTGAGGCCGTCGCCATCGACCACAGGGGTCGAGGCATCCTTCCCGATTCTGATATCGCTGTCATCTCATATTGCAGGGGCCGCAGCTCGCGGCGTTGAGCCCGCCACTACCACGCCCACTGAGGCGCTGCCTCCTCCCCCTCCTCCTCCTGTGATGGCGCTAGTTGGGAGCGGCACCCTTCCCCCCACCACGATGGCTGTCCCGGGGGAAGCGCCTGGGGCGAGCACGGCCCCGCCGGTGTCTGGGGCCGAGGAGACTGCGCCCCTCGAGGCTCCGACCGACATGAGCCAGGCTGCGGAGGAGGGAAAGGAGGGAGAGGCGTTGGCGGAGGAGGAGCCGACGGTGGAGGACCTCCTGAACGAGCTGGAGCAGGGGCCGCTCCTCGCCGCGGGCTCGATGATGGTGGAGGCGCCCGAGGCGCCGGCTAGCACTGACAAGGCGCCGGAGGGCCCGGCCAGGGAAGAGCCGGGGCCCGTGCCGTCGGACGGTGGGCCGCAGTCGGGGCAGCTCGGGGCGGAGGAGGATCTGCCCGACATTGAGCTTGACCGGCCAGTATGGCCGTTTCCCGACACGCCGAGCCCGTCCCTCGCCATGGTCTCCGTCGAGCAACCGGTCCAGTGGGGGGCCCCGCGCGAGGTGCAGTCCATCTTCCGGGAGGTGGCCGAGCTTATGGCGGAGGCGGAGCGGTCCTGCTCCGAGGAGGCAGGCCGGTCCGCACAGGTGTCGGCCGCCCTCGCGAGGGCTGAGGCGGAGCTTCAAGATCTCCACGCTGAGCTGAGCCGGAACGCCCAAATGGCGAGCCGGCTCAACGAGGCGGAGGCGGAGGTCCGGGCGGCTCGAGGTGAGGTCGCTCGATCCAAGGAGGAGGCCGCCGCCGCTCTCGAGGCGTCGAGGAAAGATGCCGCGGACGCCCGAAGCGAGGCCACCTCCGCCCGGGCTGAAGCTGAGGCGGCAAAGCAGGAGGCCGCTGACGCCCGTGGCGAGGCCGCCACCCCCCGAACCGCAGCGGAGGCGGCGAGAAAAGAGGCCGAAGTTGCTCAATGCGATGCCGCCACCGCTCGGTCCGCAGCGGAGGTGGCGAAGAAGGAGGCCGAAGACGCCGAGAGTGGTGTCGCCACTGCCCGAGCTGCCGAGGGGGCGGCGCGGCAGGAGGTGATCCGAAAGGATCTTGCCCTCGTGGAGGCGGGCAGGCTGATCGAGGAGCTTAGGTCCGAGAAGCTCCTCATGCTGGCCGAGAAGCGCAGGCTCGAGCAGCGCGCTGAGGGCCTTACTAGCGACCTCGCCGCACTGGGGCAACATTGCGATGGTGAGGCTTACACCTTGTCCTTGTTCGGGTTTCGAAGTTTTTTGTTACGCCGCAGTCTCACTCTTCCTCGTTCGTTGCGCAGGGGTTGAGAAGACGGTCGAGGAGCTCCGCGGGACGAACCAGGCTCTCTTGGACCAACTCCAAGACGAGACGATGGTGGCGGAGCGGGCTCGCACTTCCCTCGACCGGCTCAGCTCCATGTGGGGTGCTCCTCCAGTGGCTGCGGCAGAAGGTGCGGTGGCTCGAGGCGACGCCTTGGTCGACGCCTTGTGCTTCCTCGACGCAGCAGCGCGGGACCGTGTCCGGCATGCTCTCCATCATGGAGTCAAGCAGACGCTCGCGGTTGTCCGCTCCGGCTTCCGCTTCCCGGTCCACGTTGTCGCCAATGGCTTCATCGAGATCGAGGGGAGGGACGAGTACTGGAACAACCGCCGTGTCGACAAAATCTTGGAGAAGATGGAGAGGCCGGGGACGTCACTCGCGAAGATCTTCGAGGAGGACGTGCTGCCTCCTGACGCCAGCAGCGGTATCGAGGGCCCTCCTCCCTCCAGCTCGGGTGTCGAGGCTGAGCCCGCCGTGGAAGACCTTGGGGAGGAGTACCACACCGACGAAGATTAGGGCCTGCGTGCCAAATTTGGGCGTCGAGGCCCCTGTAAGAATTTTATGACATGAATGAGGGTCCGTCGAGACCCGTATGTATATATGACTTGTTTGTTTAAAGGAGTTGTTTTCTTTTCAAATTTATTTGACCACTTCTCTTTGTTTGCAAGCTCGAGTTTCTGCTAGCTTAGTCTGTGTTCCTTCGATACATCGCAAGCCCCTCGAGGGGAGGCATAGGTAAGTACCGTAGCCCGGGGGCGTAGGTGGCCGTCTACGTCGACGCCTCCCGACCCTTGGAGGCTCGAGGTATTTTAGGATTTAGACGTCGCTAGTTCACTCGAGGCACGAGTCGAGATGAGGGTCGAATTTTTGAAAAGAAAACGCGTTTTTCCTGGAGTCTGGGGGCGGTTACCCCCTTGTCAGCCCCCGAGGGAGGCTCGACCCTGAGCAAAGCAGGGTCGAGGCTACCTTAAGATGCTAAGCAAAATGAAAGACAATGCATGAGTTTGTTCATTCATTTTGACATGTTTGTACAAAGCAACAAAATATGCTGGGCCTCGAGACCCTTAAGGGTAGAAGCGACGTAGCTGAGAGATGTTCCACGCGTTCGCCAGGATTCTGCCTCGATCGTCGTAGAGCTTGTATGTCCCTGGCTTGAGCACCTCAGCTACGGTGTATGGGCCCTCCCATGGAGGGGTGAGCTTATGGCGCCCTCGATTGTCTTGCAGCCGTCGAAGCACGAGGTCCCCCACCGCCAGGTTCCTCTTGCGCACGTGCTTGTCGTGGTAGCGTCGAAGTGTTTGCTGGTAGCGCGCGGAGTTGATGAGCGTCACGTCTCGGGCCTCCTCGAGCTGGTCCTTGGCGTTGGCGAGCCTTTCATCGTTGGTTTGCTCGTTGTAGGCTCGAAGTCGAGGGGAGCCGCATTCGTGGTTCGTAGGCAAGACAGCCTCGGCGCCGTAGGTTAGGAAGAACGGAGTGAACCCGGTGGCTCGGTTCGGCGTAGTCCTGAGGCCCCACAGCACCGAGGGGAGCTCCGCAGCCCACCCTTTTCCGAAATTTTTGAGGGTCTTGAAGAGCCTCGGCTTTAGCCCATGGAGTATCATGCCGTTGGCGCGCTCGACCTCCCGTTGCATTGAGGGTATGCGACCGAGGCCCAGGTCACGCGAATGCTGTTGTCGTCGCAGAAGTTGGTGAACTTTTTGCCCGTGAATTGGGTGCCATTGTCGGTGATGATGGCGTTAGGCACCCCAAACCGGTACATGATGTTGGCGATGAACTCGACAGCCTTCTCGAAGGTTGGGTCGCCTATCGGCTTAGCCTCGATCCACTTGGTGAACTTGTCGATGGCCACGAGCACGTGTGAGTGCCCTCCACTTGTCTTTTTGAGGGGACCCACGAGGTCGAGCCCCCAAACGGCGAATGGCCAAGTAATTGGGATCATCTGCAGGGCATGTGCGGGTTGGTGCGTCTGCTTGGCGTAGAATTGACACCCGTTGTAACAGAACCGACCAATTTGCACCAGATTAAGCACTGAAAACCTCCGCTCTCGCAGAAATCATCGAGTACTTAAGCTCGTACAAACCCGGTAGTCCGGAAATCTCGAAGGATTTCAAATCATTCAACGTCATCCAGCCAAGATCGTACTAGTTCCACGAACATGCTCACGGGTTACATCACAGTTGCATAGAGTTCAAATTACATCGGAGTACGAAATAATATTACAAACCAAAGTTTGATAGAAGTAGCGGAAGCAACATAGTCTTTAAAACATAAGTTTGGATTGTTCATAAATACGGTGCCATCAGTTGACTGGGTCCACAAAAGCAACAGATGAGATAAGTGTTGACCATGCCCTTGGTCTACTCATCACCCGTTACTGGGTACAAGCAGTTCTCGCAGTAACCATAAAAGCACTGGCCATCTGCAACAACAAGGGAATAAACCCTGAGTACGAGAAGGTACTCAGCTAGACTTACCGTCATAAACCAAAAATAATGAGACTCCAAGGATCATGTAGGCTATATGAGTGGGGTTGGCTGTGGATACTCCTTTGCATGAAAGCTTTAGTAATAAAACTCAGTTTCAGATGTTGGCAATTGCTTTTAGTCATTAACTCTACCTTACTAGATTTGCACCTGTACTAAACAAGCACTTGCTAATTAATCAATCAAGAGTGACTATTTCATCAATAGCCTTTCAGATTCCATAACCATTTTAGTTCCATAAGTTCTACGGGAGATGATCTAAAGTCAACTGCTCACTGTCCAGGAGCGATGGCGATTATAATCGATTCCTACCCAGCTGGGGATAAAATGTCTCACACTCGCCCGGCACATTCCGGCTACGGCAGTCGTAAGCTACCAGTCAGGAGATTCGAGAACACAAAGCACGGGACGACCATGGGCCCTTCTACACCGGGGGTTATCTCAGTGCCAGGTCGCTCAATCTATAACTGCCCACGGTCATGCCAGGTCGATCAGGCCCTGCCTGCCCTCGGACCACGCCAGGTCGATCAGAATAGTTGCCCACGGTACAGCTGAGGCCCTGGGTGTTAGGCGTCAACATCTTCATTTCCGGCTCGAATAACCTTACTCGGCTTCACGGGAGGTACTCAGACCAACGCCGTTAAGTGATCGACGCGTTCAATTTGACTGAAGGGACATTCCCGGACGGGTCCTAGGCGACACAGACGGGAGACTACTAGCACACAGAACCCATGTTCTGCTGCTCTTACATCCCGCCTCCGTCTCAAATTAATTATCACATGGTTATCTCATGATAGCACAGGCTAAACATGATCAGTATCCACCTATTGCGGGAGACAGGGAATCACCCGACTTTTACCGATCTAAGCAGGGCTAAGCATATAACGAGCCTAGACCTAAACAGGGATATCAAGATATATTGCAAGTGGACAAGGATAAGTAATAATGCATCAACGGTAGCAATCAACTCCTATAACCTAATGCATCATTCATCATCAGGTTAATTAGAAAACATTTGCAAACCGTAGGAGTTAGAATGCTCCGGGGCTTGCCTTTCTCAAAGTCCGACGGACGGTGATCGCGGCACTCGGGTAGCTCGTCGGCGTCGGTCCCTCCGGCTTCTTCTGTCAGGTTCTCCTCCGGACTGGGCTCTTCCAGTAACGACTGGGTCTGGATCTCCTCCGCTGATCCTGTATGATGCATAGTGCGCATGAATAGGATGAATGCACATAGAAGGCATATGTGATGCACATGATCAACAACAATCAGGGGATAAGCACATGTCATCTACTGCATTCTCTTCAACAAGGTAGTCAATATCATCCCACTATTTAACCTAACATAGTCAATTGATTAAGCTATGTTGTCACCACCTCAAAGTTTACTTAATGAGTTTATTACCCTCTAATTACTTGCTGAAATAAATCTATTTACACATGCTTTAAACAGCAACCTAACCTAGACAGCTTCAGAAAAATCTACAGAAATTACTGGGAGTTATCAACACCTAAACTAGATCCCTGTCCAAATCTCATCCCATTTGGACTTAAACTCCATTCTTTATGAAAAAGACAAATTCTATCATGGAAAGGTGCTTTGAACTACACACCCTAGCAAAAAGTGTCAAACAACAGATTTCTTATTTTTCTACTGAGCTTCCTAAGAGCAATGTGCTTAAATTCTCAGGTTCATATTCCTCATATTTTAATTACTACAAAATAAACAAGGAAACGACATTTAACCATTTTAAAAGCTACTGTCAAATTAATTCACAGAGCAACCTCATATTATATTTTTCTCTGAAACTACACATTCATACAAACCTAACAAAACTGGAATCACATTTTTCTGACTGATATATAATTAGTTATGCATTTTCCAAGTTATCAGCACTTTTCTAATGTAAATAAATCTACACATAAAAATATCACCAAGAATGCATTCAACAGTTTTCACTGATAGATCTAAACATGCTTGACCTAACAAAATTTGTTTCACAGCATTTGGACTTAAAATGAGCCTTGTATGAATTTTTGAAGCCATTACACAAATTCTGCAAAAGCAATTAAAAGAAAACTCAATCCTAACGTACGGACTCCCTTCTTGATTCGGCCGAGGCACAGACACATTTTACCGATTCGGCCGAGGCTAACATATTCAGCCGAGGCTTACTGACTCAACCGAGACTAACTCAACCGACTCGGTCGAGGCTCGAGGCGAAGGCTCGGCACACCCGGCGCGACTCAGCCGAGGCTCAGGCGCACTCGACCGATTCGGCCGAGGCTCAGACACATTTTACCGATTCGGCCGAGGCTAACCTATTCAGCCGAGGCTTACTGACTCAACCGAGACTAACTCAACCGACTCGGTCGAGGCTCGAGGCGAAGGCTCGGCGCATCCGTCTTTCCGAGGCCTACGGCACCCAAGCTCTTCCCTTTCTCTCTTTCTTACTGCCAGTCGGGGCCCGCTGGTCAAGGCGACCAAGCTTCCGAGGCCAAGCTCGGCACGTTACCGCGCGAGGCCAGGCTCGGCAGTCAACGGCGGAGTTTGGCGCCGTGGTCGTTGACCGGCCCTAGCTCGTCGACGGCGACGCTTCCGGTGACACTGAGACCATCACTGGATGCGGGTTTGCGAGGCGAACATGACTAACCGACTTGCTAAGCCAGAGGGATACCGGAGCAAGCTCGACGGCGGCCATGGCGGAGCGGCGGCTCTGCGACTCGGCGGCGGAACTCTTCCCGGCGGCTTGCGACTCGGCGAGGTTAGCACTAGCCTAAGCAAGACCTAAGCGACCTATTGGAGCAACTCTCGGGCTTCGGCATCCTCGGCATTGCTCGGAGCTATGCACGGCGGCGGTCCATGGCGGACACGGCGACGACACGGCTTGGTTCCGGCTGAAACACGGCGAAAGAGAGGTCTCCAACTAACTCTAAGCTACTACGGAGGTAGAGAAGACTAGAACATGGCTCGGCTTGGGATAGCTTGGCCGGAGATGACCGGTCCACATGAAGGTCACGGTGGCGGCCATGGCGGGAGCTTGCGGATGGCATCCGCTGTTCCGGCGGCTAGAGAGGGAGAGAGGGGAAACCAACCCTTGCCGGAGAAAGAGGAGGTCAAGGCGGAGAAACTGGCGGGAGGAATCGAACGGCGGTGAGCGGTGGAGCGAGTAATCGCTCGCCGAAGTTCGGCGGGCGGCGGCGGCGCGGAGCTCTGGTGAAGATGGAGTGGAGTGGAGCGAGGGAGAGAGTGAGCAATGGAATGCTCCTCTGGTTGCAAGCACGGGGCGGAGCGAAGGCAAAAGGAACGAAGTGCTAGGTGCATTGCACCTGGCCGGTTCCCGTCGGGGGAACTCCCGACCGGACGCGGCGGCGTCAGGCGTCGCGCGACACGCGACGGGCGAGGACGCGGTGCATGGAGCGACGTGGCGAGTTCGGGCGCAAACCACGGGCGGCGAAGTCGGTGGTTTGGCCGGCCGGCGAGGCGGTCTCGCGGCTGCGGGCGGATTCTGCCGGCGCGGAGGGAGCGGCGTCCGCGAAGGAGAAGAAGGAGAGACTGACAAGCGGGGTCCACTGGGGTTAAACTAATGAAGTTTGGTTAAAAACTTTGATGCTCTATAACTCCTAAACTATGCCGAATTAGGAAAAGGTCCTAAAAGCAAAGTTGCTTAGAATTTTGTAAGGAACAAATCATCTTTAAGGCTCAAGTCCAAATTCTGTTGTTTAAAAGAAATTTAGTGCTAAACCATTTTTCTAATGCAAGAAATCATAATTTAACAGCTTTTTCTGAGAAAGTGCTGTAAAGCAAAGTTGTTCCCTTCATCAAGATCTACAACTTTGTTATAAGACACTTGGTCAGAAACAGAAAGCAAACAAGGTTACACTAGAGACCCAACAAGGACTTAAGCACTTCAACAAACATATGCACATGAAATGATGAGATGCTATGCTCATGCCATGCCAAATTATGCATTTAGGGATTGCTTAACACCGAGGTGTTACAGCCCTCCCCTCCTTGAAAGAAATCTCGTCCCGAGATTTGGGTTACGAACCATTTCTTATAAAAGTGTGGGTATACTTCCTTTAGATAGTCATCCGTCTCCTAGGTAGCATCCCGGTCATCTTGCTCACTCCAAGATACCTTATATTGCTTCATGATTCTTCCACGGGTCGCTCTTTCTTTTTCATCGAGCACTCGACATGGTGTAATTGAGTAAGTGAGATCAGATTGCAATTTGATACGAGCGGGTTGTACCTCTTCTTCTGGTACTCGAAGACATTTCTTCAGTTGAGAGACATGGAACACTGGAAAAATAGCCTTCAAATGCTCTGGCAATTGCAGTTGATAAGCCACTTCTCCCTTCTTTTGCACAATTCTATAAGGTCCCACAAATCTTGGTGCTAACTTCCTCTTAACTCCAAAATGTTTTACACCCTTCATTGGTGAAACCTTCAAATAGACATAGTCACCAACATTGAACTCAAGTGGTTTCCTTCGTTTATCAGCATAGCTTTTCTGGCGAGATTGTGCAGACGCGATATGTTGCTGAATCGTTCTAACTTGTTCTTCTGCTTCTTTCACAAAGTCAATACCATAGTACCGACGTTCCCCTGGTTCTACCCAGTTTATCGGTGTCCTGCATCTTCTACCATACAGAGCTTCAAAAGGAGCCATCTGTATACTTTCTTGATAACTGTTGTTATAAGCAAACTCTGCTAATGGTTACCATTTTTCCCAAGAACCTTTTGCTGATAGAACACAGGCTCTTAACATATCCTCTAAAACTTGATTCACTCTCTCTGTCTGCCCTGATGTTTGCGGATGATAGGCTGAGCTTCGGACTAAATCCGTGCCTAACTCCTTCTGCAACTTTTCCCAAAATGGTGCAGTAAACTGTGCTCCGCGATCAGAGACTATAACCCTTGGTACACCGTGCAGTCGCACAATCTGACTTATGTAGATCTCTGCATAATCTGGGGCCTTATAGTTGGTCTTGACTGGAATGAAATGTGCGGTCTTTGTGAGACGATCCACAATTACCCAAATTGAATCATTACCCTTCTGAGTCGTGGGTAAACCAACGATAAAGTCCATACTCACTTCTTCCCACTTCCATTCAGGTATAGCTAATGGCTGAAGCATTCCAGCTGGTTTCAAATGAATAGCTTTTACTCGACAACACGTGTCACACCTTGCAACATAAGCAGCAATTTCTTTCTTCATTTTGGTCCACCAAAATCTCGGACGCAAATCTTGGTACATTTTTGTACTTCCAGGATGAATAGATAATTTGGACAAATGTGCTTCATCCATGATCTGATTCCTGAGTTCTCTATCCTTAGGCACCACTAATCGCTGGTTAAACCATAGAACTCCATTTTCGTCAACTCGAAAATGCTTATCGGCCTCTTTTTCATCCTTGAGCCTTTCCTTAATATGATAGATCCCCTTATCGGTTTTCTGGCCTTCTATAATTTGGTCAACTAACACATTGCGCAACTCTAAATCATGTAGCACTGCAGCATGTGTTAAGCTGAACTCATCTTCTGGTAGAATCTTCATAGCATTACAGTGTGATTTCCGGCTCAGAGCATCGGCCACAACATTCGCCTTGCCTGGATGATAGTGAATTTGAAGATTATAATCCTTAATCAATTCCAGCTATCTTCTTTGCCTCATATTCAATTCTGCTTGTGTGAAAATATATTTAAGACTCTTGTGGTCGGTGTACATATTGCAGACATTCCCAAGCAGATAGTGTCTCCAAATCTTCAAAGCATGTACAACGGCAGCTAATTCCAGATCGTCGGTCGGGTAATTCACTTCATGCTTTCGCAATTGCCGCGAAGCATAAGCAATCACTCTGCCTTCTTGCATGAGAACACAACCTAGGCCTACCTTTGACGCATCACAAAAGACATCAAAGGGTTTCTCAACATCCGGTTGAGCTAAAACAGGAGCAGTGGTCAACAGTTTCCGCAAGGTACGGAAAGCAGTTTCACACTTCTCTGTCCATTCAAATTTCTGATTCTTTTGCAACAAACTTGTCATTGGCTTTGCAATCTTGGAGAAATCGGGAGTAAAACGGCGGTAATATCCTGCTAAGCCGAGAAAACTCCGGATTTCACCAACTGAAGTCGGAGCTTTCCAGTCCATGACTTCTTGTACTTTACTAGGGTCTACTGAAATTCCTTCTTCTGACAGAATATGACCAAGAAATTGTACTTTCTTCATCCAAAACTCACACTTGCTGAATTTAGCATAAAGCTTGTGTTCCCTGAGTCTAGATAAGACAACCCTCAAATGTTCTCCATGATCTTCTGCATTTTCTGAGTAAACCAGAATATCGTCAATGAACACTACCACAAACTTGTCCAATTCTGGCATGAACACGGAGATCATCAAACTCATAAAATATGCCGGAGCATTGGTTAATCCAAAGGACATAACAAGATACTCATATAACCCGTATCTGGTTGAGAAAGCGGTCTTTGGAATATCCTGTGGTCTGATTCGAATCTGATGATACCCTGACCTTAGATCAATCTTAGAAAACACCTTGGCCCTTGATAACTGATCAAAAAGGATGTCTATCCTAGGTAACGGATACTTATTCTTAACAGTCACGGCATTGAGTGGACGATAATCCACACACATGCGCAAGGACTTATCCTTCTTTTTGACAAACAAAGCTGGGCAACCCCATTCTGATACACTAGGTTGAATGAATCCCTTGTCCAAGAGTTCCTTGATCTGGGTCTTGAGTTCTGCCAACTCATTGGGCGGCATTCGATACGGTCTCCTAGAGATTGGTGCAGTTCCTGGTAACAACTCTATCACAAACTCCACTGCTCTCTTTGGTGGTAACCCTGGTAACTCATCTGGAAAAACGTCCGGAAAATCCCTAACAACTGGAATTTTGGAGAGGTCTTCTATAGCAAAAGTACAAGATAAGTCAACAAGATCGGCACCTCGAGGAAGAGATACGCGAAGCTTGTTACCTGTCCGACTATCAGATAAGGTAAGAGTCCTGTTTGCAGTGTCTAACACCGCACTCCACCTGGTCATCCAACTCATGCCTAAGACTACATCCATACTTAGTCCCGGCAAAACTACTAGGTTGGCTCCAAATTTATGTCCTCCAATATCGATGGTCACATTACACACCATCTGTCTAGATAACACGCTACTCCCTACGGAGCTCACGCGAAACCCATAATCCATTTCAGAGATTTCTTGATTATGCTTTTGTGCAAATGCCTTGCTCATGAAAGAATGCGATGATCCAGTATCAAATAAAACAACTGCAGGATGATGGTTCACGAGACACATACCGGCAGTCACGGGCTCTCCTGCACGAGCTTCTTCAGCAGTCATGTTATGCAGACGCGCTGGGTAATTAGCCTGCTGCTTCTTGGGGTGTGGGCAATACCTTGCAAAGTGCCCATCTTGGTTGCAATTGAAGCACGGCCCTCGAACTATTGGCTTGGTCCCAGTTGAGCTGCCTTGTCCTGCTCGAGCCTGACTTGCTGCCACCTTGTATGGTCATTGACCACGCTGAGCTTGTTGCTGTCCTTTCTTCTGAGGCGGCCTGAAACGAGCCCCAGGCGCTGGTGGTCGGTATTGAGAACGTTGGGCTGGTGGTCCTCTAAACTGAGATGATCCAGATTCCAGGGTCCTCTTCCTAGCCTTGCTTGCAGTATGCTTATTGTTGTGATTCTCCTGGATCAGGCAGTCACTGATGAAGTCATTGAAAACTGTGCGGGATGAAGTACCCACTGATTTTCCCATCTTAGTATTCAGTCCTCTCTTAAAGCTAGCTATCTTCTTTGCATCGGTATCAACAAAGTCTGGTGCATAGCGAGATAAAGAGTTGAACAAGTGATGATACTCGGTCACTGATCGAGTTCCTTGTGTTAAGCTCATGAATTCAGCCATCTTCATCTGAGTCAAGCCTGGCGGAATATAGTGCCCGCGAACAGCTTCCGCGAACATTCTCCAAGTGACAGGTGTACGAGCTGGATAAGTGGTACGGTGATGTCCCCACCAAATTCCGGCTGGCCCCTGTAGCTGATGTGCAGCATACTCTGCCTTTAATTCTTCTGTAAGCCTGAGCAGTCGAAACTTCTGCTCTATTGTATGTAGCCATTTTTCCGCTTCTAGAGGTTCTGTGGCTTCCTTGAAAATTGGCGGCCTTGTGTCCAGAAAATCCTTGAACGAGCTGTACTGATTCGGCTCAGGGCGTTGATTGCTATGCGCCAAATTCTCTCGCAGAAGCGCCTCGATGTTGCGTTGGCTTCCCAAGAACTGAGCGAAGAGTTGCTCGGCTGTGGGTGGTGGAGGAGGTGGTGGATTGCGGTTCTCCCTGCTACCATCATTACCACCACTACCACCCGCTCCACTGCGAGTCATCGTCATCTGCATGTAGCGATAGCAATAATCATTAAACGACGTTGCCAAAATTGCGGAGAACAATAAACCATGCCAACAGAAATTATTCGGAAAACAAATTCACCAAACAATTACAGAGGCATAATAAATTTCGATCCACAACGCATCATCACATGATAAAAAGTGCTCATCACATAACATACAAAAGTCAACATAACATCCGTAGGTGCCCATGCATATGGGACTTTTAAAGGTTTTGCGCCATACGCACATAGGTCCAACACACATTCTTACATCCACATGTTACCCAAAAGATCAAGCGCTACGATATGAGATAAGACCACTACGCGCTAACACTAACTAGTCTACTCCCTACTGGCACCATCGTCGTCATCGTCGTTGTCATCATCATCACTCGAGATGTTCGAAGAACCACTGGACGAAGCATGAGAATCCGGGTCCTCCTGAGGAAGGATAGGGTTCCTCTCATTCTCACGGCGATGAATCTCCTCATGTAGGCGATCATTATAGTCCTGGAGATGATGAAGTTGCAGCTCCAAATCTCCCACCTGTAGCCTGAGAAGCCTGTTCTGCTCAGTCGCACGCATACCCTCGAGACAAACATTACGTAGCGACTCCTCAGTCTCGGCCATGATGGTGGATAAGAAGGTCGTCATACCCTGCTGGTCACTAAGCTGCTGTGCCGTCTCCTGCTCCCTCTGACGAGCCTGGTCTCTCTCAATGGTCAAGTGAGCTAGCTGAGTGGTAAGAAGGTCGACCTCTGTAGCATGCGCCTCCTGACCCTGGTGATGTGCAGCTATCTCCTCACTGAGGATGTGGTCCAGGTGGTCGTAGCTACGTGACAGACACCCGTAGGTAGCCATGAGTGCAGCCATCGCACTCCCAGCTGGCCCTGCACAGTGCTCACGCTCTGAAGAACTAGCCTCCAACACCGTAGCACCCAGCTGACGCCACACGGACTGGTACGGATCTGCTGTAGGAAAGACACCGGCTGTGGCCTGGGCAACTACCTCTGGATGATCCTCCATGATATCCCGAAGAACAGTGTACGCAACTTGGTTGGCTCCATCCCAAGGAGTCCTGCCCTGAAGAGCAAACACTCTGCGGCACCACACATGATCCTGCGGATCACGGCTGGGCACGTCCACCTCAACTGTGTACATGTAGCGATCCTCTGAAAACTGAACTCGATGCCACTCATACTGCGGCTCCTGGCCCTCCTGGTATCCGACTAAGTGCAGCACCCTCCACAAAAGAGTAGGCATGACGAACTCCTCCAAAAAATCCTCGGATCCCTCCTCGGTCCAAGGACCCAGCATGTAATTGGGCTTCCTGCCTCCAGTCGACTTGCGGGCGGTACGCTTAGTGCGAGCCATCTGAAAGAAGTGTATCCACATAGTTTTTAATTAGTTGAGAACAACTTTTATTTAAGATCGGGACGGATAACATAAGGAAGGAAGTAAATTAATGCAAGATTATATGATCATGATGCATGAGCGTAGCATACGTCCTCACTGCCTAACAATCTAACGGCTAGACGGTGGCATACAACGTTCACTCATAGCGTTAACTAGCGTACTACACGTTCGCAAGTTAGTGTACCTGCAGAAAGTTCATTTCAGCCCACAATATGAATATCATGCATTGCTGAAACTTAAATCTAATACTGGCTTAGGTGCACACCCAGTATACACGTAAGCAGTATATGCACCCATCAGAGAAGTATTACTCCCGCAATTAATACTTTCACATATACTTGTGTGCAACAGGTATACATGTCAGCATCATTCAAGCACTCCCCTAGATTGGCGGTTGTCCAATCTTGCTCTCACAACTCACTTATTACCTTGGCGTAGAGGCGATTGATCCATACATTACTATTCCGAGAAATAGCACCCATACAATTTCACCCTTGCCGTATGGGCGACAGAAATAACAGAATTTAAATATGATGCACAACCCCCAAGTTAGTACTTAAATAGCCACCTAAATTCCTACTGGGCATAAGGACTCGGTCACTGGCACACCTTAACTTTAATCCTTAAGATTTTCCAAATCCTAATATAACTATAAGTTGGCAAATACAGCTTTATCCTTTATAAAATATTGTTTTTAAATACACCCATGAACAGTAACGCAGAACTTGCTCCGATGCCAGCTGTAACAGAACCGACCAATTTGCACCAGATTAAGCACTGAAAACCTCCGCTCTCGCAGAAATCATCGAGTACTTAAGCTCGTACAAACCCGGTAGTCCGGAAATCTCGAAGGATTTCAAATCATTCAACGTCATCCAGCCAAGATCGTACTAGTTCCACGAACATGCTCACGGGTTACATCACAGTTGCATAGAGTTCAAATTACATCAGAGTACGAAATAATATTACAAACCATAGTTTGATAGAAGTAGCGGAAGCAACATAGTCTTTAAAACATAAGTTTGGATTGTTCATAAATACGGTGCCATCAGTTGACTGGGTCCACAAAAGCAACAGATGAGATAAGTGTTGACCATGCCCTTGGTCTAGTCATCACCCGTTACTGGGTACAAGCAGTTCTCGCAGTAACCATAAAAGCACTGGCCATCTGCAACAACAAGGGAATAAACCCTGAGTACGAGAAGGTACTCAGCTAGACTTACCCGTCATAAACCAAAAATAATGAGACTCCAAGGATCATGTAGGCTATATGAGTGGGGTTGGCTGTGCATACTCCTTTGCATGAAAGCTTTAGTAATAAAACTCAGTTTCAGATGTTGGCAATTGCTTTTAGTCATTAACTCTACCTTACTAGATTTGCACCTGTACTAAACAAGCACTTGCTAATTAATCAATCAAGAGTGACTATTTCATCAATAGCCTTTCAGATTCCATAACCATTTTAGTTCCATAAGTTCTACGGGAGATGATCTAAAGTCAACTGCTCACTGTCCAGGAGCGATGGCGATTATAATCGATTCCTACCCAGCTAGGGATAAAATGTCTCACACTCGCCCGGCACATTCCGGCTACGGCAGTCGTAAGCTACCAGTCAGGAGATTCGAGAACACAAAGCGCGGGACGGCCATGGGCCCTTCTACACCGGGGGTTATCTCAGTGCCAGGTCGCTCAATCTATAACTGCCCACGGTCATGCCAGGTCGATCAGGCCCTGCCTGCCCTCGGACCACGCCAGGTCGATCAGAATAGTTGCCCACGGTACAACTGAGGCCCTGGGTGTTAGGCGTCAACATCTCCATCTCCAGCTCGAATAACCTTACTCGGCTTCACGGGAGGTACTCAGACCAACTCCGTTAAGTGATCGACGCGTTCAATTTGACTGAAGGGACATTCCCGAACGGGTCCTAGGCGACACAGACGGGAGACTACTAGCACACAGAACCCATGTTCTGCTGCTCTTACATCCCGCCTCCGTCTCAAATTAATTATCACATGGTTATCTCATGATAGCACAGGCTAAACATGATCAGTATCCACCTATTGCGGGAGACAGGGAATCACCCGACTTTTACCGATCTAAGCAGGGCTAAGCATATAACGAGCCTAGACCTAAACAGGGATATCAAGATATATTGCAGGTGGACAAGGATAAGTAATAATGCATCAACGGTAGCAATCAACTCCTATAACCTAATGCATCATTCATCATCAGGTTAATTAGAAAACATTTGCAAACCGTAGGAGTTAGAATGCTCCGGGGCTTGCCTTTCTCAAAGTCCGACGGACGGTGATCGCGGCACTCGGGTAGCTCGTCGGCGTCGGTCCCTCCGGCTTCTTCTGTCAGGTTCTCCTCCGGACTGGGCTCTTCCAGTAACGACTGGGTCTGGATCTCCTCCGCTGATCCTGTATGATGCATAGTGCGCATGAATAGGATGAATGCACATAGAAGGCATATGTGATGCACATGATCAACAGCAATCAGGGGATAAGCACATGTCATCTACTGCATTCTCTTCAACAAGGTAGTCAATATCATCCCACTATTTAACCTAACATAGTCAATTGATTAAGCTATGTTGTCACCATCTCAAAGTTTACTTAATGAGTTTATTACCCTCTAATTACTTGCTGAAATAAATCTATTTACACATGCTTTAAACAGCAACCTAACCTAGACAGCTTCAGAAAAATCTACAGAAATTACTGGGAGTTATCAACACCTAAACTAGATCCCTTTCCAAATCTCATCCCATTTGGACTTAAACTCCATTCTTTATGAAAAAGACAAATTCTATCATGGAAAGGTGCTTTGAACTACACACCCTAGCAAAAAGTGTCAAACAACAGATTTCTTATTTTTCTACTGAGCTTCCTAGTACAAGAGCAATGTGCTTAAATTCTCAGGTTCATATTCCTCATATTTTAATTACTACAAAATAAACAAGGAAACGACATTTAACCATTTTAAAAGCTACTGTCAAATTAATTCACAGAGCAACCTCATATTATATTTTTCTCTGAAACTACACATTCATACAAACCTAACAAAACTGGAATCACATTTTTCTGACTGATATATAATTAGTTATGCATTTTCCAAGTTATCAGCACTTTTCTAATGTAAATAAATCTACACATAAAAATATCACCAAGAATGCATTCAACAGTTTTCACTGATAGATCTAAACATGCTTGACCTAACAAAATTTGTTTCACAGCATTTGGACTTAAAATGAGCCTTGTATGAATTTTTGAAGCCATTACACAAATTCTGCAAAAGCAATTAAAAGAAAACTCAATCCTAACGTACGGACTCCCTTCTTGATTCGGCCGAGGCACAGACACATTTTACCGATTCGGCCGAGGCTAACCTATTCAGCCGAGGCTTACTGACTCAACCGAGACTAACTCAACCGACTCGGTCGAGGCTCGAGGCGAAGGCTCGGCACACCCGGCGTGACTCAGCCGAGGCTCAGGCGCACTCGACCGATTCGGCCGAGGCTCAGACACATTTTACCGATTCGGCCGAGGCTAACCTATTCAGCCGAGGCTTACTGACTCAACCGAGACTAACTCAACCGACTCGGTCGAGGCTCGAGGCGAAGGCTCGGCGCATCCGTCTTTCCGAGGCCTACGGCACCCAAGCTCTTCCCTTTCTCTCTTTCTTACTGCCAGTCGGGGCCCGCTGGTCAGGGCGACCAAGCTTCCGAGGCCAAGCTCGGCACGTTACCACGCGAGGCCAGGCTCGGCAGTCAACGGCGGAGTTTGGCGCCGTGGTCGTTGACCGGCCCTAGCTCGTCGACGGCGACGCTTCCGGTGACACTGAGACCATCACTGGATGCGGGTTTGCGAGGCGAACACGACTAACCGACTTGCTAAGCCAGAGGGATACCGGAGCAAGCTCGACGGCGGCCATGGTGGAGCGGCGGCTCTGCGACTCGGCGGCGGAACTCTTCCCGGCGGCTTGCGACTCGGCGAGGTTAGCACTAGCCTAAGCAAGACCTAAGCGACCTATTGGAGCAACTCTCGGGCTTCGGCATCCCCGGCATTGCTCGGAGCTATGCACGACGGCGGTCCATGGCGGACACGGCGACGACACGGCTTGGTTCCGGCTGAAACACGGCGAAAGAGAGGTCTCCAACTAACTCTAAGCTACTACGGAGGTAGAGAAGACTAGAACATGGCTCGGCTTGGGATAGCTTGGTCGGAGATGACCGGTCCACATGAAGGTCACGGTGGCGGCCATGGCGGGAGCTTGCGGATGGCATCCGCTGTTCCGGCGGCTAGAGAGGGAGAGAGGGGAAACCAACCCTTGCCGGAGAAAGAGGAGGTCAAGGCGGAGAAACTGGCGGGAGGAATCGAACGGCGGTGAGCGGTGGAGCGAGTAATCGCTCGCCGGAGTTCGGCGGGCGGGCGGCGGCGCGGAGCTCTGGTGAAGATGGAGTGGAGTGGAGCGAGGGAGAGAGTGAGCAATGGAATGCTCCTCTGGTTGCAATTACGGGGCGGAGCGAAGGCAAAAGGAACGAAGTGCTAGGTGCATTGCACCTGGCCGGTTCCCGTCGGGGGAACTCCCGACCGGACGCGGCGGCGTCAGGCGTCGCGCGACACGCGACGGGCGAGGACGCGGTGCATGGAGCGACGTGGCGAGTTCGGGCGCAAACCACGGGCGGCGAAGTCGGTGGTTTGGCCGGCCGGCGAGGTGGTCTCGCGGCTGCGGGCGGATTCTGCCGGCGCGGAGGGAGCGGCGTCCGCGAAGGAGAAGAAGGAGAGACTGACAAGCGGGGTCCACTGGGGTTAAACTAATGAAGTTTGGTTAAAAACTTTGATGCTCTATAACTCCTAAACTAAGCCGAATTAGGAAAAGGTCCTAAAAGCAAAGTTGCTTAGAATTTTGTAAGGAACAAATCATCTTTAAGGCTCAAGTCCAAATTCTGTTGTTTAAAAGAAATTTAGTGCTAAACCATTTTTCTAATGCAAGAAATCATAATTTAACAGCTTTTTCTGAGAAAGTGCTGTAAAGCAAAGTTGTTCCCTTCATCAAGATCTACAACTTTGTTATAAGGCACTTGGTCAGAAACAGAAAGCAAACAAGGTTACACTAGAGACCCAACAAGGACTTAAGCACTTCAACAAACATATGCACATGAAATGATGAGATGCTATGCTCATGCCATGCCAAATTATGCATTTAGGGATTGCTTAACACCGGGGTGTTACACCCGTGGCATGCTCGAACCAAGCGCTTGGCGTCTCCAATGGCGGTCGACCAATAGAAGCCTTGACGGAAGGCGTTCCCAACCAGGGTCCTTGGTGCTGCGTGGTGGCCGCAAGCCCCCGAGTGCATGTCGTCGAGGAGCTTGCGTCCTTCCTCGAGGGGGATGCAGCGCTGAAGGATCCCGGTCGGGCTTCGTCGGTACAGCTCTCGTTCGTCGCCGTAGATGACGTAGGTCTTGGCCCTTCGAGCGATGCGTCGGGCCTCCGTCTTGTCTTCTGGTAGCACGCCTTGCGTCAGGTAGTCGAGGAATGGCGTCCGCCAGTCGAGGGGTCGTGATGAAGAAGAGGCGGGTGCGTCGATCTGCATCGCCTCAGCGGATGTCAAGGGGTCATTTCCGAGGGGTGGCGTTGAAGGTCGAGCCCCTGTGTCTAGCTCAAGGGGTGGCGTCGAGGGGCCAGCCCCCGGGCCGATTTTGACGGATGGCTCGAAAACGTCCCTCGAGAAGACGTCTGGCGGAACCGTGCCGCGCATGGACGCCAACTTTGCCAGCTCGTCCGCGGCCTCATTGTACTTTCGAGCTATGTGGTTAAGCTCGAGGCCGTAGAACTTATCTTCTAGCTTGCGCACCTCCCCGCAGTACGCTTCCATCCTGGGATCGATGCAGCTCGAGGCCTTCATGACCTGGTTGACAACGAGCTGCGAGTCCCCTCGAACGTCGAGGCATCGAACCCCGAGCTCGAGGGCGATGCGCAGCCCATTGACGAGGGCCTCGTACTCGGCGACGTTGTTGGAGGCAGGGAAGTGCAAGCGTAGCAGGTAGCGCATGTGGACTCCGAGGGGTGAGATGAAGAGCAGGCCTGCGCCTGCCTCCGTCTTCATGAGGGATCTGTCGAAGTACATGGTCCAGAGCTCGGCTTGAATCTGCGCCGGTGGGAGCTGAGTGTCGGTCCATTCAGCAACGAAGTCTGCCAACGCCTGCGACTTGATGGTTTTTCGCGGGGCGTAGGTGATGGTCTCCCCCATTAGCTCGGCGGACCACTTGGCGATGCGCCCCGTGGCCTCCCGATTGTTGATGATCTCACCGAGGGGAAAGGACGACACCACCGTTACGGGATGAGCGAGGAAGTAGTGCTGGAGCTTGCGCCTTGTGATGATGATGCCGTAGAGCAGTTTCTAGATGTGCGGGTACCGGACCCTGGCCTCGGAGAGCACCTCACTGGTGAAGTACACCGGTCGTTGGACCGGCAACGCATGACCCTCCTCGTTTCTCTCGACGGCTATGACCGCGCTGACCACCTGAGTGGTTGCGGCCACATAGAGGAGGAGGGGCTCGGGGCGATCGTCACCCTCGGCCGATCGCGGTGGCACGAGGATTGGCGCGGAAGTCAGCAACCCTTCAACTTGGTTAAGGCCTCCTCGGCTTCGACGGTCCACACAAAGTGTTCCGTCTTCTTCAGCAGGCGGTAGAGGGGTAGCGCTTTTTCCCCTAGCCTCGAGATGAATCTGCTGAGAGCGGCTAGGCAGCCTGTCACTTTCTGTACACCCTTGAGGTCTCAAAGTGGGCCCATCCTTGTGACGGCTGAGATTTTTTCGGGGTTGGCCTCGATCCCCCGTTGTGAGACAATGTAGCCAAGTAGCATGCCCCGAGGCACACCAAAGACACACTTCTCGGGGTTGAGCTTCACATTCTTGGCCCGGAGGCACTCGAACGTGGTCTCGAGGTCGCTGATGAGGTCCCCGACTTTCTTGGTTTTAACCACGATGTCATCGACGTAGGCCTCGACAGTTTTGCCTATGTGTTCGCCAAAGATATGCTGCATGCAACGTTGGTACGTTGCCCCGGCGTTTCGAAGGTCGAAGGGCATTGTAACGTAGCAATACATACCAAAAGGCGTAACAAAAGAGGTAGCGAGCTCGTCGGATTCTTTCATCCTAATCTGGTGGTAGCCGGAATACGCATCGAGAAACGAAAGTACTTCACACCCCGCAGTGGAATCGACAATCTGATCAATTCTAGGTAAAGGAAATGGAACTTTTGGACAAGCTTTATTCAGACCAGTGTAGTCTACACACATCCGCATTTTTCCATTCTTTTTCCTAACTAGTACAGGGTTAGCTAGCCACTCTGGGTGAAATACCTCCTTGATGAACCCGGCCGCCAAAAGCTTGTGCACCTCCTCGCCGATGATCCTGCGCTTCTCCTCGTCGAAGCGGCGCAGGCGTTGCTTCACCGGTCTGGACCCGGCCTGGATCTCCAAGGCGTGCTCAGCGACTTCCCTCGGTATGCCCGGCATGTCCGAGGGTCCCCACGCAAACATGTCGATGTTTGCGCGGAGAAAGTCGATGAGCACTGCTTCCTATTTAGGCTCGAGGCTGGCACTGACGGTCAGCGTCTTGCCATTGGTCGAGGTCGGGTCGATGGGTATCTGCTTGGTGTGCTCTGCCGGCTCGAAGGTGCCAGCGTGGCGTTTTACTTCAGGGGCCCCCTGGGTGGCCAGGGCGGCTAGGGCCTCGAGCGAGTCGAGCTGGACGTTTGCGTCCCCACGCTCGACGCACTCCACGTCGCAGTGGTACGCGTGCTCGTAGGGTGTGTCGACGGTGATGACCCCCTTTGGCCCCGACATTTTGAGCTTCAAGTACGTGTAGTTGGGAACCGCCATGAACTTGGCGTAGCCTGGCCGACCGATGATGGCGTGGTAGGTCCCTTGGAATCCAACCACCTCGAAGGTGAGTGTCTCCTGGCGGAAGTTAGCCGGCGTGCCAAAGCAAACCGGCAGGTCGATGCGCCCGAGGGGGTGGGCCTTCTTCCCTGGTACGATTCCGTGGAACCCCCCGACGCTGGGTCGGAGCTGGCCCTCTGAAATCCCCAGGAGGTCGAGGGTCTCGAGGTATATGATGTTGAGGCTCGAGCCCCCATCCATCAACACCTTGGAGAACCGTACGTCGACGATGACGGGGTCGACGACGAGGGGGTACGCCCCCGGGTTTATGACACGGTCCGGATGGTCGTCACGGTCGAACGTGATCGGCGCATCAGACCAGTCAAGGTACCGGGGGGCGTCGTGGCCGAGTGCAAAGATCTCCCGGCGCTCCTTCTTTCTTTCTCGAGCTGAGAGCCCGACGGTCGGCCCCCCGTAGATCATGTAGCAGTCGCGCACCGGTGGGAAGTTGCCGTCCGTGTCCCCACCACCGCGCCGATTGTTATCCTTGCCCTTAGGCGTGTCCTCTTTCTTATCGCCGAGCTTGGAGTAGTAGCCTTTCAGCAGTCGGCAGTCCTTTAACTTGTGATTTACGGGGCCCCTGTGATAAGTGCAGGGGTCCTCGAGCATCTGGTCGAAAACAGCCCCGTCAGGGGGGCCTCGGGGCTTCTTAGGCTCGAGGGCGCCTGCGAGCACCTCTTCGTCGCCGTCCTCATTGGCGTCGCGCTTTGCCTTCTGACCTTTGCGTTTGTTCTTCTTCTTTTTGTTGCTGTTATTGTTGTCGTTCTTGGCATCGTTGCCCTTGTTCGAGCCCTCCGGCGCGGTCACCGCCTTACCTTTGTCCGTGGAACGGCCAAAGAAGGCCCCCACTGCCTCGTCGCCTGAGGCGAAGCTGGTGACGCGATCCATCAGGTCCTCGACCGTCCTAGGACGGTAGCGTCCTAGCTCATGAACTAGCTCTTGGCACGTCGTGCCCACGAGGAACGCTGAGATGACGTCCTCATCAGGCACGTGGGGGAGCTCGAGGCGCTGCTTCGAGAACCGCCGAGCAAAGTCGCGGAGGGGCTCGTCCACTGCCTGCCTGCAATGCCGTAGGTCCCAGGGGTTGCCTGGGCGCACGCAAGTCCCCTTGAAATTCCCGTCGAAGACCCTGACTAGGTCGGCCCAGTCATCGATCCGATCCGGCGGGAGCCCCTCGAGCCACCGGCGGGCGGTGTCCGAGAGGTACAGTGGGAGTTGACGTATGATCACGCGGTCGTCGTTCTTCGCTCCGCCCAGTTGGCAGCCTAGGCGGAAGTCCGAGAGCCAGAGCTTGGGCTCGACCTCCCCGTCATACTTCACGATGTTGGTCGGCGGTCGGAAGCGGTCGGGGAGGGTTGAGCTGCAGATGGCCCGGCTGAAGACTCTGGGGCCCGGGGGCTCGAGGACTTGCCGGTCCTCGTCGCTGTCGTAGCGCCCCCCCCCCGATGGGCGCTATAGCCACGCTCCTGGGCCCCCTTGTCCTTGCGCCGTCGGTTGATGTCGTTGCGGGCGTCATTGGGATCTCGAGGTGGCCGGTTGTCGATGATCCGTTCGCGGACTGGCCTAGCTCGAGAGGCGTCCGGCTGGTGGACGGATGCCTCGCGCTCGTTGTGGGGCGTGTCCGCCGGCTTCCCCGAGGCTGCTCCGCACCGGCGTGACGCCGAGCTCTCGGCCTGCTGCACAGCGGCTGTCTCAAGGAGGTTCTTCATTTCCCCAAGCATGCGCCTGGCGTCAGGGTTGGAGACGGCGGGTAGATCACGGAGCATCATCGCCGCCACCACGACGTTCTGCCCGGCTCGCGGGAAGCATACCTCGGGACGTGTTGGTGCCCCGTCCTCGAGGATCCGCCGGTGGACCTCTCGAGCCCGACCTCGAGCTCCGGCTCCTCAGGGCTGGGGTGGTTCCTGCATCAGAGTTTGCCGGAGCTGCAGCAGGTGTCGCCGTTCTTCCTCGGCCTTGGTGATTGCCTCCTGCACCTGCGCGAGTTGCGCCGCCCGACCGTCGTCATGCTGAGGCGGTGCAGCCGGTGCTGGAGGTTCGTTCCTCCCCTGAACACGTGATCCGCCTGCCGCGGCCACGTCGCTGGGGCCCTCTAGATCGAGCGCCGGCCTGCCGTCGTCGCCCTCGTCCTCGGTATCGCATACGACCCCCTCGAGTTGGAAGCACTCCCTGGTGGGATCCCAGAAGTCGGGGTCGTGGTAGTCGTATTCATCGGAGTCGGAGCTGTTGACGGCGTGCCGCCTTGGCCGATGCTGGGACCACAGCTCGCGGTACCATTCTCCGACGGTGGCTCGCCGGGGTGGCTCGATGGCTCGCGAGAAGCCGCGTTCGACGTACGCGGGGTGGATGATCTCCAGGTTGGCCATGGCCTGCAGTAGCATGCCCGGGCGCTCCTCTTGGCCTGCCGGCGGTCGGTCCCGACGGCGCTCGTTGAGCTGGCGGGCGTAGGCTGCTGCGGAGCTGTCGAGGCCGAACGGGAACCGCCGGCGTCGAGCGCGGTACACCCCGTGCGGGAGGAGGCTGGGTGGCGTCGACGGTGCATGGCTCGGAGGCCTCTGGCCTGGCTTCTGGTCCGTGCGCATGATGAACGCGAAGTCGCTGGGCGGGCGCGGGCGCGCCCTGGAAGTCTCCGGCCGTGCACCGGGCAGGCTTCGCCTCGGGAACTCCGCGCCGGCCACGGGGAAGTGGGTGTGCGCCGCTGGCACTGCCTGTGCCTGGCGACGATGGTGACGACGGCGCCGCTCACAGGGTGGCGACGCGTGGTGGTGTGGGCGACGTGCCACGCTCCTCGCACGGGGTGGCGTGACACGCCCTCCACTCGGGCCCTCCGTGGAGAGCAAGGTCAGCTCGTTGCCGTTGTCGGTGGCCAGGAACTCGAGGCTCCTGAACCAGATGACGGCACCGGCAGAGAACGAAGGAGTCGAAGCAGCCATCCAGGAAACAGCGAGAAACCGACTCGACACGCGAAGCCCCCTACCTGGCGCGTCAACTGTCGGTGTTTCGAACCCGGGGGTATGGCACCAACGAGTAATGTGATCGCGTGCTCTCTTCCTAGATGGTGATGCAAGATGACACAAGGATTTATCCTGGTTCGGGCAAAGAAGGCCCTACGTCTAGCGGGGGTGGAGGTTCTTGTATTACTTGCACCTAAGTGCTTGTACAGGGGCGAATACAAGCTCAATGAGCGTGGACCGGAGTCCGGATTCGAGTGTGTACGTGTGTGGACTTGTGTGTTGTCTATCGGAGTTGTGTAACCGTGGACTCGCGTCCTGTCCTCCTCGCGCGAAGGGCCCTGGCGTCCCCTTTTACAGAGCAAGGGGAGGCCAGGGTTACACAAGGATATTACAGGTGTCGGGGCGTACGATGCCCAATATGGAGAGGGGGTAGGAACCCTGTCTTGTCGGGGCCACTGGAGGCGACGTGGGCGTTGCTGTTGAGGCGTCCTTGGGGCGTGGCCTCCATCCCGGGCGCGGACGTGATGACGTGACGATGTAGAAGCCGTACAGCACCCATTCCGGCACGTACAGGACACAGCGGGGTCCCTCCGGATCTTGGGGTACCTGTCTTCCGATAGCGTGAAAGCAGTTAGGGCTCGAGGGGCGCGGAGCCGGCCTCGAGGTGGCGCCTACGGGGGGCTCGAGCCCCCGCAGGTATGGACAAGTCCCGTGGAAATTGATTGAGCAGTGGGCATCCGGGCCTCGAGACGTGGCTTGGACGTGCAACAACGTAGGGTATGGGTTAACAGTGCCGTACTGGCGCCCTTTTGCCCATGCTTGTGGTGAAAACGAGACTTGACTCTGCCCTGGTTACTGTGGTACACGTCGGACTGCAGAGGACGTGACTGGAGTAGGTGGATGTATTAAATGGGCGGTATGGGGCTGTCATCCGATGCCTGCGCCGCTCGAGGGAAGCATAAGCGCCTCGAGGGATAGGCTGCTGTGCCAGAGAGGCTCGAGGTCCCCTGCGTGGGGTCTCGAGGTATGGCGTTCGACTGTGGGGGGCTCGAGCCCCAAATGCCAGTACTCGAGGTTTTAGTGGGGCGCTCGCCCGGGGCCTGGCTTTGGAGGGCTCGGGCGAGATGGAGAACGGGCGTCAGCCCGAGGCCTGGCTCGGTGAACTCGGGCGAGACGGAGAGCGCGCGTTCGCCCGAGGCCTGGCTTGGCAGGCCAGCGTTGTGGGCCTCGAGGGGTTGGTCTCTTTAAGGGGTTAGACTAGTTGGGTTTGTTATTTACTGGCGTTCTAGGTTTAACCTTTTAGTTTACGTTGATTGGGGGTACCCCTTTTGTGGACCCCCGACACTACTGGAGAAACGGCCTTTAGCCCCGGTTGGGAAGGGCCTTTAGCCCCGGTTTTCCCAACCGGGGCTACCAATCCGGGACTAAAGGTCGAACCCTTTAGTCTCGGGTGCTCCCAACCGGGGTTAAAGGTTTCTACGAGAAAAAATAAATGTGCATCTGTGAGATTCGAACTCAGCACCTCTCGCCTCAGGCACGCTTACCAACTAAGCTACACAACCCACGTGATGTAGTTCTGGACGTTTTCCTTTTGAATCCACTCGGGAAGGACCTTTAGTCCCGGTTGGTAACACCAACTGGGACTGGTCCAGGACCTTAGTCCGGGTTAGTAATACCAACCGGGGCTAAAGATTCACCTTTAGCCCCGGTTGCCGGGACTAAAGGTCTTTAGCTCCGGACACAATTTTTGGCCGAGACTAAAGCTCAATTGATAGATCGTCCAAAGGCCTGTTCTCTACTAGTGAGTATCGAGTAGACGAAGTCGATTCCAACTGGACGAAGCCAATTCAATCTCTTCTTATTAGGCTATTTTCCTCCAGATGAAATCTGATCAACAAAGTAACCGTCGATTGAGTACGATGAAGTCGTTTCCACTGCAGTCTATGAAGCCCTTTTATGGAATCTAGTCAATGATGTCGAATTTGATCCAATCTTTATCTGATACTCGGATGATGCCGTTGTATTTATCTTCATGCGCCCAGTGGCGAGGTAGGTTGGCCCACGTCTCAAAAAAAAGAGGGAGGTTGGCCCACAAATTAGTCTGTGGGAGACTGGGAGCTATATATTTTGGGTCAAATTTTGGAGCGCTTCAAAAAAGTAGAGCTTTTCATTTAGATAAATCGGATGACTATAAAATAAAAAGAACCAATTGAAAGAATTTAGCGAGTATTTGGTTCAGGATGACAAGGGATGGGTTAGACCTACCCCTGTTTTGACGGATAGGTCGGACCAATTTCTTGTTTGGTTGGAGGGTAGATTTAGGGTTGGGTCGGACTAGTTTTTTATTTGATTGGAGTGCTAGGTTGATAAGAGTTGAGTCGTTGACACATGAGGCTCACATGTCATTGTTTGTGTAATCTTCTTTCTTGCCCTCCACCTGTCTCCTTTGGTTGCTCGCTATCCTAGGCTCCTATCCACCACTATGTCCTCGCTAGCGACCATGCCCTCCTTCGACGACCGTGCCCTACTCATCGACCGTGCCCCTGCACAGGTAGCCGCCACCATTTTCCCGCCGATCACGCCCCCATATCGGGGGCCGTGCCCCTGCACCAACGACCGCTCATGACTCCTCATCCGTTGCTTGGCCTGGTCACAATCACAGCCACGTCGCTGCCTCGCACCGGTGTCTGTTCTTCTGCCCTTGCACCGACGTCCGAGTTAGGGACCGACGTTACACCGCGCCCTCCTGATCCGCACCGACGACTGAACGAGGCACCGATGCCGCACTATAGCTCCGCTCCGTCCCCCGGTGGCCGTCACTCCTCCCCACGTGATCCACTTCAACCCACACGATCCGATTAATTTGGTGGAATGAGTTGAACCCCCGCATCCGAGGAAAATATTTTAATATGGGTCAACCAAATTTCACTCATCCCCTATCCAAACGGCAAGCTATTTGGACCAAGTTAGGGACAACTCGAGATGTCCCATAATCCAAAGATACAGTTAAGTTGTGGACTGAAACCTAAAATAGTCCAAAAAATATATGAGTCAAAAAGTATTTATAAATTAAATTTAAAAGGTAGAATAGTGTCTCCATGTACGAGTTCTATCTCTTTCGTATGAACCTGCATGCCAGTTTGAACCTGCGTGCCAGTTTGAACCTGGCGGCTGGCGTACGTGTAGGAACCGTGCTCCTCCCGGCGTAGGTGTGTGGTGTGCCTCGGCTGCTTCGACAACTTCCTCCTCGCCGTGCGCCACGCAGGCCGTGTAGCAGTCGAGCCACCAGACCACGTATAAAGATGAGCAGGCCCAAGCCTGTACTAGGCACGGTCCGATAGGGCAGGCCAACCAAGGTATGGCGGGCCATCAGGTCGGGCCGCACGATCAGCCTAGTCACGGTTCGATCGGGATATATCGGGCTGGCCCACCGTGCTGAGAGTGCGGCCCAGACCCGGTAGCTACCGGGTCAGATTGAGCTTGGGCTGGACAAAAAAAAATAGACTCTGGACCGTACCATTAGGTCTCGGGCTTTCTGCTAATCTTTAACGAGGTATCAGTGAGGCTGTAGACCACACGCAGCAGCGTATGGAAGACATGGCAAATGCCACCGTGGGGCACGCCGATCAGGATAGGTGCACACATATATGTCAGGCAGGAGGTTGAGGCTGTTAAAAACGCCGTCACACCATCGGCTTGAGCGGCTAAAGAGAACAAGGATGCATGCAGCAGCAGCTAGCATGCTATGTGCATTCTGCATTCGTTTCTGGTCACAAGCATGTCATATTCCTTCAAAAATCCGATTGATGTTGCGTCAATATAACTTCAAGTCCAAACATTGGTGAACAATGCAAAACAGATGCACAGTTCATTCCATGATCATAATGTACATGTCAGAGGCATTTAGAGAGGTCCTAGTCTTGCACTATGCCACTATGCCAACAGGGCACTATAGGGGCGGCTCCATAAGTGAAAGGATGAAGATGACTAGGGGGGTGAATTGGGCTTTTCTAAAACTTTAGCAAGAATTAAAACCTATTAAGCCCAATTAACCCCCTTTGCCTAGAAGTGTGTTTCTCCCTATTCTACCACACCCAAGTCTATGTCACTCCTACTCTAGCAAAGCAATTCAATAGTGAATGAACAACAAGTATAATGCGGAATTGAATTGCTCAAAGGTAAATGCGTAAGTAAAGGAGTAGAGATGACAAGACGATCTTTTTGCCGAGGTATCAAGGTGTCGGCACACCCCCTAGTCCTCGTTGGAGCACCCGCGCAAGGGTATCGCCCCCCTTGATCCGCGCAAGGATTAAGTGCTCACTACGAGCTGATTCTTCGCTACTCCGGCCCGGTGAATCGCTCGCTACCGGTCACAACTTGGCTTGGGTCATCCACAATGCCTCCGGATGATCACCAAGCTCTCTGATCGCCACCAAACCGTCTAGGTGATGCCGATCACCAAGAGTAACAAGCAAGAACTCTCACTTGACCAACACAAGGCTAATGAGATGGGTGGATGCACATTTGCTACTCTCTTTTCACTAATGAGGTGTTTGATCACTCAATTATCAAATCTCTCAACCTCACTAGGCCTCTTGCACTCACTTGCAATCACAATGTGTTTGGCAACCTTTCAAATGAGCAAGAGTAACAGCATGAATGAGAGGGAGACATATTTATACCCCCCAATTCAAAACATGCACGAAGGGGTAAGTCTAGCCAGTTACGAACTGACCGGACGCACCTGTCGGGGTGACCGGACGCGTCCGGTCAGTGCCCAACGGCTAACTGACGTTAGCACTGACACTCGTACGAAGCACTGACCGGACGCTCCCATGCGTCCAATCACCACTGACCGGACGCGTTCGGTCAAGAAAATTACTCTCTGGAACCTCTCTATGTTGGACCAGACTCACCCCTTGGTGCGTCCGGTCAACTGCTGAGGAAGCGTCCGGTCAAGGCCTGACCTGCCCCTCAGCGAGCACCACTGACCGGACGCATACCCTAGCGTCCGGTCCCTAGGGTTCGAGCGTTCGGTCGACATTTGAAGTCCAAAACGACTTCGGTTTGCGACGCTCCCTTCACGAACTTTCTTCCTTATGATCTTAGGGACCTTTCTAAGCTACCTAGGGCTTTGGTTAACAAGTGTGCACCACACCTAACTCAAAAGTCTCACCTAGGTCAAGCTACCCATTCAAACCCCCCTCAATAGTTCGGCCAAAGATAAAACAAAGAGCTATGCTACTCTAAGTGTCCTTCAACATCAAATGACACTTAGAACTAGCCTATCACCGTCTTCGTCGTCCATCCTTTGAAAACTGAACGAATTCCATCATTAAGAGGACATAAATACTATAGTGTCCTCACGATCATCATTACCATGACCTAACTCAACTGTTTCTGCAAAACACACGTTAGTCATAGTAATTTACCGTTGTCATCCAATCACCGAAACCCACTGGGGGCCTAGATGCTCACAAGAAGCACTGTAGGGGCGGCTAGTCCAACCGCTCCTATCAAGGTGTACTTACAGTGCACCCACTATAGGAGCGGTTGGGGCAGCCGCCCCTACAGTGAGAGCCACTGTAAGGGCGGCTGGTGATTGAACCGCCCCTACAGTGGTCCGGCTCTAGATTGAGCCGCCCCTACAGTGTATTCCTATAGAGGCGGTTCAATCTAGAGCCGCCCCTACAGTGTAGTTTCCAGCAAAAAATAAATAAATATTTATATAATTCAAACCACAACACAACAGATATATATATAATTCAAACCACAACACAACATATATATAATCCATACATAATAGAAGTGCAAAATTCATCATCCATATAAGTTTCCATCATCCATACAAGTTCCATCCACAAACATGAGAATTAATACAAGTCCATCCATCCATACAAGTTCCATCATCACCCATAAGTCCATTACATCCATACAAGTTCCATCTTTACCCACAAGTCCATTACATAGTTATAATTAACAAGTCCAAACGATTTTAATGTTCATCAACGTCCTAGAGCTAGCCTTTCAGTCTCACGAAGGTGTTGGAGAAGCGGATTTGTACCTAATTCAGAAATGAGGCTATGGTAAGTCCCTTTGACATGTATAATCTTGTCCAATATGAAGTTGAAAAGGTCACCGACGATCTCTAGGAGCTCGTCATTCTTGTATGGGTCTCTTGAAGTATTTTTCTCTTCCTTCCACTACAAGAGAACAAGTTTAGGTTTAGTATCTCATAGCATATGTGAACTTTTCATTCTACGAGAGCGGTTCAAACTTACCAAGTTGGGGTGTCTCCTGTATGGATCCCTGCAACTAATCATACAACATACATAGTATCCATAATGTACACTCCCTGGCCTTTGCTTGGGGCACTGTATATATGAAGATGTTAAGTAATGCTATTCACAACGGCATAATGAAGTACCAGAGTAAATGACACTTACCGCACATAGAGTTTTGATATACAAATCACACTTCCTGTTAGGGTCACATATTCCCTTATGGTGATTGACATAGAACCGAAATGCCCTGTTAGAATGATTATAAAAAATGCAACTTATTAGTATCCAAAGGTGAACGTTACAAGTATATATAAAGACATAAAAGGTAATGAGGATTGTCGATATACATACGTCTTGAGAATTACTATGAAGTCTTTATATAACTCTACTGCAACATCCGCTAGATCAAAGACCCATGCCATGCTCCTTTCGACGTTGACGCATATACAAATCCAGTGATTCATGTTTTCACTTAACCTAAGAAACAAATAGATAAGCTCTTTAATTTGCATCAAACGAAATGTATCGAATAAAGCCTTAAGTATAAAGTCGAACTTACTCGAAGTTGTATGGTATGTATATTATAGTGTTATGTTGGAGTTTTTTGAGACAGTGAGAGAGGAATGTGGCAACCCTCAGGGACTTTTCGCTTATCTTGTCCCTCCGGATTTTCTCCTTCTCCTGCACTGTCTTTCCAGCATCTAGCTCTTTGTAATCTAGTTTTCACTTTTTGGGGTACTTAAATCTTGTTTGTGCTATAGGTTGAGGGTCTACATACCCAGATTTGTAACTTGGAACCTGTTTCACAATGTGCGCTTGCATTCTACAAATCAGAGTGTTGTGTTAATTACAATAAAGTCCAAATGTTACATTGGTACCATATCGAGAGGGCAAAGACTACTTACAGGCACCATGTGTTTTGTAGGGGCGGCTGGTAACGATGGACACCAATACGCCACTGTAAGTGCGGCTCCAACACCAGCCGCCCCTACAGTGAAAGAGGTCTCGTATTTACAGAGCTTTTTTCAGGTAGTGTTGGTAAACTATATACAGAGTACTAGTACAAATTGACATTTTATCTTTATTTATATTCAATACTCTTTTAAGCTACAAAGGTGAAGTTGTCTTGTCATTTTCGAGACTTTATTTTACTTGATCTTTTGTTAACCTTTGAAATTGCCCTTTTCAGGGACACCTTTGCTCTCTCGGATTTGAATGCTTTTTTATTTTCAATCTTCTTAACTTCGCAAGATGGAATGAAATCTTCACCTCATATAATATTGGTCAAACTTCATTGACTTTCAAGTGAAGTCTAAAGTTCATGTTCATTTTTTGCTTCTTCAGCTTGTCTTGAGCGGACTCAAGACATCTCCTTGGCTCTTTACTCCTGCAAATGTTTTTGACAAATAATTTTGATAGTCAATTTATTCCGAGCGAAGTCTAAATTCGTCTTCGCTATTGCGCCCTGCAAGCAAACTTTGATACGACAGTTAGATGCTCAACTCCAAAGTTTTGGGGTTGTGTGTTCTTAGTGAAGTCAAATAGCCAACAATTAAAGAGTGCACATTTCACCGGAAAAAAATTTAGTCTTGTCACATCAGATTTTATGACCTTAATTTAGTCTATTAAAAATAAAGTAATTAAAAGCCTAATTTATCAGCCGAAAACTATTTCGTGAGACGATTCTATTAAACTTAATTAGTTTATTATTTGACAATATAATGTTACAGACTTACAGTAAACATTTACTAATAATAGATTAATTTGTCTTAATAAGTTCATCTTGTTAATTAGCATATGATGATGTAATTAGTTTTATAATAATTTATTTATAAGCTAAATTAGTATAGAAATATCCGATGTAACAGGCAGCTCAAGAGCATAACATAGCGTACGGTTCTGGCTAGCGTTCGGCATGCTCGTAGGAGACATAACAGAACTGCCTGCTGGAGGGCCCCGGTACCAGCTTCATAAGAAGTGCGTCGAGGCTCCCCACGCTCGCCACCGTGCGACGCTGCCTTCGCGTGGCTTCGTCCTCTTGGGCATCAGAGGCTAGCTTCCTCCTGGCTTTCACACCGTGCTCCTCAGACTTCTTGATGTTCCTCTCCTTCCTGAGGAGGAAACACAGGGAGCAGCAGCGTTCATTGAATTGTACTAGGAATTAGGGAGTTAGAGATTCTGTACTGTACGAAAATTACTAAACTACCTAATTGTAATGAATTATTTTTCTTAATTGACATATGCCGTAAAAAAATTTAATGGGACGAACCGATTGTAACATAGCTCTATTTTGGATCTATAAAATCGACCCATTAGCAAGGCTCATGTTCACTTAAATCTATCAGTCGTAACGATATTAACAAGTGTCTCCTCGCCGGAGCCCACCGAAAGAGCACGTGCTCCCCGCCCCTACCCCTGTCCGCCGGAAGAGCACCTCCTCCATCTTCGTTCCTCTCTCCCCTTCCCCCTTCGTGCGTGCCACGATCTTGCCGGAGACCCACCATAATAGCACGCCCCCCCTACAGCTCCGAGCACGACCCCACCCAAGCCACGGACGTGGATATCAAACATGGCTAGTGGGCCAGCGCATGGACATCTCCTCGGCAGTGTTGTTGTAGTGTTCATGGCGATGGTGGAAGGTGCTCACCACATGTTCGACAAAATTCTTCGACATGGTAACCTTACCGGTCTTAAGATAGGGTGATTCTATTCAAGCCAAAGAAGACAATCAAACACACCAAAACTTAGGCAGACCTGGGCAATCACTCCAATCAAAAAGTAACTATGGCTTGTACTAGATAAGCTAAATCTGGCTTGGCTTAGAAAGCTAACCAAGCTAGGAATTGAACATGAACCAAACACACCCTAAGACTTCGAAATGGGGTTTGGTTGTTTTGAAGTACCTGTGTGCTACGAAGTGGCTGTTTGATGTGTTTTCATCTGCGTCAGTTTCAGCAATCTCTTGATTGATTCATTTTTGTAGTTCATTCCATTGCAGTCATGGTTGTTTCGTGCTTACACAAACGGGTGGCCGCCAAATACTAGGTGAACTTGTCCACTCCAATTTCAATTTGATCATTAATTTGTATTCATTTCATGGTTCTACAATATATATGTTAGAGGGGGTATTTATAGAGGTCCTAGCCTTCGCAAACTATACACAAATGGCCAGTTTACCCCTCACTCTTATAAATAAAACCCCTTGAAACTATAGGGACGAAGTCGTCGTTTCATCTTTAGGACTTTACTCTTTATGCCCTTCTTGTTAATCTCTAAGTCTGTTTTTAAGGACATCTTTGCACCCCTGTATTTAAGTTTTCCCGATTCGAGTTTGAACGCATCTTGGCCCCTAGTGAGTTTCGGTGATTGGATGAAACACAAGATTACTATGACTAACGTGTGTTTTGCAGAAACAAGGATGAGTTAGGTCATGGTAATGGCGACGATACGGGCATATGGAGTTCATGTCCCCTGGAGATGGAAATCGTTTCGGTTTTCAAAGGACGGACGCCGAAGACGGTGGTAGACTAGACTAAGTGTCATATGGTGTTGGAGGACACTCAGGTAGTCTTAGGTCTTTGTTACATGGAATCTGGGCTTCTGTGACGATTTTTTGGATTATGACGCACCTTCTGTGACAACAGCATATCGTCATAGAATGGGTACACTAACACGAAAAAGCTTGTAATTGTCACAATCAGTTTGTCATAGATGGATGGTCCTTCTGTGACAAACTAATTGTGACAATTACAAGCTTTTTTGTGTCACTGTACCCCTTCTGTGATGATATGCTGTTGTCACAGAAGGTGCATCATAATCCTGAAAATCGTCGCAGAAGCCCAGATTTCTTGTAGTCCATTGGCCATACTATAAAGGGGAGCGTGAATCAGTAGCTTGACCTAGATGAGTCTATGGAGGTAAGTGTGGTGCACACTTGTTATTTCATAGCCCTAGGTAGCTTTGAGCGAGCCCTTGTGTCGTGAGGATGAAAAGTCGTTAAGACAGCGTCGCGATCCGAAGTTGTTTCGACCCTGTTTTGGGCATCGGACGCTGGCCTTAGTGGCATCGGACGCGCGTCCGATGTCCACCAGA
Organism: Coix lacryma-jobi var. lacryma-jobi; assembly: GCA_009763385.1. Classification (NCBI taxonomy): domain Eukaryota; kingdom Viridiplantae; phylum Streptophyta; class Magnoliopsida; order Poales; family Poaceae; genus Coix; species Coix lacryma-jobi. Next base: position 44,452,485 of record CM019822.1, on the reverse strand, counting down.
CTTGAGTGTGCTGGCGATGTGGCATCGGACGCTCCGATGTTGCCACATCGGACGCGCCAATGCCACTGTTCTGAGAGAGTGCCCCGATGGGCACATCGGACGCTGGCATCGGACGCTGAGGGCCAGCGTCCGATGTCCATGCAGAGAGGTTCCACAGAGGTCAGAATCACATCGGACGCATCCTATGCGATGGCTTCAGACGCTGCCCAGTGTCCGATGTCCCTTTAAAGTGTCTGACAGGAAGTACGGTTGACCGTTGGGTCTAGGGAATCGGCGCGCCCGATGCCAGGCATCGGCGCGTTCGATGCCCCCGAAAATTGCCCAGTTCAGTGCTCTTTTGGATGGCCGGTTGGGGGGGAGTATTTATACTCTTCCCCCTCCTCCATTAGAGTGTTCTTGCCACTTCCATCTGCTGAGAGACACATTGTGAGTGTGAGAAAGTGCAAGAGCCCTAGTGAGGTTGTGTGAATTGCTAATTGAGAGAATTAGTGACCTTCTAGTGAGAATTGAGTAGCAAGTGTGCGTCCATCCATCTCTTTGTCCTTGGCTTGGTCAAGTGAGAGTTCTAGCTTGTTACTCTTGGTGACCGGCATCACCTAGACGGCTTGGTGGTGATCGTGAAGCTTGGAGAGCATCCGGTGGCTTTGTGGATGACCCAAGCAAGCTTGTGACCGGTAGTGAGCGATTAACCGGGCCGGAGTGGCGAAGAATTAGCTCATAGTGAGCACTTGATCCTTGCGCGGATTAAGGGGGAGCGATACCCTTGCGCGGGTGCTCTAACGAGGGCTAGGGGGGTGTGCCGACACCTCGATACCTCTGTGGATACATGGGTGTATGCCGGATCTTGAGTGATGAATGATTGTCAACTGGTTTGATGCGCATGTTCTTTGGCTTGTGTTGTGCAGGTGTCGAGCACAGAGACAGTGATCGAAGGCAAGGTGAAGGTCAAGAAGAGACGTTCCGTGCCGATGGACCGAGAGCGGTGAAGGGCGGACGTGAGGCTTGGACTGAGGGACCGGTGGCCTAAGGATCAGCTGTGGTGCTGACAGCCTGGGACAGCGACGAGCGGAGACTTGCGGGGCATGGTGTTGCTCGGGTCGAGGACCTTGGAACGCGTGTCGGTGGAAGGGGTGCACGGGCGGTGCATCCCCTCTACGGCGTCGGTTTGGTGGTTGAGCCACAAAAAAACCACCGGTGGACGGTTTCCAGGCTTGGGCGACAAAACCTGGGTGCGACCGTTTTCCGAGTTTGGGCCACAAAACTTGAGCTATGGACGGTTTCCAGGTTTGGGCCACAAAACCTAGGTGCGGCCGGTTTCCGAGTTTGGGCCACAAAACTCGGGCTGAACATGTTATACCATCCTTAGCACCATTTGTCACTAGACATACATCAAAACTCAAGAACCCCGTGAGATCAACATTATAAAATGGCTCTTGAACCACTTGACAAACACATATGTCTAGTTACATTCTTATACATGCTAGTAAGTCATGTGAACAATCATGTTCTAATACTAGCATTCACCACATAAGCATGAATAGCATTCATCAATCATGTTCTAATACTTGACAACCACAGAAGCTTATGCAATGCAGTCAATCATATGAATATGCACATTTCAAATGCAACAATCATGTTTATGAGCTTGCTCCCCCTATTTGTAAGCTCAAATTTTAGTTGTTGTTTCCATGTTCCAAACCACTTGAAACTTACACTCTTTGTTATCTCCCCCTTTCATTAGCATATCTTGTTGCATCATTTTCTCCCCCTTAGTCAACAATTATCATAAAGGTGGGGCAATACTTAATGAAAGAAGACAACATTGTTCATGAGATTCGCATGAGGGGATCAAACTAAGTCAAGTTGTGGCTTAAACTAGCTCATGAGCATAAGATATTTAACACGGTTTGCTCTAGAGTAAGCTTATTCACACATCTTGCAATGGTTATCTTACTCACGTTGGTTAAACACTCATTGCTCACTTACTAGATCAAACACTAGAGTTACAAGCTCACAAACAAGTTATATGCTACCACTAGAACAAGTCAAACATAGAAGCAATAGTGGTACCATATATACTTCAAATTCATTTTATTTATCATGAATGAGCCTAAATAAGCAATGTTATGGCTATATGAACTAAAACACAACCTAATAAGAATGAATGCTCATGCCAAACAATTTCACCTTTGCTTTCTTGGAGGAGAGGCATGTCATAAGTGGGGGTGCATTCAACTCATGTTGGAGAAGTCTAGGATATTCAATTCATTCCTTAGCTTGGAAAACCTTCTCTCATCTAGTGGCTTGGTGAAGATACCGGCAAGTTGATCATCGGTGCCCACACTTTCAATAGATATATCTTTCTTTGCTTTATGGTCTCTAATGAAGTGATGCCTTATATTAATGTGCTTTGTCCTTGAGTGTTGAACCGGGTTGGTGGCTATTTTGACGGCGCTCTCATTATCACATAGCAATGGGACTTGTCCAAACTTGACTCCATAATCTTGCAATGTTGCTTTCATCCATAGCAATTGTGCACAACAACTACCCGCGGATATGTATTCGGCTTCGGCGGTAGAGAGTGCAACACTATTTTGCTTCTTTGATGACCATGAGACAAGTGATCTTCCAAGCAATTGACAAGTGCCCGATGTGCTCTTTCTATCCACCTTGCATCCCGCATAATCAGAATCCGAGTATCCAATCAATTCAAATTGAGAGCCCTTGGGATACCATAATCCAACATTAGGAGTGTGCTTCAAATATCTCAATATTCTTTTGGTTGCCTTCAAATGACTTTCTCTTGGTGAAGCTTGGAACCTTGCACACATGCACACACTAAACATGACATCCGGCCTAGATGCGGTCACATAGAGTAGGCTTCCAATCATTGACCGATATAGCTTTTGATCCACCATGTCACCACTAGAATCACTATCCAAATGTCCATTTGTGCCCATTGGAGTGGTTATTGCTTTTGCTTCATCTAACCCGAACTTCTTGAGCATGTCCTGGATGTACTTGCCTTGACTAACAAATGTGCCTTTCTTCATTTGCTTGATTTGTAGCCCAAGAAAGTAACTAAGTTCTGCAATCATAGACATCTCAAACTCTTTAGCCATCATCTCTCCAAACTCTTCACAAAAGTCTTGGTTGGTTGATCCAAAGATAATGTCATCCACATAGATTTGCAACACAAACAAGTCACTTCCAATCTTCTTGGTGAAGAGTGTGGTGTCAACCTTCCCAATTTTGAATCCTTTGGCTAACAAGAAATCCCTCAATCTTTCATACCATGCTCTTGGTGCTTGTTTCAACCCATAAAGTGCCTTCTTGAGCTTGTACACATGGTTGGGCTTCTTCAAATCTTCAAATCCGGGAGGTTGCTCAACATACACTAGCTCATTGATGAATCCATTGAGAAAAGCACTCTTGACATCCATTTGATAGAGCTTGATGTTGTGAGAACAAGCATATGCAAGTAGAATTCTAATGGCCTCCAATCTAGCAAACGGTGCATAGGTTTCTTCAAAGTCAATGCCTTCCATTTGAGTGTATCCTTGTGCAACCAATCTTGCTTTGTTCCTTACAACAATGCCATCTTCATCTTGCTTGTTCCAGAAGACCCATCTTGTACCAATAACATTTGTGTTCTTTGGTCTTTCTACTAACTCCCAAACATCATTGCGGGTGAAGTTGTTTAACTCTTCATGCATTGCATTCACCCAATCAACATCCATCAAAGCTTCATCAATCTTGGTTGGCTCAATAGATGATACAAATGAGTAGTGTTCATAAAATGATGCCAATCTTGATCTTGTTTGCACACCTCTTCTTATGTCACCAACAATTTGATCCAAAGGATGATCTCTTGCAATATGTGTTGGTTGGAGCACTTGTTGCGGTTGGGCACTTGCACTTGCACTTGCACTAGAATCTTGTTGATCTTGAGAACCACTAGAGCTTGCAATATCATTGTCATGCATGGTTGAAGGAGAGAGCACTTGATCTTTGTCATCTTCGATGTCAATCACTTGCTTTGGCCTAATATCACCAATGTCCATGTTCTTCATGGCTTCCACCAATTGTGTTCCTCTCACATCATCTAGGTTGTCTTGTTCTTCATGTGAGCCATTGGTTTCATCAAACTCAACATCATGGACTTCTTCAACTATTCTTGATGTGTTGTTCCACACTCTATATGCCTTGCTTGTAGTGGAGTAACCAAGTAGGAACCCTTCATCACACTTCTTTTCAAACTGGCCAAGTCTTGTGTCCTTCAATATGAAGGACCGAAAATGCTATGGCAAGGCGACCAGAGGGGGGTGAATGGGAGCCTAAAAATTTCTTCCGAAATTATGGCCTATGTCCCAACAAAATCAACCCCAAAATCTTCGGACTCAACCGTGGTACCCACGACCCTCGAAAGTAGGGTGGATGATCCCTAGGATCACAGCGAGGCACCACACAAGAGAGCAAAACAAAGCTCTCAAAACTCCGAGTCAAGTTCGTGCCTAAAAGACCACTCCCAAACGTAGATAGATGGCTACGTTGGGATTCCTCCAAATACCGATGCTAACACGTAGCAAAGATATGTAGAGAGGTTCCTAGGTGAACTCTAGGAGCAAACGAGAAGTCTAGAAACGAAACAGAAAAGCTGGGAGGGCCAACGCACTAAAACTGCACAAGCTACAGAATCCCGGACAGTCCGTCGTCAGGCTCCCGGACTGTCGGTGTTGGCCGGACTGTCCGCCGCTAGAGGGCCGGACTGTCCGCCGGCAAAACGGGCAAAGCAGCAATGCTGCTGGACTCTCCCTGCGCGACTCGCGGACTGTCCGCGGTTTCTTCCCGGACTATCCGCCGGTCAACACCGCTAAACAACGAACCTACTGAAACGTCCCTGCTCGGGCCCGGACTGTCCGCGCCCAACACTGGCGGACTGTCCGCCGGTCACCCGAGGGGAAAAGCGCCGAGGCAAACAGCCACTGAACCGGCTGGAACCCCGACCCGCGGACTGTCCGCAGCTGGAGGGGCGGACAGTCCGCCACCACCCAGAACGCCCAAAAACGCCACGGGACAAAACCAAAATCGATTGGATCTCCACCAAATCGAACGGGGCTGCAACCAAACTTCTCCCAAGTGTTCTTCTACGTGTTGGGAAGCTAATCCTAGGAAATCATCGCTTCAACCCAACTAATCCATGAGAAATCCGAAGAACACTAGAAAAGGGGAAGAACGAAGAACGAAAACGATTTCGGCCCGATCTACTTGTTCGTGAGGGTAGAGATGAATTCCTCCGGTGGAAATATTCTCCTCACATCAAAGAACAAGTTGATTCAAACGGAATCGCAAAAGACGTAGCGAAGAGGGAGATCGGGAGAGGGGAAAATCGTGGAGAAAAGAAGAACGCGAAGAACAAATTCAAAACGCGAATTCAACCACGAATTTGATCCTTGGATTCAGCAAGATGAATTGATTAAGCACTCGGTGTCGGGCTACAAGCCAATCCTAGCAACACAAAGCTTGGATGGCAAAAAGCTCAAGAACAAGAGCCAACTCTCCCTAACCCTAGCCTTCTCTCACAGGGACAAAATGAGAGAGACACCACCTAAAACTCCCAAGGATGCGACTGCCCTAGCAGCCCCCCTCATATATATAGGCGCACGTCCGAAGACCAAAACGCCCTTACATTAAGCACTCGTCCCAAATACCCCCCAGGGGTAAAACCATCCAGACTTGACAGTTTCGATCCGACAGCCACGCCCGCACATCCGGTAGCTTCGCCTCGACGCAACCTCCCTGATGCCGCCACGTGCCGCCACCATCGACCGCCTCGCCTTCTCACCGATAGCTTCGCCGCAACGCAAGCCTCTCGGTGCCGCCACGCGTCGACCGTCCTTTCGGACCAACCCCCGGTTTTGAGGCCCAAACCGGGAAACCGTCCACCCCGAGTTTTGAGGCCCAAACTCGGAAACCCGCACACCCAGGTTTTGAGGCCCAAACCTGGAAACCGTCCTCGCCGAGTTTTGAGGCCCAAACTCGGAAACCGGCCACCCGAGTTTTGAGGCCCAAACTCGGAAACCGTCGATGGTAGCTTTTTGAGGCTCAGCTACCGAACCCGCACCGTAGACGGGATGTGGTTCGCACACCCCGACCACCGGCACCGATGCCGATGCATGTCCAGCCTCCACGCCGGGCACAACGCCTTCGCCTTCCTTCTTGACTTGGCCGACGGCACTTGCGCCGCACGCAAGCCCGTGTCCGACCTCCCGCCAAGTGACACGACTCCAGCGCCTTCCTCCCGACTCGGTCGATGCACCGCACATCCCCATGTGCTCTCGCTCGCCGATGCCACGTGCCAGCTACCACAGCTGGTCCTCTGGCCCTCTGGTCCCTCAGTCCAAGCCTCACGTCCGCCCTTCACCGCTCTGGGTACATCGGCATGGCACGTCCGCCGCACGGCACGCCCATCCTTCACCGCTCCCGATCCGTCGGCACGACACGTCTCTACTTGACCTTCACCTCGCCATAGACCACTGTCCGAGCTCCACACCTGCACATCAACACAGCCAAGAGACACATGTCGCACACGCACACTAACACAGAAACACACCACAACTCAACGCCACCGGTTAGTCATCAACATTAAGCGCATAGCTAGATATGGACTAAACCGGGTAAAAGCCTCAAACCTTCCTCATCAAAGTCAATCATTCATCATATATGTTCTCAATCTCCCCCTTGATGAATGCATTGACTAAAAATAAACCACGAAGGAAGGGTTTGAAGGCAAGCCTCATCCAAGTGCCCAAAAGCCAAGCAAAGGCAAACACAAGGCTACTTGAGATGAGGAAGGGTCATGAAAACTCCAAATAAAAGCTCTCGGTCCCGAAACGAGAAAAGCGGGCAAAGCCTCCACACAACCGAAGAGTCAAGATAAACAAGAGTTTCATGAATCCCAGAAGGCACTCGAAAACCAATCTCAAATAAAATTGCCAAACAATCATCACAAAAGAGAGACCAAGGTACTTATCCACTTGGTTTTGGGTCAATTTCTCCCCCTTTTTCTCTCTCTTTCTCTTTCTCCCCCTTGATGATTGAATTGACAAAAACTAGGCAAAAGAGATGGTTTGAGATACCAAAACCGAAAATCTCATTCAAGTGATCAAAAGCCATTGAAGGGCAAGGAACAAAATCACTTGTCATGAGACATGACTTGGTCCCCAAAGACATGGGCAACGGCTCAACGCAACCAAGTAAGGGATCGGAGCAACAACTCATCAAAAAGTAAAACTCGATCACACAGAGCGAAAAACTTGGTTCCCAAAGACATGGGCAACGGCTCGACGCAACCAAGTCAAAAATGAGGTAGTCCTCAAGAAGAGGCAGAAAAGGCTCAACACCACTAGCTCAAGGCTCAATACCAATTGAGGCTAAATCAACACATAAGAATGCAAAACTGATCACAAACAACCAAGAATTGGTGAAAAACAGCTAGCTCCTCAAGACAGAGGCACATATGCTCAACGCAACTAGCTGAAGGATCCATACCAATCGAAAATATCAAGCAAAAACTGCTAGTCCCTCTAGACAGAGGCAAAAACGGCTCAACACGACTAGCAGGCTCGATACCGACTGAGAAGAATCACAAGAGAAGCTCAATACTAAATGGAGCACAAACACTCGGAGCACGCGGAGAAGCAGCAAGACAAAAATGACTCCTCCTGAAAGCAAGCCTACACACTAAGGCTATGCAACAAAGCTCATGACATCAATTGCATTCCATACCAAAAGATGGATACCAATTGGAACACATAAAAGAGCTATACCGAGTGAAGAAGAACATAAAAGAGCTAAACTCCCCCTTGCTCAAAGCTCTCCCCAAAATGCATGACTCTCCCCTTTGTGCCAACACTCAAGCTCCCCCTTGCAAACAACTTCTCCCCCTTGACAAAAGGGAACATGCTAAGGGGTTTTGACATTTCTCACAAAGTTGACACAAACACAAGGCAAGTCATCAATCAAAAGCATATGGGGGCAATGAAAAGCACTGAAAGTGACCACAAAGTGTATCGGAGCTGGGGGTATGTACACTAAGCTAACAATGCATGATATGCATAATGCAACAGCTTCAAGTGTATAGCAATCAGAATGAAAAGATGCTCAAAGGGTGCTGCCCTGAAGGTGTAACAATCAATACAAATGCTAGCAAAGGCTCAAACTGATCAAATGAATACGAAATATGAACAATTAAGCATATGAGCAGTTTTAAGCCATTCAAAAGCAGTTCACCACTCAAATAGCACTTAGCATGAATAGACAGGAAATCAACCAAGTGCTAACTCAAGTATACAAGGTGAACTTCCCCTAGCAAAGTTCAATCATCATGCAATAGAATGAAGCATAAACTTGTGTTATTTTCAAATTTTATCGGAATTTGCAGCGGTATTAACACAAGTTCAAATTAAAAGCATGTGATTGTGAGAGGTTGAAAGCATGGTCATTGCCTAACTTTTCAACCGGGCTAAGCCTATGCAAGAAAAGCAATCGGAAGCTTAAAGCGCCGGTTTCGGTCTTACACTACACGGCTCAAGTTTAACTCAAAAGTGCAATGAAAAACAGTCTCGATACCGTGAGGTGCTGACACATGCAATCCCATCTCGATCTTTTCATTTCACTTAGACTTGGATCAAATTTTAAGCACAAGATAAATATGAACAATCCAAGCAAGTGAATGACTCAGTGCAAGAGACATAGCAACCTAGCATACAAAAGATAGCACAAGTGATCTCAACACATCCTACCCATGCTAGATGCCAATCTCAATGGTGAACAAATTAAAGGTTTCATAAATGATCAATCAAGTTCACCATTTGTAAAAATAGCTTAGCTCATAACATGTATCAAGTGATCAAAAGGAGCCTAAGCTACAAGCATCATCATGTATAAACAAGGCATACCAAAAAGAGCATAATCTCATTCTCATTGCTCTAAACATGAAGCTCTAAAATGCAAGATATACATGATGAAATGCATGCAAAAGCTAGTCTATCAAAGACAAAACAAAACTAGCCTAAAAAGGAAAACCCAAAACAAAAAGGGTATCGGAGAAGCCCAACTAAGATACAACAGGCAAAATGCTTCCCCAACTAAAAGGGAAACACACATCAAACTCACAAGCGAAGAGCCAGGAAACGCTCAAGCGACAGTCAGCAAAATCCACATCGAAAAGACCACACAGCAAAAAGAGGTCAAGGAAGAAGAGTACCAAAAACCGAACTTAGAAGTGTGTCGGAGGTACCTCATGAAGTGCTTGACCGCCTGCTGGTGTGATACCTAAGGGGATGCCTGAATCAGCTGAACTCCGGGGCACCTGCCACGCCGAAGTCGTCTCCCCCTCGCCTGATGCTATCGCTCCCACAGGTGCAGCTAGTGCTCGGTGAAGAACTGCTCGAACGGAACCCCAAGTCGTGGAAGAAGTGGAATCGGGTCCATGAGCCGAAATGCTCTCTCCAGGCTCCTGTTCTCCTGCACACTCAAAAGCAGAAGAAAACACAAGGCATTGTCTCATCTAGTGTGACCTCAAGGTCTCCACGAAAACGGTTAGTCACATAATAAGCATGAGGTGAACACTCAACAAAAGAGGCCTACCTATGAATGATACCACAAGGAGATCTGAACTCAAACTAGCCTAGACTACCATGCAACAGGATAAAGCACTATGGAGCAACACGCAACCTAGAGACATGGTCAACCCAGACACAGCCTAAACCTCAACACATGCTACAATGCAAGATAATGATAGCAATAGATCCAAAAGCATGTAACATGATAAAAGTGAGGAAAGACTAGTGCTCAACCTAAACATGTCAACAGAGTACATGTAGCTACACAAAACTAGCACCTAAAAAGTGACACCTAATGAACATCATACCTATACATGTAAAGCTCATCGAGAAATAAGGTAAAACATGGCATAATGTTCATGAGGATCACAGACTAGCATGAAAAGTGGATTAACCACCAAAGCTGTACACAAAGCTAGCATGACATGATATACAAGATAGCACATGCTAGACTAAAGCAAAACATGATACAAAAGAAAATGTACATGTAACAACTATACAAGTGAGCACATAACAGACCATCTCATACCACGAGGCATAGAACATGGAAGTACAAGGTATGAGTGTAAAAGAATGCTCACCAAGCTGTAAAAGCCTCTTTGGAGGCAAACTAAGCGGGATGCAGAGAACCATCAAAAACTTGATCACATCTAAAAGATCAAGCTCCATTAGGGGCATGTTCTCCACCCCGCGTCCTCATATCTACACACAAGAGGACACAGTAACCCGAGTCTTGGATCCCGAAGGGTTAGCAAGCATGTACTTGGGAACCCAAGACTTGGTCACAAATCTCAACTTATCATGTGGGTTAGCATGATGCAAATGTTGGTTCAAATGCAATTGTGAAGCACCCTTGGAAGCATTCCTCAAAAGGACAACTCGAGGAGAAGAACGAGTCGTACCACGGGAAAAGAGGCAAACATCTTCCAAGGTTTTTGTAGAGGAACCAAAAGAAGCAACATGAAAAGCATGACGTGGACCAAGAGAAGAAGCACTAGAAGCATGTCCACGACCATGACCTATCCCACTAGAAAAGGAGTCATAAATCCCATCAACAAAAATGGGCTTCTTACTAGGAGCACAAGCGTTCATGCCATGAGAAGGGCTATGAACCACCATCTTCCTAGAAGAGCGAGCTTGGCGCAAGCGTTTGGCATGCCGATAGCAAAAGCTTTCTTGATGCCCATCTTTCTCACAAAAAGAGCAATGGTATAAAGGCCTACTGGAAGGCACACCATTCTCCGACAAGTGAGAAGTCCCTTGGGACTTAGAACAAGAAGCATCAACCACCAACTTGGTGCCAATGCTAGGAGCACACGTGCCATGGGAAAGGCTACGCGGCTTCCTAAAAGCCTTAGCTCGAATTCGCCGCTCGTGCTTGACACGGCGAAAGCAAAAATCGAGCGAATGTCCCTCCTTCTTGCAAAAGGTGCAATGAAAGACCGGATTGGGAGGACGAGTCCCAAAAATATGAGAAGCACCCTTGTCAAGAGAAGTCTCTTGGACATCACTCGAAGAAACAACAAGGTTGGGAGTAGCTATGAAAGAGCTATCTGAAACCTTGACACTGGTGCTATCGTCAAAAGACTCACGCGCAACACAAGAACTCAACTCCGGTTGCAAAGATGCAGACTTGGAAATATCAACATCGGAGTCGGAAGAAATGCGTGACTCAAAAGACTTAGCACAAAGGCTCTTGCACCTTTTGGCTAAAACCTCATTCTCAAACATGAGGCGATCACAAGTACCACAAGGAGTGTTTTTCAGATTCTCCATCTCCTCTTTTATGCACTCGGCATATGTGGTACGCAAGAGCTCAACTTCCATCTCAAGGTTGGCACTCATATCATTGTGCTCAACCAACTTGGCGCTCATATCATCGCGCAATTGCTTCAAAGCCAAAACTTCTTTTTCTAAATCAGTGCAAGATGTGCAAATGAAATCGGTGGAAGAAACATCACCATTCACATCAAGCAAAGAATCATGAATAGCACAAGAAGTAAGGCAAGCATCTTTATTCAAAGAGCATGAGCTACAAGGCCTAGAATTTATCTCATCAATTTTAGCCCTAGCATGCTCGAGTTCATCTACACATGTCCTATGAATCAAACTTAATTCTCTAAGTCTAGCAACAAAAGATTCACAAGAATCACATGGTGACAAAGCATTTGACTTTAGCAAGGTTATTTCAGTTTTAGCACAATCAAGGTCCTTGCGCAAGTCAATGCAAACTAGACATGGTTCGGAAGCATTGGATTTCAACAAATCAATCTCAGATTTTAAGCTAGCAAGAGAAAAGCCTAGCTCATCATTCTTCCTAACCAAGTCAACATAGGAGGTGCAAGGCAAAGAGGCACTAGACATCAACTTAGCGATGGAGCATTTTAGTTTTTCTACCTTTCCACGCAAGGTATCACAAAGCTCATCATCCCTAGAGCAAGCCTCATATAAGTTGTGCAAGGCCACAAGACCACAAGCAAGTGTACCTCTCTTGGCCTTGCCAAGTTGATGTAGGAGATCCTCCGGTGAAAGCTCGTCATATCGTAGAAGGTTCAGCAAATCGTTCACCTCGCTATCCCTCTCATCAACTGCACTCCTCCTCCTTCCCAAGATGTCGTCCATGGAGCCGTTCAAGCTGAAAGACAAAGACATGCTTGAAGAAGAACTTGGTGCACTTTCTAAAAGCACCGTTAGTGTTAGCAAGATAAAAGCTCAACACCTCGACAAGCAAAGTCGGAAACAAAACGCTCTCAAAAGGTCGCATTCGCGGATTCGGAACCGGTTAAGGTAGAGAGACCCTTAACTGGCTCTGATACCAATTGAAGGACCGAAAATGCTATGGCAAGGCGACCAGAGGGGGGAGGGGTGAATGGGAGCCTAAAAATTTCTTCCGAAATTATGGCCTATGTCCCAACAAAATCAACCCCGAAATTTTCGGACTCAACCGTGGTGCCCACGACCCTCGGAAGTAGGGTGGATGATCCCTAGGATCACAGCGAGGCACCACACAAGAGAGCAAAACAAAGCTTTCAAAACTCCGAGTCAAGTTCGTGCCTAAAAGACCACTCCCAAACGTAGATAGATGGCTACGTTGGGATTCCTCCAAATACCGATGCTAACACGTAGCAAAGATATGTAGAGAGGTTCCTAGGTGAACTCTAGGAGCAAACGAGAAGTCCGGAAACGAAACGGAAAAGCCGGGAGGGCCAACGCACTAAAACTGCACAAGCTACAGAATCCCGGACAGTCCACCGTCAGGCTCCCGGACTGTCCGGTGTAGGCCGGACTGTCCGCCGCTAGAGGGCCGGACTGTCCGCCGGCAAAACGGGCAAAGCAGCAACGCTGCTGGACTCTCCCTGCGCGACTCACGGACTGTCCGCGCTTCCTTCCCGGACTGTCCACCGGTCAACACCGCTAAACAGCGAACCTACTGAAACGTCCCTGCTCGGGCCCGGACTGTCCGCGCCGAACACTGGCGGACTGTCCGCCGGTCACCCGAGGGGAAAATGAAAGTGCATTCGCCCCTAATGTGGGTTTTGGCTAATTAATGACAATCAAATTAGGGACTAACCAGTTTATAAAAGCATGTATGCAGGTGTTAGTCCTTTGAAAGATTTGAAACGTTGAAATCTCGTGAACAAAGCACGTAGGATATTTTTGGACATAAAGAAGCCTAGCTCAAGTGGTAGTTTAAAAATTTCAATTTTAAACTTGAGTTATAGGTAAGCCGGACTATGAAGAGGGTCACAAAGTAAGTTGGCTAGATGAGGAGAAAAGTGCTCAAATCGACTAACCTTAGTTCGCTTGAGAGACACCGCACAATCACGAACACGTAGAGGGTAATTTCTTGTGGTCGGTGGTACCGACCATGGGTGGTCGGTGGTACCGACCACGGCTTCTCTGCGCAGCGCTCAAACACCCTCTCTGTGTTGGTCAAAAAATGACCTGGCGGTAGTACCGCCATAACCTCGGTACTACCGCCCGCGGTGGTACCGACGCAAGGTCGGTAGTAACCTGGTTTGCAACCCTCTCTGGATAGAGTTGTTTTTGACCTAGCGGTGGTACCGCCATTACCTCGGTAGTACCGCCCGCGGTGCTACCGACCCATGGCCGGTAGTTTCCAATTTTGCAAGGCTCTCTGTTCGCGCTGTTTTTGGCCTGGCGGTAGTACCGCCATTACTTCGGTAGTACCGCCCCCGGTGCTACCGACGCAAGGCCGGTGGTAACCAAGTTTGCAGAGCTCCCTGTGTAGAATTGAAATCGGCCTGGCGGTGGTACCGCCATAACCTCGGTACCACCGACCTCGGAGGTACCGACCCTCGGGCGGTAGTTTCCGAGGGACCGAGTCCCTAACTGAGTTGCTCTCTGTTCGAGTTTGTTTTGGCCTGGCGGTGGTACCGCCATTACCTCGGTACCACCGGCCTCGGTGGTTCCGACCTTGGCCCGGTGCTTGTCAGTTTGACCAGATCTGGGTGTATGCGACCGTTGTGACATGGTCGGTGGTACCGACCATGGGTGGTCGGTGGTACCGACCAGCCTCGGGACTGAGGGAGTATAAATGCCTCCCCTCTTCACTTTTCACGGTCACGGACTCACACTATACACTTATTGCTGACCTAACTCTAGACAAACTCTCTCCAAGCATTGACTCACCCCTCTCTCTCCCCCTTTGCTCCTAGATTCATTCCCCTGCGAGATTTGAGCTAGGGAAGTGAGATTCGAGAGTGGGAAGCATCAATCTTTGACTTGAGCACTTGGTTTCCATCCTGCCGGCTTGTTTTGTGTCTTTTACTCTTGAGCTCTTTGAGCTCTAGCCGGTTAGGTGTTCTTCGTGGTAGCCCGTATTGATTTACTTGTGAGGGCTCCCCGAAGCGTTTGTATTACCCTGAGATTTCTAGTAGAGATACTCTCGTAGCCTTTGTGGTTGCTTGAGTGAGGCGAGGAGGTGAAATAGACTCCGACCTTTGTGGTCACCTCAACAACGAGGAAGTAGGCACTCCTTAGTGGATTGGCCGAACCTCGGGATAAATCTTGTGTCCCATGTGCTTGTTGTTGTTGTCCCTATTTTCTCTACTTCTCTTGTTATTGTGTTCTTCGTGTTCTTCCTATCCCTATCTCGTTCTTAGGTTGGGAAGGCTCGATCTACATCAAGGGGAGGAACCAAGGTTTCGTGAGAGCAGTTTTACCATAAATTATTCTTCGGAAAGTTGGCTAGAAACTTGTTTTATCTTCATATCTTACTTTCATCGGACTTGTAGTTTCTTTTAGGATCCCGGTTGTGCCGTTTGTTTGTGTTGGTAGTACCGGTGTTTCACACCCGGTAGTACCTACCCAAACAAACCAGCCTCTCCGGTTGCTATCTAACTACATCTTATAGTTTGTGAAGTTTCAGATAGTCAAAAATCACCTATTCACCCCCCTCTAGGCTGATTCGGTCCTTTCAATTGGTATTGGAGCCTAACCCTTGTGTTAGCGCTTCACCGCGTAAGGGAGAATCATGTCTACCATAAGTCAAGAACAGCTTGATGAGATTGTCAAGAAGGTTACTGCTCAGATAATTCAAGATCAAGCAAAGAAGCATGAAGATGAGATGAAGAGAATGAAAGATGAGATGGAGAGTTTGAGGCGAGCTTTGGAAAGCAAAGCCGAAGCATCCAGAAGCAGTGGAAATCAGCCGCCCAAGGATGACAAGAAGAAGGAAGATGAAGAGAAAGGCAAGAAAGACACCGAGTTCACTAGAGTGCCATATGACTATAGCCATATGGGCAAGGTCATGCAATTGCCTAGCGTCAATCTAGGCAAGCCACCTGCCTTTGATGGAATCAACTACAATGATTGGGCACACAAGATGAAGCTACACCTTCTTGCTGCAAGAGTTTGGGAGATTGTTGAAAATGGACCAAGTCATGTTGAAGGTCAAGAGTTCACCGACAATGATATGTTTGAGTTTCAACAAAATGTTCAAGCCGCATCATTGATTCTATCATGCCTAAAGCCTGAAGAAAGCAACAAGGTACATGGAATGGAGAATGCCAAGAAGATTTGGGATACACTCAGGATATCATGAGGGTGATGCGAGTGTGAGGAAGTGCAACATAGAGCTTCTTCATGGAAAGATTGAGAACTTTGCAATCAAGAAAAATGAGACCACTCAACAAATGTTTGACAGATTCATGACGTTGGTAAATCAGATTAGAGCACTCGGAGACACAAAGTGGGATGACTACTCAGCTGGAAGAAAGCTATTAAGAGCATATAGAAAGAGGAACAAGAACCTTGCTTCAATCATCATGGAGAGACCTAACTATGAGAGCATGGGACCTCATGAGATGCTTGCCAAGATAAAGCATCATGAAGTCTTGGATGATGAAGATATAGAAGAACAAGAGGCAAGCCACAAAAAGGTGGTAGCACTCAAGGCTAATCAAGAAGAAGGAAGCAAGGCCCGAGATGACTCTTCAAGCGAAGGAAGTGAAGACTCCGATGATGAGTTGGCCCTTATTGTGAAGAACTTTAGAAGATTCATGAGAAAGAAGATGCACAAGAAGGGCAAAGGTGGTTACTTCAAGAAGTCAAAGAAGAGAAATTGCTATGAGTGTGGAGCGGATGATCATTTCATTGCCGATTGTCCACAAAAGAAGAACAAGAACAAGTATAGCAAGAGTGATGACAAGAAGCATAGAAGAAGAAGAGGTGGTGAAGCTCATCTTGGTGAGGAGTGGTTCTCGGAAGATGACTCAAGTGATGAAGAGAAGAGCAAGAGCAAGGAGAAGGAGAAGGGAGCGGCCAACATCGCCATACACAAGACCTCTTCTCCAAGTCTCTTCTCCAACATGGCTACATCGACAGCTTCGTCACGCTTGTTCGAGAACCTCTCCGACGACGAGGATGACTTCACTCATTCTTGCTTCATGGCTAAGAATGAGAAGGTATCACCTAACTCTCCTACTTGTTCTAGTGATGAATGTAGTGATGATGATATGGATGAATTTGAGCTTAGTTTAATTAGAAAGTTTGGAAAGAAAGGTGGAGCTAAAATCATAAAATTGCTCACTAAATTAGAGAGTCAGAATGAGAGTCTTGCAATGCAAGGGGACTTGATCTCTCAAGAGAGAGAAAAGAACCATGCATTGGAAGCCTCTCTTGCCGAGGAGAAGTTGAAGGTTGAGAAATTGACCGTGGAACTATCTTTAGCCAATGACTACAACAAGAAGTTGGCTAAGGAGTGTTCCATGAGCAATGACTCAATTGCAAGCCTAAAGAATGAAGTTAGCATGGTTCAAGAGAGCCTCACAAGCTCTCAAAATAAATATCAAACTCTTGAACTAAGCTACAACACTCTTTGGAATAGCACCTCTTCAACCTCTTCTAAGGATTCCGATGGCTCTAATGCCTCAACTAGTAATGGTTGCAAAAGATGCTATAAACTTGATATAAATGCTTGTGCAACTAACCTTGTTGAGATAGAGAAGAAAGACAAGGAGATTAATAGGTTGAACATGATCTTGAGGAATGGTTGCAAGTGTAGGGTGCAACAACCAAAAGATATCCTCAAGACCACAAGACACCCATCTATCAAGGATGGAATTGGGTACAATAGGTATGGTGGTAAGGCCAATGGTAGAAAGATGGTCAATGGGGTACCTTTTGTTAACTTTAACAAAGGGGTTTCTCTCTTTGACCTAATGAACAAGGCCAACAAGGTTGTCAATCCAAAGGCTCCACTTGCTAATGGTAAGATCAACAAGGAGAAGCAAGTGGAGGCCCCCAAGCAACAAAAGCCCATATCAAGAAGCTATACATGTGATTACTTGTGTTGTTGGGGGAAGGATGGTAAGATAGTAGTCAAGTATGTTGGTGCCCTCAAGAAGAGAGAAATTATGAGAAATGTTTGGGTGCCAAAAGCTTATGTGACTAACCCCCAAGGACCCAATCTCGTTTGGGTACCTAAATCTAGAACATAAACTTGTTTTGTAGGAATATGCCTCCGGTGGGTCAAGTTGGGTGTTGGATAGTGGATGCACCAATCATATGACCGGGGCAAAAGATATGTTCTCCTCCTTTCAACCAAGCAACGACTCATGCAACAACATTGTGTTTGGTGACAATGGTAAAGGAGAAGTGCTTGGTTTGGGTAAAATTGCTATCTCAACTGACAATTCCATATCTAATGTATTGCTTGTGCATTCATTGAGTTACAATTTGTTATCCGTTTCTCAACTTTGTGAAATGGGTTACGATTGTCTCTTTACGGATAAGGGTGTGACCGTCTCTAGAAGAAGGGATTCCTCTATTGCATTTAAAGGCGTGTTGAAGGGAAAACTTTACTTAGTTGACTTCTCAACTAGTAAGGTAGAGCCTACAACATGTCTAATGGCAAAATCTAGCATGGGTTGGCTTTGGCATCGCCGACTAGCTCATGTTGGGATGAGGAACTTGGCCCAACTTCAAAGAGAAGGGCACATCCTTGGACTAACCAATGTTTCTTTTGAGAAAGATAGGATTTGCAGTGCGTGCCACGCCAGAAAGCAAGTAGGAGCAAAACATCCAATCAAGAACATTGTGTCGACCACAAGACCATTGGAGCTATTGCATATGGATCTCATCGGACCCGTTGCTTATCAAAGCATCGGCGGTAACAAATACGGTTTCGTTATTGTTGATGACTATTCTCGTTTCACTTGGGTGTTCTTTTTAGCAGACAAAAGCGAAACGCAAGGTATCTTCAAGAAGTTTGCTAGAAGAGCACAAAATGAGTTCGACATCAAAATCAAGAAAGTGAGAAGCGACAACGGGACCGAGTTTAGGAACACCAACATAGAAGAGTATCTTGATGAAGAAGGGATCAAGCATGAGTTCTCCGGTCCATATACCCCACAACAAAATGGGGTTGTGGAAAGGAAGAATAGAACTCTTGTTGAAGCTGCAAGATCTATGTTGGATGAGTACAAGACTTCCCATGGATTTTGGGCGGAGGCAATGAACACGGCGTGTCATGCAATCAACCGCCTCTACCTTCACAAGCTAAAAGGGAAGACGCCATATGAGCTTCTAACCGGTAACAAACCAAAGGTGCATTACTTTCGAATTTTTGGCTGCAAGTGTTTCATACTTAACAAAAGGGCCAAAAGTTCAAAGTTTGCACCTAAGGTACACGAAGGCTTTCTACTTGGTTATGGTACTAACGAACATGGCTACCGTGTATTCAATAATGCCACCGGCACTATTGAGTTAACGGTAGACGTGACTTTTGATGAATCCGACGGCTCTCAAAAAGAGCAAGTCAATGATGAGCTTGTAGGTAATGACGAGCCTCCATCCGAAGCTATCAAGAAGCTTTCAACCGGTGATGTGAGGCCCGTTGAAATACAAGATGATGAAGATGAACCATCACACACTCCACAAGATTCTCATATCCATCATGTGCATCCAAATGCGCATGATGAAGCTTCCGCAACTCCGAATGGTGGTAGTGTGAATGATGTTCAAGTGATACACCAAGTTGATGATCAAATACGAGCTCAACATGAAGTCCGACAAGAAGATGGGGACATCAATGCATACGATGAAGATGATGAAGATGGACCCATCCAACGAAGATCACCTGTGCCACACCCAAGAGTTCATCATACAGTTCAACGGGATCATCCCGTTGACAACATATTGGGGAGCATACGGCGTGGGGTAACGACACGTTCTCGTTTAGCTAATTTTTGTGAACATTACTTGTTTGTCTCCTCTTTGGAACCTCTTAGGGTGGAAGAAGCACTTTACGATCCGGACTGGGTGATGGCTATGCAAGAAGAGCTGAACAACTTCACCAGGAATGAAGTCTGGTCCTTGGTGGAAAGGCCCAAGCAAAATGTGATAGGAACCAAATGGGTCTTCCGCAACAAGCAAGACGAGCATGGCGTGGTGACAAGGAACAAAGCACGGTTGGTGGTTCAAGGTTTCACTCAAATTGAAGGTTTGGATTTCGGGGAAACCTATGCACCTGTAGCTAGGCTCGAGTCAATTCGTATATTACTTGCCTTTGCTACTCACCATGATTTCAAGCTATACCAAATGGATGTGAAAAGTGCATTCCTCAACGGCCCCCTCTCCGAATTGGTCTATGTGGAGCAACCACCAGGTTTTGAGGACCCAAAGTTTCCCAACCATGTCTACAAGCTCGACAAGGCGCTCTATGGGCTTAAACAAGCCCCTAGAGCTTGGTATGATTGTCTTAAGGACTTCCTACTCAAAAAGGGTTTTGAGATAGGAAGGGCTGATGCTACTTTATTTACTCGCAAAGTTGATAATGATATCTTTGTGTGCCAAATATATGTCGATGACATAATATTTGGTAGTACTAATGTTGTCTTTTGTGAGGAATTTAGTAGGATCATGACCAAAAGGTTCGAGATGTCCATGATGGGTGAGTTGAAGTACTTTCTTGGATTCCAAATCAAGCAACTCAAGGATGGCACGTTCATCAGTCAAACCAAGTATACAAGAGACATGCTAAAGAAGTTTGAGATGGACAAGGCCAAACCCATCAAGACCCCTATGCCTACCAATGGACATCTTGATCTAAATGTGGATGGTAAGTCAGTGGACCAAAAGGTATATCGCTCTATGATCGGTTCATTACTTTACCTTTGTGCATCTAGGCCCGATATTATGCTTAGTGTGTGCATGTGTGCAAGGTTTCAAGCTAATCCGAAAGAATGTCATATTATAGCCGTTAAGAGAATTTTTCGATACTTAGTGCACACTCCGAATCTTGGCTTGTGGTATCCCAAGGGCTCCACTTTCGATCTACTTGGCTATTCCGATTCGGACTATGCCGGTTGCAAGGTAGACCGAAAGAGCACTACCGGGACTTGCCAATTTATTGGGAGGTCTTTGGTGTCATGGAGTTCTAAGAAACAAAATAGTGTTGCCCTATCCACCGCCGAAGCCGAGTATGTGGCGTCCGGTGCTTGCTGTGCTCAACTACTTTGGATGAGGCAAACACTAAAGGACTTCGGATGTGAGCAAACCAAAATTCCACTTTTATGTGACAATGAGAGTGCTATCAAACTAGCAAACAATCCCGTAAACCACTCTCGCACAAAACACATAGACATCCGACACCATTTCTTGAGAGACCATGAAGCCAAAGGAGATATCGCAATACGCCATGTGGGCACCGAAAAACAACTAGTCGATATCTTCACAAAGCCTTTAGATGAGTCAAGATTTTGTGCTTTGAGGAGTGAACTAAATATCATTGATTCTCGTAACGTGGCTTGATGTCTTGCACATATTTGTTTTCACCTAGAAACCTAAACAAATGCTTTTGACAAATATTGTATGTGATTTCAAAATCTATTTTGCATGCTTCACTTGTGTCCATAGCTATGTATTGATTCTATGAAATCTGGACATATTTGAAGTGTGTGTGGTATACCACACAAAGTCCTCCTGGAAACCCTCTCTGGATCCTCTGTTTTTCTGCCTGTCGGTGGTACCGCCATTGTGTCGGTACTACCGACGGCGGTAGTACCGGCCCCTATGGGCGGTTCCACCGACCGGTTACCTCCAAGTATAAAAAGAGGCGCGGTGAATTTTTTCAATCCTAGTCAAACTTCTTTTGACCGCCGCCCCTTGCCTCCTTGCAGCCGCCGCCTGCTCGTGCCTTCTCCCCGTGCGGCGCCATCGCCTTCTTCTCTCCCGATCTCTTTCCTCCTCCAACCAAATCCAAATCCCTCTGGTGGAAAGGTGCTTTGAAGGTTGGAGATCGTCTTGGTGGTGTTCTTGAAGCCCGGAAGTATCTCCTTCATTGGATTTCGATCTTTTCTTCACGAGTAGCAAGGTACTAGGGTGTTCATGCCCGATCTTTCAATGTACCCTGTTCTAGGTCGTTTCCTTTGGTTGGCTTGTTCTATCTAGTGTGTAGATGCTTCTAAGATGTATGGTTTGCAAGTTCATGGCGATTTGATAGATTGGATTGAAGGAAACCGCACGCTGCTGTGCTGTCGGTAGTACCGCCCCCAGGGGTCGGTAGTACCGCCCGCGCGCAGCGAGCCGTTCTCCTTCCCGATTTCGATCGTCTTATTTGCTACATCCGTTGAAGTAATCGTTCCATCATCTTTGTCTCATGTTGGTCTATGCTATCTTTGTCTAGACGAGCCGGAGGCCCTCTCGTGCTCGTTCCCCTAGTGATGATGATGAGGATTATGCCGCCTTGGAGCAAGGTGGTCATGCACAAGGGGAGCCGCCGCGTCGCAATCCCGGGCGCCATGGTCGGTCTGGGAGTATGGATGACTCCTCTCGTCAGGTCCGTGGACGCTCGTCCGCGGGCCTTACGGGTCGTCGCAGCGTGGATAGCGCAAGGGCGAGCGGGAGCGGTCATGCTCGTGGCAGTGGGCATGCTCCTCCTCCTCCTCCTCCTCCTCAGCCTTCTCCGCCCCCTGTCGCTGGTCCGGCGGGACGCCTGCACAGCGTCATTGTGAGAGGAGTGCCTTCAGCTGGTCTCGATCGTGAGGGTCACTCCATCGATCCTCAAGTTGGACCGGCATCCCCTCGGACTTCAGGGTTGATGCTAATCAACCGGGCTTTTGACATGCACCCTGACGCCGAAGCTGTCATGTCCGCCGTCCCTCCCGCTCTTCTTGGAAATCCCATGGATTACTCCAATAGAAAGCGCGGTAGCTTGATGAGAAGGCAGCGTGAAGAGAACCCCTATCTGTTTATCAGAGATGCTTCAGTTGATCGGAGGTTCTGGTCAAGATTCCAGCAGGACTACTATGTGACAGTCCTCTGGAAGGGTTTCTGTGCTAAGGGCCATCCCCCTCTTTTTGAGCACAAGCGGTTAGTTATCCGCTCCTTGACAGACAAGGACTCAGATGAGATTCAGTCTTTGGTGCAGAGGCTTGAGGAGTGGAGGATCTTGGGATTGATCTCTGGTGAGCGCAGCTTCAACCAGGAGATTCTCTGTCAGTTTTGGGCCACTTTGTTCATTGATAAGGAAGCTCGCGTGCTGCATTGGATGACCCAAGGGGTCCACTACAGATGTGCCTTCGTCACATTTGCTCGGTTTTTGGGCTTCGATCATGTGGACAGAGATGCCCCTCGTCTTTCAGAGATGTATGGAGGGGGTATGTACTTAGAGCAGTTGCAGAGCTCAGGTGTCTACATGGATGGTGCCGAGGCAACCTTCAAGGTCCAAGGCCTGAAGCCTGCCTACTATGTGCTCAACAACTTGATGCGCCTAACTCTGGATCCTAAAGTTGGTGACCAGGACAACTTGAGAGATGATGCTGCCAAGGTCCTCGTCCGCTTTGCTCTGCTAGATGGACGGTTTAGCATCTCTCACTTTCTTTGGCAGAAAATCTCCGATGTTTACAATGATCCTCACAAGGCCTTGCCATATGCTCCATATCTTATGCATATCATTGAACATGTGGTTGGCGCCACCTTCGAGTTTGATCGCACCATGAAGGAGTACAGTGTTCGCAAGTTCACCTCGGCTCCTTCCAAGGACAAAGAAAAAGTTGATGAAGGTGGTGAGGTCCCAGCAGATGCAGCAGCGCCTGGCGAGGCTCAGCCGGGTGGAGATGTTCCCCATGCTACCGCTCCTCCTCCGCGTCGTGAGAGGCGTAGGGGTGGCGGTCTTCGCTCCGCCCTTGACAAGATCTTTGAGTGGATGTGCTATCGGGCCGATCGTGACGAGCGACATCAGCAGGAGGTGCGTCAGCATCTCGGTCTTCCTCCGCGCTCTCCGGTCCGACCCCATCCAGATCCGTTTGCTGAGTACGATGCTCAGGCCCGGAATGGTGGTGATGATGATGATGATGATGATGGTGGTGGTCTCCCCCAGCAGCAGCCCCAGCAGCAGGCCCAGCAGCAGCCCCAGGTTCCAGGTGGTGGTGAGGCGGGTTTTTACAGCTCCATGCTGTATCCGCCCCATCAGTTCTATCCTCCGCCACCACCTCAGTACCAGCCTCATTCCTTCTTCCCTGACTATGGTATGGGCACGTCCTTTGCTGGCGGGTCCACATCGTATCAAGGAGGGGGTGGTGGCTCGTACATGGGCTTTGCTGGCCCCGACGCCGATCCAGCTAGGAGTGGTGGTCCTCGCGACTCTACACCACCACCTGATTCTTCGGCTCCTTCATCCTTCCCTGGTGGTGACGTTGGAGAGAGTGCCTATTCCTCTCTCTTCGGGGGCTCTTATCATGATGGATCTTCTAGCAGCTATTATTGATTCTTTGCTTATCTTGGCCTACCTGCTTTGGTACTTGATGCCAAAGGGGGAGTGTTAGGCTTATCTTGTTGTAATAGCTGTAAGAAAGGGTAATCTTTGAGACTAAGTGTGGTATGCTACATTTTATTTGTGATATGCTGAGGATGTAAAACTTTTATGCTTATTGTTATATTCATGCTTGGTTCATCCTCGTTATTGATCCTCTTGTCATGATGATTGTTGTTTTCGATATGGCTATGTGATTTGAGTTCTTTTCTTTCTTCAATAGCCATTCGCTTTTCTTATTACATTGTTATGTGTATCACCATGTCATACCGTTTATGCATCACAAATTGATATATTTGATGTTGTCACACACTTAGGCACCCCACGGATTGCAAAATTTAGGGGGAGCTCTTGTTCTTGTGTATGCAACCTTGCTTTCTAATCAAGGTTTGAAATTCATATCCAAAGCATACACTAAGGGGGAGCTTCAACTAAATTTTGGAATTCAAAAGCTTCAATTCTTTCTATCCCTAATTGTAAGCCTAAGTTGGTTGTCATCAATTACCAAAAAGGGGGAGTTTGAAAGTGCATTCGCCCCTAATGTGGGTTTTGGCTAATTAATGACAATCAAATTAGGGACTAACCAGTTTATAAAAGCATGTATGCAGGTGTTAGTCCTTTGAAAGATTTGAAACGTTGAAATCTCGTGAACAAAGCACGTAGGATATTTTCGGACATAAAGAAGCCTAGCTCAAGTGGTAGTTTAAAAATTTCAATTTTAAACTTGAGTTATAGGTAAGCCGGACTATGAAGAGGGTCACAAAGTAAGTTGGCTAGATGAGGAGAAAAGTGCTCAAATCGACTAACCTTAGTTCGCTTGAGAGACACCGCACAATCACGAACACGTAGAGGGTAATTTCTTGTGGTCGGTGGTACCGACCATGGGTGGTCGGTGGTACCGACCACGGCTTCTCTGCGCAGCGCTCAAACACCCTCTCTGTGTTGGTCAAAAAATGACCTGGCGGTAGTACCGCCATAACCTCGGTACTACCGCCCGCGGTGGTACCGACGCAAGGTCGGTAGTAACCTGGTTTGCAACCCTCTCTGGATAGAGTTGTTTTTGACCTAGCGGTGGTACCGCCATTACCTCGGTAGTACCGCCCGCGGTGCTACCGACCCATGGCCGGTAGTTTCCAATTTTGCAAGGCTCTCTGTTCGCGCTGTTTTTGGCCTGGCGGTAGTACCGCCATTACTTCGGTAGTACCGCCCCCGGTGCTACCGACGCAAGGCCGGTGGTAACCAAGTTTGCAGAGCTCCCTGTGTAGAATTGAAATCGGCCTGGCGGTGGTACCGCCATAACCTCGGTACCACCGACCTCGGAGGTACCGACCCTCGGGCGGTAGTTTCCGAGGGACCGAGTCCCTAACTGAGTTGCTCTCTGTTCGAGTTTGTTTTGGCCTGGCGGTGGTACCGCCATTACCTCGGTACCACCGGCCTCGGTGGTTCCGACCTTGGCCCGGTGCTTGTCAGTTTGACCAGATCTGGGTGTATGCGACCGTTGTGACATGGTCGGTGGTACCGACCATGGGTGGTCGGTGGTACCGACCAGCCTCGGGACTGAGGGAGTATAAATGCCTCCCCTCTTCACTTTTCACGGTCACGGACTCACACTATACACTTATTGCTGACCTAACTCTAGACAAACTCTCTCCAAGCATTGACTCACCCCTCTCTCTCCCCCTTTGCTCCTAGATTCATTCCCCTGCGAGATTTGAGCTAGGGAAGTGAGATTCGAGAGTGGGAAGCATCAATCTTTGACTTGAGCACTTGGTTTCCATCCCGCCGGCTTGTTTTGTGTCTTTTACTCTTGAGCTCTTTGAGCTCTAGCTGGTTAGGTGTTCTTCGTGGTAGCCCGTATTGATTTACTTGTGAGGGCTCCCCGAAGCGTTTGTATTACCCTGAGATTTCTAGTAGAGATACTCTCGTAGCCTTTGTGGTTGCTTGAGTGAGGCGAGGAGGTGAAATAGACTCCGACCTTTGTGCTCACCTCAACAACGAGGAAGTAGGCACTCCTTAGTGGATTGGCCGAACCTCAGGATAAATCTTGTGTCCCGTGTGCTTGTTGTTGTTGTCCCTATTTTCTCTACTTCTCTTGTTATTGTGTTCTTCGTGTTCTTCCTATCCCTATCTCGTTCTTAGGTTGGGAAGGCTCGATCTACATCAAGGGGAGGAACCAAGGTTTCGTGAGAGCAGTTTTACCATAAATTATTCTTCGGAAAGTTGGCTAGAAACTTGTTTTATCTTCATATCTTACTTTCATCGGACTTGTAGTTTCTTTTAGGATCCCGGTTGTGCCGTTTGTTTGTGTTGGTAGTACCGGTGTTTCACACCCGGTAGTACCTACCCAAACAAACCGGCCTCTCCGGTTGCTATCTAACTACATCTTATAGTTTGTGAAGTTTCAGATAGTCAAAAATCACCTATTCACCCCCCTCTAGGCTGATTCGGTCCTTTCAGAAAAGCGCCGAGGCAAACAGCCACTGAACCGGCTGGAACCCCGACCCGCGGACTGTCCGCGGCTGGAGGGGCGGACAGTCCGCCACCACCCAGAACGCCCAAAAACGCCACGGGACAAAACCAAAATCGATTGGATCTCCACCAAATCGAATGGGGCTGCAACCAAACTTCTCCCAAGTGTTCTTCTACGTGTTGGGAAGCTAATCCTAGGAAATCATCGCTTCAACCCAACTAATCCATGAGAAATCCGAAGAACACTAGAAAAGGGGAAGAACGAAGAACGAAAACGATTTCGGCCCGATCTACTTGTTCGTGAGGGTAGAGATGAATTCCTCCGGTGGAAATATTCTCCTCACATCAAAGAACAAGTTGATTCAAACGGAATTGCAAAAGACGCAGCGAAGAGGGAGATCGGGAGAGGGGAAAATCGTGGAGAAAAGAAGAACGCGAAGAACAAATTCAAAACGCGAATTCAACCATGAATTTGATCCTTGGATTCAGCAAGATGAATTGATTAAGCACTCGGTGTCGGGCTACAAGCCAATCCTAGCAACACAAAGCTTGGATGGCAAAAAGCTCAAGAACAAGAGCCAACTCTCCCTAACCCTAGCCTTCTCTCACAGGGACAAAATGAGAGAGACACCACCTAAAACTCCCAAGGATGCGGCTGCCCTAGCAGCCCCCCTCATATATATAGGCGCACGTCCGAAGACCAAAACGCCCTTACATTAAGCACTCGTCCCAAATACCCCCCAGGGGTAAAACCGTCCAGACTTGACAGTTTCGATCCGACGGCCACGCCCGCACATCCGGTAGCTCCGCCTCGACGCAACCTCCCTGATGCGGCCACGTGCCGCCACCGTCGACCGCCGCGCCTTCTCACCGATAGCTTCGCCGCAACGCAAGCCTCTCAGTGCCGCCACGCGTCGACCGTCCTTTCGGACCAACCCCCGGTTTTGAGGCCCAAACCGGGAAACCGTCCACCCCGAGTTTTGAGGCCCAAACTCGGAAACCCGCACGCCTAGGTTTTGAGGCCCAAACCTGGAAACCGTCCTCGCCGAGTTTTGAGGCCCAAACTCGGAAACCGGCCACCCTGAGTTTTGAGGCCCAAACTCGGAAACCGTCGATGGTAGCTTTTTGAGGCTCAGCTACCGAACCCGCACCGTAGACGGGATGTGGTTCGCACACCCCGACCACCGGCACCGATGTCGATGCATGTCCAGCCTCCACGCCGGGCACAACGCCTTCACCTTCCTTCTTGACTTGGCCGACGGCACTTGCGCCGCACGCAAGCCCGTGTCCGACCTCCCGCCAAGTGACACGACTCCAGCGCCTTCCTCCCGACTCGGCCGATGCACCGCACATCCCCATGTGCTCTCGCTCGCCGATGCCATGTGCCAGCTACCACAGCTGGTCCTCTGGCCCTCTGGTCCCTCAGTCCAAGCCTCACGTCCGCCCTTCACCGCTCTGGGTACATCGGCATGGCACGTCCGCCGCACGGCACGCCCATCCTTCACCGCTCCCGATCCGTCGGCATGGCACGTCTCTACTTGACCTTCACCTCGCCATAGACCACTGTCCGAGCTCCACACCTGCACATCAACACAGCCAAGAGACACATGTCGCACACGCGCACCAACACAGAAACACACCACAACTCAATGCCACCGGTTAGTCATCAACATTAAGCGCATAGCCAGATATGGTCTAAACCGGGTAAAAGCCTCAAACCTTCCTCATCAAAGTCAATCATTCATCATATATGTTCTCACAATATGTAGCACTTGCACCCAAAGACCCGGAAATATGCAATGTTGGGCTTTCTATCATTGAGGAGCTCATATGGTGTCTTCTTCAATAGAGGGTGACAATAGAGCCGGTTGCTATAATAGCATGTCGTGTTGATTGCTTCGGCCCAAAAGGAATCACTCACATTGTATTCACTAAGCATGGATCTTGACATATCAATGAGTGTCCTATACTTCCTTTCAACTATCCCATTGGATTGAGGTGTATACTTGGCTGAGAATTGATGCTTGATTCCATACTCATCACATAGCTCATCAACTCTTGTGTTCCTAAACTCACTTCCATTGTCACTTCTCACTTTCTTGATTCTTCTATCAAACTCATTTTGACTTCTCTTGACAAAGGTTTTGAATATGCCAAACACTTCACTCTTGTCAACGAGAAAGAAGACCCATGTGAATCTTGTATAGTCATCCACTATCACAAAGCCATACTTGTTTCCCCCAATACTTGCATATGTAGTTGGTCCAAACAAGTCCATGTGCAACAACTCAAGTGCATGTGCAGTGCTCATCATTCCTTTGTTGGGATGAGTGTTTCCAACTTGCTTTCCCATTTGACATGCACTACATAACTTATCTTTCTCAAAGTGAACATCTTTTAGTCCTCTAACCATGTCATGCTTCACTAGCCTCTTTAGTTGCTTCATTCCAACATGTCCCAAGCGCCTATTCCATATACAACCCATACTTGATTTGGTGAACAAACATGTTGTCAATTGAGCTTCACTTGCATCGAAGTCCACCAAATAAAGATTCTCATATCTAAATCCTTTGAAGACCAAATCACTTCCATCAACACTCACTATCTCCACATCATCCACACAAATATGCATTTGAATCCCAAATCACATAATTGTGCCACGGACAACAAGTTAAAGTTGAGAGATTCCACCAATAGCACATTGGAGATGCTCAAGTCATTGGATATTGCAATCTTGCCCAAGCCTTTGACCTTGCCTTTCTTGTTGTCACCAAATGTGATAGCATCCGCATGATCATTGCCACTAGTGTTGATTGATTTGAACATTCTTCCATCTCCGGTCATGTGTTGAGTGCACCCACTATCAAGCACCCAATGCCTTCCTCCCGCTTTATAATTCACCTACAAAGAGATCAATTATTTTTAGGTACCCAAATCTTTTTGGGTTCTCCAAGGTTAGTTACCAAGCTCTTGGGCACCCAAATTGCCTTCTTCTTTGGGCCAACCAAGGGTGCACCAATATACTTAGCCTTCACACCATTAGTGCCCTTTGTAAGAATATAACAAGAATCAAGTCTAATAGATGAAATATGAGCATTGTTCTTGTTCTTGTTCTTGTTAAAGCAATTTTGCTCTATGTGCCCGGATTGCTTGCAATTATAGCAATAATGACCATTGCTCTTCCCAAAACTAGTCTTGTGAGGAGCAAAAGCGGCCTTGCTCTTCTTGGGGGTATAGCCAAGTCCCTCCTTGTTGAGTGGACATCTTTGGCTACCCAAGCACTTAAGCAAGCGGGCATCTCCACCATAGGCATTGCCTAAAGCATGAGTGAGCTCATACACCTTGTTCTTAAGGTTCTCATTTTCTACCACTAATGATGAATCACATGTAGTAGAAGTAGGCATTTTAGTTGAGCTAGATGATGATGCATTGGTGGGAGCAACAATAATAGGAGCATAGAATGATTCATCAAGTATATCACATGTAACTCCTACATTGCTAGTCTCTACAACATCTTCAATCTTACTTTGATCAAGGAGGGAAGAGTGGGCTTCCTTAAGCCTAGTGTGAGCTTGATCAAGCTTCTCATGGGCTTCCTCTAGCCTCTCATGAGTAGACTTGAGCTCCTCAAAGGATTGCTCAAGAGCCTTGTTGGCCTTGCGCAATTCTTTGCACTCCTTCCTCTTAGTCTCAATGTAAGAGTGAGCATCTTGTAGCATGCTCATGAGGTCCTCCTTTGAGTACTCCTCATCATCATCACTCTCACTCTCACTTTCACTCTCATCGGATGATACCTTAGTGGCCTTAGCCATTGTGACACTCCAGTGTCAAGCACTGCATTAGGAACTACATTTAGCTACTAAAACCCATAAGCAATGCATTGCATCATTTCATGTGTATGATAGTGCTTTTGCTTTTGTTTGTTTATTTGGATTTTGGGTTCTATAAGACTTGGATGTTTAAGTGGATTTCTGTTTTGGCAAACAATTTTATAAAACAGAGAATAGTGAGTTTAACACTTTTTATATTGATACCTTGACTTAGTTCAAAATGATTTATTGCTCAAGAATTGGCTTTATTTATGTGGAGGTTGTAAAAATGATTTTCAGAAAAAGTGTTTTATACAAAAGTTGTAGAGAAAATTATTTTGAACAACTTTTATTTTTGGGTCAAAACCTAGTTTGAAGTTTTGGAAACTGTTTTGAATGGTCAAAGTTTGAAAAGTTTTTGGAAAAAGAAAAAGGAAAACCTTTTTCCTTCCCGCGCCCCTTTCGACCCGTTTAGGCCTTTTGGCCCAGCCCGCGCTGCACCCCTCCGCGCCGGCCCACGCGTGCGCCAGCCCGCGCACCCCCGCGCACGCGCACGCTCATCGCGCGCGATGCGCCGGTCAGCCTGACACGGCCGTGCCGTACGCCGGCCAAAGCCGCCGCGTGGCCGCCAAACCCTGCGCCAAATCCGCTCCCGCCTCTCGCCGCGCGATCCTCTCTCACCCGAGCACGCAAGCGATCTTGCTTGCCCACTCTCCGCTCGCCTCGCTCGCCGCGCCCACACCAGCGCCTGCGCACGCCTCGCCCGCCGCGATGGCGTGGCCCCCGCCACGACCACTGGCCGGCCAAGGCCATGGCCAAAACCCCGAGCACCACTTCCCGCTCCCTCACTCACCCACACGCACACTCCCTCGCTCTCGCCCTCACTTCTTCCTCTCCGCGAACGAACGCGAAGCGCGAACGCTCGTGCCCGCCGCCGTTCGACGTCGTGAGGACACCCCACTGTTCCGGCCGCACCCGTCCACCACCGTCCGATTCCTCTCGCCAGCCACTCCGCCTTCACCGTGCACACGCCGTGCGCGCGCCATCTTCCCCGACCAAGCCCCGTCACCGCCGGAGGACGAAGTGTCCTCTTCGGTCCCCGTTCGCCACCGAAAGGAGCTCGAGCCCGTTCCGCACCATCCCGAGCTTCGCCACCTCCCTCCTTCGCCCACAAGCTTCATCAGGCCAAGGCAAGGTGAGAACACACCTCCGCGAGGTCTCTACCGCCCTCTAGCCTCCCACTCTTACCCGACCGAGCGCCATGGACGCCGCCATGGCCGCGCACGTGGTCAAGCTCCACCGGAGTTTCACCGGCCGAACCAACCACCTAGTTCCACTTCCTAGGGTTCGCATAAGCTTACGCCCCTGTCAATTTGGCCGGTGACCGCCGGAAACAGCACAGCCGTGCGTCGCCGCCGCCGTCGTCCGCCATCGCTCGCTGCCGGCGACCTACGACCATGCGCTAGCCCAACCATCACCACCACTCGGTCTGCCTCGTCGTGGGGATCACGTCAAGCACCACCTTACCGCCGGTGACCTCACCGCCGGCGAGAACCGCGCGGTCAACCGTCGCCCCTGCTCCGCCCTCACTGACCGCTGGGCCCCGTTGACCAGCGGGTCCCAGGCGTCAGCCACCCCATGGTCCATGGACCGAGTCCACGAAGCCAGGCCGGGAGGATTTAAATGTTTTTCCTTTTTGTTTTATTTCCCAGAAAAGCTTATTATTTTTGTGTAGCACGTTTTCAAGGTCTAAATGGGGTGCTTTCAGTTTTGGTAGTTTGCTTATGAGTAGATCTATCATGGAAAAATATGAAAGTATTTTTTGTGAAAGTTTATATTACGGTTTTTATTTAATCCAGCTTATGTGCTTTTGTTGAGATAAATAGATTTATATGTTTTCTGGTTGAGTTAATTCATGGCAAAATTTGTGTAGGTTTCTTATCATATTAAGTACCTGTGAAAAATGTATGATGCACTGTTTGTATTGAAAAAGTGTCTGTTAGGGTTTAAAGTCCTTTTTGGCTGTTTTCTTGGAATAAGTGTTAAGGTGTTTTATATGTGAAAATGAAATATGGGAAAATTTGTGCAGTCTCTGTGTGTGATGTTCCAGTTAGGAAAAATGTTAAACGTAGGTTGTTATATGAAAAAATATGAAGTTGCTGTACAAATGTGTTTTCCTATGTTTTTCTTAGGAAATTCATGTAGAGAATAATATAATGTTTCTGTTCATGGAACTTTCTTGATAAATATGAAAGGTGGAGTAGAATCTTGGAAAAATATGAAAATGAGCATGTCACCCTTTTCCAGTAGGGTTGTAGTTCAAATGGTCTATTTTGGCATAAACTGGTTTATTTTATGTAGGTTGATATGTTCATGCTTAAGCAGTGAATTTTCTACAGTAGAATGGTTATGAGTAGGTGAAGCTAAGAAAAATATGAAACCTGTTGTTTGACACTTTTCATGTGGGAAGTTAGTTAAAAGCACCCTTTTGAGCTTTTTGTTTCATCTTTTTGTACCTGCTGTTCTGCATTTTATTTCTGGCTGGAAATTGTTCAGTGAAGTCCAGTTAGTGTTAGTTACCTTCTGAAATTTTTGTGAATTTTTCTGAGTTCAGAAAAATGCACTTGCAGTTCAAACCTGAGTTCTTTTGAATCGTTAAATAGGGAATAGTTGAAATAATGGTTTTATTTTATGTGGTAATTAAGTAGTTACCTCAATGTCAAAAGTTGTTCAACAAGTTGGTTTTGTTGGTTTGCAAGAAATGATACTTTTATACCAACATTTTGCACCTTACATTATTTAATTATGTACCGCATTGCAAATAGGATCGACAGCCCCGGAGGCCAACCAGGAGCCGGAAGTAAACGACGAGCAGGAGATACCAGAGCTGCCCAGGACCGAGGAAGTCGACCCCGAGCCGGAAACTAACCTGCCTGAGTACCCCGCTCACGAGGCCTCAGTCTTTTCCCAAGGCAAGCCCCGGAGCATCCTAAGTCTCCCAGTTTTTATAATTAATTTACTTGAGTATTTTATATTGTGATGCATTAGGTATAGGAGTTGATTGAATCCTAATTGCTGCATTACCCTTTCTTGATTATTGTTGTACCTGCCTTGTTATCCTGTTATCTATTTATACTGTAGAACTGCTTAGTCTGCTTAATAAAAAGTAGTAGTTAAGGATGTTCCCGTAATACCCCTAGTGGGTATTTACCGGATCACGGTTGGCTATATTTGCTATCGTGGAAAAGAACCAGAGTAGGAATGAAATACGGTCAACTGCAAGGAAAGGCACAAGTTTGGAAACTTGGGACAGTCCGTCCGTTGGATCGTGTAGGTTTGTATCGATGTTGGCCCTCGTTCATTTTTGAACGCGTCCTTTTACTTAGGGATATGTCGGTGCCATAATCATCGACCCCAAAGCCGGTTAGATGCTGTTCGGGCCGGAATCAACCCGAGTCACGCCCTCTAGTATGGAAATGCGATCTGCCTCGGGATGGCCATCGCCAGGTTCCAATTGGGCGGTCCGTGCTTGAACCGCGACGATTACCACCACGAACAAGCATCGAGCGGTTACCCAATGCATGGACCCGATGGGGAAAGTGTGGGTTGGTATTAAAGGTTTATCACCAGCTGGTTTGGAATTCGATTCGAGTCGCCGTCTCCCCCGGTTAGTGGGAAACTATGGCGAGCTTCACCACGATACAACTCCATGTGATGTTTTAAAGGTTCAACTAAAATATGGATAAGTCAACTGGATATGGTTATATTATTTTGCTTGTTAGACTCAAGTGGATGTATTAGTTCAGGTGCAAAACCTAGATAAAGAGGTAGGTCTAAAATTGATAGCTCATCAATATTATTAAATAATCCTTCTCTTAATACTGAGCTTTTCGCAACTAAATGATCCCAGCTCCACCACAAAGCCTTGCATACCCTTGGTGTCTTTATTTTCAGTTGGACGGGTAAGTCTGGCTGAGTACATTCCCGTACTCTGGGTTTATCCCGTTTGTTGCAGATGGCCAGGTGTACTATGGCTATTGTAAGCACTGCCTCTACCCGGTGGAGGGTGATGAGGAGTAGGCCCAGGGCAGGGTCGTCAAAAAGCTTCCTCTTTTCTTTTGCTGGAATAAGACTGTTGGTGGCACACTATCTGAAAAGGAGGAGTGAGTTGTGTTGGGTTAAGTTATCAAACAATGTTTTATTTGGACCACGCGTGTGGTGGTCGCGTTTCAAAACTTATTTAAGCTTCCGCACTTTTAAATTCAGTATTGTAATAACTCTGTTTTAATTTCGCACTCTGATATTAAATTCGGTTTCGTTTATCTGTGATGTATCCTTTCGAATGTAATACTTGAACGATGCGATCATGTATGTTGTACGATGTTTGAAATCCTTCGAGATTTCCGGACTACCGGGGTTATATGGATTCAAGTGCGGGTCGATGTCAGACAAATTTGACTAAGACGGTACCTGAGTTCTTATAATTAGGACGGTTCCGCGACAGCCATGAAGCATGTCGATGGAGTGTTGAAGATAGAAGGCTTGCTTGAAATAGCAAGACTAGCCATAGCCTTCTTCTTGGTGATCTTCCTCTCATCATCACTAGAATCATCATCATCGCTTGAGGAAGCATCACTATCCCATGTCACAACATAGGAACCACCCTTCCTCTTCTCCTTCTTCTCTTTCTTTTCTTTCTTCTCTTTCTTGTCCTTCTTCTTGCTCTTCTTGCGGTCATCATCATATTCATCACTAGAGTATGGACAATCCACAATGAAGTGATCCTTGGTCTTGCATCTATAGCACCTCTTAGTTGTGCTCTTGGTTGCATCTCTTCTCTTTCTTGCTCCATAGCCCTTCTTCTTCATGAACTTGCCAAATCTTTTCACAAAGAGAGTCATTTCTTCAGCATCTATCTCACAACCACTTGAACTTGCTTCATCATCACTTTCCTCCTTCTTTGTTGTGCCCTTGCTCTTGTTCTTGGAGGATGAAGCTTTGAATGCTACAGTCTTCTTCTTCTTCTCTTCCTCTTGGGCTCCCCCATCCCGTTCCACACGATATGTGTATTGTGTGACCACATCATCTAGTACTTGGTTTGGGGTCACCGTGTACAATCCTTCCCTCACTAGGATAGTCACCAAAGTATCAAACCTTGGTGGTAAGCATCTCAAGAACTTGTGAGAAAAGTCCTTGTCCTCCACTTTCTCTCCCAAAGCCTTCAAGTCATTTATGATCACTTGCAACCGGTGAAACATCTCCGGTATGCTCTCATCATCTTGCATCTTGAAGGTAGCAAGCTTGTCTTTGAGAATGTAGAGCTTGGCACTCTTGACGGCCTTGGTGCCCTCATAGGTTTCCTCCAATCTCTCCCATATCTGACTTGCTCTTTCAAGGTCTTTGATTTGCTCAAACACCTTTGTGTCAAAAGCTTCATAGAACAAGTTGATTGCCACATCATTCCATTGAAGCTTCTCTTCTTCTCTTGGAGTGGGACTTGCGGGGTCAACTATCGCAAAGTCATGCTCAATTACTTCCCAAATCTTTCTATTCATTCCTCTTATAAATGCGCACATCTTCCTCTTCCAACAATCAAAGTTGGTGCCATCAAAATGTGGTGGCTTCCCCATATAGTTGATTTGAGACATTTTAACACCGGAGGATGTTAAGCCTCAAACAAATGGTGACCACAGCTTCGATACCACTTGAAAGGTCCAAATTGGCTAGGGGGGGTGAATAGCAAAATTTAAAATCTTCAAAACACTTAGGCAAACACTATTAGTATAACAAATGGCGAAGTTTTTTGCGCTAGCCTAATAGTGTGTTGCAAGCCACCTATCCAACAATTCTACCTAATATTTCTATGTCACACAAACAACTAGAGCTAATATCTAATGCGGAATAAAGCTATCTAGCTCTAGTACAAGTATGATATACAAAATGTATATGAGACAAGTATGTGCAATAGATAAACTAAGCAAGCTAATCACAACTAGCTACACAAGGTATATAGCAAGAGATATACAACAAGTGATAGTATCTATACAAATGAAATAGCTCAAAGTACATACACAAAGTAAATGAACTAGATAAAGATGATTTCACCGAGCCTTCAGGATCGCCTAGTAGAGAGCCAATCACTGGTGAAATCCACTTGCGATGCCAATCACCAAGAATGCGAATATGGAGACCAAGATATGAAAGAAATTACAATAAGCACACGTGACACCAAGATTTATCCCGAGGTTCACGTGCTTGCCGGCACGCTACTCCCCGTTGTGTCGACCAACACTAGGTGACCTAGTGGCTAATTGGAACAAAGCCAAACTCACAAAGAGCACCACAAGAATCTACCACTAGTGAGGTAGCTCAATGACACGAGCAATCCACTAAGGATGCCTCTTGCCGCTCCGGCGAGGTGAGGCTCCAAAACCTCTCACAATCACGATCGGTGGTGGCCAAGAACAATCTCCTTCTCTTGCCAACAACACCACAATGCCTCCAAGCCGTCTAGGCACCGACAAATGCCAAGAGTAACAAGAAACTCAAAGCCGATGCGAAGGACTAGTGCCACTAGATTGAACTCTTTCAAATCAGGCACTAGATCACTCAATCTCACTTGGTTTGATCAAATCAACTTGGGAGATGAGTTGGGAGGCTTGCCAAAGCTCACTAGTATGCTTAGGAATCAGAAAGTGCAAGGGCGAAACCAAGTGAGTCGGCCAAGCCCCTTAAATAGGCCACTCAAGTTGGCCTAGCCGTTGGGCCAGAATCAGGGGCATCAGAAGCATCGATGCTCCAGATGGAGCCATGTGTCCCTCTGATATGAATTCAGCCCATTAGATCCCAACGGTCAATTTCCTTCGCGCCACGGTTAATGTGACATCGGACGCGCCGATGCCAGGCATCGAACGCTTCGATGCCACTGCTCGATTTAGCTCTTTTCTGCGCTACATCGGACGCTCCGGCACCATCAAATTAGACGCTCAACCCCTGTGTCCGATGACCATGCAGAGAGGTTCCAGAAAGGGTTAAATCACATCGAACGCGTCCGATGGAGTGTCATCGGACGCAGGTCAGCGTCTGATGCTTCCTGGAAGACAATCTCGTGCCACGTCACCTGCATCGGACTCTGCAACAGTGTTTCCTCAGCGTCCGTTGCCAGCGTCCGATGCTCCTTCAACATTTGTCAGAAACTAGGGTTTACCATCGGACGCTCGGCCCAGCGTCCGATGCCCCTCGGACCAGCGTCCGATGCTTCTGAACACACGACTTCTCTTCTGAAAGCGTCCGATGAGAAGAAGGACTATACACTAGTTTCTCCCACTTCTCCACAACTCCTTAACACCCCCTTATCCCAAAAGTGCCAACACCACCAAGTGTACATCATTGTATGCAAGTGTGTTAGCATTTTGCAAAGCATTTTCCAAGGGGTTTTGTTAGTCACTCACTAGGTCTATAGCATCAATATGTTGGAGAACTCCTAGTAGCACTTGAACACCGCATAAGCCATGAATTATCTCCTCTTAATAGTACAGCTATGTATCCTAAATGTGATCACACTCACTAAGTGTCTTGATCACCAAAACAAAAAGCCCTATAGGTTATACCTTTGCCTTCGGGCCTCTTTGCTCATCTCTTCCTTCTTCTCATGTTTCACCAATGGTAGAGCACTTGATCTCTTGAGTGCTTGTGGCCATCACCATCCTCCATGGTTGCCACCTTGCTAGCTCCGCCACTTGGCTTGGTCACAATCCTTTCTTATAAGCTACACACATGCTTAGCAATAAGATTAGACCAAATAGGTTTCATCAATTAACCAAAACCAAACTAGGGCTTTCAATCTCCCCCTTTTTGGTAATTGATGACAACCTATACAAAGATATGTGATTTAAATTTGAGTAACCACATTGATAGTATTGGCTCCCCCTACATATGTGCTATAGAGTTTGGTTCTAAATTTTGCACATATGTATGGATATGGATTGTGGGTGAGCAATACTACCAATGATGATGCTAAGGCATAAGAATGGACCTTTGAAGCGTGATACCAATCAGAGTGCACATGTTATACCATCCTTAGCACCATTTGTCACTAGACATACATCAAAACTCAAGAACCCCGTGAGATCAACATTATAAAATGGCTCTTGAACCACTTGACAAACACATATGTCTAGTTACCTTCTTATACATGCAAGTAAGTCATGTGAACAATTATGTTCTAATACTAGCATTCACCACATAAGCATGAATAGCATTCATCAATCATGTTCTAATACTTGACAACCCCAGAAGCTTATGCAATGCAGTCAACTTAGCTCCTTCAATTGGTATCGGAGCAGGTTAAGGATCTTCCACCTTAGCCAGTTCCAGATCCACAGAAGGCGACATGGATCGCGGCGTGGGCAAACCGCCGTTCTTTGATGGGACGAACTATGTGTATTGGAAGATACGCATGTCGGCCTATCTTTAGAGTTTGGGTGCTTCCGTTTGGGATATTTGCAACTCTGCAGATTACGTGGTCTTGGCTGCTCGTGCGACTCAACATCAGATCGATGAGCATGATGCCAATAGCCGAGCCCGTAATGCTCTTTTCTCATGCTTGAGCATGATGGAGTTTGATCGCGTTTCTCACCTCGCTACGGCTCGGGAGATTTGGGCTACCCTCATGCGTTTCCATGAGGGAACCACTCAAGTCAAAACCCGTCTCTACGAGTCACACAAGAGAGAGTATGAGAACTTTCGACACATGCCTGGCGAGAGCATAGAGAGTTTATTCGCTCGCTTTCAGGTGATTGTCAATAGGATGACGGCTAACAAGGAACTGTTGCCTTTCGACGATCATGAGAGAGCTCTCAAGCTACTCCATACTCTAGATCGGTCGGTGTGGGATTCCAAGGTTCAGGCGATCATCGAATCGCCTAACTATGAGACTCTCACCTGCGACGAGCTCTTCAGTAAGCTCAAATCCAGTGAGATTGTCACCATGGCGAGGGCTTCTTTCGAAAATCCTTCTGGCCCGTCGATGGCTTTGCTTTCTGGCTCTTCTGCTAATCCCTCTGGAGGCTTTGCACTTTCTTCTCTTCTTTCTGTCATAGAGGAGCAATTGGAGTTCATGGGGGATGACGAGTTGGCTTTGCTTGCCAACCAGTTCTCGCGGTTCCACAACAACCGCATGAACCGTCGCCGCGGAGGAGGATGCTCTGGATGTTTCGAGTGCGGCGACCCCGACCACTTCATCGTTGTTGGTAGTTCTTAACTTCACTAAAGATAGAGCTAGGCAACTATCCTCGGTAACGGCCCAGCAATGCTTGTTGACACTTGCCAACGTCGTGACTAGGAGTAGACTATGGAATCTACCCCTGGCAACGACGTCAGAAGTGCTTGTAGCAAGTCCAGTCACTATACCTAAAGGAGTGAAGCTAAAGTAGCTATCTACAGATGTCAAATGGGGTTGTCAATCCCGACACTAGTAGGAGCTAGCTAGAGAGATTGCAATCTACCTAGAGAAGATTCTGCAAGCGCACAGAACTATCTTAGTAGCACTTCGCCTGGGAGTACCAGGTGTCGATTTATTTGATCCCAAGGGAAGGCTAGGGTGGTGTATGAGTCAAGTCAAGGAGGGGATGAGAGTCAAAGAATAAGAAAAGGGAAATGAGAGAGGAGATGAAAGGCTAGAAAGAATATATGAGTGGATAGGTAAAGATGAAATGGATGGTAAGGTAAGGTGGATGGGTAGGTAGATAGGGGGTAACTAAGGGTAACTAACTAATAACTAGTAACTACTAACTACTCCTAGATAACTATGAAACAAGATAACTACGAAGCAAAATAACTACGAAGCAAGATAGGCAAATGTCAATTAAGCAACCAAGTTAAGTATAGTTTTATTCCTATCTTATCAAGTAGCGAGGCGTACTAGCCTTTACCACCGACTTAGGTTGAACGCTAGCACAACGAGCCTTACTGTTAAACTGGGTCAACTACGTGGTGGAATTCAAGGCGCACAGGGCTGTCACCACCTGCTTGCTACCACAGCTATCCGGGGGTCCAGCCGTATCTGAAGGTAAGTCTATAACTAAGCACCACGCTTAATTATATTCTAACTATCTCTACCCTAGCTTTGAATAGAGACACCCTTGCGGACGTCAGAGAAAATACTTGACTTAATAAGATAAACACTAAACTAACTAAGCAACCCATTGGCAAAGATCAAACACTAAGCTCACTAGAGATTAACTACTATGGCTAAGTGAATTGAACTGTAGGATAGCTAGCCACTCAAGCAATCAATCAAGTATACTACTCAATAC
The DNA here is from genome assembly GCA_009763385.1 of Coix lacryma-jobi var. lacryma-jobi. NCBI lineage: Eukaryota > Viridiplantae > Streptophyta > Magnoliopsida > Poales > Poaceae > Coix > Coix lacryma-jobi. The sequence continues at coordinate 44,411,987 of CM019822.1, read as the reverse complement.
TGGTAAGTAGAATAAAGTAATACTTGAAATGATGAACTAGAATATAGTAAAGTGCTTGAGATACAAGAGCAAAACCTGAACTGGAGATGAAGGAAGACTCTTCCCAGCTCCAGGACCGATCACTCGCACACTTCTACTCTTGACCTAAGCCTTGAGCAGCGCTTCCGCGAGGGCAATGAGACAAGGATGCCTTGCTCTACTAGCTACCTACTTGCCTAAGCTTGGCTAAACCCTAAGCTATTAGCTCTCTAGCTCTAGCCTTGCTTCTTTTCTTCCTTTCCTTCCTTGCTTGTGTTGAAGTGACGCCTCCAGGGGGTATTTATAGCCTTGTGGAGTGAGGGGGTACTTATAGGGGGCAGCCAACCGACCTAGGGCAAACCCTAGTGGCGGGCGCCAGCCCTAGGTGGCAGCCGCCACCCCCCCTGGCCGTTGGATGCACCGTCATTGGTCCAACTGTCTCCAAGGACTCCTCCAAGGCGGTTGCATGTCTAGATAATCGTCATTCGGTCATGATCCATGGCACTCCCCTCCTGAGCCCTCCGATGCCACTGACCTAGTGACCAAGGGCCAAGATTTGGCCCTGGGGTGGTCACACGGATCAGTGACGTGGCAGGGGGGAAAGTTGGGCCAACTCAAGTGGCGGGCGCCACCTAGGGTTGGCGGGCGCCACCCCCCTGAGGCCCAATTGGGCCCTACTGAGTGGGCTCGGCCTTTGGTGGTTCAAATATCCAAATTTGGTTCAAATCCTGCATTCAAATCAAAATCTATGGACATGTGGAATTCGGTTAGTTTGAAACCTATTTGACTACATTTCATGCCTTTTTGGTAAATTTTAGGGTAACATGTTGATGGTAAAACAGGTGTTTAAGGACCATCAACAAGCTCCCCCAAGCTAACATGTTGCTCGTCCTCGAGCAACAATGCGGTTTTAGCATTAAGCATGAAATAGATAGCAACTTAAGATGTATACAAGTGCATATTGTATAGTGAGAAATAACTTAGTATATATCATTAATCATAGCAATGTGGGGCTTATAGCTTTTCACTTCAAACATGCAAGAGTGAAATAAAGTAGTAGATAGGAAACTTTTATCTTGCTTAGGTTTGACTAGGATTCTGTCTGAAGGTTTTTTAAGGTTTTCAAAAGATAAAAACTTGCTTAAGTCCTCCAAGATTCACTCAATCACTCAATGGTGTTTAAATCCTCACTTAGGCCAAAATGTAGCCTCTCCTATTTCTAAAGAATGATATGTGGAGTTATAGGTAGGCTAAGAATCATGAGCAAATTGCCTAATGTTTGTTGCTAAGCGAGACACTCAGATCATAAGGAGCAGCAAATCATAAAAATTGATCAAGATGTGCATGTGTGGTTATGTGGAAGTGTATAGAGAGATATTTCATAATCCTTCCTAGTTAATTTCTGGGGTCTAGAGCTAATGATAACTCTCTCTGTCTCTCTTTTTTTCGATACATAGTGAGTAGACAAAAATGTGTCCTCATATTTTCTTAAGACATAGTCCGCTCTTGAGCTACTTTGCTCATTTTTTTATATCTCTCTTTTTTTAGCTCTAGATTTCCCCAGATTATCTATAGGAAAGGATTTTAGAAATGAAAAAGGGGGAAGAGAGAGAAATGCTTATTCCCAGTGTAGGAATAGCATAAGGCTAGCAATGGAACATTTGACAAGGTATTGCATATCTCCAGTGTAGAGAATGAGCAATTTATTTGGTGGTTGCAAACTTCCAAAGTGGAGAGTAAGCAATTTATGGTGGGTGTGTGAATCTTGATCAAAAGATATGATAAGCTTCTCTACTAAGATCTATGAGGTCTAACAAAGCTCAACACAGACAAAGCTCTTTGTGGTTCTGACTAACAAATATTTGGCTAGTGGTGGGATGGGATAAAATCCAGGAGGAACTTTTAGCAAGGTTTTAATGATTTTTAAAAAAGAAATCCTCCAGATTAGGTCCTAATTTCATCTTAGCAAGTTTAAAGAATTACTCCATTTCTTACTAACTTTATTCACTAAGCATGATTTCAGTTAAAGCATGTGCAACCCACAAAAGCTACAACTTAGATAAGACCAGTCATTCAAACCATAACAATAGCATTTGCATGACATATTTCAAATCTTATTCAGGTTTCAACTTGTTTAAGCAGATTTCATCAATTTTATTCATGGAATGGTTACTTAGGCAAGCATGTAACATTCAAAAGATATAGAATTTAAAAACTAAATATAAAGAGTAAGGTTGAAACATACCTTATTGGCGCGAGGATCTCCGCCAAGCTGGCTTCTTGCTTGGTGAAGGATCTTCTTCTTCTCTGTCGGAGTTCTTGTTTTATTTATTTTTAAAATGAAAACTAATCTAATGTTGTGAAAAGGGAAATTATCCTAATATGATATTTTATTATTCTAGCTAAGTTAACATATACTTATGCATATAACTAATGATAACTGATTTTTTTAGTTACATGCATGACATATGTTATTTATTTGAAAAAGGGAAATTTAAAAGTAAATCCATACCTTAGATCCATCGAATTTCATCCTTATTGGGTAGATCTTCTTCCTTGGGTGCTTCTTCTTTAAGTTCTTCATCGGGTTCTTCTTCTTTTGGCACCTCTCCTTTGTTATGTGAATTACACAACTCAGGAGAAGGTGGTTCTTCCTTTCTGTTCCACCTTGTTCTTGGGCGCCTCTTCTTGGTACGAACGGGTTTTAACATTTCCTTCCTCCCTCCTAATGTCATTTGCATTTTACCACTCCCCACATATATGTGGGCATTCACAGTATTCAAGAAAGGTCTGCCCAAAATTAAAGGCACATCTTTCCTATTTCCCATATCTAGTATTATGAAATCAGCAGGAACATAGAAGCCTCTAATTTGAACAGGTAAATCATTGACTATTCCTTCTATATAGCAAGTGGATTGATCAGCTAGCATAACATAGGCAGATGTGGATGACATGGGTGGAAAGAACGAGTTTTCATGAAAATCTTTAGATAAAATGTTCACACTCAATCCTAAATCACACTTGGCATTTTTAAAGACTTCACCAAAGATTGAGCATCTAATTATGGGACTACCAGGATCACCCTTTTTAACAGTCATGGTTTGATCTTCATAATAGTTAAAATATTTTATTTCAACCATATTTGCAGTTTCCATGTCAGGTTTAGCAGGAATCTTGCCAGTTTCAAAAGATGGTATGATAGCAGCAAGTTGAGCTAATTGGGTTTCTAACATCTTATTAAAACTTAATTGATTTTTCAGAGCAGATGAGAAATCTTCAGATTTAGCATTTATATTCTCAAGGGTTTTATCATTTGACATTAATCTCTTATTCAAGAAATCAGTAGTTCTACCTTGTGAGTAAACTAAATTCTTCAAGAATGAGAAATTATCAGAATTTTGAAAATTAGAGCGGGGGAATAAATTGTTACCTTGAGAATTTGCAGGCTGATTCCATCCTTGATTCTGTTGACGGAAACCATTGTTGTTGTTGTTGATGATGATGAAGTTCAAATCTTCATGTAACTCGGGGCAGTGGTTCTCAAAATGTCCGGTTTCTCCACAGACTTCACAAGTCATGTAGGATTCCAGAGATTGGACACTCTCTTGTTGGTTCATCTTCTCACAGTTGTCCAGCTTCTTTGCCAGCAGGTCCATCTTGGCCACGATCATGTCGGCCTCCTTAAGGGAATGCATATCTCGCTTACGGGGCTGCAGTCTCTCTTCATTCCATCCTTGGTTTGACACCATCTTCTCTATGAGAGCCTTAGCATCTGCAACATTCAGAGAAAAGAATGCACCGCCGGCGGCGGCATCCAAATGGCTTCTAGAGAGTGGGGTTAGGCCATGGTAGAAGTTCTGGATCAATAGCCAGTCCTCCATACCATGGTGTGGACAAGCAGCGATGTACTCTTGCATTCTCTCCCAAGCCTCGGGAATAGATTCCTCGGCTTGTTGCGTAAAGTTGGAGATTTTGTTGCGAAGAGCGTTTGTCTTGCCCATCGGAAAGAATTTGGCGAGAAAAGCACTGGAACACTTGTCCCATGTGTCTACAACGTTGCGACTGGTATACAACCATTGCTTCGCTTTTCCTAGAAGAGAAAAGGGAAGGAGACGAAGACGGATGGCTTCTTGGGTTATCCCCTTAATGGTGAAGGTGCCGCAAATCTCCAAAAATTGTTGGAGGTGAGCATTGGCATCCTCATGAGCTTTGACACAGAACGGGCTTGCTTGGACCATCGTGATCAGAGCCGATTTCAACTCAAAATTGAGGTTGGCATCGATCACGTCTGGTCCTGTCGCTACATTGGCGGCAGAAGGAGCAGAAAACTCACGAATGGTCTTATTGGCCATTGTGAAGATAGAACAAGATAAGAAAGAAAGAAGTTGAAGAAGATGAAGGAAAAAGATAAGAAGGACTAAGGAAAGAAAGAATGGGGTAAGATGGGATTCGCTAAGCGGGAGCTTAAGCGAAGATAAATTCGACACGGACTCAACCGATACACCGATTGCCTTCCCCGGCAACGGCGCCAGAAATGCTTGTTGGTAGTTCTTAACTTCACTAAAGATAGGGTTAGGCAACTATCTCCGGTAACGGCCCAGAAATGCTTGTTGACACTTCCCAACGTCGTGACTAGGAGTAGTCTATGGAATCTACCCCTGGCAACGGCGTCAGAAGTGCTTGTAGCAAGTCCAGTCACTATACCTAAAGGAGTGAAGCTAAAGCAGCTATCTACTGATGTCAAATGGGGTTGTCAATCCCGACACTAGTAGGAGCTAGCTAGAGAGATTGCAATCTACCTAGAGGACATTCTGCAAGCGCACAGAACTATTGTAGTAGCACTTCGCCTGGGAGTACCAGGTGTCGATTTATTTGATCCCAAGGGAAGGCTAGGGTGGTGTATGAGTCGAGTCAAGGAGGGGACGAGAGTCGAAGAATAAGAAAAGGGAAAAGGAGAGAGGAGATGAAAGGCTAGAAAGAATATATGGGTGGATAGGTAAAGATGAAATGGATGGTAAGGTAAGGTGGATTGGTAGGTAGATAGGGGGTAACTAAGGGTAACTAACTAACAACTAGTAACTACTAACTACTCCTAGATAACTACGAAACAAGATAACTACGAAGCAAGATAACTACGAAGCAAGATAGGCAAATGTCAATTAAGCAACCAAGTTAAGTATAGTTTTATTCCTATCTTATCAAGTACCGAGGCGTACTAGCCTTTACCACGGACTTAGGTTGAACGCTAGCACAACGAACCTTACTATTAAACTAGGCCAACTACGTGGTGGAATTCAAGGCGTACAGGGCTGTCACCACCTGCTTGCTGCCACAGCTATCCGAGGGTCTAGCCGTATCTGAAGGTAAGTCTATAACTAAGCACCACGCTTAAATATATTCTAACTATCTCTACCCTAGCTTTGAATAGAGACACCCTTGCGGACGTCAGAGCAAATACTTGACTTAATAAGATAAACACTAAACCAACTAAGCAACCTATTGGCAAAGATCAAAACTAAGCTCACTTGAGATTAACTACTATGGCTAAGTGAATTGAACTGTAGGATAGCTAGCCACTCAAGCAATCAATCAAGTATACTACTCAATACTGGTAAGTAGAATAAAGTAATACTTGAAATGATGAACTAGAATATAGTAAAGTGCTTGAGATACAAGAGCAAAACCTGAACTGGAGATGAAGGAAGACTCTTCCCAGCTCCAGGACCGATCACTCGCATGCTTCTACTCTTGACCTAAGCCTTGAGCAGCGCTTCCGCGAGGGCAATGAGACAAGGATGCCTTGCTCTACTAGCTACCTACTTGCCTAAGCTTGGCTAAACCCTAAGCTATTAGCTCTCTAGCTCTAGCCTTGCTTCTTTTCTTCCTTTCCTTCCTTGCTTGTGTTGATGTGACGCCTCCAGGGGGGTATTTATAGCCTTGTGGAGTGAGGGGGGTACTTATAGGGGGCAGCCAACCGACCTAGGGCAAACCCTAGTGGCGGGCGCCAGCCCTAGGTGGCGGCCGCCACCCCCCTGGCCGTTGGATGCACTGTCATTGCTCCAATGGTCTCCAGGGACTCCTCCAAGGCGGTTGCATGTTGGTTGCATGTCCAGATAACCGTCATTCGGTCATGATCCACGCCACTCCCCTCCTGAGCCCTCCGATACCACTGACCTAGTGACCAAGGGCCAAGATTTGGCCCTGGGGTGGTCACACAGATCAGTGACGTGGCAGGGGGAAAGTTGGGCCAACTCAAGTGGCGGGCGCCACCCCCCTAAGGCCCAATTGGGCCCTGCTAAGTGGGCTCGGCCTTTGGTGGTTCAAATATCAAAATTTGTTTCAAATCCTGCATTCAAATCAAAATCTATGGACATGTGGAATTCGGTTAGTTTGAAACCTATTTGACTACATTTCATGCCTTTTTTGGTAAATTTTAGGGTAACATGTTGATGGTAAAACAGGTGTTTAAGGACCATCAATGATCGCCAACTGTCCCAAGAAGAACAAGCAAGCATTTGGGAAGGGCGATCATGGGCACAAGTACGACTTCGGCAAGCGCAAGGAGAAGTACGTCCCCGCGAAGCACAAGCGGAAGGGCGACTTCAACAAGGAGTACATCAAGAAGAAGTACTTGGAGAAGGCCCAGGCTGAGCAGCGTGCTTTCTTCGCCACGCTCAGCGACGTCGATGACTCGGATGATGACTCCACTTCCTTAAGCGATGACGAGTCCGAGAAGAAGAAGAAGATCAAGCACAAGTTGAATGGCCTCTGCTTCTACGCCGACAACGAGGGCTTCTGCACCATGGCCCTCGGAACGATCAAGAAGATCAAGGAGGTCGACAGCCAGCTAGAGGACACCCCTCAGAACGATGACGACGACGACACCTCCCAGGTATCTCAGACTCCCGACGAGCTTTCTGCTGAGGTCGAGAAACTTATTGACGCCCTTCTTAGTCAAGATAAGCTGCTTAGGCATGCTACTAGAGAGCGGAAGGAGTTTTGGCAGAAGTGGGAGGATACGGTGAAGGAGCTTGAGTTTGCCGAGTCCACCGTAGTTGTCTCTGAGGAGGGTGAGTGCGAGATGTGCACCAAGCACATGACTGACCTTCTCACTTTGAGAAGTAAGTATGCTGCTTTGGTTGGAGAGATGGATGAGCTCCGGGCTAGACCCGTGTTGTTGGGTGCGTGCAAGTCTTGTGCAGGCTTGCAATCTGAGTTGGCAGAGAAGAATGCCAAGATTGTGTCTCTTGAGAAGGCCAGCTCGGGTAGCACTTGTGTGACTAGGTGCGTTTTGTGTGAGGGTTTGGAGATGGAGATTGCGAACGTGAAGCATGACAAGATGCAAACCGAGGAGGAAAACACATACCTTCGAACCATCTTGTCATGGGTGTCTTGTGGTGAGCCATAGCTTGGGATGATGATTGCCCAAAGCGTGCTGCTGGAGGTCCCGGTGTAGGTTTTGCTCAGGGTGTTGAGAGTGCTTCGTCCTTTGGCAAGGTTGGAGAGTTTAGTGGTCTTAACCCGAGTGAGAAGCTCAACTCTACCACTACTCCCAAGCTTACCAAGATTCCACCCAAATAGCCTCTCAAACCTAACACCAAGGATGGGGTGTTTGTTGAACCTCCAAGAGCTCCACCCAAGAAACAGACATGGGCTCCAAAACCAAACCACCTCAAGAACAAACTAGACACAATGCCACCTATCCAAGAGGAGCTCATGCCACAGAAAGGCCAAGTGATCCACACCCACTACCGTGAGTACCAACAACCCCCTATGAGAGCGGTGAGGTACCATTGTGAGCACTGTGGGAGAGACGGACACTTGAGGGAGTTTTGCTTTCGGCGCAAGAGAGAGGAGCGTCGTGCAAGAGAGATGAACAATGCAGACATGTACCATCCTTTCCATGATGTACATGTGCCGAATGTTCAGAGGAGAGCTGCTAGGCCTAGAGGTCCAATGCCTCAAGGTCCTAGGTCGCAAGGAAGACGTGCCCGGCGGGAGCCTGTATTTGTGGGCTATGGACCCCGTGGCGGTGGCTTTGTAGTTGAGCGTTACTCTCCATCGCATTTTGAGTATCGCGATGGACGCTCTTCCCTTAGCGGACCACGTTTTCCTCAGCGTGGTGATCGCTTTCCCCGTAGGCGTGCTAGGAATGGTTTTGCTACTAACCGTTCTTTTGAGCAGCCGGCCCAACACTGATATAATTCCCATTTTACTCACCCCAGTGTTGGACCGTATGCTCACCCTATGTATTTTTATTGATGTAGGTAAAATGATTGGAGAACGTTTGGTTGGTGGATTCTGGGTGCTCCGGTTCTCCAGTCTTAGTCCTGTTGCCGAAAAGGAGTTTATCACCTTCGGCGACAATAGCAAAGGTAAGGTGTTGTCTCGTGGGTCTGTGCGAGTTAATGAGCACTGTGTTGCGTGATGTTGCTCTTGTTTCCAACTTGCATTTTAACCTTCTTTCTGTTTCGCAACTCTTTGATGATGACTATGAGATTCGTTTTAAGCCGAATCTCAGTCGTATTTTGGATCCTCGGGGAAATCTTGTATGTTTGATTTCGCCCTTTGAGAAAATCTTTCGTGTGAATTTCTCGGAGTCTTTTGGCATTTCTCGTTGTCTTTTGGCTGGTCCTTCCTCCTCTAATCTTTGGAAGTGGCATAGGAGACTGGGACATTTGAGCTTCGACTTGCTTGCAAGGCTTAGTTCACTTGGCCTAATCCGAGGATTGCCCAAGTTGTCCATGGAGAAGGATCTTGTTTGCCATTCTTGTAGACATGGGAAGATGGTTGCCGCTCCTCACCATCCGGTGAATCAGGTTATGACTAAGCGCCCTGGAGAGCTTTTGCATATGGACCTTGTTGGTCCGGCTCGGGTGAGCTCAGTTGGGGGGAAGTGGTATGTACTTGTTGTGGTTGACGATTTTTTGAGATATTCGTGGGTTTTCTTTTTAGCTGAGAAAACCGAGACTTTCTCTTTTGCTCGCAATCTGATTTTGCGTCTTCAGAACGAGTTCCCTTTGAACTCGATGCGAGCTATTCGTAGTGATAATGGTTCCGAATTCAAGAATTTGGACTTTGAGAAGTTTTGTAACTCTTTGGGTTTAGAGCATCAGTTTTCTTCCCCCTACACACCGCCACAGAATGGTGTTGTAGAAAGGAAGAATCGGACCCTTGTAGAGATGGCCAGGACGATGCTCGATGAGCATAGGACTCCTAGGCGATATTGGGCCCAAGCCATGAACACTGCATGCTATATTTCCAATCGCATTTTTCTCTGAGCTTTCATGAAAAAGACCTCTTATGAGTTGCGTTTTGGAAAACAGCCCAAGGTGAGTTATTTTAGAGTTTTCGGTTGCCACTGTTTTATACTCAAGAAAGGCAACCTGGACAAATTTGAGTCTCGCTCTTCTGACGGTGTGTTGTTGGGTTATGGCACTCATACTCATGCATATCGTGTACTTAACCTTGATACTAACCGAGTCATGGAGACATCCGATGTCACCTTCGACGAGACCATGGTTTGTCCTTCTTCTTGTTTTGAGTGTGCAGGTGATCATGAGGTTGGTGAGCCTCTTTTTGATGACGAGGATGAGGGTGCTGAAGGGATGGATGATCTAGCAACACCTCCACCTGCTATGCCGCAAGCATCGACTTCTACTACGACGACTCACGGCCCCAACCCCTCTTCGTCGACTTACTTAGGGGTTGTGGGATCCGCCACCTCGGGCTGTACCTTTTGTACCCGAGGAGGCACCAGCTGCTGTTAAGGGGGAGGTTTCTTCAGCTCAGGAGGCGCCACGACACATTCAACGCTAACACCCGCCTCAACAGATGATCGGTAGCATCGACGAACGTGTCACTCGGTCAAGGTCACAACAAATCTCTCACTTTGCTCATTCTGCATTTGTTGCTGATTTGGAACCCCAAGATATTGGACACGCTTTATCTGATCCTGATTGGATTAATGCCATGCATGAAGAGTTAGAAAATTTTGAAAGAAATCGGGTTTGGGTTTTGGTTCCACCTCCTCCTGAGTGTCACCCTATTGGTACAAAATGGGTTTTCAAAAACAAACAAGGAGAGGATGGCCACATTGTGAGAAACAAGGCCAGACTTGTAGCCTAGGGGTATAGTCAGAAGGAGGGGATAGACTATGAGGAGACTTTTGCTCCTATAGCTCGTTTGGAGGCAATTAGGATACTCTTGGCTTTTGCTGCATCTAAAGGGTTTAAACTTTTTCAAATGGATGTCAAGAGTGCCTTCTTAAACGGCTACATAGAAGAAGAAGTGTATGTGAAACAACCCCCCGGTTTTGAAAATCCCAAGTTTCCAAACCATGTTTTTAAACTTCACAAAGCTTTATATGGTTTGAAACAAGCCCCTAGAGCCTGGTATGATAGGTTGAAAACCTTTTTGCTTGCTAAGGGTTTTAAAATGGGATGTGTGGATAAAACGCTCTTTCTCCTCAAGCAAGGCAATGACACTCTCCTGGTCCAGATTTACATGGATGATATCATTTTCGGTGGTTCTTCTCACGCTTTGGTTGCCAAGTTTGCAGATCTTATGAGCAGGGAGTTTGAGATGAGCATGATGGGCGAGTTGACATTCTTTCTCGGATTGCAAATGAAGCAATCCCGAGAGGGGACGTTTGTGCACCAGGGCAAGTATACCAAGGACATCCTAAAGAAGTTCGATATGGGTGAGCCCAACCTTTTCCAACACCCATGTTGACCATGACGGCCCTGGATGCGGACAAGGATGGAGAAGCTGTGGACCAGAAGGAGTACCGATGCATGATCGGGTCGCTGTTGTACCTGACGGCGACACGCCCGGACATCTAGTTCGCGGTGTGTCTTTGCGCGCGATTTCAGTCGTCGCCGCACACCTCTCACCGTCAGGCGGTCAAGCGCATTATGAGGTACTTATGCTTCACACCTGAGTTTGGGATTTGGTATTCTCCTTCTTCCACCCTCTCTGTTTGCGGTTACTCAGATGCTGATTTTGTCGGTTGCCGACTTGATCGCAAGTCCATTTCTGGGACTTGTCAGTTTATTGGTTCTTCTCTTGTGTCTTGGTCTTCTCGCAAGCAGTCTAGTGTCGCTCAGTCTACCACAAAGGTTGAATATGTTGCTGCAGCTAGCTGCTGTTCCCAGTTGCTTTGGATGATGGCCACTTTGCGTGATTTTGGTCTGAGCTTTTCTCGCGTTCCACTGCTTTGTGACAGCACGAGTGCTATTAGCGTTGCTAAGAACCCCGTGTTGCACTCTAAGACCAAACACATTGATGTGCGCTTTCATTTCTTGTGAGACCACTATGAGAAGGGTGATATCGACCTTCGCCATGTCGATACTCATCATCAGTTGGTAGATATTTTCACCAAGCCTTTGGACCAATCAACCTTTGCTAGGTTGAGAGGTGAGCCTGGTGTGTGTTTCCCTTTTAGTTGGGGGAAACATTTTGGTTCTTGTATAATAGACTGACCTCTTTTCTCTTGTTTTTGATTCAGTTTTTGTATTTCATCATATTTGCATCCTTATATTTTCGAGCTTCATGTCTATAATCTGTAGAATAAATCTATGCTCTGATTAGTGTATGTTCCAATAATGCATGATGATGCTTGTAGCTTAGGCTCTTTTTGATCACTGATACATGTTCTGAGCTGAGCTATTTTTTAGAACTATGAATATGCTTAATTCCACTTAAAATTTGAAGCATGTTCACCATTGAGATTAGCAACTAGCATGTGTAGAATGTGTTGAAGTCACTTGTGCTTTTCATATATACTAGGTTGCTACGTCTCTAGTTCTGAGTCTTTCACTTGCTTGGTATGTTCATATTCTGCTAAATTTGAACCAAGCTTAAGTGAATTGGAAAGATTGAGATGGGATCACTTGACAACACCTCACGGTATCGAGACTGTTTCTCATTGCACTTTGAGTTAAACATGAGCCGTGTAGTGTAAGACTAAAACCGTTGCTTCAAGCTTCTGATTGCTTATGCATAGGCTTAGCTCGGTTGAAAAGTTAGGCAATGTCAAGTTTTCAACCTCTCGCAATCACATGCTGATAATTTAAACTTGTGTAATCACCGTTGCAACTCCGATAAAATTTTGAAAGCACAAGTCTATGTTTCATTCTATAGCATGATGATTGAACTTTGCTAGGGGTAGTTCACCTTGTATACATGATTAGAACTTGTGTAACTTCCTGTCTATACATGAGTAGTGCTATTTTAATGGTGAACTTCTTTTCTAAATGGCTTGAAACTGCTCACTTTGCTCAAATGTTCATATTTCGTATTCTGTGATCAGTTTGAGCCTTTGCTAGCATTTGTGCTTGTTGTTGAGTAGTTGGATCAGCACTCAGTAGAGCATCTATTCACTCTATGGACTATATACCTGAAGCTACTAACTTGCATTTGTCTCTCATATGCATTGTGCCTTGTGTGCATTTTCAACTAAGGGGGAGAATTTTTGACAAATCATGTTCCTAGTTGTATGCACTATTGAAGGGGGAGTTTGCTTGATTTTTGCTTTGACGAGCTGTTCATTTGGTTTGGAGCGACTTTCAGCCCATATGTGGTTTTTCAATTGGTTTGGAGCAAGTTTTGGCTAGTTGTGTTGAGCCCTTGCCTCTTTCTGGAGGGACTAGCTTGTCTTTGTCTTTCTTGCTCTGACCTTCTCGCTAGCGGTGTTGAGCCTGTTCTACCTCTTCTTGAGGGCTAGCTTTGCTTTGCTTGGTTGCGTCGAGCCGTTGCCTATGTCTTTGGGAACCAAGTTGTCTTGCTCACTCCATTCGACTTCTTCTGGCTTTGCTTCGCTTTTGGTAGATTGGTTGAGTTCTCTTACTTCTTCTTTCTCCTTCTTCTACCTTCATATGATTTGTGTTGGTAGTTGACAATGCACTCATCAAGGGGGAGATTGCGGATACATGGGTGTATGCCGGATCTTGAGTGATGAGTGATTGTCAACTGGGATGATGCACATGTTCTTTGGCTTGTGTTGTGCAGGTGTTGAGCACGGATACAGTGATCCATGGCAAGGTGAAGGTCAAGTAGAGACGTTCCGTGCCGATGGACCCGGAGCGGTGAAGGGAGGATGTGAGGCTTGGACTGACGGACTGGTGGCCTGAGAATCGGCCGTGGTGGCTGACAGCCTGGGACAGTGACAAGTGAAGACTTGTGTGTGGACGGGGTGCACGGGCGGTGCATCCCTTCTACGGCTCGGTTTGGTGGTTGAGCCACAGAAAAACCACCGAGTGGACGGTTTCCAGGTTTGGGCTTCAAAACCTGGGCGCTGATGGTTTCCGAGTTTGGGCCACAAAACTCGGGCTGAGGACAGTTTCCAGGTTTGGACCTCAAAACCTGGGTGCTGGCGGGTTTCTGAGTTTGGGCCACAAAACTCAAATGACGGACGGCAGGTTTCCCAGTTTCGCCTCAAAACCGGGGGATGGCCCAGGTTTCCCGGTTTTGGCCTCAAAACCGGGGGGAGGTCCATGAAAAGGACGAGCAGAGCGGTGGCGGCATGTGGCGGCAATCGGTGAGGTCGCGTCGAGGCGAAGCTACCAGTTGTGCGGGCGTGGCCGTCGGATCACCATCGACTTAGAGTTGGTCAGGAATACCCTTAGGGTTAGCCTGCTCGCTCATTAGTAGTAGGGGTAGAAGGGGAATAATTATATTAGTCTATATAAGTTGTGGCAGCCCCTCCCTCCAGACTATCTCAGCCATTTGCTACTTTCACTTAGGGTTTCCTGTTCTCCCACATCCCTGCTGTAGCTACTGAGATCCGCAGAGACGGTGAACAATACCTCTGTGTATTTGCTTTTTGAGGAAACAAGACCGTAATCTCGTTGTCTCCTCGTGGGGACGAATTTCGGCTGGCAATTCGTGGTTCGATTCGCGTTTTGAACTTGTTTTCACGTTCTTCGTTTTCTCCATGATTTTTCGGTCACTCGTTCTCCCTCCTCGTTGAGTCTTTTGCGATTCCGTTTGAACTAAGTTGTTCTAGATCATGAGGCACATCTTTTCACTGAAGTAATTCATCTCTAACCTCACGAGCTAGTAGATCGGTCGATTTTAGTTTCGAATTGGTTTTTCCTCCTTTTGCCCCGAATTCTTTCGATTCACCGATTTGGAGTTAGGTTCGAGCCATGATCTCTTAGGGGTAGCTCACTAACCTCCTTGGAACTCCTCATACCAAGTCTAAGCCTTAGAGCTTTTGATTCGGAGGAGATCAGGTTGAATCCACGGAAGAATAGTGCTGTTTTGGGAGCATCGGACGCTCTGTTCGTGAGCATCGGACGCTGAGTTCTTACCACCGGACGCTCAGTCGCCACGTGTCATCTGATAGCGTTTTTAAAGGAGCATCAGACGCTGACCATCGGACGCTCCGTTGCCATCGGACACGTCCGAGGGTTGAGCATCGGACGCTGAACTGTCACTGTAGCCAGCGTCCGATGGCTATGCAGTAAGGTTCCAGAGAGGGTCTTTTCGCATCGGACGCGTCCGGTGCCTGGCCATCGGACGCAGGCCAGCATCCGATGCAGGGTTTTCTGCACTGTTTCATCTGCAGTTTGTTCGTCCTATTTCGGATTTGATTTTGGGTTTTTGTGTTGGGTTTCTAGAGTCATAAAGTGTCCCGCTGTGCTTCTTGAAAGCATCCACCCTACATCTAGGGCCGTGGACTCTATCGAGCTCTAGGTTTGCTCTTGGGGTTGATTTTTGGGACAGAGGTTAAAAGTTTCTGAAAAGGAATTTTGAGGCTCTCATTCACCCCCCCTCTGGTCACCTTGTGTTAGCATTTTTGGTCCTTCAAGACCAAATTGGTTTCATCAATTAACCAAAACCAAACTAGGGCTTTCACCCCCCTCTTGGGCATCTTGATCCTTTCAATTGGTATCGGAGCCTCGTGCTCTCGATTTAGGCTTAACCGCCTAGAGTTAAGATGTCCGAAGGTGATGGACCAGCTCCCATGTTCGAGGGAGATGACTTCCCATATTGGAAAATCTGTATGGAGTCATACCTAGAAGTGGTTGATGTAAAGTGTCGCGAAGCCGCAATAACCGGGTTCCCTAAACCCAAGGAGGGCACTAGCTTCACGCCACATGAGGAAGAAAATGAAAAGTGGAATGCAAAAGCCAAAACACCTTATTTAGAGGCATTTACAAGGATGTGTTTACTCGCGTCCGAAACCACAAGAATGCCCATGATCTATGGGATAACATATGTGCTCTCCATGAGGGAACCAAGAGTGAGCGTGAGGAGCGTTATCATTTGGTGATGCAAAAACTACATTCTTTTGATATGCATGCAAATGAAAGTGCAAATGAAATGTACTCACACTTGAATTTTCTTGTAGAAGAGCTAAATGGACTTGGCCTCACACAAATGCAACCATCCGATATTGTGAGGAAGATTTTATGTGTCCTTCCAATTGACAAATATGGACACGTTGTGACGGTGCTACATCAAAGTGATCTTTCCACCGCTACACCAACACAAATCTTGGGAAAGATCAATGCGCATGAGATGTACATGCACATCACACCAAGTGGTGGCTCCTCCACCGACAAGAAGAAGGATTTGGCCTTCAAAGCAAGCCATAACAAGAAAGGCAAGTCCAAGGCAATTGAGGTGCACCATGAGAGCTCAAGTGATGAAGAAGATGATACTAACATTGCTCTCATGGTGAGGAGGACCACAAAAATGTTGAAGAAGCTTCACAAGAATGGAGTCAACTTTGACTCAACAAAGAAGAAATTCTTCACAAGTAGCAAGAGAAGGCCAATCTCCGAGATGGATTGCTACAATTGCGGTGAACTTGGCCATCTTGCTCACCAATGCACCAAGCCTAAGAAAGACAACTACAAGAACAAGAACAACAGCAAGAAATATGACTCATCAAGCGAAGATGAGAAGAAGAGTGAGAAGCCCTACAAGAAGGATGGAAAAAAGAAGAAGCAATACCACAAGAAAGGTGGCAAAGCTTACATTGTTGGTGATTGGCTCACCGACATTGACTCCTCTGGTGGCTCATCCAATGAAGATAGTGATGATGAGAAGGAGAAGGTGGCCGCTCTAGTGATTGGGACTTCTACACCACTGTTGGGTATTTTAAACGCACATAGAAGAATCCGCAAGCGCACGGATACCGATGTAGCTTTCACCCGAGAGTATTCCAGGGTATCGATTTCCACGAGGAACGTGAAGTGTACTAGAAGAATTAAGAACGTCCAAGAAAAGAATGATAAAGTGGATAGAGAGAGATCTTAGGGTTTTCTATGCAGGTCTATCTAATTAAAGGCTCACTATACTTTACTTACTTTGGGACATCAGAACACTAGCCACAGAAAGAGATGAGAAAGGGGCTAGGAAGCTCCTACTACGGTCCTACAAACACCAACCCGAACGTGGTGGACTACGTCGGCCGTCAGGGCTGTCACCACCTGGGGCTACCACAACTATCCGTGGGGCTGGGTGCAAACTCAGGTAAACCCTAGTCTAGACGCCACGTCTACACTAACGTCTACTCCTCTAATTATCTAGAATAATTAGAGTACTCGATACGAGCGGAGATCCAGTAAATGAAATAAAGCAAGAACTGAAATTAAATATAATACTTAGAAATAGTAAATGAAGAACCTGGAGATTACTTGAAGACAAACCAGATGCTGCACCAATACAATGTTGAGGAAGATCCGACAGCTCTGGTTCCTCCTCAGCTCTCTCCTTCTCCTCTCTCTAATCTCTAATTACAACTAGATGAACTAGACAACTAGAACTAGAACTAGAAGAACTAGAACTTGAAGAACTAGAACTAGATCTAATTCTAGATGAACTAGAAGAGATTCATCTAGAGGGACCTCTACTTCTAATTGAAACCCTAGTTTCTGATGTGGAGATAAATAATGAAGATGGAGATGCCTGAAGAGGGGGTCTGGGTCTGGTTTTATAGCCCGGAGCGTGGAATGTGAGCCCTTGGATCAAACTGACTTCAGGGACGGTGGAGATGCATCCTAGGAGGCGGTGGAAGAAGGTTCCAGAAGGCGGAGGCAAAACGGGCTCCGTGGCCGACCGGTCGGTCTCCATGTGGGACCGGTCGGTCTGGCCCAGTGGGCCCACGTGGTGGCCCGCCTCGTGGTGTCTTCTGGTGTCTTCTACAAACCTTCGTTTGCAGATTTCGTTGCGAAATTAATATCTTTTCATCCGGGACTCCGAATATAGCAAATGATATGTCCGTTTCGATCGTCTCGACGAGCTCTTCGTGCGGATACATGGGTGTATGCCGAGTCTCTGAGTGATGAGTGATTGTCAACTGGGATGATGCGCATGTTCTTTGGCTTGTGTTGTGCAGGTGTCGAGCACGGATACAGTGATCAGAGGCAAGGTGAAGGTCAAGTAGAGACGTGCTGTGCCGATGGACCGAGAGTGGCGAAGGGTGGACATGAGGCTTGGACTGAGGGACCGGTGGCTCGAGGATCAGCTGTGGTGGCTGGCAGCCTGGGATAGCGATGAGCGGAGACTTGCGGGCACGGTGTTGCTCGGGTCGAGGACCTGGGGACACGTGTCGGTCGACGGGGTGCACGGGTGGTGCATCCCCTCTATAGCTTCGGTTTGGTGGTAGAGCCAGGGAAAAACCATCGGGTGGACGGTTTCCAGGTTTGGGCCTCAAAACCTGGGTGCTGATGGTTTCTGAGTTTGGCTACAAAACTCGGGCTGAGGACGGTTTCCAGGTTTGGGCCTCAAAACCTGGGTGTTGCGGGTTTGCTGAGTTTGGGCCACAAAACTCAGGCTTGGTGGGCTGGTTTCCCGGTTTGGGCCTCAAAACCGGGGGTTGGCTGGAAAGGCTAGTTTCCCGGTTTGGGCCACAAAACCGGGGGTGCAGAGCGAGGGCGGCACGTGGCGGCAATCGGGAGGTTGCGTCGAGGCAACGCTACGAGTTGTGCGAGCGTGGCCGTCGGATCCTCCTACCATCGAGTTGGTCCAGAATAACCTTAGGGTTTAGCTGGTTCGCTCTGTAAGTAGAGAGGGGTAGAATAGGAATAGAGTAGGAATTAGGAATAGGTTAAGTAGGGGGAGACACCCTCCTTCCCAATCATCTCAGTCATTTGCTCTTTGCACTTAGGTTTTCCTGCTCTCCCACTCCCCTGCTGTAGCGAACCTGAGATCCACAGAGAAGAGAACAATACCTCTGTGTTCATGAGATTTTGAGGAAGTGAGGCCGTATCCTCACTGTTGTAGCGTGTGGTAGCCACACGGTTGCAAATTCGTGCCTGTGATTCGCATTTTGGTTGTGTTCTTCGCGGAATCCTTTTCTCCACGTTTTTCCCGTTGCTTGATCTCTTTGCTCGGTTCATCTTTTGCAAATCCGTTTGAACCAAGTTGTTCTAGATTGTGAGGCACTTCTTTCCACCGAAGGAATTCACCTCTAACCTCACGGTCTAGGAGATCGATCGATTTTAGTTTCGGGTCAAGTTTTTCTCCCTTCCCCCGACTTTCTTCGATTCACCGATTTGGAGATAGGTTCGAGCCATGATCTCTTAGAGATAGCTCACTATCCTCCTTGTGACTCTACTCACCAAGTTTGATTCCTAGTGGATTCGTTTTGGGTGAGATCGAGTCAATTCGGTGGACGAACTGTGGAATCGCGGGTTGACCGGACGCTGGCTGTTCATCAACCGGACGCTCCCTGTGAGTCCTGTCATTGAAGGCTCAGCTTGGTCTGTTTCGTGACTTGACCGGACGCTGGCTTCAAGGTGTGACCGGACGCGCCTCCCTCACTATTCATCGTGCTTGTCTTCTTTTGACCGGACGCACTGTTGTTGATCGGACGCTCCCCTCTTGTGAGTCCGGTCAAAAACAGTAAGGTTCCAGAGAGGTTTTCTTGTGACCCGACGCGTCCGGTGGTGACTGACCGGACGCAGTCAAAGTCCGGTCCAAGCTGTTTCGAGCAGTTTCGTTCGCAGTTCGCTCGCTCGTTGTTGGATTTGGTTTCCGTCTTTTGCGTTGGCTTTCTAGAGTTGTGTAGTGTCCCGCTGTGCTTCTTGGAAGCATCCACCCTACATCTAGGGTCGTGGACATTAGCAAGCTCTAGGGTTTGTCCTTCAGGGTGATTCTCGGGACAGTGGCTACTAGTTTCCGAAAGGAAAATTTGGAGCTCCCATTCACCCCCCTCTGGTCGCTTTCTGGTTGCTTCTCGGTCCTTCAATTGGTATCGGAGCAGGTTAAGGATCTTCCACCTTAACCGGTTCCAGATCCACAGAAGGCGACATGGATCGCGGCGTGGGCAAACCGCCATTTTTTGATGGGACAAACTATGCGTATTGGAAGATACGCATGTCGGCCTATCTGCACAGTTTGGGTGCTTCCATCTAGGATATTTGCAACTCTGTCGATTATGTTGTCTTGGCTGCTCGTGTGACTCAGCATCAGATCGATGAGCATGATGCCAATAGCCGAGCACGTAATGCTCTTTTCTCATGCTTGAGCATGAGTGAGTTTGATCGTGTTTCTCACCTCGCTACGGCTCGGGAGATTTGGGCTACCCTCATGCGCTTTCATGAGGGAACCTTTCAAGTCAAAACCCGTCTCTACGAGTCGTTCAAGCGAGAGTATGAGAACTTTCGACATATGCCTGGCGAGAGCATAGAAATTTTATTCGCTCGCTTTCAATTGATTGTCAACAGGATGAGGGCTAACAAGGAGCTGTTGCCTTTCGACGATCATGAGAGGGCTCTCAAGCTTTTACATACCCTTGATCGGTCGGTGTGGGATTCCAAGGTTCAGGCGATCATCGAATCACCTAACTATGAGACCCTCACGTGCGACGAGCTCTTTAGTAAGCTCAAATCTAGTGAGATTGATGCCATGGCAAGGGCTTCTTACGAGAATCCTTCTGGCCTGACTATGGCTTTGGTTTCTGGCTCTTCTGCTAACCCCTCTGGAGGCTTTGCTTTGCATTCTCTTCTTTCTGTCACAGAGGAGCAGTTGGAGTCTCTAGGAGACGACGAGTTGGCTTTGCTTGCCAACCGGTTCTCGCGGTTTCACAACAACCGCATGAACCGTCGCCGCGGAGGAGGATGCTCAGGATGCTATGAGTGCGGCGACCCCGACCACTTCATCGCCAACTGTCCCAAGAAGAACAAGCATTCTGGGAAGGGCGATCATGGGCACAAGTACGACTCCGGCAAGCGCAAGGAGAAGTACGTCCCCGCGAGGCACAAGCGGAAGGGCGGCTTCAACAAGGAGTGCATCAAGACCAAGTACTTGGAGAAGGACCAAGCTGAGCAGCGTGCGTTCTTCGCCACGCTCAGCGACGTCGACGACTCGGACGACGACTCCGCTTCCTCAAGCGACGATGAGTCCGAGAAGAAGAAGAGGATCGAGGACAAGCTCAACGGCCTCTGCTTCTTCGCCGACGACGACGGCTTCTGCACCATGGCCCTTGGTGATGAGGTCGGAGGCGACACTCCTCGGAACAACGATGACGACGACACCTCTCAGGTATCTCTGACCCACGACGAGCTTTCCGCTGAGGTCGAGAAACTTACTGCCGTGCTTCTTAGTCAAGATAAGCTGCTTAGGCGTGTCGCTAGAGAGCGCAAGGAGTTTAGGCAGAAGTGAGAGGATACGGCGAAGGAACTTGATTCTGTCAAGTCCACCGTGGTTGTTACCGATGAGGAGGAGTGTGAGATGTGCACCACACACATGACTGACCTTCTCACTTTGAGGAACAAGTATGCTGTGTTGGTAGGAGAGGTGGATGAGCTGAAGGCTAGACCCTCGCTGTTGGGTGCGTGCAAGACTTGTCCTGTCTTGCAATCTGAGTTGGCAGAGAAGAATGCCAAGATTGTGTCTCTTGAAGAGGCCAACTCAGGTAGCACATGTGTGGCTAGGTGTGTTCTTTGTGAGGGCCTGGAGATGGAGATAGCCAATGTGAAGCATGACAAGATGCAAACCGAGGAAGAAAACACATACCTTCGGACCATCTTGTCATTGGTGTCTTGTGGTGAGCCGCAGCTCGGGATGATGATCTCCCAATTCAAGCGAGCTGCTGGAGGTCCTGGTGTAGGTTTTGCTCCGGGTGTTGATCTTTCTGCTTTTGGGAAGATTGGAGAGTCAAGTGGTTTGAACCCGAGTGAGAAGCCCAACTCCACCACTACTTCCAAACTTACCAAGCTTCCACCCAAAGAGCCTCTCAAGCCTAACACCAACGATGGAGTGTTTGAGGAACCTTCGAGAGGTCCACCCAAGAACCAAGTGTGGCATCCCAAACCCAACCACCTAAAGAACAAGCTGGACACCATGCCACCCATCCAGGAGGAGTGTTTGCCACAGAAGGGCAAAGTGATCCACACCCACAACCGTGTGTACCAACAACCTCCTTTGAGAGTGGTGAGGTACCATTGTGAGCATTGTGGGAGAGATGGACACTTGAGTGAGTTTTGCTTTCGGCGCAAGAGAGAGGCGCGTCGTGCTAGGGAGATGAACAATGCGGACATGTACCATCCTCTCCATGATGAACATGCGCCAAATGTTCAGAGACGTGCTGCTAGGTCCAGAGGTCCAGAACCTCAAGTTCCCAGGCCTAGGCAGAGGAGAGCTCCGAGGAGAGATGCTAGGCCTAGAGGTGCAGTACCTCAAGTTCCTAGGCCTAGGCCTCGTAGAGAGCATGCCCCGCGGGAGCCTGTTGTTGTAGGCCATGGACCCCGTGGTGGTGGTTTTATAGTTGAGCGTTTTCCCCCACCGCGTTTTGAGTATCGCGGTGAGCGCTCCTTCCCTAGCGGACCATGTTCCTCTAAACATGGTGATCGCTTCCTTCGTAGGTGTGCTAGGAATGGTTTTTTCGCTAACCATTCTTTTGAGCAGCCGGCCCAACACTGGTATTCCCCTTACTTCACTAACCCCAGTGTTGGCCCGTATGCTCACCCTATGTCTTTTTATTGATATAGGTAAAACGATTGGAGAACGTTTGGTTGGTGGATTCCGGGTGTTCGAGGCACATGACCGGAAACGCCAAGTGGTTCTCCAGTCTTAGTCCGGTCGCCGGAAAGGAGTATATCACCTTCGGCGACAACAGCAAAGGTAAGGTGTTGTCTCGTGGGTCTGTGCGAATTAATGAGCACTTTGTGTTGCGCGATGTTGCTCTTGTTTCTAACTTGCATTTTAACTTTCTTTCTGTTTCGCAACTCTTTGACGACGACTATGAGATTCGTTTTAAACCTAATCTCAGTCGTATTTTGGACCCTTAGGGCAATCTTGTTTGTGTGATTTCGCCCTTTGAGAAAGTCTTTCGTGCGGATTTCTCGGAGTCTTTTGGCATTTCTCGTTGTCTTGTGGCTGGACCTTCCTCTTCTGATCTTTGGAAGTGGCATAGGAGACTTGGACATTTGAGCTTCGACTTGCTTGCAAGGCTTAGTTCACTTGGCCTAATCTGAGGATTGCCCAAGTTGCATATGGAGAAGGATCTTGTTTGCCACTCCTGTAGACATGGGAAGATAGTTGCCGCTCCCCACCATCCAGTGACTCAGGTCATGACCAAGCAGCCTGGAGAGCTTTTGCACATGGACCTTGTTGGTCCGGCTCGGGTGAGCTCGGTTGGGGGGAAGTGGTATGTGCTTGTTGTTGTTGACGACTTTTCGAGATATTTGTGGGCCTTCTTTTTAGCTGAGAAGACCAAGACTTTCTCCCTTGCTCGCAATCTGATTTTGCGTCTTCAGAATGAGTTCCCTTTGAACTCAATGCGAGCAATTCAGAGTGATAATGGTTCCGAATTCAAGAATTCAGATTTTGAGAAGTTTTGTAACTCTTTGGGTTTGGAGCATCAATTTTCTTCCCCCTACACACCGCCACAGAATGGTGTTGTAGAGAGAAGGAATCGGACCCTTGTAGAGATGGCTAGGACGATGCTCGATGAGCATAGGACTCCTAGGCGTTATTGGGCCGAAGCTATGAACACTGCATGCTATATTTCCAATCGCATTTTTCTGAGAGCTTTCTTGAAAAAGACTTCTGATGAGTTGCGTTTTGGAAAACTGCCCAAGGTGAGTTATTTTCGGGTTTTTGGTTGCCATTGTTTTATACTCAAAAAGGGCAACGTGGACAAGTTTGAGTCTCGTTCTTCTGACGGTGTGTTTTTGGGTTATGGCACTCACACTCGAGCTTATCATGTACTTAACCTTGACACTAACCGAGTCATGGAGACATCCGATGTCACCTTCGACGAGACCATGGTTTGTCCTTCTTCTCGTTTTGAGCGTGCAGGTGATCACGAGGTCGGTGAGCCTCTTTTTGATGACGAGGATGAGGGTGTTGAAGGTATGGATGATCCAGCACCCCCTCCACCTGCTGTGCCGCCAAGAGCGGCCTCTACGATGACTCACAGCCCCGACACGTCTTCTTCCTGGGGGCCGTGGGATCCGCCACCCCGAGCGGTACCCTTTGTACCTGGGGAGGCACCAGCTGCTGCTGAGGGGGAGATCACTTCGGCAAGGGAGGCGCCACGACACATTCAGCGCCAGCACCCGCCTCAGCAGATGATCGGCAGCATCGACAAATGTGTCACCCGGTCAAGGCAAATCTCTCACTTTGCTCATTCTGCATTTGTTGCTGATTTTGAACCCCGGGATGTTGGACACGCTTTGACGGATTCGGATTGGGTCAATGCCATGCATGAGGAGCTTGAGAACTTTGAGAGAAATCGGGTTTGGGTTCTAGTGTCTCCACCTTCTGAGTGTCACCCAATTGGGACAAAATGGGTTTTCAAAAACAAACAGGGAGAAAATGGCCATGTTGTGAGAAACAAGGCCAGACTCGTAGCCCAGGGATATAGTCAGAAGGAGGGGATAGACTATGAGGAGACGTTTGCTCCTGTAGCTCGTTTGGAGGCAATTAGGATACTCTTGGCTTTTGCTGCATCCAAAGGTTTCAAACTTTTTCAAAGGGATGTCAAGAGTGCCTTCTTAAACGGCTACATAGAAGAGGAGGTGTATGTTAGACAACCCCCCGGTTTCGAAAATCCCAAGTTTCCAAACCATGTCTTTAAACTTCACAAAGCTTTGTATGGTTTGAAACAAGCCCCTAGAGCCTGGTATGATAGGTTGAAAACCTTTTTGCTTGCTAAGGGTTCTAAAATGGGATGTGTAGATAAAACGCTTTTTCTCCTCAAGCAAGGCACTGATACTCTCTTGGTCCAAATTTATGTGGATGATATCATTTTCGGTGGTTCTTCTCACGCTTTGGTTGCCAAGTTCGCAAATACTATGAGCAGGGAGTTCGAGATGAGCATGATGGGCGAGTTGACGTTTTTCCTCGGGTTGCAAATCAAGCAATCCCGGGAAGGAACGTTCGTGCACCAGGGCAAGTACACCCGAGACATTTTGAAGAAATTCGACATGGGTGAGGCCAAGCCTCTTCCAACACCCATGGCGACCACGACGGCCCTGGATGCGGACAAGGAGGGAGAAGCAGTGGACCAGAAGGAGTACCGGAGTATGATTGGATCGCTGCTCTACCTGACGGCGACACGCCCGGACATCCAGTTCGCGGTGTGTCTGTGCGCACGATTTCAGTCGTCGCCGCGCACTTCTCACCGTCAGGCGGTCAAGCGCATAATGAGGTACTTATCCTTCACTCCAGAATTTGGGATTTGGTATTCTGCTTCCTCCACCCTCTCGCTTTGCGGTTATTCTGATGCTGATTTTGCTGGTTGCCGTATTGACCGCAAGTCCACTTCTGGGACTTGCCAGTTTATTGGTTCTTCTCTTGTTTCGTGGTCTTCTCGCAAGCAGTCTAGTGTCGCCCAGTCTACCACGGAGGCTGAGTATGTTGCTGCGGCTAGCTGATGTTCCCAGTTACTCTGGATGATGGCCACTTTGCGTGATTTTGGTCTGAGGTTTTCTCGTGTTCCTTTGCTTTGTGACAGCACAAGTGCGATTAGCGTTGCTAAGAACCCCGTGCTGCACTCGAAGACCAAACACATTGATGTGCGCTTTCATTTTCTGCGAGACCACTATGAGAAGGGTGATATCAACCTTCGTCATGTCGATACTCATCATCAGTTGGCTGATATTTTCACCAAGCCTTTGGACCAATCAACTTTTAATCGGTTGAGAGGTGAGCTTGGTGTGTGTTTCCCCTTTTAGATGGGGGAAACATTTTTGACTCTTGTATGATACACTGACTTTGTGTTTTTCAGTTGTTTTTCCTTCTTTTGGTTTCTTCATGCATCTTTGCATTTCAGCATACGCTTTTACATTCTGAGCTTCATGAATATAGTCTGAAGAATGTAACTATGCTCTGTGTAGTCTTTGCTCCGATGCTTTATGTAGATGTTGTAGCTTATTCTCCTTCTGATTACTGATTCATACCGTGAGCTGAGCTATTTTTGAATGGTGAAATTTGATAATGAACTTAAAACTTGAAAATGTTCACCATTGAGATATGCAACTAGCATGTGTAGAATGTGTAGAAGTCACTTATGCTATGTATGTATGCTAGGTTGCTATGTCTCTAGTGTTGAGTCATTCACTTGCTTGGTATGTCATATTCTGTTTAAAATCTGAACCAAGTTAAGTGAATTGAAAAGATCGAGATGGGTTTGCTTGTTAACACCTCACAGTTTCGAGACTGTTTCTCATTGCACTTTGAGTTAAACTTGAGCTGTGTAGTGTATGACCAAAACTGTTGCTTTAAGCTTCTGATTGCTTATGCATAGGCTTCGCACAGTTGAAAAGTTAGGCAATAACAAGCATTCAACCTCTCGCAGTCACATGCTGATTTCTAAACTTGTGTAAATTTCACCGCTGCAACTCCGATTAAAATTTGAAATCACAAGTATATGCTTCATTTTTCAAATTGGTATCAGCATGATGATTGAACTATGCTAGGGGTAGTTCACCTGGTATACATGTTTAGCACTTGTTTGACTTCCTGTCTATACATGTCTGTGCTATTTTGATGGTGAATACCTTTTCAGCAAAAAACTACTCTTTGTGCTCTCATTTTAGAGTTAGTGATCAGTTTGAGCTTTTGCTAGCATTCTGTGCATTTTCTGAGTCATCGGATCAGGACTCTGTAGAGCATCTTTGCACTCTTTTGAGTATACTCCTGAAGCTCCTAACTTGCATTTTGACTCATATGCATTTTGGAAGGGGGAGAACTTCTCTGGTTGGCACTTTTTGTTGGTGCATTTTCTGAAGGGGAGCATTGGTTCTTGATAAGTGCATTTTCAACTAAGGGGGAGAAATTGCAAATCATTACCCTCCGTTTGAACTAAGGGGGAGCTTTCCTGGTTGTTTGCACTATTCGAGGGGGAGTTTTTGCTGCTTCCTGTTGGCCGTAGGGCATTGGTATCGGGCTTCTTTGCTAGTTGTGTTGAGCCTCTGTGCCTCTATCTTGAGGGACTAGCATTTTTCTTTGATATTTTCAATTGGTATTTGCTAGCGGTGTTGAGCCTGTTCTACCTCTTCTTGAGGGCTAGCTTTGCTTTGCTTGGTCGCGTCGAGCCGTTGCCCATGTCTTTGGGGACCAAGTTGTCTTGCTCTTTCCACTTGACCTTCTTCGGCTTTGCTATGCTTTTGGGTCATTTGGTTGAGTTCTCTCTTCTTCTCCTTCTTCCTTCTTCTGCTTCCTTTATGATTTGTGTTGGTAGTTGACAATGCACTCATCAAGGGGGAGATTGCGGATACATGGGTGTATGCCGAGTCTCTGAGTGATGAGTGATTGTCAACTGGGATGATGCGCATGTTCTTTGGCTTGTGTTGTGCAGGTGTCGAGCACGGATACAGTGATCAGAGGCAAGGTGAAGGTCAAGTAGAGACGTGCCGTGCCGATGGACCAAGAGTGGCGAAGGGCGGACGTGAGGCTTGGACTGAGGGACCGGTGGCCCGAGGATCAGCTGTGGTGGCTGGCAGCCTGGGACAACGACGAGCGGAGACTTGCGGGCACGGTGTTGCTCGGGTCGAGGACCTGGGGACACGTGTCGGTGGACGGGGTGCACAGGTGGTGCATCCCCTCTACAGCTTCGGTTTGGTGGTAGAGCCAGGGAAAAACCATCGGGTGGACGGTTTCCAGGTTTGGGCCTCAAAACCTGGGTGCTGATGGTTTCCGAGTTTGGCCACAAAACTCGGGCTGAGGACGGTTTCCAGGTTTGGGCCTCAAAACCTGGGTGCTGCGGGTTTGCTGAGTTTGGGCCACAAAACTCAGGCTTGGTGGGCTGGTTTCCCGGTTTGGGCCTCAAAACCGGGGGTTGGCTGGAAAGGCTGGTTTCCCGGTTTGGGCCACAAAACCGGGGGTGCAGAGCGAGGGCGGCACGTGGCGGCAATCGGGAGGTTGCGTCGAGGCAACGCTACGAGTTGTGCGAGCGTGGCCGTCGGATCCACCTACCATCGAGTTGGTCCAGAATAACCTTAGGGTTTAGCTGGTTCGCTCTGTAAGTAGAGAGGGGTAGAATAGGAATAGAGTAGGAATTAGGAATAGGTTAAGTAGGGGGAGACACCCTCCTTCCCAATCATCTCAGTCATTTGCTCTTTGCACTTAGGTTTTCCTGCTCTCCCACTCCCCTGCTGTAGCGAACCTGAGATCCACAGAGAAGAGAACAATACCTCTGTGTTCATGAGATTTTGAGGAAGTGAGGCCGTATCCTCACTGTTGTAGCATGTGGTAGCCACACGGTTGCAAATTCGTGCCTGTGATTCGCGTTTTGGTTGTGTTCTTCGCGGAATCCTTTTCTCCACGTTTTTCCCGTTGCTTGATCTCTTTGCTCGGTTCATCTTTTGCAAATCCGTTTGAACCAAGTTGTTCTAGATCGTGAGGCACTTCTTTCCACCGAAGGAATTCACCTCTAACCTCACGGTCTAGGAGATCGATCGATTTTAGTTTTGGGTCAAGTTTTTCTCCCTTCCCCCAACTTTCTTCGATTCACCGATTTGGAGCTAGTGGCAAGGGCAAGAAAGTGGTAGTGGCTTATCACTATGATGACTATGTCAAGATCTAGAATGAGAATGCAAAGGTCAAGATTGATCTAAAGAAGCTAGCAACCACCAAGCAAGTAGTCATCCAAACTCATGATGAAGACTATAGCATGACACTTGAGCTAGACATGCTAAGAGAAGAAAACAAGAGATTGAAGATGGAGAGGGATTACAAGTTGACACCATCCCAATTGAATTGGAACTCCAACAAGAGAATGACAAGCTCAAGAAAGAGAAAGAGCACCTCACCACCGGGTTGAAGAAATTCACCAAGGGATAATGTCTTCAAAGTGAGCTACTCATGAACACCGTGATGAAGACAAATATAAATGGTATTGGCTTTCTTGAAGAGAAGATGAAGCAACGCAAGAGCATCACAAAGCCAAAGAAAAAGAAGTTGGGAAGATGCTTTGAGTGTGGAAAAGAAGGACATTTTGCTCACAATTGTGAAAAGACAAAACCCACACCCTTGCCCAAGCATGTTAGGCCCTTTGCTTTCAATGCTCACTACATGCTTAGACAAGATTCTAGTGGCAAGATGAAAGTTATGTTCATGAGGCCTCCAAATAAGAATAGGCCTAAGCAAATTTGGGTTGCTAAGTCACTAGTAGAGAAGGTTAAGGGGCCACAACAAGTTTGGGACCCTAAAGCTCAAGCTTGATTTCTTGTGTGTGTAGGTGAACTACAAGACCGGTGGATCTCATTGGGTGATCGATAGTGGTTGCACACAACATATGACCGGTGATCTCCGGATGTTCACCTCACTAGAAGAGAATGTCAATGACCAAGAAAAGATTACATTTGGTGACAACTCAAAGGGCAATGTGAAGGGTTTGGGCAAAGTGGCAATATCCAATGATCATACAATATCAAATGTGCTTCTAATTGCTTCATTGAGCTTCAACTTGCTATCCGTTGGACAACTTTGTGATCTTGGCTTCCAATGTTTGTTTACCGACAAAGAAGTGGTTGTGACCAAGAAAGATGATACACAAGTGATATTCAGAGGCTTTAGATACAACAATCTCTATCTAGTGGATTTCTCCTCCGAAGATGCCAACCTGAAGACATGTTTGTTCACTAAGCAATCTCTTGGTTGGCTATGGCATAGAAGATTGGCACATGTTGGAATGAACACTCTCAACAAACTATTGAAGAAGGATTTGGTCAGAGGCTTGAAGGATGTCAAATTTGAGAAGGACAAATTGTGTAGCGCATGTCAAGCCGTCAAGCAAGTTGCAAACACTTATCCAACCAAAGCCTTTGTTTCAACATCAAAAGAGTTAGAGATACTTCACATGGATCTATTTGGGCCAACAACATATGCTAGCTTGGGTGGAAATCTTTGTTTCCTAGTGATTGTTGATGATTACTCTAGATACACTTGGGTGTTCTTTCTTCATGAAAAATCCGAAGCAACCCCTTCATTCAAGAAGTTTGCTAAGAGAGACCAAAATGAATTTGACTTGAAGATCAAAAAGATAAGAAGTGATAATGGAAGAGAGTAGGTGATGAACCATTGAGGGAAACAATGAAGAATATGACGGTTGGAGTCATCAAGCCTAAAGATGATGATGATGATGTGCAAGTCATTGACAAGCCATCCTCATCAAATGTACCACAAGATGATGATAAAGATGGGAGAGAGCCATTTGAAGATGCTCATGTCTCCCATGATCAAATGGTGGTACAAGCTCAAGATGTTGATGCTCCACAAGCGGTCCCTCAAGTAGTTGATCAAAGAAATACTCTACTACAAGCTCATCCTCAAGATCTCATCATAGGGAGTCCAACAAGGGGTGTAATGACTCAATCTCAAAAACTTGCTTTATTTATTGAATATCACTCCTTTGTTTCTCTTGTTGAGCCTACCATTGTAGATGATGCTCTTAAGGATCCGGATTGGGTGAGTGCTATGCATGTAGAATTAAACAACTTCACCCGCAATCAAGTTTGGACCCTTGAAGAGCACCTAAAGGTGCAAGAGTCATTGGAACAAAATGGGTGTTTAGGAACAAGCATGATGATCAAGGCAAGGTTGTTAGAAACAAGGCAAGGCTAATGGCAAAGGGGTTCTCTCAAGTTGAAGGCTTAGATTTTGGAGTGACCTTTGCACCGGTTGCAAGACTAGAAGCCATCCGTATCCTCCTTGCATATGCATCACATCATGACATTAAATTATATCAAATGGATGTGAAGAGTGAATTTTTAAATGGCTTTATAAATGAACTAGTCTATGTTGATCAACCTCCCGGGTTTGAAGACCCTAGATATCCTAATCATGTTTATAGGTTGTCCAAGGCGCTATATGGGCTCAAGCAAGCCCCAAGAGCATGGTACGAGCGCCTTCGAGATTTCCTCATTGAGAAGGGCTTCATCATTGGGAGGTCGACACCACACTATTCACCAAGAAGCTTGATGGAGAGATCTTCATTTGTCAAGTCTACGTTGATGATATCATCTTCGGGTCAACAAATGAAGCCTATTGCAAGGAATTTGGTGACTTGATGTCGAAGGAGTTCGAAATGTCCATGATTGGAGAGCTCACATTCTTCCTAGGCTTCCAAGTCGAGCAATTGAAGGAGGGGACTTTTATATCTCAAGAGAAGTACACAAAAGACCTCATCAAGCGCTTCAACATGGATGATTGCAAGCCTATCCAGACTCCAATGCCAACAAATGGACATCTCGACCTAGATGAGGTGGGTAACTCGGTTGATCAAACTCTCTACCGTTCTGTGATTGGTGGCCTGTTATATTTGACCGCATCTAGGCCTGACATCATGTTTAGTGTGTGCATGTGTGCTAGATTTCAAGCCGGTCCTAATGAATCACATATCATAGCCGTAAAGAGAATCCTTCGGTACCTAAAGCACACCCCAAGCATTGGCCTTTGGTATCCCAAAGGAGCTAACTTCCAACTCGTTGGGTATTCCGATTCGGATTATGCGGGTTGCAAAGTAGATAGAAAAAGCACATCTGGAGGATGCCATTTGCTTGGGAGATCACTAGTGTCTTGGAGTTCAAAAAAAGCAAAATAGTGTGGCCTTGTCTACCACCGAGGCGGAATACATAGCCGCAGGTGCTTGTTGTGCA
Organism: Coix lacryma-jobi var. lacryma-jobi; assembly: GCA_009763385.1. Classification (NCBI taxonomy): domain Eukaryota; kingdom Viridiplantae; phylum Streptophyta; class Magnoliopsida; order Poales; family Poaceae; genus Coix; species Coix lacryma-jobi. The sequence continues at coordinate 44,380,902 of CM019822.1, read as the reverse complement.
CAAATCCTTTACATGAAACAAACCCTTTTAGACTATGCTGTAGTTCTAGAAAGGGTACCTTTGTTGTGTGACAATGAGAGCGCGGTTAAGCTTGCTAACAACCCGGTTCAACACTCTCGCACAAAGCACATAGATATTCGCCATCACTTTCTAAGAGACCATGTTTCAAAGAAAGATATATCCTTAGAAGGAGTTAGAACCGAAGATCAATTGGCAGATATCTTCACAAAACCCCTAGATGAAAATACCCTTTGTAGATTGTGAAGTGAGCTTAATGTGCTTGATGTAAGTAACTTTGTCAAAAGGTGAAAGAGGGTTGTCTTGCATTGCATTGTATAATATGCCATGTTTACCTTATGCTATGCACATAGGCTTGTCAGACGTGGTTAAGATAGCAGCCCTAAAAAGCGTGTGAAGAAGTTTACCCATGAGCAAACTTGACAAACAACCTAGATTCAAATTCCGTATTGCATTGCATATGCATGTGTGTTGCCTTGTCTTTTCTCTTTGGTTAAGCTTGAGCAACCGTTGTGTTCGTCCACTGCTAGGGGGAGCATTTGAAGCTCCTAATGGTTGAGACCCCTAGTCTCGGTGGCCACATGTTGTCTCCTCGGGTTTTATTGCCTATTTTCTCTAAGAATGATATGTAACCTAAGGCAAAATATTTATAAAATTGAGGGTTTATGTGAGGATGCTCATACTATGTTCCAACTAGTGTTTATTTGTCTCTTATTTGAGTTGGAACTTGGTTGGGAGAGGGAGCCGCAACAGAGATCTTCGAAACTGCCCAAAATGCAGCATCAGACGCTGGTCCCAGCGTCCGATGCCCCCACTATAGACAGCTCCGACTGGAACAGTGTTGGGGTCGCGTCCGATGTGTCACCTTCGGCGTGTCCGAGGCTCCATCGGATGCTGCTCAGCGTCCGATTCCAGGGCAAAGGATGCGCCCGATGTGATTTGGGCGATTCTGGAGCTCTCTGGATGGACATCGGAGCGTCTGATGTATTTACATCGGCGCGTCTGATGCCCCTTTAAGCAGCGCGGGTTGTTCTTTTCATTGACAGAAGGGACCCACTTGTCATATTCTTCTCTTTCATCCCCAATGCGCCCACGCCCGAGCTCGATCTGCCGCCGCATCCCGAACCCTAGCTCGTGCTTGCGCTCGCCCTCAACCGACCGCTCTCGCTCACCCGCCCTCGCCGCCGTGCGCCGGCCGCCGCGCCCGCCCTCCGACGTGCATGCCTTTTCCTCCTCGCCTCCTCTCACATCTGCGCCGCGCACACGCCGACATTCACCGAAGACACAACTCCTCGTCGGCGGCCTCGACCTCGCCAAAGTTCGTCCACCTCTCGTCGTTGCTTGACAACGTCTTCCTCATCCCCGTCAGCTCCTCTCCGGCGAGCAGATCCATCCCAGTGAGCATCTCCACCGTCTTCCATATGCTATGCTCTCCAGGTGCTCGACGAAATGCCCCAATGACTGTTCATTTTGTTTTTGACTCCCGTTGCTCCAACCCCTTTGCAGTCCTCCTTGGTGTGATCCGTGGGTGCCGGAACATCAGTGTCTCTCCTTGTGTTGGGTTGTTTCATCGGATCATCAGGTAGCGAAGCCATTCCCCTCTTATTCATTTGCTTTGCTTCCATAGGGTTCCTTGACTCTAGCATATATGTTTCTTATATATATCCTCTCTTTTCTATGAAGCGAGTCAGTGGCACTATGTCAGTTGACAGCTTGGTAGTTGGTCAGTGACAGAGAACCCGGGGCCAAGCCCGCGGGTAAGGATCGAGACCAAGCCTCGCGAGTGTCAGTGTCAGTTTGTCCGTGAGATAGGGGGAGTTTCTGTCAGTGGTTTCTTGTCAGTTGGTCCCGTCAGTTGGGCTTCTTTCAGTGACCGTCCAGTTGGATTAAAATCTGCAAGGTGCAATGGAAGCATTACTCCGAAGAAGAAGCCACATGGGAGAAAGAAGATGATCTTCGGGCGGATTTTCCTCGTCTCTTCACCGACTTTTCCTAATCTCGAGGACGAGATTCTTCTAAGGGGGTAGGTTTGTAACACCCTGATTTAAATTTTCCCGAATTAATAAAAGGAACTAGAAATTAAATAGGTTGGCTAGTTTATTAGAGGAGGAAAATAAAATTTATATATCATTTCCATGTTGCATTCATGCCATTGCATATTTTTATTGAGTGGAAAATAATTTATTAAACCCGATTAGGGCGTATCGAATTTATTCAATTTAGAAAAGAAATAAAAGATTTATAAAACTTTTCAAAACCAAACTCAGGATTTTATTTTGAAAACCTAGGGAAATTATTTTAAAAACTTTTCAAACTCAGTTGGATTTCAAAGTGTTTTTGAACCTAAATTTTCAAATGTTTCTAAAAAGCTTTGAAAATAAAAAAAAATGAAAAGAATGGCAAACTGGACTCACCTCTCTCCCCAATCTAGGCCCGGCGCCGCGCCTTTTCCTTGCCTGCGTGCGAATCAGCCGGCCGTTCTCCACCTCCCTCCCCACCACGCGGGCCGAGGCCACCGCAGCGGCCCAGTTTCTCTCGCGTGCGCCGCCAACCTGACAGCGGCCTCTCTCCCTCTCCCACTCACTGACCGGCGGGACCCGTTGTCGGCCGTCGTCCCCAACAGCCCTATCCCGCCCTACGCGCTAGCTCTCCCCCTCCATTGCTCAGGTTAAACTGCAGCTGACGCAACCGCCTCACCCTTCACCCCTCGCCCTACAAAAACCCTTGCCCACCTGACCTCGCGCTGCCTCCCCGTCACCGCGGTACTGGCCTTCGCGCTCCCACCCGAAACCACACCACCGACGCGAAGGCACGCCGTCGCCCTTGTTGCCATCGCCACAGTCCGCCGAACCCCTACAGGCACTGAGGACAGCACCAAAGGCCTCCCCTCTGCACACCGTGTCCGGTGGACTCGACCCCGGCGTGGATCCGAGCCGGAGCGCCGAGCTCGGGACGCTGCCTCCGCCTTCGTCTACCCCTTGCCGAGCCAGCCACGTCGTCAGAACATCCCATCGGATCCACTGTAAGCTCCCCGACTCCTTGCTCTGTTTCGTTGTAGTCAATACCGGCCCCTAGATCAAAACTGAGCCTAGCAGGCATGGCGCCGCCGTGTAGGACCGGCCGCCACTGTCCCTGGCATCACCGGCGGTCAGATCCCAAGCCGAACCCTCCCTTGCACCGGCGAAGTTATGACGCAGGCATAGCGCCATGGCACAACCGCTAGCACTGGGTCCCTGGTGTGTTGAACGAGTGCGCCAGCCCTAGCCTGTAGCTCATCTCCCATCGCGCACACACCCATGCGAACACGCTGCACTAGAGAGCAAACGGCAGAACGCCGGAGGAGATAGTAGCCAGGCCGTGCGCGTTCGCACTTCGTAGTGCCTTTCATCTGCTTGTTAGCTTGGTGACGGCATGATGACGTCACGCGCACGTAATGGCATTTTTTTTTCTTTATGAAAACAAATCCATAAATACAGCTCCAATACACCCACGTCCATTGTGGATTCGGTCCATGATGAATTGCTTTTATAGCCCCTTTGCAGTGTATAAACCGTGGACCAAGTGCATGGCATAGTGCACGTATACTATACATTCTAACCACTCGGGTTTCTCTCAATCGAGGTCACCATTCTTTGAGTCTACACAGACTTTCGATCTAAACCCTGTGAATTCAGATAAACAAGGCATGGTCCAGTCTGCCTTTAATTTCAGTTTTGATTTATTTCGGATACGAATTTGAGATTGGTTTAATTACAAAATTGCCATCCAACTTCAAAAGCTTATAACTTGCTCATTTTAACTCCGATTCGACCCATTCAACTTGCGTTAGTTTCATAATTTTGTTCTCTACGCTGTAGATCTATTAGTTTACTATTTTCATACTGTTTGTTGTACTGTTAATTATTTCAATGTATTGTGCCATGTATGTTGCTTGGGCCAGAGAGTGCGGAGTTCGAGGACGCTCCAGACCATCCTTGCGACCCAGTTGATTCGACCCAGTCCGAAGGCAAGTGTCCTTGAACATCTTGCATCTATGATTTATTTTACTTTTGGTACTAGAGTAGTTAGATCTTGTAGATGCATGCTTGTCATTAATTTGAATCCCATGTTAGGGTTTACTAGAATTTGTATATATTATCCTTGTCGCCTGGTTTGGGATGTTCGGGTAGGTGTCTTGCTTAGCCCTGCAGTCATGGTTGGGATGGGAGTTAAAATGTTTATAATCTTGATTAATGATTTATGAAACGAATGTGGACATGGTAATTTTGTAGTAACATGGTTATTAGGTAAATCCGGCAGGATGGACCCGTATTGGTGGTTTTGTGCCGTGGGACTCGGCAGCTGCTTTTGGTTTTTGGTTCGGGGCTCGTGCTAGACATATCCTGCCTGGATCCCTAGGACCCGGTTCTCGAAGCCTGTAACCCGGCTTAACAGCGCAGCCATGAGATCTGGATGGGCCGGACCTGGCTAATTAATTAGTTTCCTCTAAGTTATGCTACACGGGGTTTGTTTAGTGGCTCAAGAGGGGTCCCTTGGGGTCGTTGACTTATGGACAGGGGAGAAACCTTAGAGTACGTGTAACACAGGCTTGGAGGGACTTTGTAAAGGCCTTGCAGTGCAACCCGCTATGCACCTCGGCAGTGTATAGCGTGACGGGATCTGCACGACTCATGGGTAACGATGTGCAACCTCTGCAGAGTGTAAAACTGATATATCAGCCGTGCTCACGGTCACGAGCGGGCTTGGACTTCTTCGAGATTAGTTGGTTACTGGTTGGTTTTGGGTTCGGGTCATCTGATGGACTTCAGGTGCGGTTGCCTGATGGACTTCAGGTGTGGGTACTTGGTGTGACTCCAAGTGTTGGTTACTTGGTGTGACTCCAAGTGTTGGTTACTTGGTGTGACTCCAAGTGTTGGTTACTTGGTGCGACTCCAAGTGTGGTCTTGCTCGGTGCGACTCCGAGTGTTGTTACTTTTCTACAGAGTCTGTGGTTATAACCTAGTAAATAGGTGCATAGGACTAATAGGAATAATAGGATGTGTTGCTTTAGGCGCTTGAGTCAAACAGAGTCAGCCTACCTTTGTTATTAGCCTCATAAGCATATATTTCCTACACTTGCGGAGTACATTTCGATGTACTCACCCTTCCTCTTTGTCCCCCTGCTACCCCACCCAGACGCTGGAGACTACACGTACGAGGAGCAGGAGTATCCAGAAGACGGAGGCTACGACCCTGACGACCTCTACTAGGATGGCGCTACCCCCGGTCGACCTTCCTGTGGAGATGGAGTCCAGATTTCCGCATCTACATCAGCGTCTTCATTAGAGTCCGTTATCATGAGAGTCTGTACTATTTATTTTAGACCCGAGGGTCATTTATGTAACAAAGTTCGATATTATTAATAAAGCATTGTTTTGATATTTACTATGATGTGGATATATGTATGAAAATTGTACCTGGCATACATATATTGTGCTCCAATTTTGTTCTTAAAATTGGGGTGTCACAAGAGGTGAGCGGTTGAGGAGGTCGAGCGCAGGCACGGCTTACCGTCCGGCACACTTATGGCTGCCGGTTGCCGGACTACGTTCACCGCTCCAGGTGTCGAGCCGCAGAGTTCCTGGCAGGGCCAGGCAGAGGCCGAGACACCAGAGGAGGTAGTGCCATAGGCAGAGGAGGAGGTCCCAAAGGAGGTGCCTAGGTGTCGGTCGTCCCGTCGCAGGATCGAGGTGCCACCCCGGCCTGATATCCCTCTGCGGGGTGCGCGTGCTCCGACGAGGCGTCCGCCACCACAGATTCCACGACTGGATCTCCGTGCGACCACTAGTTCTCAGATTCAGACACTATGCTTAGTGCCAGTGGAGCAGTGGTTTCCCAGGGAGCGACAGCCTCAGGCAGGGCTAGAGTTCTACACTGTCCTCCAGGAGGATTTCTACCAGGGTTACAGAAACGCATGCATCATATTGCGTTCACAACGAATCTGTCCCCTGGAGGCAGTGGTTACAACAGCAGGAGAGTAGATCCGCCCCATCCTCACGTACTTACCCGGATTGGTAGACCTGTTGGGGCAGTCTGGCTCATATATAGAGGATTGGGTCTTCCAGTTCTACGCTTCGTTGTGGGTGCACCCGGACTAAGACACCATAGAGTTTGCGTTCAGAGGGGAGCACTACCACCTGTTCTCGTCAGAGATCCGGGAGTGGTTTGGACTGCAGCACTCACAGACCTGGATCCACGACCTGTGCTACGACAGGACTGAGCCACCCAGACGCCCTCACAGCGGTGCACAGCCGTCGACAGACTTGGTCCGCCCGTGCTTCACTGAGCCCTTTGGCGAGGGTTCGAGTCGCGCTCCTAGGGACCTTACCCCTACGACTTGGATTCTCAACGAGGTTCTCCGGCGGACCCTGCTACCCAGGGTGGGCTTCAGAGAGGGACTTTCACGCCTACAGCTTTGGCTACTCGCTTACATGGTCAGGCAGCAGGAGTTCGACGTCTGGGATGTCATCCTTTGTGAGATGGAGGACACAATGGCAGAGGGCATCAAGGCCCGCAGATAGCTACCCTACGTGCACTGGGTATCCTTCATTCTATGGAAGGTAGCTGTCACCACAAGGACTCGACCAGGACAGTCTCTTACCAGCTCAGCGACCGTGTTCCCCGAGTACAACACGGTCGGGACCGCAGGCAGCCAGAGCAGCAGCGACCGTCCAGCTCGAGACAACGGCCAGAGGTGCCAGAGTCAGCTCAGGAGCAGGATGAGACCGTCCGAGCCCTCGCGGAGCAGGAGCTTGCACAGCTCGAGGGCGAGGGACAGTTTGTCGCTGAGGACCCCACAAACAGCTCCGACGAGGACTACCATCTCCCACCTCACGTCCAATCACTCTCACACGACACTGAGGCTAGGATGTCTGGATCTTCCAACCCCGTGCTTCTCGTGATACTTTCTCGGATGGAGGAGCAGCAGAGGATTGTGACCCAGGACGTCCAGCGGTTGGCTCAAGAGCAGTAGTGACTCGCTCAGGCTCAGGCCTTAGCTCAGCAGCAGGCCCAGGAGCGGTCTGACGCCTTTGCAGCGGCAGATGATGGAGCTTCAGCAATAGACCCTGAGCTTCATGGAGAGGATCATGAGTGGTCCACCTCAGTGGCAGTGGCAGCAGCCTCCTCCCCTGCAGCAGATCCAGTGGCCGCCTCTAGTTCCACCACAACAGCAGTAGTATAGCCAGCAGCCGCAGCTCTCACACCCGGGTCCCTCCCAGTTCACCAGCTTTACTACTCCGCCTGGAGGGGGGCCGTTGTTCAGTCCGCTACACACAGGCTTCACCCCACGTCCGACAGAGTCTCTATTCACGATGACCACTACAGTGACGCGTGACTTGTCAGCTATACGTTCAGCGAGCTCACTGGGTTTCCCACGCCAGATCTTTAGGGCCTAGTTTAGACGTCGACAGCTCCGGTTACTTCCACTACAAAGACCTTACCGAGCTCAGTCGCGTCCTCCGAGCAGACAGAGCATGTTTAGTCAGAGACGACCACGTCTGTGCCGCCTGAGTTGGCACCTATTCCAGAGCTTCCGCACTCTGACCCTCAGGCAGCCACAACTACACAGATTGAGACAACCACAATGTAGACAGAGATTGCAGGCACCGAGCAGACCGAGCAGCATGAGTAGCCAGAGCAGGCAGACCCAACCCAGACTGCTTCACCTCCGTGTACAGCTACTGAGAGTCAGACTACCGGGTCTTCTTCGTCCGACTCCGAGGCGCTTCTCCAGTAGTTCGAGTTCACTCAGCGCACTCCGGAGGATCTTGACTCGTCTGCACCGCCTCCGCCCTCTGATGCTTAGTTTGGTGTTTGACGCCAAAGGGGGAGAGTGGTCGAGTATAGCGATAGGGGGAGCGATGTGAGAGGGTTTTGATTCTTATGTTGTGTTATGCTTCACATACGCTCTTACTTATCGCATCTTTTGTACTATGTTTATGTTATATATGTGTGATATGGACCTCATGACATATTTATGCTTCTATGATATCATATATGACATGTCATTTCGTTTCACTCGATTACTTGTGTCTAATTCTTATTCAGTTGGTATTCGAGCTCTATTACTCTTGCACTTGCTATTTACTCTAACTAGTTGAGTGCAAGATGTTGGCACGATATGTATGAGCTTGCCCCTAATCATTTTCTCTTATTCTTTGCAAGTTCATACATGTCATGATTTGAAAACCACTTCTCTCTATACTCGAGGTCGTGTTGTCAGCAATCACCAAAAAGGGGGAGCTTGAATGCATCTTGGCCCCTAGTGGGTTTCAGTGATTGGATGAAACTCAAGATTACTATGACTAACGTGTGTTTTGCAGAAACAGGGATGAGTTAGGTCATGGTAATGGTGACGATACGGGCATATGGAGTTCATGTCCCCTGGCGATGGAAATCATTTTGGTTTTCAAAGGACAGACGACGAAGACGGTGGTAGACTAGGCTAAGTGTCATATGGTGTTGGAGGACATTCAGGTAGTCTTAGGTCATTGTTTTTCCTTTGGCCGTACTATAAAGGGGAGTGTGAATCAGTAGCTTGACCTACATGAGTCTATTGAGGTAGGTGTGGTGCACACTTATTATTTCATAGCCCTAGGTAGCTTTGAGAGAGCCCTTATGTCGCGAGGATGAAAAGTCATTAAGGCAGCGTCGCGATCCGAAGTTGTTTCGGTCCTGTTTTGGGCATCGGACGCTGGCCTTAGTGGCATCAGACGCGCGTCCGATGTCCACCAAACTTGAGTGTGCTGACGACGTGGCATCAAACGCTCCGATGTTGTGTGACACCCCAATTTTAAGAACAAAATTGGAGCACAATATATGTATGCCAAGATCAATTTTCATACATATATCCACATCATAGTAAATATCAAAACAATGCTTTATTAATAATATCGAATTTTATTACAAAAATGACCCTCGGGTCTGAAAGAAAACGTACAGACTCTCATGAAACTGACTCTAAAATAAACTCTGATGAAGATGCGGAAGATCTGGACTTCACTCCACAGGAAGGTCGACCGGGGGTAGCGCCATCCTAGTACAGGTCGTCAGGGTCGTAGCCTCCGTCTTCTGGATACTCCTGCTCCTCGTACGTGTAGTCTCCAGCGTCTGGGTGGGGTAGCAGGGGGGACAAAGAGGAAGGGTGAGTACATCGAAATGTACTCCGCAAGTGTAGGAAATATATGCTTATGAGGCTCATAACAAAGGTAGGCTGACTTTGTTTGACTCAAGCGCCTAAAGCGACACACCCTATTAATCTTATTATCCTATGCACCTGTTTACTAGGTTATAGACAGACACTGTATAAAAGTAACAACACTCGGAGTCGCACCGAGCAACCACACTCGGAGTCACACCGAGCAACCAACACCTGAAGTCCATCAGGCACCCGCACCTGAAGTCCATCAGATGGCCCGAACCCGAAACCAACCAGTAACCAACTAATCTCGAAGAAGTCCAAGCCGCTCGTGACCGTGAGCACGGCTGATATATCAGTTTTACACTCTGCAGAGGTTGCACATCGTTACCCATGAGTCGTGCAGATCCCGTCACGCTAAACACTGCCAAGGTGCATAGCGGGTTGCACTGCAAGGCCTTTACAAAGTCCCCTCCAAGCCCGTTCCACACGTACCTCTAAGGTTTCACCCCGTACAAAGGTCTACGACCCCCAGGGCCCCCTCGTGAGCCACTAAAACAAACCCCGTGTGGACCCTCAACTTAGAGGTTACTAATTAATTAGCCAGGTCCAGCCCATCCAGATCTCATGGCTGCGCTGTTAAGCCAGGTTACAGGCTTCGAGAACCGGGTCCTAGGGATCCAGGCAGGATATGTCTAGCACGAGCCCCGAACCAAAACCAAAAGCAGCTGCCGAGTCCCACGGCACAAAACCACCGATACGGGTCCATCCTGCCGGATTTACCTAATAACCATGTTACTACAAAATTACCATGTCCACATTCGTTTCGTAGTTCATTAATCAAGATTATAAACATTTTAACTCCCATCCCATCCATGATTGTAGGGCTAAGCAAGACACCTACCCGAACATCCCAAAACAGGTGACAAGGATGATATATACAAATTCTAGTAAACCATAACATGGGATTCAAATTAATGACAAGCATGCATCTACAAGATCTAACTACTCTAGTACCAAAAGTCAAATAAAGTAGGTGCAAGATGTTCAAGGACACTTGCCTTCGGACTGGGTCGAATCAACTGGGTCGCAAGGATGGTCTGGAGCGTCCTCGTACTCCGCACTCTCTGGCTCAATCAACATACATGGCACATGCAAAGTGAAATGAATAACAGTACAACAAACAGTATGAAAACAGTAAACTAATAGATCTACTGCGTAGAGAACGAAATTATGAATCTAACGCAAGTTGAATGGGTCAAAACGGAGTTAAAACGCAAAAGTTATGAGCATTTGAATCTGAGTGGCAAAACTGTAATTAGATTGAACTCATTTTCGTAATTTAAATAAAAGAAAACTGAATTAAAAGGCAACAGGATCGGGCCTCATTTACCGAGAAGTACAGGGGCTAGATCGCAATATTTTGGAAGACTCAGTATACTGTGTATGTGGACGGCGGGTTTATTTCCGGAAAAGGCAGGGGCTTATTAACAAAAGCGCATCGGCGAAGGGGTATCGGCTTTTCTCGGCCGTTGATCTAGTGATGGGTGGCTGTGATTAGATCGGGGCGGACGGCTGTGAGGTGGACCGCGCCTCGTTTTGACGTAACCCGAGGGGCTAGACTGCAAGAAAAATTAGACTCATGGAACAGTGCTTACGCACCGCGGGTTGATTCGCGGCAAGTTGGAGGTCTCTTTTGCAAAAAGCGACGGGCGCTGTGGGACTGGTGCGTTGGCGATGACTGTGCTCTACGTGACAAGCTCTGGTTGGCTTGGTGTGCCACGCTGTGCAGTGCACCTGTTGACGTGGCCAGGGCGGACCGCGCCCACGGGTGTGTGAGCCCGGTGTATACCGGTTCGTGTTAGGATCTAATCTGGGCCATCCGAGATAGATCTAACGGCCAGGAAAGGTTCGGGGAAAAGAGGTGGCGCCAGCGATGCAAGGCACGGCGGAGCGCCATGGATGGGGCCGTCGGGGCTCGCCGAAGCTGCTCGGCTCGAGTCTACAGGGCACGAGAGGACATGGGAAAACGCGTAGAAGAACTAGGAGCTCACCGCGATGCCGATGGTGGTGCCCGTGGCGCCTGGTTCTGCTTGTTGGTGACCGGCGACGGTAGGGGTAGACGGCGATGGTGTTCCTGACGCGATGAGGGCGCCTGCGGCGTGGTTCCGAGATGTGAAGAGGGTGCGTGGAGGAGTCGTGCTCCCGCGATGCCAACGGAAGATGCAGAGAGGTCGGTTCCGGTGTGAGCACGGAGGCTTGGAGCTTGACCTCCGCGGTCGGCTATGGCGGAGTGGCTGCAAGCAGCGCTGGTGAGGCAGAAGGCACGCAGGGCTAGGTCGTGCGGCGGCGGTGTGGACGCGTGGGGTTGGTGTGGGGCTTAAAAGGGTAGGGGCAAGGTGGGGGGTGGCGGCTGTAACAGATCGGGGGAAACCGGGGTGACGGAGGGTGAGCGCTCGCTGCGGTCGAGCGTGTAGGGCGGGGAGGGAGTTGAGGACGACGGCTGACAGCGAGGGGGCCACTCGTCAGCGCAAAGGAGGAGCCGGCGCGCGCCGGCGTTGGGCCGGCTCGGCGTGAGCGTGGGCCGCGCGGGGAAGTTGGGGAGATGGGCCGACGCTGGTGTGGGCTTGCCGAGTGTGGAGCGGCCGGAGGTGGGCTGGGAGGAGAGGGAGAGAAAAGGGAAGGGCGGGCCGGTTCGGTTGGGGTGACTGGGCCGAGAAAATTAGGAAGAAAGGAGGGCTGGCGGCTGGGCCGCAGGGAGGAGGGGAGGAATTTGGGCCTGGCCGAAATGAGGAGGTCCTGCCCTTTTGCCAATCTTTTCTTTTCTTTTGATTTCCAAACTTTGCAAAACCATTTGAAATCCAATTTCAAAACAGTTTGAAATCAAATAAATTTGAAGAGTTTTGAAAACATTTTCCCTAGGTTTTGGAAAATAAAACTTTGAGTTTTAAAAGTTTTGTAAAATTTTGTAAACCCTTTTTATTTATTTTCTAAATAGAATAAAACTGATTCGCCCTATACGGGTTTAATAAATTTATTTTCCACTCAATAAAAATATGCAACGGCATGAATGCAACATGACAATATTAAATAAATTTTATTTTCCTCCTCTAATAAACAAGTCAATCTATTTAATTTCTAATTCCTTTTATTAAATTGGGGAAAAAATTAAATCAGGGTGTTACATGTTGCCACATCGGATGTGATGAGGGACCGCCCGATCTTCCGTGAGGTAGCTGGTAAGTTCGATTGGTGGAGATCTCGACGTTGGCGATCCGACTTCAAATCAGACACGATTCGAACCCTACAACCATTACACCACTGCTTCGTTGGTTATCAACCAAGCACAACTTGATTGACCTTGCCAAGAAGGCTAATCCTACGAGCGAATCGAAGAACACAAGCAAGAAGGTAAAAGCACGCAATCTGAAATTGCAAATATGAATCTCGTGAATATAATAGATGGGTTCAAGAACTCGGTTCCAAAGGACTAATCGACACAGTGGAGGAGATCAAGAACGGGGGCCCTAGATCACTGTAAAAGGATTTGACACCACAGTTACAATGAACGATTCAGTTCCTCGATGGAAAATTAAACTCTAAACAAAACCCAAGACCTAACGACGATGATGACGACGACTAATTATAAGGTTTTGGTCGTCATCCCTGCTGGACGCGCCCCCTAATGGGCTCTAAGAAGATACACGACCCATCGGACCAAAAGACGGTGTCGCAGCACCCTGGCAGATTCTGGATACTGACTTGTTTCGACGATTCCCGTTGACTCTGGATGTATTTTGACGTGATTCCATAGCCATTGGTTAGCTTATCAAATTATCTTTTCAAGCATATCTGGTTCGTCGAAAATGGAGTTTGTATGCGTCTGGGGCGTTGATTTTACCCGGGACTGCTCCTGAATTCCGAGGGTGACGAGGTAGCTGAGTTGGAGACGGATTGCAACTTGGGGAAGATCGTGGCGTCGGTGTGTCCAGCGTGGCGATGTCCTCATCATCCTCCCCTTCTTGAATTGGAGTCGTCCTCGACTCCATCTTGGCGATGTCCTCATCAGGACGCGCATGTGCCACTGTTCTGAGAGAGTGCCCTGAGGGGCACATCGGACGCTGAGGGCCAGCGTCCTATGTCCATGCAGAGAGGTTCCAGAGAGGTTAGAATCACATCAGACGCGTCTCCCTTTAAAGTGTCTGACAGGAAGTACAGTTGACCGTTGGGTCGAGGGCATCGGCGCGTCTGATGCCAGACATTGGCGCGTCCGATGCTCCTGAAAATCACCCAGTTCAGTGCTCTTTTGGATGGCCGGTTGGGGGAGTATTTATACTATTCCCCCTCCTCCATTAGAGTGTTCTTGCCACTTCCATCTGCTGAGAGACACATTGTGAGGGTGAGAAAGTGCAAGAGCCCTAGTGAGGTTGAGTGAATTGCTAATCGAGAGAATTAGTGACCTCCTAGTGAGAATTGAGTAGCAAGTGTGCGTCCATCCATCTCTTTGGCCTTGACTTGGTCAAGTGAGAGTTCTACCTTGTTACTCTTGGTGATCGGCATCACCTAGACGGCTTGGTGGTGATCGTGAAGCTTGGAGAGCATCCAGTGGCTTTGTGGATGACCCAAGCAAGCTTGTGACCGGTAGTGAGCGATTCACCGGGCCGGAGTGGTGAAGAATCAACTCATAGTGAGCACTTGATCCTTGCGCGGATCAAGGGGGAGCGATACCCTTGCGTCGGTGCTCCAACGAGGACTAGGGGGTGTGTCGACACCTCGATACCTCGACAAAAAGATCGTCGTGTCATCTCTACTCTTTTTACTTACGCATTTACATTTGAGCAATTCAATTCCGCAATTTACTTGTTGTCCCTTCATACTTGAATTGCTTTGCTAGAGTAGGAGTGACATAGTGATAGTCTTTTGCTAGAGAATCATACTTCTAGGCACGAAGGGGTTAATTGGGCTTGATAGGTTTTAATTTGTGATAAAGTTTTAGAAAAACTCAATTCACCCCCTCTTGGGCATCTTGATCCTTTCAGAGTTTTCTTGACTTCGCACATTGAGCGAAGTCATCTTACACATTGTCTTTACATCTTCTGTTGATTCACAACAAAGTCCAAAGTCCGCCTTCGCCCTTGAATGTCTTGTATTCTATGTTTATTTCAAGCAAATGTTGTGTCATCTGAAATCAAATCCCCAATAACATTATATTTTGTATTCTGCAAGCTCCTTGATGGTGTTTTAGGCTTTCTAGGTGGCATGCTCATCCTTGAACAACATTAGATATGTATCCCTAACAAGTTCCTTGCCGAAAAATGTTTATAGGTTTTCAACAAACCGATCGGTTTTGACTAGGTCGGTTTGGGATTCTGACCAGGCCGGTTTCCCACGAGTTTTGCCGCGAGGTTATGGATGCGGGGCATTTCTTGTGATCGACCTGTGTGGCTATGTTGTATGATAATGCAGCTTTCTGGCTCATAACTTTCTTAAGTGCATCTATGCTTTTTTTCTGGCTCAAAATTTCTTAAGGGCCCATTTGGATCCTTGGAATTATATTCATTTTAAGAATCACAATTTAGACACATATTAATTAAGCTAATATAATTATATATGGATTATATTTATATATATTATTATTGGCTATACGAGAGATAGTCATGTGTTGCATTTTTATCATAGGGAAGTGAGTTATAGAAAGTGTTATATAACTTGCAAAGTAGAAATATAGCATGGTGAACTTTGGAAAGTGGTGGAATATCAAATTCAAAGCCAAATAGTCTACTTTATTGAGTGGATTTTAATTCCTCTAGAATGAAAGGATCCAAATGGTCCCTATGCGTAATTATTCTTCATTTTAAATTGCTCTTTATTTGGTGCAATTCAACTCCCTTTGTCCCTAAATAAATAGATTTTAGAGTTGTGTTGAGTCAAGTGTTTTAAATATTGTCCGAAATTTTTAGAAAAAAAATATTAAGATTTATGGCATCAAATTAGTACCATTAGATATATCATAGAATATATTTTTATAATATATTTATTTTATATTATAGATTTTCTTACTCTTTTATATAAAGTTGGTTAATCTTTTAAAGTTTAACTGACACATATTCTAAGAATCGATTTATTAGTTCACAACCATGCCTACGGTCTCGGTCCGTGAAATTTTTACTCCATTGTTTTCTTAGACAAGGACAGATAAGACTATAAGAGGTATATAATTAATTATCTCGTCGAAGTAACCAGAAGATATGGCCAATGTTCCCCGAGAGATATTTTTTTAAAGAACATAGCATGGACAGAGATGCTCCCACATACGGAGTATGTATTAGTCATCTCGGTGCTACAGATCGTTCCATTAGTCCCCCGATCACTATCGGAAAAGTAAAAATCAACAGTGATGAGTTTCACTGCCGGTTCTAAACTCTGATAGACATTTAATGATTAAAGGGCAACCAACACTAGCAATGATGAGTAACATCACTGCCGATAGTGATGCCTCGACACACTATCACTGTCGGGTCTAGCCACGACCCGACAATGATAACATTATATCACTGCCAGTTCCAAACTTGACCCGACAGTGACATAAATTCAAATCTTCCTGCGAACACGCCCACTTGCCCTCTAAATCTTTAAGGCCACCTCCTCGCTGGACCTACCCTATTCATTTCATCCTTTTGGTTCGTCAACCTATCCTCTTCCCTCCATCCCTTCGCTTCCCCTACCCTATCTGGCGTCGATTCATGGTCGTATCATCGTCGTCGTCTCCTCACCTTCGGTTCTCCAACCGGCGGTTCCCGATGTGTTTCACCGGCGACTACTTCTCTTCATCCATTCCCCTTCCTCTTCCCCCACCATTTGGTGCTCCTCATTCTCTTCTTCTGCGACCATCCTTGACGGCCACCCCGCGCTCCCCGTCATCATCTTCCTCTCCGTCGTCGAACCACCGACACCCGTCGGGCCTCATCCAACGCTCTAGTACGCATCACGGTAAGCCCCATGCCTGAACCTCGTTTGTCGACATGTTCTTGCCTTGCCTTGCCAACGTGTTTTCTGTGAGCATGATGAATACAGAAGTTATAGATAACTTCCATATCTTGTTTGTCTTAAAATTTTATGATTTTAGACCATAGGGTTTAGGAGTTATAGATTTTACAAGTTTAGTTTCAAGTTTTCCTCGCTCTCTGTGTAGATCTGAAAGATTGCATTGTTTAGCTATTGTAACTTTTGAATCACCTGCTGATGTTAACAAAAGAGTTGAAGTACTTTTAGTAAGCTTTCCAAAATATCCTAGATCATATCTTTTGGTGGTTTATGGCTCTAGTTATAAGTGTTTGAAGTTAGTTTTCAGAATCTATTCAAGTTTGGACAGATTTATTTCTTTGCAATGTTTGACCTTATTAACTCTTAAATCACTCTTATATAATTATAAAAGAGTTATAGGTAACTTAATAATATTTCTAAAAAGTTAATAATCATATTTGTTGGATGGCTAGAACTTCATATATGCTTTTTTGAGCATTATGTCAGTTTTCAGTCCATTGTTGTGCAGAATTATTGATCGATGGCATATTTTGACCTTGTTAGCCACCGAATTAGCTTTTCAGAAAGTGAAGATCATTTGTTTGCATTCTGTTTGTAATTTTTTGTTTGTAATGTAATGTTTTAGAGATGGCCGGAGCTCTGTCACCCCAGAGGGATTGTATATCAGTGTTTTTTTAGTCGTGCTCGAAGAACTACCTAATTTCCCAATAATAGTAAGTAGTAGTACATTGCATCCGGTGGTTTTTATCCGAACTGTTAGCGCAATCTTCACTATCTAATGAGTTTTGCTGACATCATAGTGCAGTGACCTGATCCCGTGGTTGGACGAAACCCTGGCGAACTTTGGAGTTGGGCCTATTGATGTGGTTCGCTCCAGCGTCGAGGGCAATGGCATAGCTCTCTTGTCCACCATTAGCTTCTCCATCCAACTTTGGAACTGGGTCTATTGATGTGGTCCGCTCCAACATCGAGGGCAATGACGTAGGTCACATGTTCACCGTCAGCTTCTCCATCCGCCAGAATGGCACTGGGCATGTTCGCATAGCAGAGACAGGCCTCTCGGAACTGCGCCACGTATTAGCAGATAAATATGGTGTCTGTGCCTGTTTGCATGTCTTGGAGACCAAAGGATACAAGCTCCCGTGCTGGTCATCTCTGAAGATAGACACCATCAATGCAGACATGTATCATGACATCCCTAGTTATGTTGCTCTGGTTGCTGAGGACAACCATGATGACGTGGTAAACTCAACATCATCACAATTTATATTGATATTTCTCTATTATATGTTTGGTTCTCATATGGTCTGGTAGTGTAACAAGTTGAAGCGTGGGACCAGACGTACACTGGTTGCGGCCTGGAGTCCATCATGGACTAGACGATGGAAGCTCTAGGCTACACTGGTTGCCCCTCGTAGTTGCGAAGCTATAGAGAGTGCCCTGGTAAGAGCACTAAATTACATTGAAGACATTGATGAGTGCCCCATCGGTGATCTGAAGTATGTCAAATTCCTTATTCGACGTAATCAGATCAATTTAAGTTATGAAGTTTGTTAAAAGACTGTTAACACTACTACACAAATCTTTTCTGAGGCACACATTTTTAATTAACCGATACAGACAATTAGTTGATGCAGTCACTTTGCCCGTAAGGTGCCCGCCTCGGTTATTGATTAACGGTAAATGCCCGCCTCGGTTAATGTTCACCAGAAAACTCAAAAACCAAAAAACTTGTAACTCTAGGGTATCAAACTCACAACCTCACACACCACACTTCAATGTCTTTACCACTGCACCTCATACTCATTCATGTTTATATATAATATGTTATCGTTTTATATCAATATTTCGTTATCTGATATAGAATATTTAGGCTACTAAATGAGCTCAAATGGAAAAACTTATATCTATAAAGTTTTAAATCTTGTTAAATACTATAACTTTGGTATAAGAAGTATCTCCATCAGAGATAGTTTGAAAAATTTAAAAAGTTTAATCTCAAAACATGTAAATTTCAAATACATATTTGAGACTCTAGATGATTTTAAAATAAAAACTTGTCAATATCAAAGATGTAGTTCAAGTTGGCCACTACAACTTTGGTATTAACTATGTGAATATTTGAGATCATTTACAAATTCTAAATTTTAAATTTCAAAATCTATAACTTTCAAACATATATTTGGGACTCTAAACAACTTTAAATTAAAAAAAATCAACAAGAAAGTTGTACATTTTATTGAGAACTATAACTTTTGTGTAGACCATGTCAATATACGAGATGGTTTGATAATTTTAAATTTCAAAATTTATGCACTTATAATAATATTTTGGGACCCTAATCAGTTTCAATTCAAAATAATTTCAACCGTAAAGTTGTAGATCTCGTCGAGGGATACAATTTTAATATAAAGTTTGTCTTAATCCGAGTTCATTTGAAAGAATTATGAATTATTTTTTTTGTTGTGGTTATTAATCGAGGCGGACAATTTAAGATGTCCGCCTCGGTTAATGGATTTACCGAGGCGATCGCTTAAAACGACCGTCTCGAAAAATAAGTGATTAACCGAGGTAGTTGCCTTACGGTGGCCGCCTCAGTTAATCAACCGAGACGGGTAGTGTAATAACTTGTGAATGATTGTTGTTGATGATACAATATTAACCTGTTAATTGCTAATCATTTATTTAGTTAACATGTTATAAATGATTGCTGATGTTATTATTATACTAAATTGCAGGGTTCAATTGTAATATTAAAAATATCATGATAATGTTGAGGTTCTTCTTAAATACCATGTTAGTGCCGGGGTTCGTAACATCAACACTGTCGGGTTACAACAAGGCCCGACAGTACTGATCGAGTTACACTACCGGGTCGCGAACATACCCGACAGTGTTATTACGGACAATACTGTCGGTTGAAAACACGAACCGTCAATGTAGCTTAATCTTCACTATCAGTTCTCTTATTAACCGACAGTAATGTTAGCCTCATATCACTGTTAGTTCAGAATCCACCAGTGATGGGGGTTCGGAACAGGCAGCAATAGAAACGATTGCAATAGTGTCTCTATCACTGAAAAGTACTAGTATGAACCGAACATGATAATATCTGAATTCTAACATATGAAAAACTATGAATGAATCGTCAATGAATAAAATAATGGTATCTAAAAGAGTACTGTACATGAACAATGGTGCGAGCAGTACGTAAACAATTGAATAAATACTTGTGGATGTCTTCGCTGGCTTCCGGACATGCATGCACCCTCTGCCATCCTGACAATGAAAAGTTGAAAACGCCCAACCGGACGGAGCATCGCTCGACACGAAATCGGAGATAGCTCTCCAAACGCCGATCCTCCCGCGGATATAGGTATATATATATATTATATATTATGTTGTTCTATTCGTGAGTATTTTTGATGCAAGGAAAGTACATGATATAAAAAAAAACCCGAAGAGGCCACATAACTACCGGATCGGATCTAGGTTGACTTTGTTTATAAGCTAGTAATAATGCTAGAGTAATGTAGATGGAATTCGTCTATAGCTAGTACAGGCTAGATCGCTTAGTACTAGTAGTAGTAAAAATAATGAAGTTGGCAAGATGTGAGCGAAGAGATGATACAACTGCCGTTCCAACCACCATAAACAACATAAATCCCGGCCTGCAGAAGCGCAAATCGACCGCAATTGATTATTGGATATGGGCATGTTCCACCGCCCTTCTTGTTACCACCATTCGTTGCATCATCCCTGGCTTCCAAACGAAGCGACGCACCATATGGCCCTGTACTGCCTCTAATCCTTCTAGATCTGCTGTTATCTTACTATATTAATTAAACAGCTAAACTACTTGCTAGTAATAACCAATCATATATGTAGCTTAATTAGGTAGCCATCGACAATATTTAATACTCACATTCTATACCTGAAAAAGATCGTGTTTTTTATTAATTATAATAGTAAGTTTGTTCTTTATAAATGTCCACATCACCTGTAGTCATATCAATAGATAATTCATTATTTTTTTTTTTGCTATCAACATATTCTACAGTACATGGTGGGCTCCAGGTTTTATAATGTTTTATTCATCTCACACCGACAAGGCAATTGTGCGAGTCATCTCCAATAAATTTTAGTTATATCAATCACTATAATTTTAAAGTGTAAACACATATTTTTTATTTTAGGATCCGATTTCGACGCGAGGCCTAACGTACTCTCTCCGTCCCAAAGAAAGAGTCATTCTAGCGTTCAAAGTTTGTCCCAATAAAAGTGTCGCTGTGCTCGGTTGCAGGTTATTCGTATAGGTATTGTACCAGCAGACAACAGCTGTCCATGTCCACTCCACTGATTGAACGTCCCACCCTTGTCCTTTCACTCCTGTCATCCAATGGGGTTTGAGCATTGTGTGATGGCGAAGAGAGCATGAACATTTAATACACTTCTCCAGTTGCTGCTGGTACTTGTACTAGCAGGGGCACACAGGTCCTTTACCAACCTCCTTGGTAGAAGAGCCTCTCTCCCAAATGACTCAATTTATGGGACAGAGGGAGTATATTTTTTTTAGATAAGGGATAAAATATCCGGCCTCTACATCCAAGGATGTACACAACCAATTATTATAAAGTCATTCAAACGCACGCAAGATAAAGAACAAGCCAGAGTTTGATACTAAAACACAAGACACTAGAGCAAAAGATAAACATGCTTCCACCCTCTATTTGAAATCTCCAAAGCAATCATTTCTATCTTCTTGCTTATCGACGAGAGGGTGTCCTTGGCTTGCTCATCACGCTGCGGCTGAGCCTTAATACGCTCCCCTGAAAATGACCTGCGAAATAGAGTTAAATTTTATTTTGTTAAAAACAACATCATTCCGGCATCGCCAGATGGCCCAGCACATGGCAGCAACCCCAACCCAAATTAAATCTTTGATGTGTTTAGGCTGATTAATAAGCCAATCACCAAACATATGTCTGATAGATCTCGGTTGGGTCAAATTGGTAGCGTAAAAGATAATCCTCCAAATCATTTTGGCACAGGGACAATCTAGGAACAAGTGTTGGATAGTCTCATTCCTATTGCAACAAATACATTGTTGGCTCCCTGTCCAGTTTTTCCTAGCAAGGTTGTCCTTGGTTAGGACGACCCCCCGCTGCAGGAACCACAGAAAAATTTTAATTTTTAGAGGAACTTTTATCTTCCAGATCTTCCTATGAAGGAAAGGTGGTTGAGTATCTATAAGATGAAGATACATAGAGCGTACTGAAAATAACCCAGATTTGGTTAAGCCCGATTTAAAGAAATCTGAACCTTCCACCAAATTAACATTGGAGATCCGCGCTACCAAATTAATCCACTCTAAAAGTTTATTAACCACCAAAGTCCTTCTAAAGGAGATATTAAGAAGACTTGTGGCCATTACTTTTGATACAGTTGCATGTGGATCACGTACTATATTATATAAGGACGGATACATAACTTTTAGAGGCTTGTCACCTACCCAGGTGTCATCCCAGAACCTCGTATTGGTCCCATCTTTGATATCGAAAGAACCTATAGCCAAAATCTCATCTTTGATACGCATGAAGCCTCTCCAAAAATGGGAGTCATTTGGTTTGGCTGTCACTTGCGAAAGAGTCTTCGAATATAAGTATTTTTTCTTCAGCATCGACGGCCACATGCCATCTGAGTTTAGTAATTAACCACCCATTTGGCCAAAAGGCATTTGTTCTGTAAATGTAAATCCAGGATGCCTAGACCCCCTTGTTCTTTAGGACGACACAAGATGTCCCATCTGACAAGCTATATTTATGTTTATCGGAGGAACCTTGCCAGAAAAACCTTGATCTGAAGTGGTCAAGTTTTTTTAGTACTCCTTTAGGAATCTCAAAGAAAGACATCATGAACATGGGTAGGCTGCTTAGTACAGAATTAAGCAGGATTAGTCTTCCTCCGTAAGACAAATATTTTGCTTTCCAACAAGAGAGTTTTTGTTGAAAACGCTCTTCGATCTTTCTCCAATCAGAGTTTAAGAGTTGTCTGTGGTGCATAGGGATTCCTAAATATCTGAAGGGATATTCCCCTGCATTGCACCCAAAGAGAGTAGTATAATAGGATTCCATCTCTTTGGCTGCTCCGTAGCAAAAAATTTCACTCTTATAAAAATTAATCTTAAGTCCAGATAACTGTTCAAAGGCGCATAGCAAAAGCTTTAGATTCTTTGCCTGCTCTGGGTCGTGATCGAGAAAAATAATAGTATCATCAGCATACTGCAGAATAGACAGACCATGATCAATAAGGTCTGGGATGATACCTCTTATTTGACCATCGGCTTTTGCTCTATTAATAATAAGAGCTAGCATATCAGCGACGATGTTAAATAAGATAGGCGACATAGGGTCGCCCTGTCTCAGCCCACGCTTCATTTGGAAGTAGGGGCCAACATCATCATTGACTTTAATCCCCACACTTCCTCCCGAGACCATACTTTGAATCCACCTACACCATTATTTGGGAGAGAAACCTTTCATTTGTAAGGTTTGCTGTAGAAAGGACCATTTAACCTTATCATACGCCTTTTCAAAGTCAATCTTGAAAATGACGGCATTTCTTTTCTTAGTATGCAGTTCATGGATAGTTTCGTGTAGGATAAGGACTCCTTCCATAATATTCCTGCCCGGCATAAAAGCGGTCTGTGTAGGACTGATCACCGTTTTAGCAACCTTAATCAGTCTGTTTGTGCCAACCTTTGTGAAGATTTTAAAGCTAACATTCAGCACACAAATAGGCCTATATTGCTGAATTTTGTCGGCATCTTGAGTTTTAGGGATTAGAGTAATGATCCCAAAATTCAGACTAAAAAGGTCCAAAGCCTCTCTATGCAGATCGGCAAAAAGAGGTAAAAGATCATCCTTAATTACCCCCCAAAATACCTGATAGAATTCTGCCGGAAAACCATCAGGCCCTGGAGCTTTATTATGCTCCATCTGGAAGACTGCCTCCTTCACTTCAGATTCTGTGAAGGGACTAATAAGGACATCATTTTCCTCCTGAGAAACTTGTGGAATATCTAAGATTTGATCTTGCATCAGAGTGATCCCAGAGTGTTCCGGTGGCCCAAAAAGATTTTTATAATAATTAGAAATGTGGTTCTTGAGATGATCCTCAGCAACAACAACTCCTTGATCATCTTGAAGTTTATAGATACATTGCCTGCGGTGTTTGCCATTTGCCACTAGGTGGAAGAATCTTGTGTTAGCATCACCCTCCAAAAGGGTTTTGACTTTGGCTCGCTCGTACCACTTGTGCTCTTCCTCTCGCAAGAGGCACACTAGACGCTCTTTTAGATAATGCTTAAGATTAATTTCCTGGTCAGACAAGGAATTACTCTCAGCTTTCTTATCCAGATCCTCTAAAAGAGTTAACAGAGTCTTCTTCTCTTTTCTATAAGACCCTGCCGTGTGCCTTGCCCAGCCCTCAGATGTTGTCTAAGTCTTCGAATTTTAGACTGCCAACGCTCTAGAGGGGTTGACCCTGAGGTTTGAGATTGCCAGATATTTGCAACCATGTCATGAAAACCATCTCGAATAAGCCATCCCCTTTCAAATTTGAAGGTTCTGTTCTCGGGCTGGTGAGTCGAAGCACCAGTATTAAGAATAAGGGGAGTATGGTCTGAAATGTTTCTGTCTCTGGGCTCGACCGATGCTAACGGGAACTGGTCTTCCCACTCCGTGCTGACAAGAACTCTATCTAATTTTTCATAAGTTGGGTCATCACCCGGCCCCGCCCAAGTATATAGGCGGCCCGACATCACAATCTCCCTTAGATCCAGAGATTCGATGACCGCATTAAAAAGATTTGGCCACTTGGGATCAAAATCCCCGGAGCTCTTATCGTCCGGGGACCTCATTATATTGAAATCACCTCCAATAATATAGGGGAGGGATTCTTTGGAGCAAGTGTTGGCAAGTTCAGAAAGGAAGGCACACTTGTCAATATGTTGTGCTGGCCCATAAACTGAATAAAGAACAAATTTGAAGCCATTTGTCTTATATCTAAGGGTAAACTTTACATAAAAATCTCCCTCGGCAATGGCTCCAATATCAAAAACATTCAGATCAACACCGAGAAGGATGCCACCTGATCTACCACGGGGCGCCATGGTATGCCAAAGGAAGTCATGTCCACCACAAAAATTTTTGAGGACATGATCCGGAAAAGAATCTCTTTGAGTTTCGGAGAGAGCAATAAAATTAATTTGCTCCTCCTTAACTAACTCCGC
This sequence comes from Coix lacryma-jobi var. lacryma-jobi, assembly GCA_009763385.1. Taxonomy (NCBI): domain Eukaryota; kingdom Viridiplantae; phylum Streptophyta; class Magnoliopsida; order Poales; family Poaceae; genus Coix; species Coix lacryma-jobi. The sequence continues at coordinate 44,356,369 of CM019822.1, read as the reverse complement.
CAAAAACCTATGTTTAGCCAAGTCTGGTAGACCTCTGTTATTCCAGAAAACACCTTTCATTTTAGAATAATCTTTGAAGGGGTTTTTGGTTTGTTGGGGAGTTTGCCTTTTTTTGTATTTATGGCATTATGATATTTCCCCGGGCGACGGAGTGGAGAGAGATCTATGATTTGATCGTTCTCCACATCCAGCAAATTCTCATTTAGATTTCCACATGTGTGGCTGAGAATTGCTTCAAGATGATTTTCCCGCTCATCATCACTCTCGACAAAAAAAGTATTAGATTTTGGTAGGCGCTGTTTCTTAGTATTAGCATGAACAATTAGTCTATCAATCTCTAGATTTTTAACATGAGCTATGTCTGAAGGACCTAGGTTGATGTCTACCCTACCAAGGTTTGACGAGATACTAGAATCAGGAAAAGAGGCAAACGACGTACCTTTAGATTCGAGGTTCTTTTTCGCAGCCATACGCTCTGCCTTGTGGAGGATAGGATCATCTGACAAAGCTGCATTCCTGGTGCTTCGACGCGGCTTCTGGGACAAAAAATACTTCAGAGCCCGGGTCAGCAGGCGCAGTCCCAGCATGCGCGGCCCCAACCGCGAGGGCGGCGGCCAGCCCACCAGCGTGCACCACACCGGAGGACGGGGCCGCCACTGCGGCTCCTGTCGGTGCACCCACTGCGGAAGGGGCGGCGAGCTGTCCCCCCGCCTGGACCGCCCCGTCCTCGGTGGACACAGCAGCAGGCCTGGCCGGCAGCATCCCAGCCAACGGAGCCACGTCCGCTCGCGGAACGGTAGGAGAAGCGCCCATTGCTGCTGAGATAGATGGCTCAGAAAACGAGGAGGCAGCTCCACCGGTCAGCTCCAAGGTCAAAGGAGGCTGCCCCGAGGCGCGCAGTTCCACCGCTGGAGGCGCGGTGGTAGCTAAAGACGAAGAAGACCCGATCGTTCCCTCCGGAACAGCGTCGACGAGGTGAAGATCCTCGGTGGTCGGGGAGCCTAAAAGTGAGGCAGCACCACCCGCCGAGGGCGAGGAAGTGCCCCCCGCTGGGGGTGAGGCTGCCGTACCTCCAGCTGCGGCACCGTCCAGCGCGGGAGGGGAGGCAGACGGCTGAAGATCCCTCAGTCCCGGTCAGGCCGTCGTCGGGCGCCACGAACCCTGCTGAAAGCTCGGAGGAAGGAGATACAAAAACAGATGATGGGTGAATTTTATTATGAGAGCCCGCTAGGGAATTAAACGTTCTCAACTCCTCCTCCGTCAGAGGAGAGAAAATCTTCCGAGCAACTCCATCATCATGCTCAATCATGACCTTGAAGCTAATCTCATTAATCAATTTCTCACAGGCCAGGTCCAGACTCTTTTCAATCCGAGCAGCTTGCTGTTGCGGAGGAACATTCTGAGGAGGGGCCTGGACGTTCCCAGAAGCATTATTAAGATCTTGAGGAGGTGGATCCTGAGCCTCCGCATCTTCCATCTCACGGTCAGACCCGTCCGGATTGTTATCATTGTTCCCATCACCCAGCAAGTCGTCCTCATCTGGGTTGAAGCCATCAGCCTGAATCACTTCATCCGACTTAAAAAAGAGACGGTAAATGTTGCTACTCACACAAACATCAGCCTGCTTCGGGATTTTCTTAGCGTCAAAAACAGCCACCAAGATACGGACCTGACCAGTCGCTCGAAGGTGTGCCATATCAACCTTCTGGGTGGCCCCAATAATAGACCCGACTGCCCACAGAGGTAGAAACGACCGAAGAGCGCGGGGCACCTTGGACACAGTCACCCACACCTGCTCCAGGGTTTTTATAGGCTGAACATCATCAACAAATGCATCAAAAATGATTGTGCCTTCTTTGTTCTTCGTAGTGATAGTACGGATGGCGATCATTCGTTCCAACTCCTCTTTACTCGGAAACGGGACAACAAAGGACCGAGGTCCTTGCTCTTGCGCTTACTGGAATAATCCTGGCCAACTCCGACAACAGCAGTTGGGCAAGAACGTCACCTGATTCCACAGTGATCTGATCACATTGCTCTGATCACTGTGGAATCGGGTGACGTTCACCCTCACATCTAAAAAAAATTAGCTAATTTTGCTAAAATTTTAATGTGTGGATGTGAGGGTTTAAAACTTTAGGGTCTGACTTTTGACATCGAGCCCCTTTTATATACATCAAGGTGGGCACTCGGTCTAGACCGAGAATTCGGATCGGCTATTTCAGTTTTTAAAAAACACGGTCTTTGAAAAATGAAAGCCGAAATTATGCCAAAAAACGTCGGCCAAATAGGTTTAACATGTAGGCTCTGTTCGGTAGGACTTAAAGCGACTTCTGCTCATTTGTACAACCGATTTGATACAAGATCCATCGCTTCAGAACCAGTTCAAAATATATCTAAACCACTAAAAGAATATCGGCAGTTGCATCAACGGGTATGATAAAGACTGCAGACTAGAGACCTTAAATTTCTCTTTGCAACCATTGACGACGAGAACGATGATTCAGAGTCACCGTCCTTGTTGGGGCTCCCAAATCATTAAAGTCATAGCACGACACATAATCTTGACCGAAAAATCATCTGATTTTGCCAAAATAAAATTAGAATCAACCTTATAACACTAGAAAATTACGGAAAAAATGATGGGTCCGCTCCCCTTCTTTGTCTCCGGCAGACGCGCTGGAGAGGAAGGAGAGGGGCCCTAGGTGTGGTAGTGGCGGCAACGACGGAGCGAGGAGCAGAAGCTGGCAGCTCTCTTTATATACCCTTGGCTCCGTGCGGCTGTCTTGGTTGTTAGTTTGTGGCTAGGTACGTTCTAGTCTACATGTGTGAGCGAGCGTTTAATTTTTGTGATCCAACTTTTGACATAGAATTAACATGTAGTTATAGTAGTCTTGTGATTATTAGATCATGCTGGATGGATTTGGTTTTAACATTAATAATTTTGTATTACCATAAGTTTAGGCTTAGATTTTTTTCTTGGATGTTAATTGGGTTTATCCATGTGGATTTGGATTATAATCCATTACCAAATCTAGGTCTACAGTGCCGCAGTGAGCCAGTAGTGATGACTGTCCATTTCCTGAAGAAGCCAATCAATCTCTAGTGCCTGCTGAAATAGCAAGCGTGAATCTACTATACCTAAATAGGAGAACCACATTAGCTATTTCTCTGCAATCTCATGAAGCCACGTCACCATGTAGGACCCGCTCCTCTCCAACTTCAGAATTTGCAATGACCGTCACCACTAAACCAAAATTGATATATCAAACCACACTTGATATGTAGATGGAAAGTCATACATTAAATGGCCCCATCCGTCTCCACTTTTTGTCCCATCGTATCCTTCCTTTCAAATTCCATATACTATATAATTATATGGCTCCCGGCAGTAGCAACCCTAGAATATTTGGTGGTCGTCTTTTGGAGCTTCAATTGTAAAGCTTTTTATGTGGGCGGATGATGACGAGCTTGATTTGGATGCTGGCGCAGTCAAGGGCGGCAACACTTATGTGGCTCAAAGGGCGGTGGTGGAGGTGAGCATTCTTAGATTGCTCGTGCTTGCTGCCTTCGTTCTCTGTGCTTGATTTGCTACTTTCGCCTCCTGCTGGTGAGTAGAAGAGGATGGAGGCGTGTGTGCCCAGGAGGGGAGGCACGGACTGATGTAGGTGGAGGAGCAACATCACTGCCTCGGGTGGAGGGAGGAGCGGCATCAGGTATTGGACGTGTGGGTGCTAACAGAACAAAGATGAAAGAGCATGCGTTGGGGAACAAGGTATTGGCGTCGATGGGAAAAGCCATGAAAAACTGCTATATGTCTCTCCAGCCCAAATGTGATGCTCGGTTCGTTTCCCATAAGCATGATGAGGGTATCAATTTAGATATAAAAGATTATTTATTGGGAACGTATCCTATACAAACTAGACTCCTGTGCAAACTATGCAAACTCTAATCAAGACCACAAGAATCTAATCTGATGGCTGGTAATTTTAGCACTTAAACCCCTCCACTCATGGGGTATCATCTAGTAATAAAGAATAATGCTGCTGATCCCCATCACAACTCGATAAGAGACAAAGCACGCTACATCGAATAATGAGGTTCCTGAATATACTTTGGAAATGTGGTTGCATGTTACGAAGTACATGTTCCCATTTCAGTCAGTGGATGGAGTATATAGAGTATATTTTCGTTCTCCAAATTGCATTAAAGATGTCGGGTCCAAGATTTCCAAAGATTCAACAGGAGGCAGGCGGCGCACGGTTGACCTAGATGCTCATTGATCAACTCCCCCCGAGTTGGTCAGCAAATGGTGCTGAATGGTCCATCAAATGGCTACAAATCACTACTGGAGGCAGGCTCTTTGCCGAGTGTCTGATGCTTTGCCGAGGGTCAAAACACGGGCACTCAACAAATTAAGAGCTCTTTGCCGAGAGCCAACGCTCGGCAAAAAGGGGCTCTCGGCAAAGGTTTCTATGCCGAGGGTCCAACTCTCGGCAAAGAGCCTCTGTGCCGAGAGCTGAGCCCTCGGCATAGAACCCACCTCGGCAAGCCTCGTATTCGCAAACAGCCCCCTCTGCGCCGTTACCTTTGCCGAGAGCCTTTTGTTAGGCTCTCGGCAAAGGAGCATATTTTTTTTAATAAACTCTTTGCGGAGAGCCCTGGCCCTGGCTCTCGGCAAAGAACTTCTTTGCCGAGGGCTTTAGGAAGCTCTTGGCAAAGAATATTATTTTTTTGTTTTTTTGCTCCCAATTTTTTCTGGGCCTTGCTACAGTACTACAAGTCAAGATTTCAAATTTGGTGTTTTTTCCATACCTCTTGCTATATTTCACGCATTTTCTTTAATTTCTAGATTTTTTCTGCGAGACGCATGTTTGAACTGCAGGTGCATGAAATAATAAAACTCAGCGATTCGAAAAATGTTATTCATTCTTCCGAGGGTATTTTGACGCCGTATCCAGGGACAAATGCGGAAACTCGCCCGTCTCATGCACGAGACACGGCGACCAAGTTGCATGAGATTGAATTTAAAATTATTAAAAATACAAACGAAGTCGGAAAAATCATGAAAATAGACGGGAGACCTTGACATCGCATGTAGAGGCTATGAAAAAAATTTGGGAATATTTGGACTAAGTGGTTCATGTGCGGAGATCTTGGAGTTTCAACCATCTTGCGCCACCACTTGCTCCAAACATTCTAAAAAAAATCACTTGGGCTTCACTACCAACAATAAGGTCTTACTAATAAAGTCCCTTGCATGCACTATCACTGCCACAAGCTACCTGTGAGACACATCAAGTGAACGCATCTGAGCCCTAAATTTAGATATTGGTTTTGGTGACTGATAAACACAAGTGTGTGTGTGCAGAGGATCAATCACTTTTAGTTATTAGTCACATCGAGGCCAAATGGATGTTCTTGTCCTTGGAGTTGACTTTAGTATGGTCACATGGATATTTATGAAGATATACACTACCAGAATTCTGAATTGGCTTGAGTGCTAAAAACCGCCAAGGAAAGGGGTTAAACCGCCAAGGAAATAGTCCTCGACCATAAACCGTCAAACAAATTCACTCAAGGATATGAGATAAGGGAAATTAGTTTTCTTGGCTGTTTTGGCACTCAAGGATGATTTCCTTGGAGGTTAACCGCCAAAAAAATTAGGACCATACTTAAATTGCCACAAGGCCAAGAAAATATTACGACCGCCAAGAAAAGTAGTTTTCTTGAGGGTCGATAACCGTCAAGGAAATAATTTAAACTCTCAAGAAAACTAGTTTCCTTGACGGTCGACGACCTCCAAGGAAATATAGAGCCACAACAAAAAAAAACATAAATCACAAAACCTACTCTTGCTATGATTCGAACCTTGGACATTGTACATCACAACAACAACACTTACCACTACACCTCAAAGGAACTTATGACCAAAGTGAATTATCTTTTTTCTTTTGTATTCACTTTGTTGAATCTTGTAATAAATATTTGACATCCAAAATGATCTCAAATGTAAAAAGTTTGTACTAGAAAGTTTTAGATCTCATCGAATACTACAACTTTGGTTTAAGTCATATCTCCATCTGAGATCATTTAAAAAATTTAAATTTTAAAGTATGTGAATTTTCTTGGGGTTTCAAATTACACCCAAGGAAATATGAATTACCTTGGCAGTTTCAAGTAGCACTCAAGGAAATACAAATTATCTTGGCGGTCTCAAGTAGCACTCATGAAAAATACCAATTACCTTGGCGGTTTCATATAACACCCAAGAAAATGAGCATTTACCTTGGCGGATTGTAATAACAGTCAAGGAAATATGGAATTACCTTGGCGGTTTGGTTCAACACTCAAGAATATTTGTTTCCTTGGAGGTCTATGTCTGCAGCCAAGAAAACTACAATTTCCTTGGCGGCTCTATTTTGACCCTCAAGGAAATGTTGGGCAGTCAAGGTAAATCGGGATTGTGGCAGTGATAGGACTATAGGGTTTGAGTGCAAACTTGGAATTCAAAGGCACTTGACATAATGTTTACCTCTTTGTTTTTATCTTTGGTTATACCAATGGGGTTGGGGGAAAGATTAGTAGTAGTTTAATGTGAGTGTGAGTTGAGACCATCTAGATCCACACATATGGTACACTCTCACCAAGCCAGCTCAAGAGTGACCTAACTAGATTTGCTTTAAGTCTAGGATGTCAAAGAAGTTGAATTCGATGAACATAAAAATTAAAATGAGATGGAAATATGCATCAGATTATCAGGACCCTCCTGGTCTGATGGAACTGTGCACAAGTCTGATGGGTTGTGGCCATAGTACCAGAGTTCACCATATGATCTAGTGAATGGTCTGCACCCAGCGAATCATTTGATAAGGTTGTGCTTGACTATGTGTTGGGTGACCAGGGTACTATACTTCACTACATGAACCTATGTGCCTATGTGGGACCTAATGTATCATCCTATGACAATGCCCTCGATTGTGTGTCAAATGACCAAGCTACTGAAGTTCACTACATGATCCGCTGGTGCTTGTCATCTAACAGAGCATATTCTAGAATATTCATTTCTAACCATCAAAAATCTAGCCTAAATAGGGTTTCATATATGATTTGGTGTGCCTGGGTGCTACCTGATAAATCATATGGTTATGTTTGCGTCTGCAGACTTTTCCGACAATTAGCAGCTCCTTCCCACGCTAAATATGTGTTCCAAAGCTCATTTGAAGCTCTCTTGAGCCCATGTTTGTGGTACACATATAGAGTGAGTTTCTAAAGGTTTTGAGCACACCCAAGTTAAGCTTGTGAGTTGGGATTGTGTACTTAGTGTGCCTCTATTGTTCATTCTTGAATATCATCAAGTGAAAGTTCAATAGATGTTTATCTTGGTGTTTGCTAGCATCTAGATGGGCTGGTGGAGGACTTGGTGGTCTTTCCAGTGGAGCTACTTTGTAGGAAGGCTACTAGATGTGTATTCGGTTTGAAACTGAAACCCACCAATACAAAGTGTATATATATAATAGGTATTTAGCAATGAATACACGAGTCTAATGGCTCAGTTGAGCGTAACCGACTCTCCAACATGGATTAGGGAGTAGTGGAAATCACTCGATACCATGACAAAAAATTTGGTAGTCTCTAATTTGGTTGCAAGTGTTAGCTAGGGTTTGATCACGATGCTAGTGTGCTCTTAGTCATAGGTTTCAATTGTGCAATTAATGACTTTCTTAGTGTGATCATGAATAAGGACTTGTTTGATGCTTTTAATTCTATTGGTAGAACTATACAAGTTGTGAGTAGTTTTGCATAGATTAATATTTGTTGCTTTAATTTTCTAAGTCCAATTCATCCCCCTCTTGGGCCACATAGTCCTTCCATCGAGACCTTATAGTCGATTTTTTGAATTGAGTGAAGTCTCGCAACTACATCCTTTAGGCGCATAGTTAGTACACCCATGGGAAAAAGAAGGATTGAAGTACTCTAGTGCTTGGGCTTAATACTCATGCACTGAGGTAGTTGCACTTGAATCAAACTCTGGCTCGAATCAATCGAGTAATAAGAGCTAGAGAAGGTAACTCAAGTACAAATAACTTGGGGGACTAAGATGACATGACCTACATGTTACTTATGGAGGACATAACCGACTCCGTAAATGTAAGGTGGACTAGGCTGACTACATATAGGATATATTCATTGGTAACTTTATTGTAATCGACTAGGAAACCAATCTGTTAACCGATTAGGAATCCCCTGATTAGTGTCCGTCTAATACTCACGACACATATGTCAGACAAGTAAATATTGTTATTTTGGTAGGGGTGCTTGGTTTGAGGAATCAAACGATTCTAAATGAGGTGGTGTATCATGAGCTCATTAAGTTTGGTAGAATGACTCCATATATTCCTCATACTAGTATTAATTATTATCTTGTAAGGAATAAGACGATGATGCATCAATATATTTTATTTCACAAACAAAACAAAAAAACGAGTGAGAAGATGATGAAATATTTACTAACCAACTCCTCAAACCAAACACCTATAGTAGTGGTATAGTAATGGATTGTAGATATTTCTACACATGTATTATGTATTAATGCTCTCGCAACGACAAGACAATCTTGATAATAAGGCCAATCTCAATAGTAATTTTGTAGAGTTTTATAAACATTAAATACGTTGATGTGACACTGTATTGATGAAGAGAGAGATGATAAAAGTTTCATAGGAGTAGAGAGAGTTTTATAGAGATGAAACTCTTTTGTACTGTTTTTAAAATATAAAGGTGTTGGAAACTATATGAGATAAAACTCCCATTAAGATTGATCTAAGTTATAAAGCATTGGGAGCAAATTTGGCTTGACATACCCTAAATAGTGGCAGTGCGGCTGGAAGCTTGCAATCATCCTGCTGGGTGTAGGGTCATCTTGAAAGACAAATTGTGGGGGTGCTAAACGCTATTGCCACGCACAGCACAAAAGGGGAGTATCTTTCGTGGTGAGCTGAGCGACACTATTATGTTTATATCAACTCGATAAAAGTAATAAAATTTTCTTTCTTGAAAAAATGGTGAGAGCCGCATCTCAGTGGAGGACCTCTAGGAGGTCTAGCCGTCTGTTCATGTAAAAGAATATCTGATGCGCTTGTGTCATGGCGACGTAGTCTTGGCTTTGTTTCGTCTCGGCAAGGGGCGATCATGAGCTTAATTAGGGCATCTGCGGTGATACAAACTAGTTACTATGTTTAGCTAATATTTTTAATAATACTAACTTTTAGCATATAGCACGTATGTAATATAGATAGTCTCATATAACACTCTCATATATTCTAAAAATATGTGTATGAGTCCAGCTCTTCATCAAGAGGTAGCTTCTCTCTCCATTCTATTAAAATAAAAAAAACTTAGAGCTAACTAACTTATGAGTAAGCCACTACAGATGTCTTATAAGCTCTCTAGCCTTAGGTGCAACTAATAAAATAGCTAATTGTTAGTTGGACTTCTAGATAATCACTATCTCGTTAGTTGTACTAAATGAAATAATTAATAACATCTAATAGCTATCTTAGTAGCATTTTTCATTAGTTGTGCATTCAAACATCCTCCGACTAATAGGTAGCTAATAAGTAGTTAGCTAACTAATATTAGATATGAGTTATTAACCAGCTAACTATAATAAATCTGAACCCGATCTAAGTACAGCGTCATGGCCAGTCATGGTCAGTCCAAGCAGAGTCTGATCAAACATCGAAAATCATATAGCCCAAAGAAAATGGCGCCTTTTCAATTTTTATGGTAAAAAAATGAAGTTGTGTGCAACGAAGGATGAGTTATCTTTTGGACCACATCCCGATTATAGGCAATTTTCTCAAACCTAAGAATTCAAAGGAAAACACGTGAGATTCGTTCCAAATAGCAATAAAATCTCTTCCTTACAAGAACACGTCCTTTGTATGTTTATTGTTGCAAGCATCTATGGCATGCCACCGAGAGAGGGACAGCTAATTGCACGATACAGTACGTTGTAGCTGCCTAGTTGGGGGACCTCTAGCATATAATAACACCTGCAACTGCAAAAACAAAACATCACATTTGACATTTGAAAGGAAAAAGAAAAAAGAAAAACAGAGTAGAAAACATGCAACATGCTGCCTCATGCCAGCCAGCTCCTCCAGTAGACTATCAGTACGCGCTTCCTGGCTGTTTTGTATTCCATTCCATCCACCTCATCATCGCAAAGAAAAAGATCAGATGCCGCTTCCCTTCTTCTGCACTCGAATTATTATTCTCCTCTTTGCTGGGCGCTTGATCTCTTCCACCTCCATGCATGCAGAGGAGCAGCACCCTCATTACTCCACATTACTATCCCTCCATTGTCCATTCCTCCTCCTCCTCACTGTCCTCTCGACTCCTCCTCGTCTTATCCTCTCCGTCTCCGAGAGAGAAGTCGTCACTCTCACTCTGCCGCCACATCTCCGGTACATCGACAGTTCTAGTTCTGCAACCAACAATTCATTCCTCCCTCTGCCTGTCTTCTTCGTTTTGCCCCTGGCTGGGATCCTCTTCACGCCAGCCGCCCACCGCCACCAGCTACACCACCTCTGGTCTCCAGTCACACCAGAATCCAAATTTTTCATCACACCAAACCATCCCACTCCTCACTTTTCCCCCCAACCAAGTCCAATCTTTACAACCACATTGTCGCCAACAGCAGCCCCCTTCCCTTCCTTCCGCACCCGATTACCCACCCAAATTCAGCTACTGTGCACAAACAAAGTTGCGGCATTTGCCACACTGTTCTATCCGCAGAGCCCAATCTTTACCGCCCGATTCTTCGCAAAATCCACCGGAGTTTGCCTCCGTTTCAGTCCAGACAATGCTGTCTGCGCCGTGGAATCCGAGCTTTGCCACCTAATTCCGTTCAAGAAACCACCAGGAGATCCGCCGATTCGCGACAAGCAACAGGCTCCATCCATCCAAAGGCGTCGCCCTGGCGTCTCGCGCTCCGCCAGCAGCTCCCATGTCGGACACGGAGCTGTCCCACAGCACGGTGGTGTTTGGGCTCCGCATGTGGGTGCTCGTCGGCATCGGCGTCGGTGCCGCCTTCGTGCTACTGCTCGTCCTCATCTCCGTCCTCTGCCTCCTCGCCTTCCGCCGACGCCGCCGGCAGCGGCCGCCCAACCCCGCCCAGCAGCTCCCAACCACCGCCCCTCCCAAGAATCCCGCAAATGTCAAGGCGCCCAAGGATATCCAAGAAGTCCCCTCCCACCTTGCCGCCGCCGCCGCCGCCGCTCCAGCGAAGACGCCGCTCGCGCAGGTGCTCCAGCTCCCCACGCCACCGGTCTCCGAGCAGATCGTGATCAGCAAGGAGCACCACGTCACGTACCCGGAGCAGCAGGAGCACCCCAGCCACCGGAGCGACGGGCCTTCGCCGCGCGGCAACGGCGACAGCCGCGGTGGCCGAGGCGGCGACGCGGACCACGCGCCACCGGCGGTGCCGGAGGTGTCCCATCTGGGGTGGGGCCACTGGTACACGCTCAAGGAGCTGGAGACGGCGACCGGGACGTTCGCCGACGGGAACGTGATCGGCGAGGGCGGGTACGGGATCGTGTACCGTGGCGTGCTCGAGAACGGCACGCAGGTCGCCGTCAAGAACTTGCTAAACAACAGGTACATACCAACCAATAGATGTTGTTAACTTCATGGACCGCAGACTTGCATTCAATTGGCATTCGCATCTGACTATCCGACATTGCAGCTTAGCCGATTAGTTTAGGAGTACTCTGTACTTTCAGTGGCATGTTAGTGCCGAATTTTAAAATTGCTTGGCATTGTGCTGATTGCACATGTCTACTGACTGTCCAAGTACTATAAGCTCGCCAATTCTGAATTTGGATGGCACGTTCAGCAGGAGGATTTCATTTTGCATATCAAATGGAGAAACTTGTCACTGGCAATTCACTTGTGTTTTTTTATGATAGTAGCTTCAGTTGGTTTTTGAGAGGCATAGTTTAACAAGATGACTGAATTCTGTGTAAATTTGACATGGCCGACTTTCTTCAGTGTGCTGGTAAAATTTAGAAACTTTGTACCCTTTGACTTGTTAGGGGGCAGGCAGAGAAGGAATTCAAGGTTGAGGTTGAAGCGATCGGGCGTGTGCGACACAAGAACCTTGTGCGCCTTCTAGGATACTGTGCCGAGGGTAATCAGAGGTATGTCAGGTGTGTGCAGACCAATTGTTTAGCTTATTTGGTTGATATAATTGTTGGAATTACTCTCTATTGATTTAGCATAACCCTAACAAGGGTAGCAATATAGGTTCCATACACGGGCATCAAGGGCCTTGCCACATGGGCCATATACTCATACTCCAACACTCCCCCGCAGTCTTAACTACCGGCACAACGGAGTTACAGACTGGACATGAAAACAAACACACATGAGTCCCCCCACAGACGCAACTAGCCACCGGTGATGTTGAGGCTGGAGCGAAACTCGACGAAGCTCGAGGACGGGAGGCCCTTGGTGAAGATGTCGGCGAACTGGGAGGTGGTCGGAACATGAAGGACGCGCACCTCGCCGATGGCAACTCGGTCACGGACAAAGTGTAGGTCGATCTCCACATGCTTGGTCCGCTGGTGCTGAACAGGGTTGGTGGAGAGGTACACGGCGCTGACATTGTCGCAGTAGACCAGCGTGGTCCGGCGAAGGGGGCTCTGGAGCTCGGCAAGAAGCTGCCGGAGCCAGGAAGCCTCAGCCACGCCGTTGGCGACGGCGCGGTACTCCGCCTCGGCGCTGGAGCGGGAGGCCACGTGCTGGCGCTTGGACGACCAGGACACCAGGTTGCCGCCCAAGAAGACAACGTAGCCGGAGGTGGAGCGGCGAGTGTCCGGACAGCCAGCCCAGTCAGCATCGGTGTACACAATCATCTCGGTGGAGGACGACCGCCGGTGGAGGAGGAGGCCGTAGTCAGCAGTCCCGCGGAGGTAGCGAAGGAGACGCTTAAGAGCGGTAAGGTGTGGCTCCCAGGGATCATCCATGTGGAGACAGATCTGCTGAACAGCATAGGTGATGTCCGGCCTGGTGAAGGTGAGGTACTGAAGCGCACCAGCAAGACTCCGGTATGCAGTAGGATCTGCCACTGGAGGGCCCTCAGACTCAGACAGCTTGCCATGTGTGTCAACCAGAGTGGCATAGGGGTTGCAATCAGTCATCCCAGCGCGCTCCAAGATATCCCGAGTGTACTGCCTCTGGTGAAGAAGGACCCCGGCAGGATGAGGCTCAACTGTAACCCCAATGAAGTGGTGGAGCACACCCAGATCCTTCATAGCAAACTCCTGCTGAAGAGAGCTGATAATCCGGCGAAGGAGTGACTCATTGGATGCCGTGAGGACAATGTCATCCACATAGAGCAGCAGATACGCAGTCTCAGCTCCACGGTGATAGATATACAGAGAGGTGTCTGACTTGGCCTCCACAAAACCCAGTGTCCGGAGAAAAGTAGCAAACCGATGATTCCACGCCCGAGGAGCCTGCTTGAGGCCATAGAGAGACCTGTTGAGCCGGCACACCATGTCAGGACGAGAGGAGTCAACAAACCCGGCCGGCTGACTACAGTACACTGTCTCTGTGAGAAGACCATGCAGAAAGGCATTCTTCACATCCAACTGATGCACAGGCCAGGAGCGAGTGAGAGCCAGAGAGAGCACTGTGCGGATGGTGGCCGGCTTCACCACTGGGTTAAACGTCTCATCATAGTCAACTCCAGGACGCTGAGTGAAACCCCGAAGAACCCAGCGAGCCTTGTACCGCTCCAAAGTGCCATCAGCCCGACGCTTGTGTGTCTAGATCCACTTGCCGGTGACAACGTTGGCACCCGAGGGACGGGGGACCAGCTCCCACGTCTGGTTGGCGAGGAGCGCCGCGTACTCCTCCTCCATCGCACGGCGCCAGTGAGGATCCAACAAGGCCTCACGGACGGAAGAAGGTACTGAAGAGACCTGTGAGTCCCCGGGCACCGCCGCAAGGGCCCGGGGCTGCAGGGTACCAGCCGCGTGCCGCGTCACCATAGGGTGAACATGCCGCGGGTGTCGGTGAAGGAGCGGCGGGTGGTACACCGGCGTCGTGACACGGGCAGCCGGTGGCCGAGGCGGTGGCGTCGGTGTCGCTGGCGGAGAGGAGGCTACGGGTGAGGGCGACGGCCCCGGCGAAGGAGTCACCGGTGGCGGCGGCGGCGCCATCCGTGCACGGCGTTGGTAGACAAGCGCCGGCTGGGCGTAGCGTGTCGGTGGTGCTGGAATCGATGGCCCGGGAACCGCACCCGGAGCGGCGACGGGTGGTGGTGCTGTAGTCGACAGCCCGGGACCCGCGTCAGGCGCAGGGTCGGTGGCCGCGCCACGGCGCTGGTAGACGAGCGTCGGCTGGGCGAAGCGTGCCGGTGGTGCTGGAGTCGACGGCCCGGGAACCGCACCCGGAGCGGCGACGGGGGCCGTCCCGCGGCGCTGGTAAACCAACGCCGGTTGAGCAAAGCGGCTAGGTGGCGCATGAGCAACCGGCTCGGGACCCGCGTCAGGAACAACGACGGGGGCCGAGGACCCCTCCAGGCCCGGGCAAGGAGCAGGGCCGAGGTGGTCGCGGGCGGGCGGCGAGCTGGGGCATGGCGCCGGCGACGGGCACGGTGCAGCAGTACCTGCAGGAGAGAACCGAAAAGGTGGCTCGACCACCGTGTCAGTGGGAAACAACGAGGAGACGTCAAGATCCGGGGTGGAAGTGGGGGTGGTGGTAGCGGAGTAGGGGAAGACAGACTCATCAAACACCACATGGCGAGAGATGAGAACCCGACGGGAGGTAAGGTCAAAGCACCGGTACCCCTTGTGATCCGGGGAGTACCCAAGGAAGACACAGAGAGTGGACCGGGGGGGCAGCTTATGGGGAGCAGTGGCGGCGGTGTTAGGGTAACACGCACAACCAAAGACTCGAAGGTGGTCGTACCGAGGAGGGGTACCGAACAGAGCGTGGTGAGGTGTAGGAGCAGGGCAAGCAGCGGAAGGAAGACGGTTAAGGAGATAGGTGGAGGTGTGCAGACTCTCGGCCCAGAAGCGAGCGGGTAGGGATGCCTGAAGCAGAAGGGTGCGAATGGTGTTATTGGTGGTGCGGATCATGCGCTCGGCCTTGCCGTTCTGAGAGGAGGTATACGGACAAGACATGCGCAGCTGAACACCGTGAGAGAGGAAGAAGGCACGTGAGGTTGAGTTATCGAACTCACGGCCATTGTCGCACTGGACGACCTTGATGGTGAGGCCGAACTGAGTGGACACCCAAGCGAAAAAGTGGAGAAGAGTGGGAAAAGCATCCGACTTGGCACGCAAGGGAAAGGTCCAAGAGTAGTGGGAGAAATCATCGACCACCACCAAGTAGTACTTATAGCCAGACATGCTAAGCACAGGAGATGTCCACAAGTCGCAATGGATTAGATCAAAGATGTGAGCCGCATGTGAGGAGGAGGTAGGGAAAGGAAGCCGAACATGACGGCCCAACTGGCACGCGTGACACAAGTGCTCATCGTGAGTCTGAGGACACCGAATGTCGGAACTACGACTGAGCTGCGTCAGAGCATCACGACCAGGATGGCCGAGACGCCGGTGCCAAGTGGTGGAGGTGGTGGTGGTAAAGGCAGATGCCGAAGGAGAAGCAGCGGAACTGGGTAAACGAAGGGTGTAGAGAGGCCCTGCGCTGTCACACCGGAGAAGAGGACGCCGGGAGGCCGAATCCCACACGGTGAGGCCAGAGGGGTCAAACTCAACCGAACAGGAGTTGTCAGTCGTGAAGCGCCGAATAGAGAGGAGGTTGTGAACCATACCGGGTGCGACAAGAACATCAGGAAGGCGAAAGGAGCCATGGGCGCCGGCGGCACCCACGGATGTGACTGGAAGACACGAACCATTCGCGACCATGATGAACGAAGGGTGAGCGGAAGAGGGTGAGTACACGGAGGAGAGTATACGACGGTCGGGAGTAGTGTGGTAGGTGGCACCCGAGTCTGCGACCCAGGCGGGACCGACAGGCGGTGTCGAGGGCATGGTGCTGAAAGAGTAGGTCAAAGCCGTCAGATCCCAAACGACAGACCCCGGTAGGGTGTTGGGAGGTGGAGTCCACGGCGACGGGAACGGGAGGGTGCCCGGGACAGCCCCAGCAAACATGGCTGCCAGTGTGTGTATGGGGGGAGACTCGCCGCCGGCTGCTTGCGGATGTACCAGTGTACTCCCACGTCCCCCCCCCCCACTCCCGCCCGGCCTGGGAGGAGGACCAAGGAGAGACGACGCAGGTGGAGGCGAAGGTCGGGGAAGCGACGAACCGGCCGCGGGGGGATCCCAAACAACAGGCCCTGGCAGGGGTGGCACCAACGGGAATAGTTGAGAGCCGTGCCGGGTCGTCTGGCCTGCTGGGCTGCTGCACAGCTGCTGGCGAACGGCTGCTGGCGAAGAGCTTCTGAGCACTGGCACTTCGTGCTGGTGCGGCCAAAGAGAAGAGGAGGAGGGCCACGAAGGGGGCTGCCAGGGCGGCAGTACTGCTGCAATGGGAGGAGAGGAGAAGGGAGCAGCAGGGGCACCAGGGAGAGGAAGAACCGTGCTGCCATCTTCCTGGTGGCCGGCAAGAGAGAGGGAGGGTTGCTGCTGCCAGCCATGGAGCTGCTGCCGTGGGAGGAAGGAGGAAAAGGGAGTGCCCTGTCCCTGCTTGCTGGTCGCCGGCCATGGTGGGAGCAAGGAAGAGACCGTGCAGGAGGGAGGGGGCGCGCGCTCCAGAGGAGGAATGGCCGCCGGCCATGACTGGGGCGGCGGCGGCGTCTGCGCCGGCGGCCGCGGCTGGCGCGGCGCCCGCAGCTGCGGCTGGCGCGGCGCCCGCGGCGGTCGCGCGCGCGGCGCCCGCGGCAGCGGCTCGCACGGCGTCCGCGGCGGCGGCAGCGCTCGTGGCGGCTCCAGTGGCGGCGGCGGCCGCGCCCCGTCCCGCGGCGCCCGCGGCGGCGGCACGCGCGGCGCCAGCTGCGGCGGATCCAGCGCCCCCAGCGGCGCCCGCGGCGGCGGCGGCTCGCGCGGCGCCCGCGGCGCCCGCAGAGGAGGGGGAGGAGGGAGGAGGGGGAGAGGAATAGCCGCCGGTCATGACCGGGGCGGCGGCGGCGCGCCTGCAGCGGCGGCGGTGGTTCGCGCGGCGGCTGCAGCTGGAGAGGGTGGGAGGGAGAGAGAAAACCTAGCTTGATACCATGTTGGAATTACTCTCTATTGATTTAGCATAACCCTAACAAGGGTAGCAATATAGGTTCCATACATGGGCCTCAAGGGCCTTGCCACATGGGCCATATACTCATACTCCAACAATAATACTAAGATAGATGTTGTTTCTGTGGTTCTTGTTAGGATGCTTGTATATGAGTATGTTGATAACGGGAACTTAGAACAATGGCTGCACGGGGATGTTGGGGCCGTAAGCCCTCTCACCTGGGATGACAGGATGAAAATCATACTGGGAACAGCGAAAGGGTATGTGTGCCATCAGCTTATTCTTCCCGGTCTACTGAGTTTTACTGACACTCTACCTAATTACTTAAATTTCTACCCTCATGTACTAGGTTAATGTATTTGCATGAGGCGCTTGAACCAAAAGTGGTGCACCGTGATGTCAAATCAAGCAACATCCTTCTGGACAAGCATTGGAATGCTAAGCTCTCGGATTTCGGACTTGCAAAGCTTCTGGGTTCAGAAAGGAGTTATGTCACTACAAGAGTTATGGGAACTTTCGGGTTAGACCCTGTCCAGTGCACTTTTAGGCTTTTATTAACAATCAGGTGGCTGTGACTGATGGGTGCTAATTTCCTTCTTACTCATCACAGGTATGTTGCCCCAGAATACGCAGGGACTGGAATGTTAAATGAAACAAGTGACATATATAGTTTTGGAATTCTTATTATGGAGATAATATCTGGTAGGGTACCAGTGGATTATAACAGGCCACCAGGAGAGGTTAGCCATGCCTGTACCTCCTTATAGCCGATGCTATTTTACGAGCTTGTTTCAATGCACTATAAACCTTCAGATTATACTCTTCAGGTTAATTTAGTTGATTGGCTTAAGACGATGGTAAGCACCCGAAACTCAGATGGGGTTGTGGATCCAAAGATACCCAAGAAGCCTTCTTCGAGAGCAGTGAAGAAGGCTTTGCTAGTGGCATTGCGATGTGTAGACCCTGATGCTCTTAAGAGACCACGGATTGGGCACATCATTCACATGCTTGAAGTCGATGATTTCCCATACAGAGATGTAAGTCAGTGAAATCTATTCTATATTCTTTAATTACATTTCAGAAAAAATTCTAGTGTGTGCTTTTGAATTGCTGTTGCATCTCTGCCGGTATCAGTTGTGAAGCATGAACAGTGTCAATTATCCCTGTTCGCACTTCTGTCATATGTGATAGAATCGTTTTGATTTTATAATGTTACCATGTGAGAATCTGAGTCAATCACTATCATCTTTATCTGGGGCGGAGCTAGAGCAAACGCAAGGGGGTGCGTTTGCCTTGTGGGTGCATAAGATTTCATAATATGAATGCGAATATGGTAAAAATTTGATTATAATCGCTGTTTTTTGAAATTTTTGTGGGTACGCCCGCACCCTGTGCACCCTAAATAGATCCGCCCTGCACTAGCCGCATGCTTCAATGCTAAGTGTACTTTGTTCTAGTTCCCACTATGCAGCAACAGTTTACTCATATCAACCACTCTGAATTAGGTACATGTTGACGAATACCTCTGAAATATTTCATTTGAAACCATTGTAACTCCTCAAGGACTATTGGCACCTCCTGATCACTTCATCAGTTTGTCTTCTTGCATTTGATTGACTTATGTATCTATTGTCATTGGTTTTAGGATCGCCGAGGCAGTAGAGCACCAGGACAAGCAAGATTACCAGAGACACCGGCAGGCGGATCAGGTCAACCTGAGACTGACAATAGTGGAAACGGCGGTTCCACACAAGCTGAACCGTTTAGATGGAGAAACCCAGAGGCTTAGTATTCGTCGGACTACTGAAAGGAAAACCAAATCCTCTTGATTTGTGAAGCAACAAGCCAACAATGGTATCCACTGAAGTCGTGAACTGTCATCTTGCTGATGAAAGGCAACAAGATTTCCATGGATACCGTTAGATCATCTGTAAATGTAAAAAAAGGTAATTTAGCCCTAGTAATTTTTTTCTGCTTATATATTTATATAGGTGGAGATATCTGTGCATGAGAAACCCGTTCCATTTAATGTAAAATAAAAATTTCTTAAATCCCTGGGCTCTAGTTAAGAAATGGCCAGTTTCTGCTCAGCATAGCTGAAATTGTCATGCTGTATTATTTAATGTTTTAATACCGAGACAGCAACTTCGGTGTAAATATGTTATTTTTTAAAATGGTCCACAAATTCTTTTTGTGAATTCAGTGCAATCATTTTCACCTTTATACTTTCCCCCTTTTTCAGAGTGCGTGATTAAACCTTCTCCATACCTTAGACTTCTGTATATAGCTGAACAAGAAATAAGAAATCATGAAGTTACTCCTGAGTACGTATTAAAGAAGTTATATTCCTGACGTACTGAGAAACGCACAATCATGGATTAAAGTAAAAATGAATAAAAATGATCACTAATTGGGACCCCAGTTATGTTACTAAAACGTGAGCAACCAAGATGGATGTCGGCATGTCTGAACACATAATGGAAATGTGCATAATCATGGATTGACAAAGTTGCCAACAACCAGGAATGGGACAGCATAACACGCCAATAGTTATACTACAAATCTAGAGAGAATCCTATGAAGAAAAAAGCAGTTTCCGCGTCACCAACTTAAACATTTTAAAAGCTGTTAGGGAAAAAAACTCGGGCCTCAAATAAAGGTGGAGATAGGAGTGGGCTGCACTTATTTTATTTAACTATGTTTGCTAGGATTTGAACTTAAACCCTCTATTTATGGCAGTGGCGGACCTAAGATTTGCTTAATAGGGCCAAATCCTAATGGTCAAATACCGATTGCTAAACCAAAGTTTAAATTAGGGCTAAATTCCAACGGTCAAATACCGATTGTCAAACCAAAGTTTATATAACTATAAAAATTTATATATATGTCACATAGAAAGAAAAAACTACTCTTGTTCCTCAATGAAGTTATGGTCTTTTTTATCGTGGAAACCAATTACAGGGAAATTTATAAAATTATATTTTAATTGAAATCAAAAGTTTGAAATTCTATATAGAAATAATAGAATTAAAATTGTAAACATAGAAGTTGAAACCAAAAATTAGCAAAGAATTAAAGTAATAAAGAGAAAAAATACTTTTCAGAGTTCCTGCACGGTTGCTCGGATAGCTATGGTGTTCGACTGCGCTAAGCTTCAGCGCTTAGAGACGGCGAGCAACGACGCATGGGAAGTCCAGGGCAACGTGCGGCACGCGGCGGGCGACAGTCACGACGCTCGACGGGTCATGACACAGCATGCATGTCTGCAGCCAGAGAGCAAGGCCGCAAGATCATTGTCGGCCAACGGGGCTATCGGGCCAATCGGCAAAAGCATGACAAGACAACTGTGATCTGCATGGTGCGGGCGAGAAGGGAAGATAAAGAGGAGGTGTTGGGCTCGTATGAGACATCGAAATGTGCCCTACTCTGCTTTATTGGGTTGTTTGTCGTTGGGTGTCGACGAAATATCGGCGATAATCTACCGAGGGGTATGCCCAAGGTAGTAGATTAGATTGAGAAGGTGTGGAGACGACTGCTCAAGCGTAAACACAGGGACGAGACACGGCGATTTAGACAGATTCGGGTCGGCAAGTCACCGTAATACCTTACGTCATGTGTTTTGGTGGCTGTATTGTATTATGAGATCGGGTGATCAGATGATCTCCGATGAGATGAGATGAGAGGGGGTCCCTGCTCACCTTATATAGTCGGAGAGCAGTGTTACAGTTCGTAACATATTACAAACGGTTCCTTAAGGCAAGGAATCCGGATCTAGCTCTAGGATCTTCCTTGGCGGGCAAGGCTTCGTGACAGTTCCTGACGAGCACAACAGCCTGGTCGCGTGCTGCAGGTCCTTCGAGCTAGGTTGTCCTTGACGAAGGTCCCAAGTAGGTCCATGGGGGTATACAGAGGTAATATCCCCACAACTAGTCCCCGACCACTTTGTATCCTGTTAGCGATGTCGTCTTGAGCAGGCGAAGTCGATGTCGACCAAGTAAGACTTACCACAAGGATGTAAGGTGCTCCACAAAAAAAATGAAGAGTTTTCTTCTGGTGAAGTATATTCATTTGGAGCTTTGCAAGACTATTAGGAACAACGAGGTCCTAGTAGAAGTCTGTGTAAGTCTACTTTGACGGAGCGTCCTTAAAATGTCAGAGAAAAAAAATACATTCACCGCAAGGTGAAGTGTATCCACTTAGTCCCCGAGCTTGGTAGTAGGTGTTGAAGACACGTGGTGCCGAGCTTGTAGAGAATTTAGCAAGTGCTCCGATAAGTTGTCCAAAATCAGCACTCTGATCCGAACAACATGGTGTTACCAACCGGGACTAAAGGTCCAGAACCTTCAGTCCGAGTTGATAATACCAACCGGGACTAATGAATCACCTTTGGCCCCCGGTTGGGTCTTTAGTCCCGGACACAATTTTTTGCCGAGACTAAAACTCAGTTGATAGATCGTCCAAAAGTCTGTTGTCAGTAGTGTGCTTTGCTAATCCGTCTAGCCATCATCACAAAGACAATTGCATTGGTTCCTAGGGGACTTGGAATCGCCCAAGCAAGAAAAGGAGACCTTGATTGAAACGCTTTGTGTTTGTCTTGACTCTTGATGCTGCAGTTAACCATCTATTATATTATCTATAATGCTGTTTAGCAATTGTGTATCTATATCCGGTTGCAGAACTTTTGCTGCATGAAAAACTGCGAGTAAAATGGCCGGCCCTGGGCCCAGCAACTGCCACTTCACCTCAATTCCTCAGGCTCGATCCGAATCATGACAACTTACCTTCACTGAGTACACTGATGTTCTAATTTGTGCCTTGAGATATCTTGCGCCATATGGTTTCTTTGCCCTACGGCCTACTAGGAGTACATGAGTATAGGACACGTACGTATACACAGTGATCAGTGCACCGATGTGACAGGATCTAATGCTTGCTTGCAGGTTTCAAAGGTAGAAGACTAGAAGCCGGAGTGGAGGGATTTGTTCTAAGCTGACACAGCACTTCATTGAACTGTTATCAGCAAGAAACACATACTGGCTCCTCCTATATACCCAGCTGCAACTGCAAGCAAAGCAACCAGCAACCGTTTCCGATTCCATGACTCGCAGCTGTGCCATACTCTGGAGTTCAGATCCCCGTTGCGTTACCAGTGAATCTGAAATCTGAATGCTCTCGCACTCTCGAAAAACCTGAAGACTCCTGCTCTTGCTTGCTTTGGGCTGCAGGTAAGACGTTAGATCCTAGCGAACAGAGCACTGTTACGTTGTAAAGTGTAGTATAATTACAAACTACACTGTCTGATTCATAATGGTAAACATGCAAAGCGCAACGCAAAAGCCATGGGGATGGGAGCATCCTTGGTTTGCAGTTGCAGGGGGCGTCTGCGTGCATGTCTAAAGCTACGTCGACGGAGCAAGCAAGAGCAAGGAATCAGGAGAGCACAAAGCAGACACACTACCCAAGCTAGGAATTGCGCGCGTCAGTCAGCTATAAATCCGGCCAGCATCGTCTTGCTCTTGCTCCCAATTGCATTGCCTGCTCTGCTCCTCCTATCATAGCCTCAAAGCTCATCTCGGCCTCCAGCGTCGGGACAGAGACAGCCATGGCGGAACCTGGCAAAGAAACTGCCCCTACACCCCCTCCACTGCCGCAAGAAACGGTTCCCCATGCGCTGGCCGGCGCCGCCAGCTTCAAAGCTGACACGCCGTTTCCATCTTCACAGAACACCGAAACCGCCGGCGGCGGCACTGCCACAGCCACACTCGACTCCGGTCTGCCTAAAGCAGAGCCGGCTCACCGGCCGCCGCCGCAAGAGACCGTAGCCGCGGCTGCGGTTCGCAAGCCTGAGCAAACCACGACGGAGGCAGACGGTCAGGCACCTGTGGCAACCACGCCATCGGAAGTTGCCGCATTGCCTCCGCAAGCTGAGACACCGGCGCAAGAGAGTGCGGCCGCACCTGCGCCACCGCCGCCGCCGCCGCCGCCGCCGCCGCAGAAGCAAGAAAGCGGTGTTCCGGCGGAACTAGCCTCCTCGGTCCACGAGGAGGAGAAGGACGCGTCAAAGGCAAGGGAGGAGGCGGAAGGAGAAGAGAACCCCGCGCTTCGTCGGTGGCGATGGCTCCGCGCCGCCGTGTGCTTGCTGTTCCTCCGCCCCAAAAGCGGAGAGACGAAGACGGCGACACCGCCGGGCGACAAGCAGCCGGTGTCAGGGCTGGAGGAGACGAAGCCGACGCCAGGGGAGATGCAGATGCCGCCGCCCCAGAAGGACACCAGCAGCGGCAGCGCTGTCCGTGTTCCACCCGAGCCTGAAGCGGGGAAGGGCGAAGGCGAGCGCGAGACGCCGGCGGCGGCGCTGGACGGCAAGCGGACGGAGCCAGTGCCAGTGGCCACATTATTGCCTCCGCCAACTGAGCCTGAGACATCGTCACAGGAGACGGAGGCTGAGAAGCAACTCGCTCCACCAGCACCACAGCAGCCACCGCGGCCGAAGCAAGAAGGCGGCGCTCCGGAACAAGCCCTCTCGGTCCAGGAGGAGAAGGACGCCGCGCCGGCACCGGCACCGGCAAGCAGGGCGGAGGAGGGAGAAGAGAAGCCAGCAGCGCGTCGTCGGTGGCGATGGCTCCAGGCTGCCGTGGGCTTTCTATTCCTCCGCCCCACTACAGCCACAGGCGGAGAGACGAAGCCGCCGACGCCGGGCCCGGGCCCGGGGGAGATGCCGCTCCCGGTGGTGGACAGCGCTGGCAAGCCGCCTGGAGTGGAGAAGGGCGAAGGCGAGATGAAGCCGCCAGCGCAGCAGGATGGCGAGAAGCCTGCGTCGTCAGGGCAGGAAGAGCAGAAGCCAGCGGCGAAGCAGAAGCCGAGCCGGAAGTACAGCGCTGGCGCTGCAAGGAAGGAGAAGGGCGAAGGCGAATGGACCAAGGACCCGCGCCGTGATGAAATTGAAACCCCACAGATCGAAATCCAAGGGAAGCAGCAGCACCCTTTGCTCAAGAAGTTTCGGACGGCGGGCAGGCTGGTTCAGTGGCTCATGTCCTTGTACAACAGGCACCGCTCTCGCTCTCAGGAGGAGAAGAAGCCAGCTGAAACTGAAACGGCTTCAGGTCCGGGTGGTGGGGAGGAAGGCAGCGAGGCCAAGCCGGAGGATGAGGAGAAGAAGAAGACGACGACGACGCAGGAGCAGGATCCGCAGCAGCAGCATCGGAATTGGCCGCGGGAGGAAGTGCGCCTGGAGCACATCCTCGAGAAAGCCTTCGCGAGGCTTCTTGCGACGGAATACGTGTACAACAAGGAGCTGCGCAGCCTGAGCGGCGGCGTGAGGCAGAAGTGCCTCCTCACCTTCTCCGTCTTCGAGCTCGCCTCCGAGGTGAAGAAGCAGGTCATGATCTACTGGTGGGTGGCGGAGTTCAACCTGAGGCACCGGAGCGATCCACCAGCAGCGCCTGCAGCGCGGGCTCCTGCTGGTGGTGGTGGCCGCAGAAGAAGTGACTCGCCGCAGGGTAAAGCAGGCGCAGCAGACGCTGACAGCAGCAGGGATGATGATGACGCCGAAGGCATCTACTTGATGCTTTCCGATCATGGCTTCCTGGTGCCGATAAAGAACTGGTGCAGCAAGGTGATCCATGGCTGCCAGGTGAACCCCCTCGTGCACTGGATGCTGAAGCTCGAGGCGAGGGGTGATCGCTTCGCCGAGCTGGACGACAAGGGCAGCCCCGCGGACTCGCAACCCAATTCCAGCATCCTTTGCCTGACAGCAGGCAACCGTCCCGTGCTACAGAAGATGCGCATACAAGATGAGTCACAGCCACAGCAGACACATGCTAGGAAGATAGATGAGTCATCAGTGCCCGGGAGAAAACGCAAGGGCAAGGGCAGCCGACAGCAACCGACGACGAAAGATGATGAGGCACAGGTCGACGAGGTCGGGAGCAAATCCATGGCAGCAGCAAATAAGACTCCTTCCCAGAAGGACGAGGACCCTACCCAAGTTAAGGAGGACCAGCTAACCAAGGTACAATTCTTTCAACGCTTTATTCTCGAACAAATCTATATTACAAGAGCTTTGTTACTATGTTTATGTTTGGGAGGAACCGGTGGTTCCTCTTCAGAAAATTATTTACTGCAGCCGTTAATTTAGTATTTTTTTCTCTTCTTTAATGTCTCTCCCCTGTACACAATATTTAATTACCGTAGGCTGATAGAGTGATAGAGATCTATTTGTGGCTGATGGCAGTGATCCACTCACACCACCTGCCATCGATTCCAACTCACCTGCCATGGATTCAGTTCGCAAGGCCTTCACTCACATCATCGGGCATCCACACACCACAACACCAGTGTAGCCTGTTCAAGGCGAAGGCGGCGTGCACCGACGTATCGTATCCGGCTGAAAGCACGGCTCCACGGATTGAGTCGCAGCGTGGCTCCACGGCTGGATTGAGTAGCAGCAAGCGTAGTCCCTCGCCTGCTGCACACACCACTCCGAGTCCGCCGTCCTGACGATGGCGTCACGAACGGGGGCGGTGATAACACCACTAGCGGCAGCTGCCCGGTCCGATGAGGCCGATGAGGCGATGACTCCGGTGGAAAGAAGAGACGCGGAGAAAAATCTTGCCCGCCTAGGAGATAAGAGCCAACTACGCAAAAGTACTATTGTACCCTTTAAACTTATTTCGAAAATAATATTTTCCTCGTATATTTTTGGTTCCGGGCCCATATACTTCAGGTTCCGGTCCACAACTTAAGTTCCTCTACATTGGTTCTTCTTATTTTATAGCCACATGATCTATTTAAATGGAGGGTTCTAGTTCTTTCCAAGCACCGTAAAATTTCACATATTACAACATTGCAATTGCACGTCTACATTTCTTAAGATATATAAGAAATATGACATTACAAGGGTTCGGTTCTATATTAATAAGACATTACAGGGGTTTTATTCTAGACAAGGTTATATATCACTATAGTCCAGTATAACTCAAGCGTATACCAATAAGTAACTCCAATCTGTTCCAAAATTAGAACTTTAATTTGTCAAATGCCTATGATGTACTCTCTCTGTTTTAAATTATAGGAATTTTTAGCTTTTCTACCTACACTACTTTTACTATGTATTTACATATATACTCCCTCCGTCCCAAGATATAAGCGCGCACGTATTTCAAAATTCAAACTTTTTTATCTTTGACTAAGAATTAGTCTAATCATATGAAAAGCTTATACTACAAAAGTAATTGTATTATATTTGTATTTAGAAATACTTTCTAATGATCAAACTTTTATTTCTATAAATTATATATTATAAGAGAAATTATAGGTCAAAATGTATTTTTGAAGACCGTGCCAAGTCAAATCGCGCCTTATATCTTGGGACGGAGAGAGTACTATATCTAAATATATAGTAAAAAAATGTATCTTGAAAAAACAAAATATCTTGTAATTTGGAACGAAATGAGAAGGTAGATTTTAGAAAACTCATCTCTTATGTACGGTATACAGTGACTTCTGAAAAATTGTTTTTCTAGTTCTTCCTCACAATTCTGGTATTCTTATATATGTGGGGCCTCCAATGTCATGATATCCGTTTTCTTTTTTTTTCTTGTCTGATCATTAGACTGCCAGAGAAACAGAGACCTACATTACTTCCTCTGTTCTGTTTTTGATATGAGAAATATCAAATAAAGGTCTTTAGTTCCCAATAAAAAAACTTTTCACCCATCACATCGAATATTTGGATACATGTATGGAGTATTAAATATAGACTAAAAAATAACTAATTACACAGATTGCGATAACTTTGCGAGACAATTTTTTAAGTCTAATTAGTCCATAATTTGACAATGTTGTGCTACAGTAAACATATGCTAATGACAAATTAATTGGTCTTAATAAACTCGTCTATTGGTTTCCAGACGGAATATGTAATTTATTTTTTTATTAGTATATTTTTAATAGATTAAATTTGTGACGGAACATCCAATGTGACACCCAAAAACTTTTCACTCATGAACTAAACAAGACCAAAATATATTTTGATCCATAATTCCTCTTGCAATATATTGTCATTTCCTAAAGAATTAACGTCGTCTCATAGGCACTTTGAACATAAATATACTGATGCAAGTTTTATATCTTATAAACTTGTATATAATTTGAATAATATTGTCTTTAAACAAAATTTATGAATTTTAACTTTTTCAGAATAAAATATGATTACCTTTTTTGGATGGAGGGGTTACTATTTAAGTGAAAGGCATAGAAACAATGCAAGATATAACGATACTTTGGGTAATAGATGCATGTAATTTAGAAGTATGTCTAAGGGGGTACCTTCTATGATTTTTTAGAAGGGGGCACTTTGGTTTTCATTTTATCAAAAAACGAGGTTAATTTAGAAATAATTTAAACCCAATGGCTATTTTGTCTTGATTGTGATTTACACCAAATCGATGACTGCATGCTTACATTTTTTTTGAGGGATTTTAGAAACCTACTGTTGTTTGGTACATAAAATTAGTTCAAATGGTATATCCCTTGCTGTAACGTTCACAGCTTGAATTAATTTGTTTCCATTTACTTTACCAACGCTACAACCTAACAACACATCCTTTTCTCACGACATGGGAACTAAAATGTAAGGTAGAACTAAAATAAGTAGAGGTTTGATCTTCGTCAAATTCTATGATACAGGGATGATTCAGGTTCGTCTATTTCAACGCTCCATCCGTTCAATTTTAGAGGGTGTAATTTGACTGTGTATAAGGCCAATCTTTGACTCCAATTGCGTTATTAATACTTTTATTAATAGTTACAGAAACACAATCACTGCCAAGTGATGTTAAATGAATCTAATGGTATTAATTTTATAGCTGCATATTAAATTAATAAAATGGATAGCTTCCAGGTGTAACCAATTGCTAGCCATCCGTTGTATATATACTCTCTCCATACAAGGAATAGATGTCGTTTTAGACAAGGTTTGAGTCAAGAGTTGAGAGTATATATACTCTCTCCATACAAGGAATAGATGCCGTTTTAGACAAGGTTTGAGTCAAGAGTTGAGAATATAAATTATGAATAAATTTTAAATTATTGAGTTTAGAGATGTAAAAATCATATAAATAAATTTGTTTTGAAAAAATACTTTCATAAAAATATACATATACCACTTTACAACAAATATTTTTTTTTAAAAAAAACAAGTGATCAATGTTATGCTTTGGAAACTGTGTCGCTGTTCTAAACGACATTTATTTCCTATATGGAAGGAGTATATAGATAAGACTAGAGTCTAGAGTATATACTAATAAAACGTAAATGATGTTCTTGACACATGTACACTTTGTTGTAGGGGCCAAAAAACAGTCAGGCTAGTTCTGAGCCCGAACACCCTGATGATGATGAGGTTCAGGTTCCAAAATTTGAAGGGAAGCGAGTGATCCTGAATGTCAATGCACATGTGTACCCCATCTCCATGTATGCATTCCTGAACCTTGCCGAATGCCTGGTTGTGCTGCAGCTTGGCCGGTGGAATAATCTTGACGACAGGACATACATGGAGGTGGATGGACTACTGGACTCACGGAATGCCATCATCGGCTTGCTCAAGAACCTCCGGTACCTTGGCCTCCGTGGGCTATCACGGCTAACGGAGCTCCCAAAAGGGACCGAGAGCCTCAAGAAACTTGTGATCCTAGACATGCGAGGCTGCCAAAACCTCGTCAGAGTGGAGGCAAGGGTCATCACGCAGCTGAAACAGCTTACCCATCTGGACCTCACCGAGTGCTACATGCTAGAGCATATTGGCCGAGGAAGAATCACATCATCCCTCACGGAGCTGCAGGTGTTCAAGGGCTTCGTGTTCGCGACCGGGACGCAGGGGAAGACGGCATGCCGGATACAAGACCTCAGGAGGCTGAAGAAGCTCCAGAAGCTCAGCATTAGCATCACCACAGATGCTAACGTAGGCAAGGGTGAGATGGCAGAGCTTAGGAACCTCGCCAGCCTTCGGAAACTCACAATCACGTGGAGCGAGATACCAAGCATACTGGAGGGCGACACGGAAAAGGTGGTAAACAAGCGACGGGACCTTGTTGAGAAATGGACTAGCTTTCAGCTGCCAAAAGATCTCATGAAACTGGACATTCGGTGCTACCCCAAGGAAGTGCTAGAACTTGAGAAACATGACAAGCTCCAAAAGCTCTACTTGAGAGGTGGAGACATGAAAAAGTTCTCCACAAACCAATCAACCTCCATCAAGACATTGCGCCTGAGGTATCTCAAGAATTTCCAGATGGAATGGAAGGATATCCGTTCAGAATTGAAGAACATTGAATATGTGGAAATTGTGGCTAGTGATAAGCAACATGATGTAACCAAGGATAAAGAGAAAGAGGTCAAGGATGTGATGAAGATACCAGATTTTACACTAGATGGGCATGGGGTATGGACGAAGGATGACAAGGAACAGCAGCATGATGGGATGATGGATAAGGAAGTTCAGGAAGATGGCAGTGGGAATAATAACAAAGGTGCACTATCTAACTTGTTGCATTCTTCACATTTGTATAGTAATTTAATCTTTATTCCTAAACATATCATGACTCACTCTCAAGCTAGGGTTCTTAGCTCATTCTTTGATCATATGTTTCTTTTTTAGCATCTGGGCCATAAGAACCAACTGAAGATTCTAGCACTAAAGCTGCTAGCACCATCACAAATGTTAATAAGGATGGCGACAAAGCTGCTACCGAAGAACAAGCAGCAGGTCCTCTCTTCCCCTAAAGATAAACCTAGATAGATTCAATTTATAAACTGTCATACTTTAAATAATCTTCCTTATTCAATTTAGCAGATAAAGAAGAACGAGTAGAAACTAAGGCCCCGTGATAGTTGAAGACAGATCCGATTTCCACCGTGTAGAGTGGTCGAGCTGGCACAGCCGCACAGGTAATGCACAACAGTGCCAGCTATATGACGACGACATCTTGAAGCATCGACAACCAATATGTGTACATTATTTTAGTGGAGGCTAATATACACTGTCTAATAATGTAGACATTTACGAGCTGTTATTAGGTCTGTGACGGAAATGTAAAGAAAAATAGTTCAAACGTCTCTCTCGCAGATAACGTTTGTAGTTTTAAATTTGTTTACATTTGTGTTAACCAGCATAGAACCAAACAGCTCGTTATATCTATATAATGAGGGTGGAGAGGTGGTTTCAAATGCACGGATGCAGCAGATATGGGATGTCCACAGGATGCAAATGAGATCCTAGCTTGTGTATTTGATTTGGTGATCTTAAACAAGAAGCTCATCAAAACATCTTTAGAAAAACATATGTTCCATGCACAAAATAGTCTCTCATGCAATCTACATGTGTTGAGGAAGCTACGATGAAGCTAGTAATAAACTCTAGAAAACTGATGTTGGCAAAGCCACAACGAGGCCAACAGATCGAACTCAAAGAGAACTAAAGTGGCGGTATTGATCATATGATCACCTGGTAGCGTACCAAGGTTGTCACTGCTACTACCCACAGGCCACATCCGAGACATCACTTCAAGCTCTATCACTTATGTTCAGCAACATGGTCAAGATTCAAATGATTGTTCAAAAATGTTATTTCTTAACTTTTTGGTATATTTCTTAACTTTATTTCGTTTTGTTCATTTTTTTTAAAAAATGTAAGTTTGAACTACGGGTGCATCGAATAATATATTTCAATGATTCAAAAAATGTTATTCTTGTTCTTGAGTGTATGGTTAGACCAAATTCAGGAACTGACCTGAAATTTCGATCAACGTGCTCACGGGGCAACGCCACCAACTTACGTGCGAGTGGTTTTTTAATTCCAAAAAATACAAACAAATTCCAAAAATCACGAAAATTACCTTGGTCGTAGATCTCGTCATCCAGTTATGCGTCTCCCATTTGAAAGAGATACATTCCAATTGTATCTCTTTCGAATTGTCCATTTTTTTTGACAGCCCGCAGAGGTGTAGTTGGGTTAGTTTCCATGTTCTGCTCCTGTCCGAGTTGGAGTTTTGGCAACACCTCCCTGTTGTTCTCCAGATACACACTCTCCCTATCGGGACGTGTACTGGGAGAATAGCGGAAAGATGCTGCCGAAATTCTGTCTCGGATAGGAGTAGAGCATGGAAAGTAACCCATCTACGCATACCCGGGTGAGATTAGGACCTATCCTTCACCTATTAGATGGGAGGAACGCCGTGTAGATGCAATTGCTGATTTTATTACTCGCTTAGGCCTTGTTTAGTTTCCCCAACTTTCCCCAAATATTTCTAGATTCCCCGTCACATCAATCTTTAGCTATATGCATGGAGCATTAAATGTAGGTAAAAAAAATAATTAATTGTACTTTTAG
Organism: Coix lacryma-jobi var. lacryma-jobi; assembly: GCA_009763385.1. NCBI lineage: Eukaryota > Viridiplantae > Streptophyta > Magnoliopsida > Poales > Poaceae > Coix > Coix lacryma-jobi. The sequence continues at coordinate 44,324,715 of CM019822.1, read as the reverse complement.
TATCTACATGTCGAGACGAATCTTTTGATGCTAGTTGGTCCTTGTTTGGACAAAGTTTGTCAAATAACAATGAAAGTGCTATAGTGCAGATTCCAAATATTTCTCGGAACTAAACAAGCCCTTACATATGTATATGCCAGAGGATGAATAACCATGACTGGATGTACACGGGCCACACAAGTAAGAGCACAAAATGGGTTGCTAAGACCAATGCTTTCTTGAAGCATGCATTTGGCGCGGCTGCTAAAGGGTCGAGTCGGATGTCGTGTCCCTGCAGCCAATGTGGGAACAAGAAAAGAAAACATAGGAAGAGCATGAGGGAAGATCTTTACATGTATGAATTCGTTGAAAACTATACTTGCTGGGTCCACCATGGTGAAGCTGATCGGCTTAGAGAGGAGGTGGTGAGACAACGCCTCGAGGAGTATGATGGAGATACCGGGGTAGCAGACATGATGGGAGACTTTTAGGAGGCACAATTCGGTGAAGGATTGGAGGAGGAGCCAGAGGAAACTGCAAAGACGTTCTACGACATGTGTTCGACACAGAAGCCCCTTCACGAAAAGAGAATGGTTTCGCAACTGGATGTCGTTGGACGCCTAAGGCCAGTTTCAATGGACTGTTTCACCTCCCAGTTTATAAGATGTGAAATTTTCGGTTGAAACCGGTCTCTCTCTCAATCCATTGTTTCATTGCACAACTTCATATGCTTGTGGGTCCCACGCGGTGTTTCTCTCTCTATTATTTTCCTAATCGGCAAAGCCCAAGGCAGTCGCGTCCGCGACGGAGGTGCCGGAGGCCTCTACGCTCGCGGTGGAAGCGTGCTTGCGCCAGAGATCGTGCTCGCTTGCAGCACGCAGCATTGTTCATGCCGGATGTGCGATCACCCGCAGCCACTCCTGCACCGGACGCCACGCTCGCGCCAGAGGCCATGCTTGCCCGCAGCAGGCAGCAGTGCCCGCGCCGGAGGTGCGCTCGCCGGCAGCAAGCTCGCAACGACGGCCAGCAAAGCCCATGCCTGTGCTCGCGGCCTTCGGCGGACGGCGCGCCCGCTGCCTTCTTTCTCTCCTGCTTCGAAGCCCGACGCGCTCGCAGCCCTCTTTCTCTCCTGCGGTGGAGCTCAGCGCAGTCACGGCAGAGCCGCGCTCGTGGCCGCCCGGCTCGGTCGTGGCAGACAGTGCACCCACGGCGGAGCCCGCCCCGAGGCCGTCTGCCGCCTTCTCCCCTCATGCTTCGGAGCCCGGCGTGGCCGCGGTGGAGCCCCACACGCCCACGACCGGCGCCCGCGGCGGAGCTCGGCACGCCCACGGCCGGCGTCTGGCAGCCAGCACAGCGGCGCCCGACGGTGCCGTACCCGCGCTCGCGCCTGGCGACCGGCGGTGTTGTGCTCGCGCCCGATGGCTAGCAAAGTCGTGCCCATGCTCATCAGAGCCCAATGGCTGGCTCACAGACATGGTGAAGGAGCGACTCGCGCCCGCGGCACCCGCGCCCGCGCCCGTCGGGGCTCCAACATGAGGCCGTTGGAGATCCCGCGTGAGGTCGTTGGAGCCGTGCCCATGACCGACGGAGCTCGTGCTCGCGCATGCGGCGGTCGGAGGAGTGTGTGCACTCGCGACAGATCTTGCGCTTGCGCTCACGCACGCGGCAGAGTCAGACGGGGCAGTGGAGCAGTAGGAGGCGGCGTCGAGGCCGTTATGTTGTAGCCGGAGGAGGAAGAAGATCAAATGAAACTAAGAGAGCCCCTTGTAAGTGCATTCACCCCCAATGTGAGTTTTGGCTAATTAATGACAATCAAATTAGGGACTAACGGTTTGATAAAGGCATATATGCAGGTGTTAGTCCTTAGAAAGATTTGCAATGTTTAAATCCCGTGAACAAAGCACGTTAAATTTTGCTGGACAAAAGATGACTAGCTCAAGTGGTGGATTGATACTTTACTTTTTAAACTTGAATTATAGGTAAGCCGGACTATCAAGAGAGATACAAATTAAGCTAGCTAGATGTGAAGAAAAGTACTCATGTCGACTAACAAAAGTATGCTTGAGAGACACCGCATACTCACGAACACATAGAGACTTTTCTGCACGGTCGGTAGTACCGACCATGGGGGTCGGTAGTACCGCCCGGGGGTGCCGCACACAATGCTCTCTAGACAGGGTCAAAAATGACCTAGCGGTAGTACTGCTATAAAGTTGGTACTATAGGGGTCGGTAGTACCGACCTCCTGGTCGGTAGTACCGACCGTCCAGAGCAGGTTTAACATCCTCGATCTCTGTGTAGATCAAAAATTGGCCTAGCAGCAGTACCGCTATAAGGCCGGTAGTACCGACCCCCTAGGTCAGTTTGCAACCCTCTCTGTTCGTGACCCAAAATGACTTGGCGGTAGTACCGCTATAAAGCCGGTACTACCGGGCATGGTAGTACCGACTTGTGGTCGGTGGTACTGAGCTCTTCGCGCAAGTTTTGCAGACCTCTCTGTTGGTGGCCATTTTGGCCTAGCGGTAGTACCACCATAGGGTCGGTACGGGTGGTACCGACCTGTTGGTCGGTAGTTGCAGCTTGGTCAAACTAGATCTGCACGTGGTGGTTTAGCCAGTCGGTACTACCGACCCTATGGGCCCAGTACTACCGACAGGCCTCGGGACAGGGTGACTATAAATAGCCACCCACTTAACTTCTAACTGTCGCCCACTCACTCCACTCATTCTTGCGACCTACCAGCAGACAAAAGACCTCCCAAGCATTGACTCCTCCCCTCTCTCTCCCCCTTTGCTCTTAGATTCATTCCCTTGCAACATTTGAGCTAGGGAAGTGAGATTAGAGAGTGGGAAGCTTCGATCTACGACTTGAGCACTTGGTTCCCTCATCTTGCTGGCTTGGTTTGTGTTTATTACTCTTGGGTTCTTGGAACCCTAGCAGGTTAGGTTTTCTTCGTGGTAGCCCATGTTGATTCATTTGTGAGGGCTCCCCGAAGCGTTTGTATTTCCCCTGTGATTCTTAGTGGAGAAACTCGGCTAACCTTTGTGGTGGCTTGAGTGAGGCAAGGAGGTAAAAGAGACTCGACCTTAGTGGTCACCTCAACAACGAGGACGTAGGCACTCCTTAGTGGTTTGGCCGAACCTCATGATAAATCTTCGTGTCCCGTGTGCTTGTTGTTCTCTCTACTTTGCATATTACGCTTGTACTTGTGTTCTTCGTGTTCTTCCTCCTCCCTCTCATATCCTTAGGTTGAGAAAGCTTGATCTACACTTTGGGAAGGAACCAAGTCTTGGGTAGGCTACAATCTTCGTCTACAACACTTAGGGAAGTGGGGTAATTGTTTGATCTGAAATCATATCTCATTTACATCAGATTTGTAGTTGGTTTTAGGTACCCGGTAGTACCGTTTGTTTGCGTTGGTAGTATCGGTGGTCAATACCCGGTAGTACAGACCCAAACAGACCGGTAGTACCGGCTGTCTTCTAACCTCAGTTTTTAGTCTTTGAGTTTCAGATTTTTAGAATCACCTATTCACCCCCCTCTAGGCTGATTTCATCCTTTTAATTGGTATCGGAGTCTAACCCTTTGTGTTAGCGCTTCACCACGTAAGAGAAAAATCATGTCAACCCTAAGTGAGGCAGATCTTAATAACATTGTCAAGAGGCTTGAGGATCAACTGAAGGAAGAGCAAGCAAAGCAGTTTGAAGATCAAATGAGTCAGATGAAGCAAGAGATTGAGAGCTTGAAGCAAGCTTTGGACAACAAAGGTGAAACATCAACCAATGAACCAACTCCTCAAGAACCCAAAGAAAAAGGGAAGCCAAGTGATGGTGAAAACTATTCAAATACACCATTTGACTACAACCAAATGAGCAAGGTTCTTCAATTGCCTAGCGTCAATCTAGGAAAACCTCCTTCCTTTGATGGAATCAACTACAATGATTGGGCACACAAGATGAAGCTACATCTTATTGCCGCAAGAGCTTGGGAGATAGTTGAGGCTGGACCAAGTCACATTGAAGGAGAGGAGTTCACCGATCTAGATGCAATTGAGTTTCAACAAAATGCTCAAGCGGCGTCCTTGATTCTATCATGCCTCAAGCCCGAAGAGAGTACCAAGGTCCATGGATTGGAAGTTGCAAAGAAGATTTGGGACACTCTCAAGATATCATTTGAGGGTGATGCAACTGTGAGAAAATGCAACGTAGAGCTTCTTCAAGGGAAGATCAATAACTTCACAATCAAGAGTGGCGAAACCACTCAACAAATGTTTGGTAGATACATGACCTTGATCAACAAGATTAGAGCTCTTGGAGATGAAAAGTGGGATGACAACTCGGCTGCCAGAAAGCTATTGAGAGCTTATAGAAAGAAAAACAAGACTCTTGCATCAATCATTATGGAAAGACCAAATTATGAGACCATGAGACCTCATGAGATGCTTGCAAAAATAAAGCATCATGAAGTTTTAGATGATGAATCCATAGAAGACCAAGAAGCAAGCAACAAGAAGGTGGTGGCTTTCAAGGCTAACCAAGAAGAAGGAAGTAGGGCTCAAAATGATTCATCAAGTGAAGGAAGTGATGATTCTGATGATGAGATTGCACTTCTTGTCAAGAATTTTAGAAGATTCATGAGAAAGAAGATGTACAAGAAGAGCAAAGGTGGATATTTCAAGAAGTCAAAGAAGAGAAATTGCTATGAGTGTGGTGCGGATGATCACTTTATAGTCGATTGTCCACAAAAGAAGAACAAGAGCAAGTATAGCAAGAGTGATGACAAGAAGCAAAGAAGAAGAAAAGGAGGTGAAACTCACCTTGGTGAAGAATGGTTTTCGGAGGATGACTCAAGTGATGAAGAGAAGAGCAAAGGCAAGGAGAAGGAGAAGGGAGCAGCCAACATTGCCATTCACAAGGCCTCTTCTCCAAGTTTCTTCTCCAACATAGCTACATCGACTACTTCATCACGCTTGTTCGAGGATCTCTCCGACGATGAGGATGACTTCACTCGTTCTTGCTTCATGGCTAAGGATGAGAAGGTATCATCTAGCTCTTCCACTTGTTCTAGTGATGATGATATGGATGATTATGAACAAATTATGATAAGAAAATTTGGGAAGAAAGGTGGACCCAAAATAATAAAATTGCTCACTAAGTTAGAGTGTCAGAATGAGAGTCTTACTTTGCAAGGGGACTTGATCTCTCAAGAGAGAGAAAAGAACCTTGCATTGGAAGCCTCTCTTGCTGAGGAGAAGTTGAAGGTTGAGAAATTGACCGTGGAACTATCTTTAGCCAATAACTCTAACAAGTGGTTGGCTAAGGAGTGTTCCACGAGCAATGACTTAATTGCTAATCTAAAGAATAAGGTTAGCTTGGTTCAAGAAAGCCTCACATGCTTACAAGATAAATATCAAACTCTTGAACTAAGCTACAATACTCTTTGGAGCAGATAGGCCGACATGCGTATCTTCCAATACGCATAGTTCGTCCCATCGAAAAACGGCGGTTTGCCCACGCCGCGATCCATGTCGCCTTCAGTGGATCTGGAACCGGCTAAGGTGGAAGATCCTTAACCCGCTCCAATACCAATTGAAGGACCGGAAGTGCTACTAGAAAGCGACCAGAGAGGGGGGGGGGGGGGTGAATGGGAGCTTCAAATTTCTTTTCAGAAACTTGTTGCCTCTGTCCCAGAGAATCAACCCCAAGAGCAAACCTAGAGCTTGCAAGTGTCCACGACCCTAGATGTAGGGTGGATGCTTCCGAGAAGCACAGCGAGACACTACACAACTCTAGAAATCCAACGCAAAAGCCAGAAATCAAAACCGACAATGTACGAGCGAACCGCAGACGAAACGGAGCAGAAACACCTGCATCGGATGTTAGCTTGCTTCCGATGGCCAAACACCGGAAGCGTCCGATGCAAACAGGACCTCTCGGGAACCTTACTGGACTGGCATCGGATGCTGGCTATAGTGATGCCCTAGCATCCGATGTTTGACCCTCGGACGCTCCGATGGCAACAGAGGCGCCGATGGTCAGCGTCCGATGCTCCTTAGAAAACACTGTCAGATGACACGTGGCATGCGGATGCTTTCGATGTGAAGAACGCATCATCCGATGGTCCCGACGTCAGCGTCCGATGCCCCCGAAACAGCACTGTTCTTCCGCGGATTCAACCCGATCTCCTCCGAATCAAAAGCTCTAAGGCTTAGACTTGGTATGAGGAGTTCCAAGGGAGTTAGTGAGCTATCCCAAAGAGATCATGGCTCGAACCTAACTCCAAATCGGTGAATCGGAAGAATTCGGGGGAAAGGAGCAAAAACTCGATCCGAAACGAAAATCGATCGATCTACTAGCTCGTGAGGTTAGAGATAAATTCCTTCAGTGGAAAGATGCGCCTCACAATCTAGAACAACTCAGTTCAAATGGAATCACAAAAGATGAACCGATTAGGGAGATCGATCAACGGGAAAATCGTAGAGAAAAAGCAAAACGCGAAGAACAACTCCAAAACGCGAATCACAGCCACAAATTACAACTATGTGGCTACCACACGCTACAACAGTGAGATTACGGTCTCACTTCCTCAAAATCTCCGGTACACAGAGGTATGGTTCTCTGCGGATCTCAGTTGCTACAGCAGGGGATTGGGAGAGCAGGAAAACCTAGAAGGCAAAGAGCAAATGACTGAGATAGGATGGGAGGTGGGTGTCTCCCTCTACTTATCCTAATTCTAATTCCCACTCTACCCCTAGTTATTTACAGAGCGAACCAGCCAAACCCTAAGGCTATCCTGGACCAACTCAAAGAAGAAGGTGATCCGACGGCCATGCCCGCACAACTGGTAGCGTTGCCTCGACGCAACCTCACCGATCGTCGCCACGTGCCGCCACCGCTCTACTCGTCCTTTTCCCGGACTTCGCCCCCGGTTTTGAGGCCCAAACCGGGAAACCAGCCTTCACGACCAACCCCCGATTTTGAGGCCCAAACTGGGAAACCAGCCGTCCATCGCCTAAGTTTTGTGGCCCAAACTCAGAAACCCGCAGCGCCCAGGTTTTGAGGCCCAAACTTGGAAACCGTCCTCAGCCCGAGTTTTGTGGCCCAAACTCGGAAACCGGCCGCACCCAGGTTTTGAGGCCCAAACCTGGAAACCGTCCACTCGGTGGTTTTTCTGTGGCTCAACCACCAAACCGAGCCGTAGAAGGGATGCACTGCCCATGCACCCCGTCCACCGACACATGTCCCCAGGTCCTCGACCCGAGCAACACTGTGCCCGCAAGTCTTCGCTCGTCGCTGTCCCAGGCTGTCAGCCACCACAGCTGATCCTCAGGCCACCGGTCCCTCAGTCCAAGCCTCACGTCCGCCCTTCACTGCTCTCAGTCCATCGGCACGACACGTCTCTACTTGACCTTCACCTTGCCTTCGAACACTGTATCCGTGCTCGACACCTGCACAACTCAAGCCAAAGAACATGCGCATTATCCCAGTTGACAATCACTCATCACTCGAGACTCGGCGTACACCCATGTATCCGCAATCTCCCCCTTGATGAGTGCATTGTCAACTACCAACACAAATCATAACGAAATAGAGAAAGGAAGGAAGAAGGAGAGAGAACTCGACCAAATGACCCAAAAGCATAACAAAGCCGAAGAAGGTCAAGTGGAAAGAGCAAGACAACTTGGTCCCCAACGACATGGGCAATGGCTCGACGCAACCAAGCAAAGCAAAGCTAGCCCTCAAGAAGAGGTAGAACAGGCTCAACACCACTAGCGAGAAAACTCGACACCAATTGAAATCCCAATTGAAAGTCAAGCAGAATAGAGCTAGCCCTCAAGAAGAGGCAGAACGGGCTCAACACCACTAGCGAGAAAGCTCAATATCAATTGAAGAGCATAAAGGCAAAGTCGCTAGTCCCTCAAGAAAGAGGCAAAGGCTCAACATAACTAGCTACCAAAAATGCTCCGAACCAATTAGAGACTTCAGAAAAGCTCAAAATCCCGAACCAATTAGACAAAATCCGAGCCAGCTCAAGCTCCCCCTCCAATAGTGCACACAACCAGGAAATCTCCCCCTTAGTTGATCTTATGATTTGAGAGAAATTCTCCCCCTCATGATTTGGCAAATTTCTCCCCCTTAGTTGAAAATGCACTATCAAGTATCTCCCCTCCAAATGCATATGAGTTAAAATGCAAGTTAGCAGCTTCAGGAATATAGTCGATAGAATGAGAAGATACTCAAAAAAATGTTGATCCGATGACTCAACAATATGCACAGAATGCTAGCAAAAGCTCAAACTGATCACTAAATACGAAATCTGAACATTGGAGTAAAATGAGCAGTTTTCAGCCAAAAAGGTATTCACCATCAAAATAGCACTAAACATGTATAGACAGGAAGTCAAACAAGTGCTAAACATGTATACATGGTGAACTACCCCTAGCAAAGTTCAATCATCATGCTATAGTAATGAAACATAGACTTGTGTATTCAAATTTTATTGGAGTTGCAGCGGTTAAATTACACAAGTTCAAATTTCAGCATGTGATTGCGAGAGGTAGAAAACATGTCATTGCCTAACTTTTCAACTGTACGAAGCCTATGCAGAAGCAATCAGAAGTTTAAAGCAACAGTTTCGGTCATACACTACACAACTCAAGTTTAACTCAAAGTGCAATGAGAGACAGTCTCGATACTGTGATGTGCTGACAAGCAATCCCATCTCAATCTTTCCAATTTACTTAACTTGGTTCAAATTTAAAACAGAATATGAACATACCAAGCAAGTGAATGACTCAGAACTAAAGACATAGCAACCTAGCATATATGAAAAGCACAAGTGATTTCAACATATTCTGCACATTACTAGTTGCATATCTCAATGGCGAACATTTTCAAGTTTTATGTTCATTAAGCAAATTCACCATTCATAAAATAGCTCAGCTCACAACATGTATCAGTGATCAGAAAGAGCATAAGCTACAAGCACCATTAGAAAGCATCGGAGCATACACTATACAGAGCATAGTCACATTCTAAAGATTATATTCATGAAGCTCTGAATGTAATATGCAAGATGAAATGCAAAGATGCATGATGACACCAATTGAATGAAAAAGAGTCAGTCTATAATACACGAACCAAAATGTTTCCCCCATCTAAAAGGGGAAACACACACCAAGCTCACCTCTCAACCTAGCAAAAGTTGATTGGTCTAAAGGCTTGGTGAAAATATCAGCCAACTGATGATGAGTATCGACATGGCGAAGGTCGATATCACCCTTCTCATAATGGTCTCGCAGAAAATGAAAGCGCACATCAATGTGTTTAGTCTTAGAATGCAGCACTGGGTTCTTAGCAATGCTAATAGCACTCGTGCTGTCACAAAGCAAAGGAACGCGAGAAAAGCTCAGACCAAAATCACGCAAAGTGGCCATCATCCAAAGCAACTGGGAACATCAGCTAGCTGCAGCAACATACTCAGCCTCTGTGGTAGACTGAGCGACGCTAGACTGCTTGCGAGAAGACTAAGATACAAGATAAGAACCAATAAACTGACAAGTCCCAGAAGTGGACTTGCGATCAAGTCGGCAACCAGCAAAATCAGCATCAGAATAACCGCAAAGGGAGAGAGTGGAGGAAGCAGAATACCAAATCCCAAACTCAAGAGTGAAGCATAAGTACCTCATAATGCGCTTGACCGCCTGACGGTGAGAAGTGCGCGGCGACGACTGAAATCGTGCGCACAGACACACCGCGAACTGGATGTCTGGGCGTGTCACCGTCAGGTACATCAGCGATCCGATCATACTTTGGTACTCCTTCTGGTCCACTGCTTCTCCATCCACATCCGCATCCAGGGCTGTCGTGGTCGACATGGGTGTTGGAAGGGGCTTGGCCTCACCCATATCGAACTTCTTCAGGATATCCTTGGTGTACTTGTCCTAGTGCACGAACGTTCCCTCTTGGGATTGCTTGATTTGCAACCCGAGGAAAAACGTCAACTCGCCCATCATGCTCATCTCAAACTCCCTGCTCATAGTGTCTGCAAACTTGGCAACCAAAGCGTGAGAAGAACCACCAAAAATGATATCATCCACGTAAATCTGGACCAAGAGAGTGTCATTGCCTTGGTTGAGGAGAAAAAGCGTTTTATCCACACATCCCATTTTAAAAACCTTAGCAAGCAAAAAGGTTTTCAATCTATCATACCAGGCTCTAGGGCCTTGTTTCAAACCATATAAATCTTTGTGAAGTTTAAAAACATGGTTTGGAAACTTGGGATTTTCAAAACCGGGGGTTGTTTCACATACACCTCTTCTTCTATGTAGCTGTTTAAGAAGGCACTCTTGACATCCATTTGAAAAAGTTTAAACCCTTTGGATGCAGCAAAAGCCAAGAGTATCCTAATTGCCTCCAAATGGGCTACAAGAGAAAATGTTTCCTCATAGTCTATCCCCTCCTTCTGACTATACCCCTGGGCTACAAGTCTGGCCTTGTTTCTCACAACATGGCCATCTTCTCCTTGTTTGTTTTTGAAAACCCATTTTGTCCCAATAGGGTGACACTCAGGAGGAAGAGAAACAAGAACACAAACCCGATTTCTCTCAAAGTTTTCTAGCTCTTCATGCATGGCATTGACCCAATCTGGATCAGATAAAGCGTGTCCAACATCTCGGGGTTCAAAATCAGCAACAAATGCAGAATGAGCAAAGTGAGAGATTTGTTGTGACCTAGACCGAGTGACACGTTCGCCGATGCTGCCGATCATCTGTTGAGGCGGGTGTTGGCGCTGAATGTGTCATGGCGCCTCCCGAGCTGAAGAGACCTCCCCCTCAACAGCAGCTGGTGCCTCCTCGGGTACAAAAGGTACCGCTCGAGGTGGCGGATCCCACGGCCCCCAAGTAGTCAAAGAAGAAGGATCGGGGCCGTGAGTGGTAGTAGAGGCCGCACTTTGCGACACAGCAGGTGGAGGTGGTACTGGGTCATCCATCCCTTCAGCACCCTCGTCCTCATCATCAAAAAGAGGCTCGCCAACCTCATGATCACCTGCACGCTCAAAACGAGAAGAAGGACAAACCATGGTCTCGTCGAAGGTGACATCGGATGTCTCCATGACTCGGTTAGTATCAAGGTTAAGTACACGATATGCACGAGTATGAGTGCTATAACCCAAAAATACACCGTCTGAAGAACGAGACTCAAATTTGTCCAAGTTGCCTTTCTTAAGTATAAAACAGTGGCAACCAAAGACTCTAAAATAACTCACCTTGGGCTATTTTCCAAAACGCAACTCATAAGAAGTCTTTTTCAAGAAGGCTCGGAGGAAAATGCGATTGGAAATGTAGCATGCAGTGCTCATAGCTTCGGCCCAATATCGCCTAGGAGTCCTATGCTCATCGAGCATCGTCCTGGCCATCTCTACAAGGGTACGATTCTTCATTTCTACAACACCATTTTGTGGCGGTGTGTAGGGGGAAGAAAACTGATGCTCTAAACCCAAAGAGTTACAAAACTTCTCAAAATCCGAATTCTTGAATTCGAAACCATTATCACTTCTAATAGCTCGCATCGAGTTCAAAGGGAACTCGTTCTGAAGATGCAAAATTAGATTGCGAGCAAAAGAAAAAGTCTCAGTCTTCTCAGTCAAAAAGAAGACCCACGAATATCTCAAAAAGTCATCAACAACAACAAGCACATACCACTTCCCCCCCAACCGAGCTCACCCGAGCCGGACCAACAAGGTCCATATGCAAAAGCTCTCCAGGGCGCTTAGTCATGACCTGAGTCACTGGATGGTGGGGAGCGGCAACTATCTTCCCATGTCTACAAGAATGGCAAACAAGATCCTTCTCCATAGACAACTTGGGCAATCCTCGGATTAGGCCAAGTGAGCTAAGCCTTGCAAGCAAGTCGAAGCTCAAATGTCCAAGTCTCCTATGCCACTTCCAAAGATCAGAGGAAGAAGGTCCAGCCACAAGACAACGAGAAATGCCAAAAGACTCTGAGAAGTTCGCACAAAAGACTTTCCCAAAGGGCGAAATCAAACACACAAGATTGCCCTGAGGATCCAAAATACGACTGAGATTCGGCTTAAAACAAATCTCATAGTCATCATCAAAGAGTTGCGAAATAGAAAGAAGGTTAAAATGCAAGTTAGAAATAAGAGCAACATCGCGCAACACAAAGTGCTCATTAACTCGCACCGACCCATGAGACAATACTTTACCTTTGCTATTGTCGCCGAAGGTGATAAACTCCTTTCCGGCAATAGGACTAAGACTGGAGAACCACTTGGCGTTTCCGGTCATGTGTCTCGAACAGCCGGAATCCACCAACCAAACGTTCTCCAATCGTTTTACCTACATCAATAAAAAGACATAGGGTGAGCATACGGTCCAACACTGGGGTTGGTGAAGTAGGAAGAAAACCAGTGTTGGGCCGGGTGATCAAAATAACGTTTAGCAGAAAAACCATCCCTAGCTCGCCTACGAGAAGAGCGATCACCACGTATAGGAAAACGTGGTCCACTAAGGGTGGAGCGTCCATCGCGATACTCAAAACGCGGTGGGGGAAAACGCTCAACTACAAAGCCACCGCCACGGGGTCCATAGCCCACAACTGCAGGCTCCCGCCGGGCACGTTCTCTTCGTGGCCTAGGCCTAGGAACTTGAGGCTTTGGGCCTCTAGGCCTAGCAGCACGTATCTGAACATTCGGCATATGTACATCATGGAAAGGATGGTACATGTCCGTGTTGTTCATCTTCTTCGCACGACACGCCTCTCTCTTGCGCCGAAAGCAAAACTCACTCAAGTGTCCATCTCTCCCACAATGCTCACAATGGTACCTCACCGCTCTCATAGGGGGTTGTTGGTACTCACGGTAGTGGGTGTGGATCACTTTGCCCTTCTGTGGCATGAGCTCCTCTTGGATAGGTGGCATAGTGTCTAGCTTGTTCCTGAGGTGGTTTGGTTTTGGAGCCCATGTTTGTTTCTTGGGTGGAGCTCTCGGAGGTTCAACAAATACCCCATCCTTGGTGTTAGGCTTGAGAGGCTCTTTGGGTGGAATCTTGGTAAGCTTGGGAGTAGTGGTGGAGTTGGGCTTCTCACATGGGTTAAGACCACTCGACTCTCCAATCTTGCCAAAAGATGAAACATCAACACCCTGAACAAAGCCTACACCTGGACCTCCAGCAACACGCTTGAATTAGGAGATCATCATCCCAAGCTGCGACTCACCACTAGACACCCATGACACGATGGTCCGAAGGTATGTGTTTTCCTCCTCGGTTTGCATCTTGTCATGCTTCATGTTGGCTATCTCCATCTCCAAGCCTTCACACAGAACACACCTAGCCACACAAGTGCTACCTGAGCTGGCCTCTTCAAGAGACATAATCTTGGCATTCTTCTCTGCCAACTCGGATTGCAAGCCCGCACAGGACTTGCACGCACCCAACAGCGAGGATCTAGCCTTAAGCTCATCCACCTCTCCTACCAACACAACATACTTACCTCTCAAAGTGAGAAGGTCAGTCATGTGTGTGGTGCACATCTCACACTCCTCCTCCTCGGTGACAACAACGGTGGACTTGATAGATTCAAGTTCCTTCACCGTATCCTCCCACTTCTTCCTAAACTCCTTCCGCTCTCTAGCAGCACGCCTAAGCAACTTATCTTGACTAAGAAGGGCGGCAGTAAGCTTCTCGACCTCAGCAGAAAGCTCATCGGGGGTCAGAGATACCTGGGAGGTGTCATCGTCGTCGTTCCGAGGGATCTCCTCCAGCTCGCCGTCGACCTCCTTCCCGAGGGCCATGGTGCAGAAGCCCTCGTTGTCGGCGAAGAAGCAGAGATCGTTTAGCTTGTCCTCGATCCTCTTTTTCTTCTCGGACTCGTCGTCGCTTGAGGAAGCAGAGTCGTCATCCGAGTCGTCGATGTCGCTGAGCGTGGCAAAGAATGCACGCTGCTCAGCTTGGGCCTTCTCCAAGTACTTCGTCTTGATGTACTCCTTGTTGAAGCCGCCCTTCCGCTTGTGCTTTGCGGGGACGTACTTCTCCTTGCGCTTGCCGGAGTCGTACTTGTGCCCATGATCCGCCTTACCGAAGACTTGCTTGTTCTTCTTCGGGCAATTGACGATGAAGTGGTTGGGGTCGCCGCACTCGAAACAACCCGAGCGTCCTCCTCCGCGGCGACGGTTCATGCGGTTGTTGTGGAACCGTGAGAACCGGATGGCGAGCAAAGCCAACTCGTCATCCCCCATGAACTCCAGCTGCTCCTCTATGACAGAAAGAAGAGAAGAAAGTGCAAAGCCTCCAGAGGATTTAGTAGAAGAGCCAGAAAGCAAAGCCATCGACAGGCCAGAAGGATTTTCATAAGAAGCCCTCGCCATGGCATCAATCTCACTGGACTTGAGCTTACTAAAGAGCTCGTCGCATGTGAGAGTCTCATAGTTAGGCAATTTGATGATCGCCTGAACCTTGGAATCCCACACCGACCGATCAAGAGTATGCAAAAGCTTCAAAGCTCTCTCATGATCGTCGAAAGGCAACAACTCCTTGTTAGCCCTCATCCTGTTGACAATCACCTGAAAGCGAGCGAATAAACTCTCTATGCTCTCGCCAGGCATGTGTCGAAAGTTCTCATACTCTCGCTTGTGCGACTCGTAGAGATGGGTTTTGACTTGAGTGGTTCCCTCATGGAAACGCATGAGGGTAGCCCAAATCTCCCGAGCCGTAGTGAGGTGAGAAACACGATCAAACTCCGTCATGCTCAAGCATGAGAAAAGAGCATTACAGGCTCGGCTATTGGCATCGTGCTCATCAATCTGATGCCGAGTAACACGAGCAGCCAAGACCACGTAATCAGCAGAGTTGCAAATATCCGAGATGGAAGCACCCAAACTCTGCAGATAGGCCGACATGCGTATCTTCCAATACGCATAGTTCGTCCCATCGGAAAACGGCGGTTTGCCCACACCGTGATCCATGTCGCCTTCAGTGGATCTGGAACCGGCTAAGGTGGAAGATCCTTAACCCGCTCCAATACCAATTGAAGGACCGAAAGTGCTACCAGAAAGCGACCAGAGAGGGGGGGGGGGTGAATGGGAGCTTCAAATTTCTTTTCAGAAACTTGTTGCCTCTGTCCCAGAGAATCAACCCCAAGAGCAAACCTAGAGCTTGCAAGTGTCCATGACCCTAGATGTAGGGTGGATGCTTCCGAGAAGCACAGCGAGACACTACACAACTCTAGAAATCCAACGCAAAAGCCAGAAATCAAAACCGACAACGTACGAGCGAACCGCAGACGAAACAGAGCAGAAACACCTGCATCGGATGTTAGCCTGCTTCCGATGGCCAAACACCGGAAGCGTCCGATGCCAACAGGACCTCTCGGGAACCTTACTGGACTGGCATCGGATGCTGGCTATAGTGATGCCCTAGCATCCGATGTTTGACCCTCGGACGCTCCGATGGCAACGGAGGCGCCGATGGTCAGCGTCCGATGCTCCTTAGAAAACACTGTCAGATGACACGTGGCACGCGGATGCTTTCGATGTGAAGAACGCATCATCCGATGGTCCCGATGTCAGCGTCCGATGCCCCCGAAACAGCACTGTTCTTCCACGGATTCAACCCAATCTCCTCCGAATCAAAAGCTCTAAGGCTTAGACTTGGTATGAGGAGTTCCAAGGGAGTTAGTGAGCTATCCCAAAGAGATCATGGCTCGAACCTAACTCCAAATCGGTGAATCGGAAGAATTCGGGGGAAAGGAGCACAAACTCGATCCGAAATGAAAATCAATTGATCTACTAGCTCGTGAGGTTAGAGATAAATTCCTTCGGTGGAAAGATGCGCCTCACAATCTAGAACAACTCAGTTCAAACGGAATCGCAAAAGATGAACCGATTACGGAGATCGATCAACGGGAAAATCGTGGAGAAAAAGCAAAACACGAAGAACAACTCCAAAACGCGAATCACAGCCACGAATTGCAACTGTGTGTGAAAGGATCAAGATGCCCAAGAGGGGGGGGGGGTGAATTGGGCTTTTCTAAAACTTCTTGCGATAATAGAACCTATCAAGCCCCAATTAACCCCTTAGAGCCTAGAGGTGGTTTGACAAGAATCAATTGCACAAAAGACTATCGCTAAACCATTTCTACTCTAGCATGGCAATTCAACTTATGAAAGAACAACAAGTAAATGCGGAATTGAATTGCTCAAAGGTAAATGCGTAGAGAAGAGAGTAGAGATGACACGACGATCTTTTTGCCGAGGTATCGAGGTGTCGGCACACCCCCCCTAGTTCTCGTTGGAGCACCCGCGCAAGGGTATCGCTCCCCCTTGATCCGCGCAAGGATCAAGTGCTCACTACGAGCTGATTCTTCGCCACTCCGGCCTGGTGAATCGCTCGCTACCGGTCACAACTTGGCTTGGGTCATCCACAAAGCCTCCGGATGATCACCAAGCTCTCCGATCGCCACCAAGCCGTCTAGGTGATGCCGATCACCAAGAGTAACAAGCTAGAACTCTCACTTGACCAAGACAAGGCCAAAGAGATGGATGGATGCACACTTGCTACTCAATTGTCACTAGGAGGTGTCTAATTCTCACAATTAGCAATCACTTAACCTCACTAGGGCTCTTGCACTCACTCACACTCACAAGGTGTTTCTCAGCTGATGGAAGTGGCAAGAACACTCAAATGGATGGAGGCAAGGAAGTATATATACCCCTCAACCCGGCCATCCAAAATCAGCACAAGACAGGTATTTTGCGGGGGCATCGGACGCGCCGATGCCAGGCATCGGACGCTCCGATGACCCCGTCCAACGGTCTACTGTACCTTCTTGTCAGACATGATTATAGAGCATCGGACGCTGGCGAGCGTCCGATGCCCCTGCATCGGACGCGTCCGATGCCGAAAAGACCTCTCTGGAACCTCTCTGCATGGCCATCGGACGCTGGCCCTCAGCGTCCGATGCCGGCGTCCGATGCCCTGCACAGTTCACTCCCAAGTGAACAGTGACACCGGACGATCCGATGTGGCACCATCGGAGCCTCCGATGCCACGCACCAGACCAAACCCTAGGTCGGTGTGGGCATCGGAGCCTCCGATGCCCACTGATCCATCATCCGATGCCCATACCAAGGGCAAGATCAACTCGGATCGCGACGCGGTCTTAGCGACTTTTGTTCCTCTCGACATAAGGCATCTCTCTGAGCTACCTAGGGCTATGAAATAACAAGTGTGCACCACACCTACCTCAATAGACTCATCTAGGTCAAGCTACTGATTCACACCCCTCTTTATAGCACGGCCAAAGGAAAAAACAAAGACCTAAGACTACCTAAGTGTCCTTCAACACCATGCGACACTTAGCCTAGCCTACCACCGTCTTCGTCGTCCGTCCTTTGAAAACCGAAACGATTTCCATCGCCAGGGGACATGAACTCCATATGCCCGTATCATCGCCGTTACCGTGACCTAACTCATCTCTGTTTCTGCAAAACACACGTTAGTCACAGTAATCTTGTGTTTCATCCAATCACCGAAACCACTAGGGGCCAAGATGCGTTCAATCTCCCCCTTTTTGGTGATTGATGACAACACGAGATCGAGTATAGAGAGAAGAGGTTTTTAAATCATGACATGTATGAACTTGCAATAAATAAGAGAAAATGATTAGGGGCAAGTTCAAAACATGTCATGCCATCATCCTGCACTCAACAAGTTAGAGTGAATAGCAAGTGTAGGAGTAAAGAGCTCATATACATAAACAAGTGAGAATTGAGCACAAGTAAAGAGCGAAGCGAAATGACATGTCATATATAAAATCATAGTGAGCACAAACATGTCATGAGATCCATAGCATGAGTATATAGCATAAATATGCACAAAAGATGCGATAAGTAAAGAGCGTATGTGAATATAACACATCAAAAGACACAAAGCCCTCTCACAACACTCCCCCTATTGCTATACTCGACCACTCTCCCCCTTTGGCATCAAGCGCCAAACTAAGCGTCGGAGGGCGGAGGTGGTGCAGACGAGTCAGGTGCTGTCTCCGGAGTCCTCTGCGTGAACTCAAACTGCTGAAGTAGGGCCTCGGAGTCGGAGGACGAGTCGCCGGGAGCCTGCTGACCCTCTGTAGCTGGACGCTGTGGAGAAGCAGTCTGGGACGGGTCCGGCACTGACTGCTCTGCCTGCTCGATCTGCTCTGACGCTGTCCCTGTCGCAGTCTCAGTCTGTGTAGTCGTGTCATCCTGAGGCTCGGAGTGCGGAAGCTCTGGGATAGCTGACAACTCAGGCTGCACGGACATGGTCGTCTCGGACTGGACTGGCTCTGTCTGCTCTGAAGATGCGACTGAGCTCGGAAGAGTCTCTGTGGTGGAGGTCACAGGAGCCATCGACGTCTGAACCGGATCCGGAAGATCTGGAGTGGGAAATCCAGTGAGCTCGCTGAACGTGGCCGATAGGTCTCGAGTGACAGAGGTCGTTGTAGCGAAGAGCGACTCTGTCGGCCTGGGAGTGAACCCTGTGCGGAGCGGACTGAAGAGCGGGCCCCGCCTGGAGTAGTGAAACTCGTGAACTGCGAGGAGCTGGGGCCCGGAAGCTGCTGCTGCTGCTGAGCAAACTGAGGCGGGGGATCGAAAGACTGCGTCTGAGGAAGGACAGGTGGCTGCCACTGAAGCTGCTGCTGTGGGGGAGGCTGCTGCCACTGCCACTGGGGAGGTCCGCTGGCTAGACGCTCCATGAAACTGAGAGTCTGCTGCTGGAGTGCCATCATCTGTCGCTGTAGAGCATCAGACCTCTCCTGCGCCTGCTGCTGAGCTAAGGCCTGCTGCTGTGCCAACCTCTGCTGCTCCTGGGCAAGCCTCTGGACGTCCTAGGTGACAGTCCTCTGCTGCTCCTCCATCCGGGCCAGAATAGCGAGTAGAGCTGGGTCGGAGGAAGCAGTGCCGCTGGACCCTGCCTGGTGGTCGTGAGCTCTGGGCTGGTAGTGGGGCGGGAGCTGGTAGTCCTCATCTGAGCTGTCCGTGGGATCCGAGGCCACGTGTGGGTCACCACCCTCGAGATCGGCAAGCTCCTGCTCCGCGAGCGCCTGAACGGCCTCGTCCTGCTGCTGAGCGGACTCTGGCACCTCAGGTCTCTGACGTGTGCTAGTCTGTGCCTGCTGCTCTGGCTATCTGCGGTCCCGACCGTATCCCAACAACTGGCTCATGTCAGACTCGGGGAAGACGGTCGCTGACCCGGTGAGGGACTGACTGAGGCGAGTACCTGTAGTGGCAGCTACCTTCCAAAGAATGTAGGAGATCCAGTGCGCGTACGGTAGCTGCCTGCGGGCCTTAATGCCCTCTGCCACTGTGTCCTCTATCTCACACAAGATGACGTCCCAGACGTCGAACTCCTGCTGTCTAACCATATATGCAAGAAGCCATAGCTGCAGCCGTGAAAGTCCCTCTCCGAAGCCGACCCGAGGAAGTAAAGTTCGCCGTAGGATCGCGTTGAGGATCCGAGCCGTAGGGGTGAGATCCCTCGGAGTGCGGCTCGAACCCTCACCAAACGGCTCTGTGAAGCATGGACGGACCAAATCTGTCGAAGGCTGGGCGCCACCGTGAGGGCGACGGGGTGGCTCTGTCCGGTCGTAACACAAGTCGTGGATCCGGGTCTGTGATCGTGTCAATCCAAACCAATCCCGGATCTCGGACGAGAACAGTCTGTAGTGGTCCCCCTCCAGTGCAAACTCAATAGTCTCTCGGTCGGGGTGCACCCATAGCGAAGCGTAAAACTGAAATACCCAGTCCTCAATATAGGAACCAGACCGCCCCAGTAGGTCTGCCAGACCAGGTAGGTTGGTGAGTGAGGGGCGAATCTGCTCTCCAGCTGCGCCTACAACTGCCTCAAGTGAGCAAACACGCTGGGGCCGCAAAGAGATCCCAGCGTTCCTGTATCCCTAGTAGAAGTCCTCCTGCAGCACTGTATAGAAGGACGGACCAGCCTGCTCCTGTCGCTCCCTGGGAAACCACTGCTCCACTGGCACAAGTCGAAGGGTCTGGATCTGTGAGCAAGTGGCGCCCCTGAGGTCTAGTCGCGGTATCGGCGGAGGTGCACGCTGCGACGGAGGACGAGCTCCCCGTAGAGGGACGTCGGGCCGGGGTGGCACCGCAGTCCTGCGACGGGTCGACCGGCGTCGTGGAACCTCCTCAGGAACCTCCGCCTCTGCCTCTGCCTCTGGAGCCTCTGCCTCAGGTGCCTCTGCGGCCTCGGCCTCTGCCTGGCCCTGCCCGGAGCTCTCGGGCTCAACGCCGGGCGAGGTGAACGTCGTCCGACGACCGGCAGCCATGAGCGTGCCAGTCGGCGAACCGTGGCGACGCTCGACCTCCTCGATCGCTCTGCGCTGCTCGGGGGACAGCTAATCCTCAATCCTAAGTCCGCCCGCACTGCCACCTCGCTCTGCACGCTCTGCGGCGTCTGCCACTGCCTGAGTCTGAGCTGCCTCTCGCTCGGCCCGGGAGCGCTTCCGGCGCGTAATAAGCTTCGCCTTCCCGGGTCGCTGACTGGAAGGCGGGGGACGCGGAGGAGAGTCGTCGGGGCCACCACCAACGTTCTTGCAGCGCATAGCTGACAAGAACGAGAAGAACGGTCACTGAGAAGTGCTGAACTGCCACTGAACAGAACCCACTGACTCTGAAAAGCACGGACAACCAGCTGACAAGAAAAAAAAACTGGCGCAAACTCCCCCTGACACTGAGAAACACTGCCGCTGTCACTCGCGAGGCTTGGCCTCGATCCGTACCCGCGGGCTTGGCCCCGGGTTAACTGACACTGCCCAGCTGCCACTGACAACGGACACGGACTCGCTGCATAGAGATGAGGGATATACATAAGCATATAGAGTCTAGAGGTAAGCGAGACCTATGGAAGCAAAGCAATGTGATAAGAGAGAGAATGGGCTGTGCTACCTGACAAGCCGACGAAACGACCCAAGAAGGAGGAGAGCACTGACGGCCTAGGATCCACACGTCACACTGGGAGGACTGCAAGAGAGTGGAGGTGAAACGGGGTTAAAACAGGGGAGAACAGCCATGTAGGTATTTGAACGAGCACCTGGTGGACAAGGGTATAGAGGGGGAGGGAGGGTGGGTGCTCGGTGGCTCACCGGACGGGACGGTCGGCCGAGAAGAACGCCGGAGAGGAGAGGAGACGCGAGGAAGGTGGTCTCCGGTGAAGAGTGTGACGGAACCGCCCAATAATGTGGCCCACTTGCACACGTCATCGTCATAGGGAGCCCAATGACTGTGCAAATGAAACACGTTACTGGAAAGATCCGTCGGGTGTCCCCGAGAGGACCCCGAATTACTCACGAGCCACAGGACCATCATCATGAAGGTTGGAATAATTATAACATTACAACAGTTGATACAAAATACCATCGGAGTGCGGAAGCAAGATAGATAAACTTTACAAATTATGAAGATGTTACTTTTTACATAAAAATAACTGGTATTGCGGAAGTAGAGTAGTATGACAGAACCACACTTAGGCGGAGTACCTAAGTTGGAGAAGAGGAACAACCAGATCACGTCAAGCCCACTGACATGATCATGATCAACACCACCTAATAGAAACCTGCAACAGGGGATTAACAAACCCTGAGTACTGGGGTACTCAACAAGACTTACCCGACTAAAGAAAAAAGGAGAAGACTTAGGAATGAAAGGCTTAGGGTAGTCAAGGTAAGGCTTAAGTATTTTGCAGAAAAAGCATTTTGTAAACATTGTTTTATTTTGGAAAGATTCAAGCATTTCTCAATTCTTCATTGTCCATGATTCATTTTACATTTCAAAACATACCTAGTTGAGAACCACTCTCCGTTGACAGTCAGTGACCAAGTCTCCATAACCGAGGAGCAACGTTAATCCGGATAAATAATACTCAGCTGAGGATCCCTATCCACACTGCATATGTAGCACCCAAGCTTGCATATGCCAACTCGTCTACCACGATTCCTCCAAGATTGGGCCCGGTCCTACGCCACCCGGAAGTACAGCACACCACTCCTATCCAGGTACGACGACCACGTGGGTACATGCTACTTCCGCCATCTCTCCACTCCCAGTGCGCGGTTGTCGGTCCAATAAAGGATTCCTCGGAGCCAGAGCTTTCCGTAGTATGTGAATAGTTGCAAGTCTTGGCCAGCAGGCCCCCATACGGATGGTCCCTAATTTTCCAGCCAGAACTACACCTTGGTTATATCTCACCCAAGCGTAATAGTCCTGTCAGTTTTTCAACCCTGTCCCGGTCGGTGTCAACTGTTGAGTCCCGGACTACAACATGACGGCACCGTACGCGCGGACAACCTCTTCTCGACAATGACCACATGCTAGCTAGGCAAGCAGTCATCGAACGGGAAGTAAAGCCAAATTCCCATAAAGATTCTTTTAGTGATCACACTTTTGAAAATGGCATTTTATTGCAAATCTATAGTATAGCATCACTAAGCATTTTGCAAATAGTTTTAAAGCAGGGCTGGTGGATCTTCTGGTGGAGGTAAATAATGCAGGTAATAGGTCATCACACAACTCCTATAACCTAATGCAGTAGTTTAACTCAAAAGCATTTAAGGAAAACATTTTATAAATCCAAGGAAGAGTTAAATGCACCGGGGCTTGCCTTCGTTGCAGGGAAGATAAGATCCAAGAAAGATTGACACAAGTTAGTTCGTTTGCTGCTTGAAGTTAAGTCTTTTTCGACGAAGCCTGTCCAACAAGAACCCTCCTCCGAGGCTCGTTCGACAATGGTGAACACCAGAGCTTGATCAACACGACTTCAACACTCTTGGATACTACACGTGGATAAATGATGTATGCTTTAACATGATGCCATGGAATGCATGCTAAGGTGCAGGACAAGACTACTGATTCTAGAGTACAACTTTCTAACATGTGAGTAACTTCTAGGATAGACATAAAGATTAATTATCTTTATCTTTTTAAGCAAGATTAAACAAACTTATTAAGCATTATTTACAAAACATTGCAAGGCATCACAATCATCATAGACCAGAGGGGTGGGGTCTATGAACAGCAAACAATCCAAAAGGTCACACCATGATTACTTTTCTGTTTTTCCTAATTTATTTTAAAAGATCATTTTATACAGTTGTCCCAAAATTTACCAAATTAATCTCATAGGTTCATCATGGTGTAAATAGATGACAAAACAAATTTCATGACCTTTGGAGCTATACATGTTTTACTAAAAACCTAAAACTAAAACTATCCATTTATTAATTAAAAGGAGGATTTTTCATATTTTAAACTTTGCAGAAAAGTAGAGTTTCTTATTTTTCTAAAATACTACATAGAGCAAGGAACACACAACATTTATCTCAAGATTTTTAGAACAACAGATTAAATCTCACAAAAAGAAGAAAACAAAACACTATTCATATTTTTTAAAAGAAAAGGAAAACTGTGCTTCTCTCGAGGCTCGGCGCGCTTGCCTGTAAGGCGGACAGCGGACCGGTCGCTCGAGGTCTCGGCTGGGAAGGCAGAGGGTGGGGATAGCTTCGCGGGCTCACCAGGAGTTGGAAACGAGGCTCGACGAGGCGGTGCAAGGGTCGGAGGCGGGAGCTCGATGGTGGCGAGGCCTCGGCGGAGGCTCGGCTAACCTCTCGAGGGTAGCCTCGGCGTGCTCGAGGCTCAGTCCGAGGGTGGCTGCGATTCGCCCGAGGCTGAGGGTGGGGCTCGGCTGCTTCGAGGGGGCGCGGTTCGCAGGCGTGCTCGAGGGTGAGGCTCGAGGGGACGCTCGAGGGTGAGGCTCGAGGCTGGCCTTGGCATGTTCGGGAGATGCGGCTCGAGGGATGTGGCTCGAGGGGACGCTCGAGGGCGTGCGGTTCGAGGGTTGGCTCGAAGGTTGGCTCGAGGGTGAGGCTCGAGCGATTCGCCGGAGTTGGAGGGGAGTCGCTGCGCCGGCGAAGGAAAGGACGGAGGGGTGAAATTGGTGGCTTGGGAAGGTGGAGAAGCTCAAGGCGAAGGCAGTGGCGGCCTTGGCGGGCGCTGGGGCTGCCTGATGGCTTGGGTTGGCGAGGAAGTGTTGGTGGGGGCAATGGGGAGCTTGGTGGCTTTTATAGGCGCGGGGTGATGCCGGGGGTCCGGGCGAAGGACGGTGGGGGTCCGGGCAAGAGGACGGTGGGGGTCCGGGCAAGAGGACGGTGGGGGTCCGAGCAAGAGGACGGTGGGGGTCCGGGCAAAAGGACGGTGGGGGTCCAGGCAAAAGGACGGTGGGGGTCCGGGCAAGAGGACGGTGGGGGTCCGGGCAAAAGGACGGTGGGGGTCCGGGCAAAAGGACGGTGGGGGTCCGGGCAAGAGGACGGTGGGGGTCCCGGCAAGAGGACGGTGGGGGTCCGGGCAAGAGGACGGTGGGGGTCCGGGCAAAAGGACAGTGGGGGTCCGGGCAAAAGGACGGTGGGGGTCCGGGCAAAGAGAGGCAGGGGCCGGGTGAGGATGAGGTAGGGGTCCTCCAGCTGTGCACAGTGAAAACCTATTCTTCTTTTGAAATCTTGAAAATTACTCCTAAACTTTGAACTGCACAAAGAAAACTCAAAACTCCAAAGTTGTTTAGAATTTGAGATCTACAACTTTGCTAAAAGGACCAACTTCAAATTTTGAACAACTTTTGAATTAGAAAAAGGGGTAAAACTAGAGTTTGGAAATTTGGGGTTTTTCAAAAGGAATTTAAATTTTATTTTGATTTTTGAATTTTGGTCCTCATAACACAGCATCAAAACACTTAACTGAACAAGATCTACACAAAAATTAAGCAAACTTAAATGCATGGCAAGAATGATTGAAGACTAATGATGATGACATGTCAGGTTAATTACTTATTAAACACCAGAGGTGTTACAGCCTTCCCCCCTAAAAGAAATCTCGTCCCGAGATTTAAGAAGTGCTTAAAGGCTGGGATTGAGTAATGAAAAAGGAAATGTGTCACACTTGTTTCTCGCAAGGAGTTCACAAAGCAACTGGGTTGCGGTTGGGATTACAACTGGGATCAGAACGCGGTTGCAAGTAGCAAGGTAGAAGACATTTGAGTGGAGCAAGAAAAATTATCAAGAACCAAGAGAGAGCGTACATTAGCTGTGGGTTATAATGGATCATAACTGTAGACCTCGATACCTGCGCGCACCCAATGGAAACTTGTGCAATCCGGCACACAGGATTCTTTGGGTTCCGTCGCGGCACCGTGGTCGCCAATCATGGCACCATAATAGAGCACAACTTTTATATCCCTCATTTCAATAAGAAGGAAATTATAACCAGAAACAAAGGTTGGTTATAACTACAAGGAAAGTGGCTTTGAACTCCCTTTCGGGCATTCAGAAATGAAAGCACTTTCATAGTGGACTAGAAGGAATTATGACTATAGGCCTGGATATTAGCGAGCACCTGGCCGTAACGCTCTATGGTGGCCATCCATAGGCGACTTCAGGTTCCCACGCTTTTATCCGGTCCATAGATCAGGGTCCTTTCAAAGAACACAATTTTAATAACTTTCAACCACCATTCGTCGTTTTCACGACACCAAGCAACCAGCACATGCCAATTCAAGGCATGACACGCGCTTTCCAGAAGAACCAAGGACTTTACCATGATTCTGACTTTATGTGGTAGAGTGTATGAAAGATATCCAAAAATTCCCAAGGATTAGGAACTTATGGAATGAAAGTAGCAAGAGCAACAGAATCTAGGGACGATCAACTTTCGGGGATCATAGCTGCTTTTAGAATTTAGAGAAGAAGCACATTTTATTATTATGCATGATATGATGCATGCTCGTCCTATACGACCTCTCACTGACAGGAGATCTCTGTCTCCACCTGTTAGTTAGATATAGGGCTATACTTTATATACTAGCTTCACTGACTTGGTACCTTCTGTCGGAATCACTAGTATAGTCTTCACGAAGTCTTCCAGCAAAGCAAGAAACTTAGGGAAGGATCATTTTTAATTTGTTACTTCAAAAAAAACTTTTAGATTAAGAAACCATTTTGAAGTTTTTCAAAAGTAATGTTGTAACCAGTCTTCCCTTGATGACAATCCTGCTCCGATACCATTTTGTGACGGAACCGCCCAATAATGTGGCCCACTTGCACACGTCATCGTCATAGGGAGCCCAATGACTGTGCAAATGAAACACGTTACTGGAAAGATCCGTTGGGTGTCCCCGAGAGGACCCCGAATTACTCACGAGCCACAGGACCATCATCATGAAGGTTGGAATAATTACAACATTACAACAGTTGATACAAAATACCATCAGAGTGCGGAAGCAAGATAGATAAACTTTACAAATTATGAAGATGTTACTTTTTACATAAAAATAACTGGTATTGCGGAAGTAGAGTAGTATGACAGAACCACACTTAGGCGGAGTACCTAAGTTGGAGAAGAGGAACAACCAGATCACGTCAAGCCCACTGACATGATCATGATCAACACCACCTAATAGAAACCTGCAACAGGGGATTACCAAACCCTGAGTACTGGGGTACTCAACAAGACTTACCCGACTAAAGAAAAAGGGAGAAGACTTAGGAATGAAAGGCTTAGGGTAGTCAAGGTAAGGCTTAAGTATTTTGCAGAAAAAGCATTTTGTAAACCTTGTTTTATTTTGGAAAGATTCAAGCATTTCTCAATTCTTCATTGTCCATGATCCATTTTACATTTCAAAACATACCTAGTTGAGAACCACTCTCCGTTGACAGTCAGTGACCAAGTCTCCATAACCGAGGAGCAACGTTAATCCGGATAAATAATACTCAGCTGAGGATCCCTATCCACACTGCATATGTAGCACCCAAGCTTGCATATGCCAACTCGTCTACCATGATTCCTCCAAGATTGGGCCCGGTCCTACGCCACCCGGAAGTACAGCACACCACTCCTATCCAGGTACGACGACCACATGGGTACATGCTACTTCCGCCATCTCTCCACTCCCAGTGCGCGGTTGTCGGTCCAATAAAGGATTCCTCGGAGCCAGAGCTTTCCGTAGTATGTGAATAGTTGCAAGTCTTGGCCAGCAGGCCCCCATACGGATGGTCCCTAATTTTCCAGCCAGAACTACACCTTGGTTATATCTCACCCAAGCGTAATAGTCCTGTCAGTTTTTCAACCCTGTCCCGGTTGGTGTCAACTGTTGAGTCCCGGACTACAACATGACGGCACCGTACGCGCGGACAACCTCTTCTCGACAATGACCACATGCTAGCTAGGCAAGCAGTCATCGAACGGGAAGTAAAGCCAAATTCCCATAAAGATTCTTTTAGTGATCACACTTTTGAAAATGGCATTTTATTGCAAATCTATAGTATAGCATCACTAAGCATTTTGCAAATAGTTTTAAAGCAGGGCTGGTGGATCTTCTGGTGGAGGTAAATAATGCAGGTAATAGGTCATCACACAACTCCTATAACCTAATGCAGTAGTTTAACTCAAAAGCATTTAAGGAAAACATTTTATAAATCCAAGGAAGAGTTAAATGCACCGGGGCTTGCCTTCGTTGCAGGGAAGATAAGATCCAAGAAAGATTGACACAAGTTAGTTCGTTTGCTGCTTGAAGTTAAGTCTTTTTCGACGAAGCCTGTCCAACAAGAACCCTCCTCCGAGGCTCGTTCGACAATGGTGAACACCAGAGCTTGATCAACACGACTTCAACACTCTTGGATACTACACGTGGATAAATGATGTATGCTTTAACATGATGCCATGGAATGCATGCTAAGGTGCAGGACAAGACTACTGATTCTAGAGTACAACTTTCTAACATGTGAGTAACTTCTAGGATAGACATAAAGATTAATTATCTTTATCTTTTTAAGCAAGATTAAACAAACTTATTAAGCATTATTTACAAAACATTGCAAGGCATCACAATCATCATAGACCAGAGGGGTGGGGTCTATGAACAGCAAACAATCCAAAAGGTCACACCATGATTACTTTTCTGTTTTTCCTAATTTATTTTAAAAGATCATTTTATACAGTTGTCCCAAAATTTACCAAATTAATCTCATAGGTTCATCATGGTGTAAATAGATGACAAAACAAATTTCATGACCTTTGGAGCTATACATGTTTTACTAAAAACCTAAAACTAAAACTATCCATTTATTAATTAAAAGGAGGATTTTTCATATTTTAAACTTTGCAGAAAAGTAGAGTTTCTTATTTTTCTAAAATACTACATAGAGCAAGGAACACACAACATTTATCTCAAGATTTTTAGAACAACAGATTAAATCTCACAAAAAGAAGAAAACAAAACACTATTCATATTTTTTAAAAGAAAAGGAAAACTGTGCTTCTCTCGAGGCTCGGCGCGCTTGCCTGTAAGGCGGACAGCGGACCGGTCGCTCGAGGTCTCGGCTGGGAAGGCAGAGGGTGGGGATAGCTTCGCGGGCTCACCAGGAGTTGGAAACGAGGCTCGGCGAGGCGGTGCAAGGGTCGGAGGCGGGAGCTCGATGGTGGCGAGGCCTCGGCGGAGGCTCGGCTAACCTCTCGAGGGTAGCCTCGGCGTGCTCGAGGCTCAGTCCGAGGGTGGCTGCGATTCGCCCGAGGCTGAGGGTGAGGCTCGGCTGCTTCGAGGGGGCGCGGTTCGCAGGCGTGCTCGAGGGTGAGGCTCGAGGGGACGCTCGAGGGTGAGGCTCGAGGCTGGCCTTGGCATGTTCGGGAGATGCGGCTCGAGGGATGTGGCTCGAGGGGACGCTCGAGGGCGTGCGGTTCGAGGGTTGGCTCGAAGGTTGGCTCGAGGGTGAGGCTCGAGCGATTCGCCGGAGTTGGAGGGGAGTCGCTGCGCCGGCGAAGGAAAGGACGGAGGGGTGAAATTGGTGGCTTGGGAAGGTGGAGAAGCTCAAGGCGAAGGCAGTGGCGGCCTTGGCGGGCGCTGGGGCTGCCTGATGGCTTGGGTTGGCGAGGAAGTGTTGGTGGTGGCAATGGGGAGCTTGGTGGCTTTTATAGGCGCGGGGTGATGCCGGGGTCCGGGCGAAGGACGGTGGGGGTCCGGGCGAAGAGGACGGTGGGGGTCCGGGCAAGAGGACGGTGGGGGTCCGGGCAAAAGGACGGTGGGGGTCCGGGCAAAAGGACGGTAGGGGTCCGGGCAAGAGGACGGTGGGGGTCCGGGCAAAAGGACGGTGGGGGTCCGGGCAAAAGGACGGTGGGGGTCCGGGCAAGAGGACGGTGGGGGTCCGGGCAAGAGGACGGTGGGGGTCCGGGCAAAAGGACGGTGGGGGTCCGGGCAAAAGGACGGTGGGGGTCCGGGCAAAAGGACGGTGGGGGTCCGGGCAAAGAGAGGTAGGGGCCGGGTGAGGATGAGGTAGGGGTCCTCCAGCTGTGCACAGTGAAAACCTATTCTTCTTTTGAAATCTTGAAAATTACTCCTAAACTTTGAACTGCACAAAGAAAACTCAAAACTCCAAAGTTGTTTAGAATTTGAGATCTACAACTTTGCTAAAAGGACCAACTTCAAATTTTGAACAACTTTTGAATTAGAAAAAGGGGTAAAACTAGAGTTTGGAAATTTGGGGTTTTTCAAAAGGAATTTAAATTTTATTTTGATTTTTGAATTTTGGTCCTCATAACACAGCATCAAAACACTTAACTGAACAAGATCTACACAAAAATTAAGCAAACTTAAATGCATGGCAAGAATGATTAAAGACTAATGATGATGACATGTCAGGTTAATTACTTATTAAACACCAGAGGTGTTACAAAGAGGCCCGGAACGGCGGCGAGCTCCGGCGTAGGTGGAGGAGACGCGCCGGCGGATCCTGACTAGGGCGTGCGCGCGGGGGCGAGGAGATGGCGGTCCGGCGAGGAGAAGCACGGGCGCCGCGGAGGTTGAGCGTCCGGCTGCGAAGGCTCAGGCGTGGGTGGGTGGCCGGCGGTGAGTAGGGCACGGGCTCGGCGGCAGGATCGTGGGCGAGAGCGACGGCGTGACTGGATGAGGAAGATGACGCGTGGGACCCAACCGTTAGTAGAAGAACTGAACGTGCCGCTTAAAGGAGCATCGGACGCACCGATGATAACGCATCGGGCGCTCCGATGCCTGTCCAGAGAGCTCCAAAACCGCCGAGATCACATCGGAAGCTTCCGGCCCCTCAGCATCGGACGCTGGGGAGCGTCCGATGGACCATCGGAGGATCCGATGGTGACACATCGGATGCTCCTCCGCTACTGTTTCAGCCGGGGCTGCCTACAGTGCAGGCATCGGATGCTGGACCAGCGTCCGATGCAGAGTCCGATGCTGCATCCGATGCTCTATTTGAGCAGTTTCGAAGATCTCCGTTGCGGCTCCCTTTCCCAACCCAGTTCCAACTCAAAGAAGAAGCAAATAAACACCAGTTGGAACCTAGTATGAGCATCCTCGCATAAACCCTCTATTTTATAAATATTTTGCCATAGGCTACATATCATTTTTAGGTAAAATAGGCGATAAATCCCGAGGAGACAACATGTGGCCACCAAAACTAGGGGTCTCAACCATAAGGAGCCTCAAATGCTCCCCCTAGCGGTGGACGAACACAGCGGTTGCTCAAAACCTAACCAAAAAGAACCGACAAAGCAACAAACATGCATATGCAATGCAATACGGAATTTGAATCTAGGTTGCTTGTCAAGTTTGCTCATGGGTAAGCTTCTTCACACGCTTTTTAGGGCGGTTATCTTAACCACGTCTGACAAGCCTATATGCATAGCGGAATTTAAACATGGCATATGATACAATGCAATGCAAAGACAACCTCCTTTCACCTTTTGACAAAGTTACTTAGATCAAGCACATTAAGCTCACTTCGCAATCTACAAAGAGTGTTTTCATCTAGGGGTTTTGTGAAGATATCCGCCAATTGATCTTCGGTTCTAACTCCCTCTAAGGATATGTCTTTCTTGGAAACATGGTCTCTAAGAAAGTGATGGCGAATATCTATGTGCTTTGTGCGAGAGTGTTGAACAGGGTTGTTAGCAAGCTTAACCGCGCTCTCATTGTCACACAACAAAGGTACCCTTACTAGAACTACACCATAGTCTAAAAGGGTTTGTTTCATGTAAAGGATTTGTGCACAACAAGCACCCGCGGCTATGTATTCCGCCTCGGCGGTAGACAAGGCCACACTATTTTGCTTCTTTGAACTCCAAGACACTAGTGATCTCCCAAGCAAATGGCACCCTCCGGATGTGCTTTTTCTATCTACTTTGCAACCCGCGTAATCCGAATCGGAATACCCAACGAGTTGGAAGTTAGCTCCTTTGGGATACCAAAGGCCAAAGCTTGGGGTGTGCTTTAGGTACCTAAGGATTCTCTTCACTGCTATGAGATGTGATTCCCTAGGATCGGCTTGAAAACGAGCACACATGCAAACACTAAACATGATGTCAGGCCTAGATGCGGTCAAATATAACAAACTACCAATCATAGAACGGTAGAGAGTTTGATCAACCGGGTTACCTCCCACATCTAGGTCGAGGTGTCCGTTGGTTGGCATTGGAGTCTTGATAGGCTTGCAATCATCCATGTTGAAGCGCTTGAGGAGGTCTTTTGTGTACTTCTCTTGAGATATAAAAGTTCCCTCCTTCAATTGCTTGACTTGAAAGCCTAGGAAGAATGTGAGCTCGCCAATCATAGACATCTCGAACTCCTTCGACATCAAATCACCAAATTCCTTGCAATAGGCTTCATTTGTTGACCCGAAGATGATATCATCGACGTAGACTTGACAAATGAAGATCTCTCCATCAAGCTTCTTGGTGAATAGTGTGGTGTCAACCTTCCCAATGGTGAAGCCCTTCTCAATGAGAAAGTCTCGGAGGCGCTCGTACCACGCTCTAGGGGCTTGCTTGAGCCCATATAGCGCCTTGGACAACCTATAAACATGATTAGGATATCTAGGGTCTTCAAACCCAGGAGGTTGATCAACATAGACTAGTTCATTTATGAAGCCATTTAAAAATGCACTTTTCACATCCATTTGATATAATTTAATGTCATGATGTGATGCATATGCAAGGAGGATACGAATGGCTTCGAGTCTTGCAACCGGTGCAAAGGTCTCTCCAAAATCCAAGCCTTCAACTTGAGAGAACCCCTTTGCCACTAGCCTTGCCTTGTTTCTAACAACCGTGCCTTGATCATCTTGCTTGTTCCTAAACACCCATTTTGTTCCAATGACTCTTGCGCCTTTTGGTCGCTCTTCAAGTGTCCAAACTTGGTTGCGGGTGAAGTTGTTTAATTCTTCATGCATGGCATTCACCCAATCCGGATCACCTAGAGCTTCATCTACAATGGTAGGCTCAACAAGAGAAACAAAGGAGTGATGTTCCATAAATAAAGCAAGTTTTTGAGAGCGAGTCATTACACCCCTTGTCGGACTCCCTATGATGAGATCTTGAGGATGAGCTTGTAGTAGAGGAGTAGTCCTTCGATCAACCACTTGAGGGGCCGCTTGTGGAGCACCAACATCTTGAGCTTGTACCACCATTTGATCATGTGAGACATGAGTATCTTCATTTGGATCCCTTCCATCTTTGTCATCATCAAGTGGTACATTGGATGAGGATGGCTTGTCAATGACTTGCACATCATCATCATCATCTTTAGGCTTGATGGCTCCAACCGGCATGTTCTTCATTGTTTCCCTCAATGGTTCATCACCTACATCATCAAGATTTTCATGCTCTCCCTGAGAGCCATTAGATTCATCGAATTCCACATCATATGTTTCTTCTACCATCCCGGTGGCATGGTTGAATACTCGATATGCTTTGGACTTCAATGAGTAACCAACAAGAAAACCAATATCACATCGGCGTTGAAACTTCCCTAGGTGTTGGCGCTTCTTGTAGATGTAGCATTTGCACCCAAACACTCTAAAGAAGGATACATCCGGCTTCTTGTTGTTGAGTAGCTCATAGGGGGTCTTGCCAAGGAGACGATGGGGGAACAACCGGTTCGATGCATAGCAAGCGGTGTTGATTGCTTCCGCCCAAAATCTTTTCGGTGTAGTGTACTCATCTAACATAGTCCTTGCTAGAGTGATTAGTGTTTGGTTCTTCCTCTCAACTACCCCATTTTGTTGTGGTGTGTAGGTTGCGGAGACTTCATGCTTGATCCCAACTTCATCACAATATTGCTCAATGTGGGTGTTGTCAAACTCTCTTCCATTGTCACTTCTTATCTTCTTGATCTTCAAGTCAAACTCATTTTGGGCTCTCTTGGCAAACTTCTTGAATGAAGGGGTTGCCTCGGATTTGTCATGAAGAAAGAATACCCAAGTGTATCTAGAGTAGTCATCAATAATCACTAGGCAATAGAGATTTCCACCCAAACTAGCATATGTTGTTGGTCCAAATAGATCCATGTGAAGTAGCTCCAACTCTCTTGATGTTGACACAAAGGCTTTGGTTGGATGTGTATTAGCAACTTGCTTGCCAGCTTGACATGCACTACACAATTTGTCCTTCTCAAATTTGACATCCTTCAAGCCCCTAACCAAATCCTTCTTCAATAGCTTGTTGAGAGTGTTCATTCCAACATGTGCTAATCTTCTATGCCATAGCCAACCAAGTGATTGCTTAGTGAACAAGCATGTCTTCAAGTTGGCATCTTCGGAGGTGAAATCAACTAGATAGAGATTGTTGTATCTAAAGCCTTTGAATATCACTTGTGTATCATCTTTCTTGGTTACAACCACTTCCTTGTCGGTGAACAAACATTGAAAGCCAAGATCACATAGTTGCCCAACGGATAGCAAGTTGAAGCTCAAAGATGCAACAAGAAGCACATTGGAGATAGTATGGTCATTTGATATAGCTACTTTGCCCAACCCTTTGACATTGCCCTTTGAGTTGTCACCAAATGTTATCTTTTCTTGGTCATCGACATTCTCTTCTAGTGAGGTGAACATCCGGGGATCTCCGGTCATATGTTGTGTACATCCACTATCAATTACCCAATGTGATCCACCGGTCTTGTAGTTCACCTACACACACAAGAAATCAAGCTTGAGCTTTTGGGACCCAAACTTGTTGCGGTCCCTTAACTTTCTCAACTAGTGACTTAGCAACCCAAATTTGCCTTAGTCTATTCTTGTTAGGTGGCCCCATAAACATTACTTTCACTTTTCCACTAGAATCTTGTCTAAGCATGTAGTGAGCATTGAAAGCAAAGGGTCTAGCATGCTTGGGCAAAGGTGTGGGCTTTGGCTCCTCACAAGCATGAGCAAAGTGTCCTTCCTTTCCACACTCATAGCATCTCCCAATCTTCTTCTTCTTTGGCTTTGTGATGCTCTTGCGTTGCTTCATCTTCTCTTCAAGAAAGCCAATGCCATTTCTATTGGTCTTCATGACGGTGTTCATGAGAAGCTCACTTTGAAGGCATTGACCCTTGGTGAAGTTCCTCAAACCGGTGGTAAGGTGCTCTTTCTCCTTCTTGAGCTTGTCATTCTCTTGTTGGAGTTCCAATTGAGATGGTGTCATTTTGTAGTCCCTCTCCATCTTCAATCTCTTGTTCTCTTCTTTTAGCATGTCTAGCTCAAGTGTCATGCTATAGTCATCATCATGAGTTTGAATGACAACTTGCTTGGTGATTGTAAGCTTCTCTAGATCAAACTTGAGCTTTGCATTCTCATTCTTGATCTTCACATAGTCATCATAGTGATCGGCCTCAACCACTTTCTTGCCCTTGCCACTAGCACTTTGCTCAACATGCTCACTAACCAAGTCCTCACAAGATGTTGCTATGTCACACTTAACAACAAGGTTAGGAGCATCATGTGTCTCATGTGAAAGCATATCATAAGCAATGGTGAGAGTATCATAATCTACTTTCACTTGAGTATATTGTTCCTTAAGCAAAGCATGACTAGTGGAAAGGTCACTATGCATCTTATCAAGTTTTTCATTTTTAGCTTTGAGCTCCTTGTTAGAGGACTTGAGCTCCTTGATAGTGGATGACATAGTAGCAAGTTCATCTTTTAGTTCATCACTTGCATGAGTAGCATGATCACATTTTTCAACAAGAGATTCATTTTCATTAACAAGCTTCTCATTTTTAGCTCTAGTCTTTCTTATGATTTTAGAGTAGTCATTTAGCAATTTTACAAGTTCATCATAAGTGGGAGCCTCAAATTCACCATCACTATCACTATCACTAGAGTCATCATCGTTTTGTACCTTCCGGTCACCCTTGGCCATAAGGCATAGGTGTGTAGATGATGATGGCGATGGTGGTGGTGGTGGTGTAGAGGAGCCAATGACTAGAGCGGCCACCTTCTCCTTCTCATCATCACTATCTTCATTTGATGAGCCACCGGAGGAGTCACTGTCGGTGAGCCAATCACCAACAATGTAAGCCTTCCCACCTTTCTTGTGGTATTGCTTCTTCTTGCCATCTTTCTTCTTGTATGACTTGTCATTCTTCTTCTCATCTTCGCTTGTTGAGTCATACTTCTTGCTCTTGTTCTTGTTCTTGTAGCTATCTTTCTTAGGCTTGGTGCATTGATGGGCAAGATGGCCAAGCTCACCGCAATTGTAGCAATCCATTTCGGAGATTGGCCTCCTCTTGCTACTTGTGAAGAACTTCTTCTTTCTTGAGTCAAAGTTGACTCCATTCTTGTGAAGCTTCTTCAACATCTTGGTGGTCCTTCTCACCATGAGAGCAATGTTGGAATCATCTTCATCATCGCTTGTGCTCTCATGATGTACCTCAATAGCCTTGGACTTGCCCTTCTTGTCATGGCTTGCTTTGAAGGCCAAGTCCTTCTTTTTGTCGGTGGAAGAGCCACCACTTGGTGTGATGTGCATGTACATCTCATGCGCATTGATCTTTCCCAAGATTTGAGTTGGTGTAGCGGTGGAAAGATCACCTTGATGTAGCACCGTCACGATGTGTCCATACTTCTCAATTGGAAGGACACAAAGAATCTTCCTCACAACATCGGATGGTTGCATTTGTGTGAGGCCAAGTCCATTTAGCTCTTCTACAAGAACATTCAACCGTGAGTACATTTCATTTGCACTTTCATTAGCATGCATATCAAAAGAGTGAAGTTTTTGCATAACTAAATGATAGCGTTCCTCACGCTCACTCTTGGTTCCCTCATGGAGCGCACAAATGTTTTCCCATAGATCATGGGCATTTTTGTGGTTCCGAACACAGTTGAACACATCTTTGCAAATGCCTCTAAAAAGAATGTTTTTGGCCTTTGCATTCCATTTATCATTTTCCTCCTCATTAGGAGTAAGGCTTGTGCCTTCCTTGGGCTTGGCAAAGCCGGTTATGGCGGCATCACGGCATTTCACATCAACCGCTTCTAGATACGACTCCATACGGATTTTCCAATATGGAAAGTCGTCTCCCTCAAACATGGGAGGTGGTCCATCACCTCCGGACATCTTAACTCTAGGCGGTTAAGCCTAAATCGAGAGCACGAGGCTCTGATACCAATTCAAAGAATCAAGATGCCCAAGAGGGGGGGGGGGGGGGTGAATTGGGCTTTTCTAAAACTTCTTGCGATAATAAAACCTGTCAAGCCCCAATTAACCCCTTAGAGCCTAGAGGTGGTTTGACAAGAATCAATTGCACAAAAGACTATCGCTAAACCATTTCTACTCTAGCATGGCAATTCAACTTATGAAAGAACAACAAGTAAATGCGGAATTGAATTGCTCAAAGGTAAATGCGTAGAGACGAGAGTAGAGATGACACGACGATCTTTTTGCCGAGGTATCGAGGTGTCGGCACACCCCCTAGTCCTCGTTGGAGCACCCGCGCAAGGGTATCGCTCCCCCTTGATCCGCGCAAGGATCAAGTGCTCACTACGAGCTGATTCTTCGCCACTCCGGCCCGGTGAATCGCTCGCTACCGGTCACAACTTGGCTTGGGTCATCCACAAAGCCTCCGGATGATCACCAAGCTCTCCGATCGCCACCAAGCCGTCTAGGTGATGCCGATCACCAAGAGTAACAAGCTAGAACTCTCACTTGACCAAGACAAGGCCAAAGAGATGGATGGATGCACACTTGCTACTCAATTGTCACTAGGAGGTGTCTAATTCTCACAATTAGCAATCACTTAACCTCACTAGGGCTCTTGCACTCACTCACACTCACAAGGTGTTTCTCAGCTGATGGAAGTGGAAAGAACACTCAAATGGATGGAGGCAAGGAAGTATATATACCCCTCAACCCGGCCATCCAAAATCAGCACAAGACAGGTATTTTGCGGGGGCATCGGACGCGCCGATGCCAGGCATCGAACGCTCCGATGACCCCGTCCAATGGTCTACTGTACCTTCTTGTCAGACATGATTATAGAGCATCGGACGCTGGCGAGCGTCCGATGCCCCTGCATCGGATGCGTCCAATGCCGAAAAGACCTCTCTGGAACCTCTCTGCATGGCCATCGGACGCTGGCCCTCAGCGTCCGATGCCGGCGTCCGATGCCCTGCACAGTTCACTCCCAAGTGAACAGTGACACCGGACGATCCGATGTGGCACCATCGGAGCCTCCGATGCCACGCACCAGACCAAACCCTAGGTCGGTGTGGGCATCGGAGCCTCCGATGCCCACTGATCCATCATCCGATGCCCATACCAAGGGCAAGATCAACTCGGATCGCGACGCGGTCTTAACGACTTTTGTTCCTCTCGACATAAGGCATCTCTCTGAGCTACCTAGGGCTATGAAATAACAAGTGTGCACCACACCTACCTCAATAGACTCATCTAGGTCAAGCTACTGATTCACACCCCTCTTTATAGCACGGCCAAAGGAAAAAACAAAGACCTAAGACTACCTAAGTGTCCTTCAACACCATGCGACACTTAGCCTAGCCTACCACCGTCTTCGTCGTCCGTCCTTTGAAAACCGAAACGATTTCCATCGCCAGGGGACATGAACTCCATATGCCCGTATCGTCGCCGTTACCGTGACCTAACTCATCTCTTTTTCTGCAAAACACACGTTAGTCACAGTAATCTTGTGTTTCATCTAATCACCGAAACCACTAGGGGCCAAGATGTGTTCAGTGTGGCTACCACACGCTACAACAGTGAGATTACGGTCTCACTTCCTCAAAATCTCCGGTACACAGAGGTATGGTTCTCTGCGGATCTCAGTTGCTATAGCAGGGGATTGGGAGAGCAGGAAAACCTAGAAGGCAAAGAGCAAATGACTGAGATAGGATGGGAGGTGGGTGTCTCCCTCTACTTATCCTAATTCTAATTCCCACTCTACCCCTAGTTATTTACAGAGCGAACCAGCCAAACCCTAAGGCTATCCTGGACCAACTCGAAGAAGAAGGTGACACGACGGCCACGCCCACACAACTGGTAGCGTTGCCTCGACGCAACCTCACCGATCGTCGCCACGTGCCGCCACTGCTCTGCTCGTCCTTTTCCCGGACTTCGCCCCTGGTTTTGAGGCCCAAACCGGGAAACCAGCCTTCACGACCAACCCCCGATTTTGAGGCCCAAACCGGGAAACCAACCGTCCATCGCCTGAGTTTTGTGGCCCAAACTCAGAAACCCGCAGCGCCCAGGTTTTGAGGCCCAAACCTGGAAACCGTCCTCAGCCCGAGTTTTGTGGCCCAAACTCGGAAACTGGCCGCGCCCAGGTTTTGAGGCCCAAACCTGGAAACCGTCCACTCGGTGGTTTTTCTGTGGCTCAACCACCAAACCGAGCCGTAGAAGGGATGCACTGCCCGTGCACCCCGTCCACCGACACATGTCCCCAGGTCCTCGACCCGAGCAACACTGTGCCCGCAAGTCTTCGCTCGTCGCTGTCCCAGGCTGTCAGCCACCACAGCTGATCCTCAGGCCACCGGTCCCTCAGTCCAAGCCTCACGTCCGCCCTTCACCACTCTCAGTCCATCGGCACGGCACGTCTCTACTTGACCTTCACCTTGCCTTCGATCACTGTATCCGTGCTCGACACCTGCACAACACAAGCCAAAGAACATGCACATTATCCTAGTTGACAATCACTCATCACTCGAGACTCGGCATACACCCATGTATCCGCATGATGTGGGCGCGATTGCGTATGCGTCTATCTTTGGTGGCCCCTCCAGCAGCTATAGTTATGGTCATGATGGTTTTAGTGGCGGCTACTATTAGTTTCATGTGCTTTATCGCAGCCTACCTTTTTTTGGTACTTGATGCCAAAGGGGGAGTGTTAGGCTTTATCATGTTTGTAATAGGTAGCCTTGAGAGATTCGTTGGTGAACTGTGTGGTGAACTACTTTAAATTTGTATTGAACTATGTAATGCTTGGTAGAGGGCTTGATACATTTGAGCTTATTGTAATATTCTTTCATGGTTGGTCCTCTACTTGTTATTTATGTTATGTTTGGTGATTGTTGTCTTTGATATGGCTATGTGATCTTTGAGTCCTTTTCTTTCTTCCATAGCCATTCAATTTCTTTTAACTTATTGTTATGTGAATCACCATGTTCATGCATCACAATTTATTATATATATGTTGTTGTCACACACTTAGGCACCCCACGGATTGCAAAATTTAGGGGGATCTCTTGTTCTTGTGTATGTAACTTTGCTTAAAATCAAGGTTTGAAATTCAAATCCATAGCATACACTAAGGGGGGACTTGAACTAAATTTTGGAATTCAAAAGCTTCAATTATTTCTATCCTTAATGTAAGCCTAAGTTGGTTGTCATCAATTACCAAAAAGGGGGAGTTTGTAAGTTCATTCGCCCCCAATGTGGGTTTTGGCTAATTAATGACAATCAAATTAGGGACTAATGGTTTCATAAAGGCATGCATGCAGGTGTTAGTCCTTAGAAAGAATTGCAATGTTGAAATCCCATGAACAAAGCACGTTAAATTTTGCTAGGCAAAAGATGCCTAGCTCAAGTGGTGGATTGATACTTTACTTTTTAAACTTGAGTTCTAGGTAAGCCGAGCTATCAAGAGGGATACAAATTAGGCTAGCGAGATGTGGAGAAAAGTGCCCATGTCGACTAACAAAAGTATGTTTGAGAGACACCGCGCACTCACAAACACATAGAGGCTTTTCTGCACGGTCGGTAGTACCGACCAAGGGGGTCGGTAGTACCGCCCGGGGGTGCCACGCGCAATGCTCTCTGGACAGAGTCAAAAATGACCTAGCGGTAGTACCGCTATAAAGTCGGTACTACCAGGGTCAGTAGTACCGACCTCCTGGTCGGTAGTACCGAGCGTCCAGAGCAGGTTTAACATCCTCTCTATGTAGATCAAAAATTGGTCTAGCGGTAGTACCGCTATAAGGCTGGTACTACCGGGCACGGTAGTACCGACCCCCTAGGTCAGTTTGCAACCCTCTCTGTTCGTGACCAAAATGACTTGGCGGTAGTACCGCTATAAAGCCGGTACTACTGGGCACGGTAGTACCGACCTGTGGTCGGTGGTACCGAGCTCTTCGCGCAAGTTTCGCAGACCTCTCTATTGGTGGCCATTTTGGCCTGGCGGTAGTACCGCCATAGGGCTGGTACTACCGACCCCCGGTGGTACCGACCTGTTGGTCGGTAGTTGCAGCTTGGTCAAACTAGATCTGCGCGTGGTGGTTTAGCTAGTCGGTACTACCGACCCTATGGGCCCAGTGAAAGGTCCGAATTGGCTAGAGGGGGGGGGGGGGGTGAATAGCCTAATTAAAAATCTACAAAATTACTTAGGCAAACACTATTAGTATACCAAATGGCGAATATTTTTGCGCTAGCCTAATAGTGTGTTGCAACCCACCTATCCAACAATTCTACCAAATAAAACTATGTCACACAAGGTATATAGCAACAGAGATGTACAACAAGTGAAGGTAACTACACAAAGGAAATAGCTCAAAGTAAATGCACAAAGTAAATGAGCTAGATAGAGGTGGTTTCACCGAGCCTTTGGGATCGCCAAGTAGAGAGCCAATCACCGGTGAAATCAACTCGTGTAGCCAATCACCAAGATGGATGCACAATCAATAAGCACATGGGACACCAATATTTATCCCGAGGTTCACGTGCTTGCCGACACGCTACTCCTCGTTGCGTCGACCAACACTAGGTGACCCGGTGGCTAATCGGCACAAAGCCAAACTCACAAAGAGCGCCACAAGAATCTACCGCTAGTGAGGTAGCTCAATGACACGAGTAATCCACTAAGGATGCCTCTTGCCGCTCCGGCGAGGTGAGGCTCCAAAACCTCTCACAATCTCGAATGGTGGTGGCCAAGAACAATCTCCTTCTCTTGCCAACTCCACCTCAACTCCTCCAAGCCATATAGGCACCGACAAATGCCAAGAGTAACAAGCAACTCAAAGCCAATGCGAAGAACTAGTGCCACTAGAATGAACTCTTTCAAATCTTAGCACTAATCACTCAATCTCACTTAGTTTGATCAAATCAACACTAGAGATGAGTTGGGAGGCATGGTGTTTTGCACAAAATGTGTCGCACCGTGCCTCACACACAGCAAGCCGAAAAGCGTAGCTTCAATTGGGTGCCCGGACGGTTTGAAATCCGGAGACGTGCCAGTCGGTTTGACATGAAAGCCAACAAGGGATAAAACTGGAACATGCCGGATGAGACCAGACAGTTCCATATTTACGGCTCTGAAGCCACTCACAACGACATATAGCTATAGAAGCTATCTGTCAACAAGTTTTAAAGATCACTCAGCTAACTCCAAACACAAGCATATGTAAATAATCAGTTGCCTAATGTACATTCATAAAAGATATGCTTGAACAAAAGATAAATTATAAAATAATGTATAACCAAGTTCAGCAAACCAGCCGAATTGGGGTCCATGAAGAAGGAACATGCAAACCAAAAAACGATTAAACTAATCTAAAACCTGCATCTGCCGCACGATACCTAGTTTTATCAAAGCCTAAGCATGATTGATATGTATGAACCCGTAACACGTAACAATCTAGATTAGAAGTTAATTTGGCCATCATGGTTGTTCGATTATCAGAAGAAACAAGTAAAAACTTGTAAAGCAAGGCCGAACAAAAATCAATCTAGATTGGGCAAAAGAGTGTTGTAAAACTTAATTAAATAAATCATGCAACACATGGTAACTTAATGAATCTACTAGATTTTGCCAAATCTAATAGAGCCGATAAGTATCTTGCTTTTGCTAAACGTATCAATAAACGCCTGCCGCACGGTATTTATTCATAAGCAAAGCACAAGCAAAGACTTATTGATCATTAGCAAAGGTCTGCCGCACGACCATTGCAAACAAACAAGACTACTTGCATCACATCTAAATCCACCACATGATACTAGACATGATAACAAGGTTGCCGGGACTTACGGAGGTCGACGGA
Source organism: Coix lacryma-jobi var. lacryma-jobi (assembly GCA_009763385.1). Classification (NCBI taxonomy): domain Eukaryota; kingdom Viridiplantae; phylum Streptophyta; class Magnoliopsida; order Poales; family Poaceae; genus Coix; species Coix lacryma-jobi. Next base: position 44,282,350 of record CM019822.1, on the reverse strand, counting down.
TCGATGATTCCTCTCGAAGAACTCGACGACACGACAAAGGACTCGAAGATGGCACGGGGCCGATTTGTATTGATGTGGTTGTGAACAGTTTTACAATGGCCGGGGGTTTGTATTTATACCCTGGGCGAAAAATGAGTCCTAAGAGATTACGATTTACACAATAAAACTTGGAAAATACGAGTCCTATTCCTATTTTCCTCCTGGTGCTTTCCATTGTCCCGTGTCTTCTCGTGCAAGCCGGCTTCACTTGCCATATTTGCTTCCCGAATAGAATCATCACCTTGCAAGATAGCCGACCGTATAGACACCTGCTGAAACCCCGAGAACTAACCGACCGCTTGGTCGTCTACCGAATGCCCTTCTCATTGCTGGCTGGGTCCACTTGTCATCTTTCTTATGCGTGCGAAATTCTGGTGTTAACACATGCCCCCTAATTTTGGGATAAATAATTATTCCAAAATTCCTTTCTCCTGTATACTGACGTGGAACCTCCGGAAGCATCCACCTTCGCGTATCATAATTGCCTTACCTGCCGATTCACCTCCCGATGCACTCTTTGGGGTCTTTAAGTCACCCTTCACTTCATTTCGGCTTACTCTCTCAAGCTCTCCTATTCTTATCTCAAAAACAAGAAAACCCCTTTTTCCTCCTATCATCACCCAATCCAACTCGTAGGATGTCTTCTGTGGCGAGCAATCATAGCTCCGATCTTGGCATCTCCAGCACTTCCAGGAGGAGGTTGCTCTCTTCTATTTTATTTCAAAATGAAGCAACCGTTCTTATTTTGTTACCTTTGTTCAGGAGTGTCGGTGATGATCTCCCCGAGGACTTAACGCAACAGATCATAGATCTTCATCTTGATTTAGAAGAGAAGAATCAAGAGATTTCTCAAGTTTCTCGGGAGCGTGACGTCGCTCGGAATCGGGCCGCCGGTGAATATTTTTTCATAATTTCTGTCTTTGTTTTCCCCCTCTTGCCTTTACTTACTCTTTTCCCTTTCAGCTCTGGAGGCCAAGCTTCATGCTCTTGAAGCTGCTATCGCCAATCTCGCCATTACGACCAATGCACCGGGTACGACGGCCCTGAGGCGGGTGAACGAAGTCAACTGAATCATCCCCGATATCTCCAGAGCTGGTATGGGATACGGCGCGGCGCTTGCTTTCAACGCTGTACGGATCCATTCCGGTGCCGATTACCGTAATTTTGATGTTTGTGAGCGGGGACTAGAGTATAGGGTAGCACACTCTGTAGATGATATGAAGGAAGCTGGAACAGATCTGGCTGATTCCTTCGACCATGATCTTCCGATTAGACAGAGGATAGGATGGACGAACTGATCTTTATTGTAATCTTGTATCCTCCTTTTTGTAAATAAAAAGTCTTTCTATTTGATCCCTGAAACCAACTTGTGACTGATCCTTCGAGATCAATGCGTACTCTGCTTTGCGCATTAGTCACTGACTTTTATTTTTGCTTTAACGGCGATGTTTATCACATCGACTATTACTGACAATCATGTTAATCATCTCTGTCCCGTAAGTGGTTGCTATAACCTTTAAGGGATTTACCATTTTCAATTTCTTTGAATACTTCTCCATTAAAGCTTCATTGTCTGGAATAAAATATAGTCTTTCCAGTTTTGAAGACCATCTGCCAGACTTACTGTCTTCGGCGTTAATCGGTAATATGAGTTTCCAGACAATTCAACCAAAATTGAGTTCCTTGTGCAGTAACAATCCTTAGCCGAATCCATCGGTTTCCTGATTCTAGAGTCACAATCTCCTCAAACCAGCAAAAATCCGGCCTGGCCCAACAACGACCCATAAATCCCTAAAACCCTACTTCAATGCTCGGCTTTTTAGTGTGCAAGTCACGGTTCCATAAATATGACCCTACGCAGGCCATCACCCTCAACTTCCAATTGAACTCCACTTCTCGGCTCTTAGCTCAAACCAGAGAGAAAGAATACTTGCCTGCATTTTCATCAATGGCGGGCAATGGTGATCATAGCAAACGCCCTACTAGAGATGAAGCGGAAAGAAGCCAAGTACCAACTTGTCAGCGTTATGGGTAAAAATTGGTCCTCTGCCCCCTTGCGGTAGCTTTCTTGTTCATCCATTCCTGATTTAGTATTCACTTTTGAAGGACCGAGAATGCAATAGCAAGGCGACCAGAGGGGGGGGGGGGGTGAATGGGAGCTCAAAAATTTCTCTCGAAACTTTGGCCTTTTGTTCCCAAAATCAACCCCCGAAAGCTTCGATAGAAACCGTGATGCCCACGACCCTTGGAAGAGAGTGGATGATCCCTAGGATCACAGCGAGGCACCACAAAGCGATAGCAAACCAAACGTCAAAAGTACCAGCACAAGTTCACCCCTCAAAAACCAAGTCTCGAGCGTAGATAGACGGCTACGTCAAGAGATCCCCAAATACCTATGGTAACAAGTAGCAAAGATTACTAGAGAGATTCCTTGATCAACTCTAGGGCCAAACGAGAAGTCCGGAAACCAAGCGAAGAAGCCAGGAGAGCAAACGCACTAAAACGGAAGCTTCAGCCTATTCACGGACTGTCCGCCGGTACAATCCCGGACTGTTCGGGCTTACTGCGGACTGTCCGCCACAGAAGCTCGAACTGTCCGCCGGCCAAATGGACAAAACAGCAAGGTTGCTGAACGTCCCTGGTCGACTCCAGGACTGTCCGCGAAATTTAACTGCGGACTGTCCACAGGTCAAAAATCGCCAAGGCAGCCGAGGAACGCAGCCACTGATCTGGCTCACCCCCGATGCCCGGACTGTCCGCGGTACCAGGCGCGGACTGTCTGCGATCTTGCAGAGAGGGTGATTTTGGTCACCCTTCTCCCAAAACTTCTCCAAATCGAATCAACTCACAATCCCACGTTCCCAAACTTGGAGAGGATGATCACGAGGTAGTTAGTAGACTATCCCCAAGAAATCATCCGCTCAAATCAATTCAATCACTAGGAAATCGAAAGGGGAGGAGTATGAACGAAAAAAACGCCACGAACACGAAATCAACCTGATCTACTTGTTCATGAGGAGTTAGATAAATTCCTTCGGTGGAAATGATCTCCTCACTATAAAGAACAAGTTGACTCAACCGGATTTCGCAAAGACGCAGTAGAGAGGGAGATCGAGTGATGGGAAAATCGCGGAGAAACGAAGAACGCGAAGAACACAAACAAAACGCGAATCAAGTCATCGATCTGCAACCGTGTGGCTACCACACGCTACAACAGTCAGGTTATGGCCTCACTTCCTCAAAATATCCAGTACACAGAGGTATGGTTCTCTGCGGATCTCAGCTAGCTACAGCAGGGGATTGGGAGAGCAGGAAACCCTAAGTGCAAAGAGCAAATGACTGAGATAGGATGGGAGGAGGGTGTCTCCCTCTACTTATCCTAATTCTAATTCCTACTCTACCCCTCTCTAATTACAGAGCGAACCAGCTAAACCCTAGGGTTATTCTGGACCAACTCATGGTAGGTGGTGATCCGACGGCCACGCCCGCACGACTGGTAGCGTTGCCTCGACGCAACCTCACCGATTGCCGCCACGTGCCGCCACCGCTCTGCTTGTCCTTTTCCCGGACGTCGCACCCTTGGTTTTGTGGCCCAAACCGGGAAACCAGCCTTCACAGCCAACCCCCGGTTTTGAGGCCCAAACCGGGAAACCAGCTGTCCATCGCCTGAGTTTTGAGGCCCAAACTCAGCAAACCCGCAACACCTAGGTTTTGAGGCCCAAACCTGGAAACCGTCCTCAGCCCGAGTTTTGTGGCCAAACTCAGAAACCGTCAGCACCCAGGTTTTGAGGCCCAAACGTGGAGACCGTCCACTCGATGGTTTTTCTCTGGCTCTACCACCAAACCGAGCCGTAGAGGGGATGCACCGCCCGTGCACCCCGTCCACCGACACATGTCCCCAAGTCCTCGACTCAGGCAACACTGTGCCCCGCAAGTCTTCGCTCGTCGTTGTCCCAGGCTGCCAGCCACCACAGCTGATCCTCGGGCCACCGGTCCCTCAGTCCAAGCCTCACGTCCGCCCTTCACCACTCTCGGTCCCTCGGCACGGCACGTCTCTACTTGACCTTCACCTTGCCTCTGATCACTGTATCCGTGCTCGACACCTGCACAACACAAGCCAAAGAACATGCGCATTATCCTAGTTGACAATCACTCATCACTTAGAGACTCGGCATACACCCATGTATCCGCAATCTCCCCCTTGATGAGTGCATTGTCAACTACCAACACAAATCATAATGGAATAGGGGAAGAAAGGAAGAAAGAGAGAGAACTCGACCAAATGACCCAAAAAGCATAGCAAAGCCAAAGAAGGTCAAGTGGAAAGAGCAAGACAACTTGGTCCCCAAAGATATGGGCAACGGCTCGACGCAACCAAGCAAAGCAAAGCTAGCCCTCAAGAATAGGTAGAATAGGCTCAACACCGCTAGCTGATACCAATTGAAAAATCAAAGCAAAATGCTAGTCCCTCAAGATAGAGGCACAGAGGCTCAACACAACTAGCAGAAAGCTCCACATCAACTGAAAAGCTCGATACCAATTGAAGCAAAAATGCGACTGCTAGTCCCTCAAGATAGAGGCAAAGGCTCAACACGACTAGCAAAGCGCTCCGAACCAATTGGGAATTTCAAAAATTCATTACGAGCAAACTCATTACGAGCAAACTCCCCCTTGCATGGTGCACACAACCGATTCTTCTCCCCCTTAGTTGAACATGGGAGGCATGATTTGTCCAAATTCTCCCCCTTAGTTGAAAAATGCACCATCAAGTAAAATCTCTCCCCTGTAGAGAATGCACCATCAAAAAGTGCCAAGAAAAGAAGTTCTCCCACTTCCAAAAATGCATATGAGCCAAAATGCAAGTTAGCAGCTTCAGGAATATAGTAAAGAGAATGCAAAAATGCTCTACACAGTATAACTCCAATGACGCAACTGAAGCACACATGCTAGCAAAGGCTCAAACTGATCACCAAATATGAAATATGAACATATGAGCAAAGTGAGCAATTTTAGCCAAAAAGGATTCACCATCAAAATAGCACTAGACAAGTATAGACAGAAAGTCAAACAAGTGCCAAACATGTATACAAGGTGAACTACCCCTAGCAAAGTTCAATCATCATGCTATAGAATGAAACATAGACTTGTGTATCCAGATTTTATCGGAGTTGCAACGGTTGAATTACACAAGTTCAAATTCAGCATGTGATTGCGAGAGGTTAAGAGCTTGTCATTGCCTAACTTTTCAACTGTGCGAAGCCTATGCAGAAGCAATCAGAAGCTTAAAGCAACAGTTTCGGTCATACACTACACAACTCAAGTTTAACTCAAAGTGCAATGAGAAACAGTCTCGAAACTGTGATGTGTTGACAAGCAATCCCATCTCGATCTTTCTAATTCACTTAACTTGGTTCAAATTTGAAACAAAATATGAACATACCAAGCAAGTGAGTGACTCAGAACTAGAGACATAGCAACCTAGCATATATGAAAAGCACGAGTGAATTCAACACATCCTACACATGCTAGTTGCATATCTCAATGGTGAACATTTTTGGGTTTTATGTTTGTTAAGTAGGTTCACCATTCAAAAATAGCTTAGCTCACAACATGTATTAGTGATCAGAAAGAGCATAAGCTACAAGCATCAACATATAGCATCGGGCATACTGAACAGAGCATAATTACATTCTAAAGATTATATACATGAAGCTTAGAATGTAAAAGCGTATGCAAAAAAAAGACTAAACCAAAAGAAAAACAAGACAAACGAAAAATGGCCAGTTTATGATACAAGAACCAAAATGTTTCCCCCCTCTAAAAGGGGAAACACACACCAAGCTCACCTCTCAACCTAGCAAAAGTTGATTGGTTCAAAGGCTTGGTGAAAATATCAGCCAACTGATGATGAGTATCGACATGGCGAAGGTCGATATCACCCTTCTCATAGTGGTCTCGCAAGAAATGAAAACGCACATCAATGTGTTTGGTCTTCGAGTGCAGCACGGGGTTCTTAGCAACGCTAATAGCACTCGTGCTGTCACAAAGCAAAGGAACGCGAGAAAAACTCAGACCAAAATCACGCAAAGTGGCCATCATCCAAAGCAATTGGGAACAGCAGCTAGCCGCAGCAACATATTCAGCCTCCGTGGTAGACTGGGCGACACTAGACTGCTTGCGAGAAGACCACGATACAAGAGAAGAACCAATAAACTCGCAAGTCCCAGAAGTGGACTTGCGATCAATGCGGCAACCAGCAAAATCGGCATCGGAATAACTGCAAAGGGAGAGGGTAGAGGAAGCAGAACACCAGATCCCAAACTCAGGAGTGAAGGATAAGTACCTCATTATGCGCTTGACCGCCTGACGGTGCGAGGTGCGCGGCGACGACTGAAATCGCGCGCAAAGACACACCGCGAACTGGATGTCCGGGCGTGTCGCCGTCAAGTACAGCAGCGACCCGATCATACTCCGGTACTCCTTCTGGTCCACTGCTTCTCCATCCACATCCGCATCCAGGGCCGTCGTGGTCGACATGGGTGTTGGAAGAGGCTTGGCCTCACCCATATCGAATTTCTTCAAGATGTCCTTGGTATACTTACCCTTAAAGATGAGCATGCAGCCCGTGGGCCGAAGGCACGGCCCAAAGCACGATGATTCGGCCCGACACGAAGCCCGCAACAGGCCGTGCCTGGGCCGCACCCTCGGCCCGTGGGCCGGCACGGCCCGACCCGGTATATATATAAATAGAAATAAAAATATAAATAAATATGTAAATATATATAAATATATATATAAATAAATATAAAAATATATTTATAAATGCAAATATATATATTAATTTCACTGCGGGCCTGTTGGGCCCGGTGGGCCTGCGGGCCTTTGGGCCGGCCCGTGGCCCGATCAGGCCGTGCCTGGGTCGACAGCGCGGCCCGGTGGCCTGCTTCGGCACGGCCCGGCGGCCCACCGTGCCTTGGGTGGCCCGGCCCGGTCGGGCCGTGCCTAGACCGGGCCCGTGTCGTGCCGGGTCGGGCGGCCCGGTTGCACATCTATACTTACCCTGGTGCACGAACGTCCCTTCCCGGGATTGCTTGATTTGCAACCCGAGAAAAAATGCAACTCGCCCATCATGCTCATCTCAAATTCCCTGCTCATAGTGTCTGCGAACTTGGCAACCAAAGCGTGAGACAAACCACCGAAAATGATATCATCCACGTAAATCTGGACCAAGAGCGAATCAGTGCCTTGCTTGAGGAGAAAAAGCGTTTTATCCACACATCCCATTTTAAAACCCTTAGCAAGCAAAAAGGTTTTCAACCTATCATACCAGGCTCTAGGGGCTTGTTTCAAACCATATAAAGCTTTGTGAAGTTTAAAAACATAGTTTGGAAACTTGGGATTTTTGAAACCGGGGGGTTGTCTCACATACACCTCCTCTTCTATGTAGCCGTTTAAGAAGGCACTCTTGACATCCATTTGAAAAAGTTTGAAACCTTTGGATGCAGCAAAAGCCAAGAGTATCCTAATAGCCTCCAAATGAGCTACGGGAGCAAAAGTCTCATCATAGTCTATCCCCTCCTTCTAACTATATCCCTAGGCTACAAGTCTGGCCTTGTTTCTCACAACATGGCCCTCCTCTCCTTGTTTGTTTTTGAAAACCCATTTTGTCCCAACTGGTTGACACTCAGAAGGGGGAGAAACTAGAACCCAAACCCGATTTCTTTCAAAATTTTCTAACTCCTCATGCATGGCATTGACCTAATCCGGATCCGTCAAAGCGTGTCCAACATCTCGGGGTTCAAAATCAGCAACAAATGCAGAATGAGCAAGGTGAGAGATTTGTTGTGACCTTGACCGAGTGACACGTTCGCCGATGCTACCGATCATCTGTTGAGTCGGGTGCTGGCGATGGATGTGTCGTGGCGCCTCCCGAGCAGAAATGATCTCCCCCTCAACAGCAGCTGGCGCCTCCTTGGGTACAAAGGGTATCGCTCGAGGTGGCAGATCCCACGGCCCCCATGAGGAAGAGGTGTCGAGGCCGTGAGTCGTAGTAGAAGCCGCTCCTTGCGGCACAGCAGGTGGAGGGGGTGCTGGATCATCCATACCTTCAGCACCCTCGTCCTCGTCATCAAAAAGAGGCTCACCAACCTCGTGATCACCTGCACGCTCAAAACGAGAAGAAGGACAAACCATGGTCTCGTCGAAGGTGACATCTGATGTCTCCATGACTCGGTTAGTGTCAAGGTTAAGTACACGATATGCTCGAGTATGAGTGCCATAACCTAAAAACACACCGTCAGAAGAACGAGACTCAAACTTGTCTAAGTTGCCCTTTTTGAGTATAAAACAATGGCAACCAAAAACTCGAAAGTAACTCACCTTGGGCAATTTTCCAAAACGCAACTCATAAGAAGTCTTTTTCAAGAAAGCTCGGAGAAAAATGCGATTGGAAATGTAGCATGCAGTGCTCATAGCTTTGGCCCAATATTGCCTAGGAGTCCTATGCTCATCGGGCATCGTCCTGGCCATTTCTACAAGGGTCCGATTCTTCCTCTCTACAACACCATTCTGGGGCGGTGTGTAGGGGGAAGAAAACTGATGCTCTAAACCCAAAGAGTTACAAAACTTCTCAAAATCCGAATTCTTGAATTCAGAACCATTATCACTCATAATAGCTCGCATCGAGTTCAAAGGGAACTCATTCTGAAGACGCAAAATCAGATTGCGAGCAAAGGAGAAAGTCTCGGTCTTCTCAGCTAAAAAGAAGACCCACTAATATCTCGAAAAATCGTCAACAACAACAAGCACATACCACTTCCCCCCAACCGAGCTCACCCGAGCCGGACCAACAAGGTCCATGTGCAAAAGCTCTCCAGGGTGGTTTGTCATGACCTGAGTCACTGGATGGTGGGGAGCGACAACCATCTTCCCATGTCTACAAGAATGGCAAACAAGATCCTTCTCCATGGATAACTTGGGCAATCCTCGGATTAGGCCAAGTGAACTAAGCCTTGCAAGCAAGTCGAAGCTCAGGTGACCAAGTCTCCTATGCCACTTCCAAAGATCAGAGGAGGAAGGTCCAGCCACAAGACAACGAGAAATGCCAAAAGACTCCGAGAAATCCGCACGAAATACTTTACCAAAGGGCGAAATCACACAAACAAGATTGCCCTGTGGATCCAAAATGCGACTGAGATTCGGTTTAAAATGAATCTCATAGTCATCATCGAAAAGTTGCGAAACAGCGAGAAGGTTAAAATGCAAGTTAGAAACAAGAGCAACATCGCGCAACACAAAGTGCTCATTAACTCGCACAGACCCACGAGACAGCACCTTACCTTTGTTGTTGTCGCCGAAGGTGATAAACTCCTTTCCGGCGACCGGACTAAGACTAGAGAACCACTTGGCGTTTCCGGTCATGTGCCTCGAGCAACCGGAATCCACCAACCAAACGTTCTCCAATCGTTTTACCTACATCAATAAAAAGACATAGGGTGAGCATACGGTCCAACACTGGGGTTAGTGAAGTAGGGAGAATTCCAGTGTTGGGCCGGCTGCTCAAAAGAACGGTTAGCTGAAAAACCATTCCTAGCACGCCTACGAGAGGAGCGATCACCACGTAGAGGAAAACGTGGTCTGCTAAGGGAGGAGAGTCCATCGCGATACTCAAAACGCGGTGGTGGAAAACGCTCAACTACAAAGCCACCGCCACGGGGTCCATAGCCTACAACTGCAGGCTCCCGCCGGGCACGACCTCTCCGCTGCCTAGGCTTAGGAACTTGAGGTTCTGGACCTCTAGGCCTAGCAGCACACCTCTCAACGTTCAGCACATGTACATCATGGAAAGGATAGTACATGTCCGTGTTGTTCATCTCCTTTGCACGGCACGCCTCTCTCTTGTGCCGAAAGCAAAACTCACTCAAGTGTCCATCTCTCCCACAATGCTCACAATGGTACCTCACCGCTCTCATAAGGGGTTGTTGGTACTCACGGTAGTGGGTGTGGATCACTTTGCCCTTCTGTGGCATAAGCTCCTCTTTGATGGGTGGCATGGTGTCAAGCTTGTTCTTGAGGTGGTTTGGTTTTGGAGCCCATGATTGTTTCTTTGGTGGAGCTCTCGGAGGTTCAACAAAGACCCCATCCTTGGTGTTGGGCTTGAGAGGCTCTTTGGGTGGAATCTTGGTAAGCTTGGGAGTAGTGGTGGAGTTGGGCTTCTCACATGGGTTCAGACCACTCGACTCTCCAATCTTCCTAAAAGATGAAACATCAACACCCGGAGCAAAACCTACACCAGGACCTCCAGCAGCTCGCTTGAATTGGGAGATCATCATGCCGAGCTGCGGCTCACCACTCGACACCCATGACAAGATGGTCCGAAGGTATGTGTTTTCCTCCTCGGTTGGCATCTTGTCATGCTTTACATTCACAATCTCCATCTCCAAACCCTCACAAAGAACACACCTAGCCACACATGTGCTACCTGAGTTGGCCTCTTCAAGAGACACAATCTTGGCATTCTTCTCTGCCAACTCAGATTGCAAGCCCGCACAGGACTTGCACGCACCCAACAGCGAGGATCTAGCCTTCAGCTCATCCACCTCTCCTACCAACGCAACATACTTACCTCTCAGAGTGAGAAGGTCAGTCATGTGTGTGGTGCACATCTCACACTCCTCCTCATCGGTAACAACTACGGTGGACTTGACAGATTCAAGTTCCTTCACCGTATCCTCCCACTTCTGCCTAAACTCCTTGCGCTCTCTAGCAGCACGCCTAAGCAACTTATCCTGACTAAGGAGCGCGGCAGTAAGCTTCTCGACCTCAGCAGAAAGCTCGTCAGGGGGTCTGAGATACCTGGGAGGTGTCGTCATCGTCGTCGTTCCGAGGAGTGTCCTCCAGCTCGCCGTCGACCTCCTTGCCGAGGGCCATGGTGCAGAAGCCGTCGTCGTCGGCGAAGAAGCAGAGACCGTTCAGCTTGTCCTCGATCTTCTTCTGCTTCTCGGACTCGTCATCGCTTGAGGAAGCGGAGTCGTCGTCCGAGTCGTCGATGTCGCTGAGCGTGGCGAAGAACGCACGCTGCTCAGCTTGGGCCTTCTCCAAGTACTTGGTCTTGATGTACTCCTTGTTGAAGCTGCCCTTTCGCTTGTGCTTCGCGGGGACGTACTTCTCCTTGCGCTTGCCGGAGTCGTACTTGTGCCCATGATCTGCCTTGCTGAAGGCCTGCTTGTTCTTCTTCGGGCAATTGGCGATGAAGTGGTTGGGGTCACCGCACTCAAAGCATCCTGAGCGTCCTCCTCCGCGGCGACGGCTCATGCGGTTGTTATGGAACCGCGAGAAACGGTTGGCGAGCATAGCCAACTCGTCATCCCCAAAGACTCCAACTGCTCCTCTGTGACAGAAAAGAGAGAAGAGAGTGCAAAACCTCCAGAGGGGTTAGCAGAAGAGCCAGAAAGCAAAGCCATCAACGGGTCATAAGGATTTTCATAAGAAGCCCTCGCCATGGCATCGATCTCACTGGACTTGAGCTTACTGAAGAGCTCGTCGCACATGAGGGTCTCATAGCTAGGCGATTCGATGATCGCCTGAACCTTGTAATCCCACACCGACCGATCAAGAGTATGCAAAAGCTTCAAAGCTCTCTCATGATCGTCGAAAGGCAACAACTCCTTGTTAGCCCTCATCCTGTTGACAATCACCTAAAAGCGAGCGAATAAACTCTCTATGCTCTCGCCAGGCATATGTCGAAAGTTCTCGTACTCTCGCTTGTGCGACTCGTAGAGACGGGTTTTGACTTGAGAGGTTCCCTCATGGAAACGCATGAGGGATGCCCAAATCTCCCGAGCCGTAGCGAGGTGAGAAACACGATCAAACTCCGTCATGCTCAAGCATGAGAAAAGAGCATTACGGGCTCGGCTATTGGCATCGTGATCATCGATCTGACGCTGAGTCACACGTGCAGCCTAGACCACATAATCTGCAGAGTTGCAAATATCCCAGATCGAAGCACCCATACTCTGCAGATAGGCCGACATGCGTATCTTCCAATACGCATAGTTCGTCCCATCGAAAAACGGCAGTTTGCCCACGCCGCGATCCATGTCGCCTTCTATGGATCTGGAATCGGCTAAGGTGGAAGATCCTTAACCCGCTCCGATACCAATTGAAGGACCGAGAATGCAATAGCAAGGCGACCAAAGGGGGGTGAATGGGAGCTCAAAAATTTCTCTCGAAACTTTGGCCTTTTGTTCCCAAAATCAACCCCCGAAAGCTTCGATAGAAACCGTGATGCCCACGACCCTTGGAAGAGAGTGGATGATCCCTAGGATCACAGCGAGGCACCACAAAGCGATAGCAAACCAAACGTCAAAAGTACCAGCACAAGTTCACCCCTCAAAAACCAAGTCTCGAGCGTAGATAGACGGCTACGTCAAGAGATCCCCAAATACCTATGCTAACAAGTAGCAAAGATTACTAGAGAGATTCCTTGATCAACTCTAGGGCCAAACGAGAAGTCCGGAAACCAAGCGAAGAAGCCAGGAGAGCAAACGCACTAAAACGGAAGCTTCAGCCTATTCACGGACTGTCCGCCGGTACAGTCCCGGACTGTCCGGGCTTACTGCGGACTGTCCGCCACAGAAGCTCGAACTGTCCGCCGGCCAAATGGACAAAACAGCAAGGTTGCTGAACGTCCCTGGTCGACTCCCGGACTGTCCGCGAAATTCAACTGCGGACTGTCCGCAGGTCAAAAATCGCCAAGATAGCCGAGGAACGCAGCCACTGATCTGGCTCACCCCCGATGCCCGGACTGTCCGCGGTACCAGGCGCGGACTGTCCGCGACCTTGCAGAGAGGGCGATTTTGGTCGCCCTTCTCCCAAAACTTCTCCAAATCGAATCAACTCACAATCCCACGTTCCCAAACTTGGAGAGGATGATCACGAGGTAGTTAGGAGACTATTCCCAAGAAATCATCCGCTCAAATCAATTCAATCACCAGGAAATCGAAAGGGGAGGAGTATGAACGGAAAAAACGCCACGAACACGAAATCAACCTGATCTACTTGTTCGTGAGGAGTTAGATAAATTCCTTCGGTGGAAATGATCTCCTCACTATAAAGAACAAGTTGATTCAAACGGATTTCGCAAAGACGCAGTAGAGAGGGAGATCGAGTGACGGGAAAATCGCGGAGAAACGAAGAACGCGAAGAACACGAACAAAACACGAATCAAGTCATCGATCTGCAACCGTGTGGCTACCACACGCTACAACAGTGAGGTTACGGCCTCACTTCCTCAAAATCTCCAGTACACAGAGGTATTGTTCTCTGCGGATCTTAGCTAGCTACAGCAGGGGATTGGGAGAGCAGGAAACCCTAAGTGCAAAGAGCAAATGACTGAGATAAGATGGGAGGAGGGTGTCTCCCTCTACTTATCCTAATTCTAATTCCTACTCTACCCCTCTCTAATTACAGAGTGAACCAGCTAAACCCTAGGGTTATTCTGGACCAACTCATGGTAGGTGGTGATCCGATGGCCACGCCCGCACGACTGGTAGCGTTGCCTCGACGCAACCTCACTGATTGCCGCCACGTGCCGCCACCGCTCGGCTTGTCCTTTTCCCGGACGTCGCACCCCTGGTTTTGTGGCCCAAATCGGGAAACCAGCCTTCACAGCCAACCCCCGGTTTTGAGGCCCAAACCGGGAAACCAGCTGTCCATCGCCTGAGTTTTGAGGCCCAAACTCAGCAAACGCGCAGCACCCAGGTTTTGAGGCCCAAACCTGGAAACCGTCCTCAGCCCGAGTTTTGTGGCCAAACTCGGAAACCGTCAGCACCCAGGTTTTGAGGCCCAAACCTGGAAACCGTCCAGCCGATGGTTTTTCTCTGGCTCTACCACCAAACCGAGCCGTAGAGGGGATGCACCGCCCGTGCACCCGTCCACCAACACATGTCCCCAAGTCCTCGACTCAGGCAACACTGTGCCCCGTAAGTCTTCGCTCGTCGCTGTCCCAGGCTGCCAACCACCACAGCTGATCCTCGGGCCACCAGTCCCTCAGTCCAAGCCTCACGTCCGCCCTTCACCACTCTCGGTCCCTCGGCACGGCACGTCTCTACTTGACCTTCACCTTGCCTCTGATCACTGTATCCGTGCTCGACACCTGCACAACACAAGCCAAAGAACATGCGCATTATACCAGATGATAATCACTCATCACTCAGAGACTCGGCAAACACCCATGTATCCGCAACTTTCCTTCCAGGATGAGGGCTTTCTCTAGCCACACCCGGACCCCTTTTCCAGAAATGGCAGTTCCAATGGCTTCTCCCAACCCCTTTTTTGAGTCAGCAGACCCCTCTGAATCTGATGACTTGCCTCAGTATACCTGTCCAGAGACTCTTTGGTACCGCAAGGAGAGGGATAAAGCCCAGAAGGTGTTGGAAGATGCATCTAAGAAGTACGGCATCGAGGAAAATGAATGGGAGGACCAACGGAAGCAACTTTGTAATGCTATTACAGGTTAGCGAAATCTTTGCCCAACTTTCCTTCTTCCGATTGAGTTCGCTTGCCTGACACATCTTTTCTCCCTGCCAGCTCTTTCTGCAGAAAATGACCGTTTGAGGGCGGCAGCGAACAGAGTTGCCGACAAGGTGAATGCCCATGGCAACTCAGCTGAGGCGCGTCTTGATGCTACGGATGGCCGCATAGATCAGGCCATCATCCAACGTGTGCACCTTGGTGTCTCTCTTGGGCTAGCAGCAATGAGCTCTTGGACCAACGAGGATTACTCCTTTCTACCAGTCGGCTTTGCAGGCGGATGCCTAGATGAAATCGAAGGTATCGAAGTCTATGATGATCATGCCGCTGCTCTCGCTGAAGTCACCAATCCACAGTCCGTTCTGAACAGATTGTTCCAGGAATAGTTTGTACTAGGATGGATCTGCAAAATGAATAAACAAAGCTATTTTTCTTTGAATGATGTCTTATTTGCATTTCCTGATTATCTCAGTGGCATCTCTGATTGCAACATTTCTTCAGAAAAACACTTGCCGAACGTATGACGTCATCTTAGCCAACTAGATCTCGTTTCGACATGTCATATCACTCGACATCTTATTTACTGCACTTCAGCTTTCTCTCCTCCCGATAAACCTGCTAACTTGAAAATGCTAGGGTCACCAGGGTCATGAACATTTTTGTACTAAAGGCGATATAAACAATATCGGCTATATTTTCAAACTCTTGGAGCATTTTTCTGCTAAAGGCGATGCTTTACATCGGCTATCTTTTGCATACAAATATTCTTGAATCCACTCATGTACCGACTATCTTATCATATCAAATTCAAAAACTTATAAAGCATTCGGCATTTAACAAGTAGTGCCGAAGCTTGGTACATGGGTAATACACATATGAACAAGAATTCCCTCATAGTCGAATACCTCATCTCTGGGTCTAATGTCTTTCGGCCAAAGTAAGCTATCACCTTATATTTTCCTTCAAATTCTCATATAAGGGTCAATCCTATTTTAGGCTATCGGCTGCCACGTACAACTTGAAAGATTTACCAAGCTGTGGAGGTACCAACATTGGTGGTGCCTTCATGTATTCTTTAATCCCACCAAAAGCTTTCTGTTGCACGTCACTCCATACGAATTTCTTGATTTTCCTTGAGCTTCAGTAACGGAGGAAAAGGCAAAATTCTTTCAGAAGGTTTATCAATTTCGACCTGGACTTTGGATCCAAATCTGTACTGACATATATCAGTCTTGTTTTCAGCTTCATTATCAATATTCACCTTTTCTAACTCATCAACCGATACGAAACCTTGTCCCAATCCTCCTCCGTTACTATCAATTAGATTATTCAAAAATTGCTCTGAGAGCCAATCACTTGAATCGGCTGTTGGTCTTTGTCAAAAACATTCACAGGACCTAATTCCCAAACTCTTCCAGAGAAGCACTCGACACCATCATATTCCCAATAGATGGGTTCTGCAGTAGCAACACTCACTGAATCATCAGCATGGACAATTTTGACGTCATCCCTGATCCACTGGATGAGTATTTGATGCATAGTTGACGGAACACAGCAGTTTGCATGTATCCAATCCCTTCCTAAAAGCAAACTATATGCCCCCTTACCGTCAATGACGAAGAAGGTAGTAATCATGGATTTTGACCCGATCATCAATTCAACATGAACTGCTCCTCGAGTATCAGAAGAATTGCCAGCAAAGTCCCTCAGCACCATGTCAGTCTTCAATAAATCTTCACTTGTCATCCCAAGTTTCCTGAAGGTAGTATATGGCATAATATTTATGGCAGCTCCTCCATCAATAAACATTTTGGTTAGTGGCTTGCCATTAACATACCCCCTCATATAAAGTGGCTTCAAATGTCGATGCTTAGCCAGTTTATCAAAAACTGCCCGTTGAGCTAAAACGAGCTGAGCCATCAGATCATGGAATTCGTCTTCGTCAAAATCCGAATATACTTCTTCTTGGATGTTTTGATCCCCGGGAGCTATGAATTCCGATGGGAGAAAGAATGCCATGCACGCATGAGCCGAACGATCATCTTCATCAGGCCTTTCCTTAGGACGCCAAATTTGTTTTGTTTTGGTGCCTGTTTGCGCTAACTCTCTGTTCCTTAGGCGCTGCACTCTCCTTTTCTGGCTCTTCCTCAATCCTGGTGGACACTGTCCTTTCTGCCAAATATATTCACGATACTTTTCTTCTTCAGTGCGAGCCCATCTTCGATCGGCAAAACTTCTCCCTTGCCGATTCTCGGAATCACCTATTTTTAAGCGCCGATCGTCCTTAGGGATTCGCATCCCAAGCCTTTCATGGACCGAACGGCGGTTGACTTGAGATTGGTCGTATTCAGAATATTGATCATTGCACTCAGGGCAATTGTTTTTAACAGGCAGTTTCAAGCCTTCATTCCAACAATATTTGAAGAATGAACACTCCGAATGAGACTGCTCTTGCTCCCTCATATATTCTTGTTCCTCTCGGTACATCTCCTCTTCGTACCTCTGTTGCTTTTCTATGAATTTTCGTTCCTCATAAAACCTCTGCTTCTGGTACCGCTCCTGCTCCCGACGCCATTTGTTTAACAAAATACGTGTCGTGACTCTGGGCCTGGAAGCTTCACCCCTTTCAGTTTGGCTATTCTGGAAACGAACTCGTTGCCGAAATTCTTCATTTGTGATTTACCGATTGGGGTCAACAATACCGACTTTTCTAGCTCTATCAGATGTTAACACCTTCATCTTGCTCTTGCCCCTAGGGTCATCTGCATTGACCATGTTAATAGAGAAAGACACAGTATTCTGTCCAAAAGGGCTACCATCAATTTTCATCTTTCCATCGAACTTCAAATGCCCTTCCTGGATAGCCTTCTAGATCCGTACTCTGAATACTCGACAATCATTTATAGAGTGAGATCTAGTATTATGGAAACCACAATATTTCTTGTCTTTCACCCCTTCAGGGTGCAACATGGGATGGCCTTCTGGCAACTTGATGCGTCCTTCCTTCAATAACAAGTCAAATAGCTTATCTGATTTGGAAACATCAAAATCGTAGGTACCTTTTTGTTGCCTCAACCATCGTTGATTGACTTGGGTCGGCTCTTTAGTCCAGACCAGCTCTGCTGCAGCTATCTCATCTTCATCATCATATTCTGCTGCTTCTTCTAAGAAAGCTTGATACATTTCACTAGCCACATTACCTTTCTGGAACTGGTTGTTTCTCCTAAACCCCTGAGCCTGACTATTCATCATTGTCAATCGTTGTGATAATTGCCCAAGATCATCAAACTCCATGCCGAATAGCTTTTCCCTGATATTCGGCAACATACCAGCTATAGCTATCCCTGACAACTGATCATCTGGCAAATTCAGAGAATAGCAGAGATTTTTAGTCTCCCTGAATCTGCGTAAATATTCTTGGGGAGTCTCATTAGGTCTCATCCTTAGACTCATGAGATCGACCAACTTCTTCTCATTGGTACCAGTAAAGAAATACGCGTGAAACTTCTGTTCTAGCTCTACCCATGTTTTAATAGAGTTTGCTGGCAGAGACGTGAACCATGAGAAAACTGGTCTCGTTAGTGACAGTGGGAAGTACCGAATTCTCCAAGCCTCATCTGCAGATGCTTCTCCGAGCTGCATCAAGTAACGACTGATGTGTTCAACCGTACTGGTGTCATCTTGGCCTGAGAACTTAGTAAGATCAGTAGGAGGTTTCACCCTTGGAGGAAGTGCCACTCGGTTATACCACTCCGGGTAAGGAGACTTGTAAGCATAAGACTGATTCTTTGGCTTCAGGCCGAATTGATTCTGCATCAAGTCGGCCATCCTATGCATGATGAGGTCGACGCCTGAGTCTGGAGCAGCCTGTGCCTGACCCCCAAGAAATGCCCTTGCTGAATTCTTATAGCCTGGATTCGGGAAAGCATCAATCGCACTGTAATCCACGAACTCCTGATACCCATCTCCATACATGTTCTTCTGCAACCTATTTGTTGCTGGAGATACTCTGAAAGCAGATGGAGGAACGTTTACAGTCGTGCCGAATGCAAGCTGGCCCTGAGTTGTGGGAGGTTGCTGTTCTTGATGAAGGGTCATCCCACCTTTGCTCGAACCAACTCCGCTGTCTTCAGTAGTTTTCCTCTGATGCTGGGGAACGGGGAATAACAGTGGCCCTTGCATCGGACCAGCGGCTTCCTCAAAACGCTTATCTATCGCCGGGCCAAAAATACTAACCATGACCGCACGAAAAGTATTTAAGAAAGCTGACTGATGATTGGTCATAGCCTCCGACACAACCTTGTACATAAGCTCGGACATTTTCCGAATATCCTCCTCATCAGTGCTATCAGATTGATGGGGAAGGAGAACCCTCGGGAGTGATTGCTTCTGGAAGACCTTGTTGCTCTTGTTCTTGGAGAAGGACATCAAGCATTTCGCTGAAACTCATCGCACGCTTGTTGTACCAAATCTCTTAATTCTGGTGGCAGTTCATCCATGGTCACGTCCAGAATTTGAGTGTTGTCGAATTCAACCATCTTGAAATGTGGTGTCCCACCAGGTGTGCCAAAACGTGTGTTGGCACAAAATGCGTCGCACCGTGCCTCACACACAGCAAGCCGAAAAGCGTAGCTTCAATTGGGTGCCCGGACGGTTTGAAATCCGGAGACGTGCCAGTCGGTTTGACCTGAAAGCCAACAAGGGATAAAACTGTGAGAATAAAACTGGAACATGCCAGATGAGACCAGACAGTTCCATATTTACGGCTCTGAAGCCACTCACAACAACATATAGCTATAGAAGTTATCTGTCAACAAGTTTTAAAGATCATTCGGCTAACTCCAAACACAAGCATATGTAAATAATCAGTTGCCGAATGTACATTCATAAAAGATATGCTTGAACAAAAGATAAATTATAAAATAATGTATAACCAAGTTCGGCAAACCAGCCGAATTAGGGTCCATGAAGAAGGAACATGCAAACCAAAAAACGATTAAACTAATCTAAAACCTGCATCTGCCGCACGATACCTAGTTTTATCAAAGCCTAAGCATGATTGATATGTATGAACCCGCAACACGTAACAATCTAGATTAGAAGTTAATTCGGCCATCATGGTTGTTCGATTATCGGAAGAAACAAGTAAAAACTTGTAAAGCAAGGCCGAACAAAAATCAATCTAGATTGGGCAAAAGAGTGTTGTAAAACTTAATTAAATAAATCATGCAACACATGGTTACTTAATGAATCTACTAGATTTTGCCAAATCTAATAGAGCCGATAAGTATCTTGCTTTTTCTAAACGTATCAATAAACGCCTGCTGCACGGTATTTATTCATAAGCAAAGCACAGGCGAAGACTTCTTGATCATTAGCAAAGGTTCGCCGCACGACCATTGCAAACAAACAAGACTACTTGCATCACATCTAAATCCACCGCATGATACTAGACATGATAACAAGGTTGCCGGGACTTACGGAGGTCGACGGATCGATGATTCCTCTTGAAGAACTCGACGACACGACAAAGGACTCGAAGATGGCACGTGGCCGATTTGTATTGATGTGGTTGTGAACAGTTTTACAATGGCAGGGGGTTTGTATTTATACCCTGGGCGAAAAATGAGTCCTAAGAGATTACGATTTACACAATAAAACTTGGAAAATACGAGTCCTATTCCTATTTTCCTCCCGGTGCTTTCCATTGTCCCGTGTCTTCTCGTGCAAGCCGGCTTCACTTGCCATATTTTCTTCCCGAATAGAATCATCACCTTGCAAGATAGCCGACCGTATAGACACTTGCCGAAACCCCGAGAACTAACCGACCGCTTGGGCGTCTACCGAATGCCCTTCTCATTGCCGACTGGGTCCACTTGTCATCTTTCTTATGCGTGCGAAATTCACACAAGCATATGTAAATAATCAGTTGCTGAATGTACATTCATAAAAGATATGCTTGAACAAAAGATAAATTATAAAATAATGTATAACCAAGTTCGGCAAACCAGCCGAATTGGGGGTCCATGAAGAAGGAACATGCAAACCAAAAACGATTAAACTAATCTAAAACCTGCATCTGCCGCACGATACCTAGTTTTATCAAAGCCTAAGCATGATTGATATGTATGAACCTGCAACACGTAACAATCTAGATTAGAAATTAATTCGGCCATCATGGTTGTTCGATTATTAGAAGAAACAAGTAAAAACTTGTAAAGCAAGGCCGAACAAAAATCAATCTAGATTGGGCAAAAGAGTGTTGTAAGACTTAATTAAATAAATCATGCAACACATGGTAACTTAATGAATGTACTAGATTTTGCCAAATCTAATAGAGCCGATAAGTATCTTGCTTTTGCTAAACGTATCAATAAACGCCTGCCGCACGGTATTTATTCATAAGCAAAGCACAAGCGAAGACTTCTTGATCATTAGCAAAGGTCCGCCGCACGACCATTGCAAACAAACAAGACTACTTGCATCAGATCTAAATCCACCGCATGATACTAGACATGATAACAAGGTTGCTGGGACTTACGGAGGTCGACAGATCGATGATTCCTCTCGAAGAACTCGACGACACGACAAAGGACTCAAAGATGGCACGGGGTCGATTTGTATTGATGTGGTTGTGAACAGTTTTACAATGGCTGGGGGTTTGTATTTATACCCTGGGCGAAAAATGAGTCCTAAGAGATTACGATTTACACAATAAAACTTGGAAAATATGAGTCATATTCCTATTTTCCTCCCGGTGCTTTCCATTGTCCCGTGTCTTCTCGTGCAAGCCGGCTTCACTTGCCATATTTGCTTCCCGAATAGAATCATCACCTTGCAAGATATCCGACCGTATAGACACTTGCCGAAACCCCGAGAACTAACTGACCGCTTGGTCGTCTACCGAATGCCCTTCTCATTGCCGGCTGGGTCCACTTGTCATCTTTCTTATGCGTGCGAAATTCTGGTGTTAACACTTGGCTATGCTCACAAGAATGCTTAGGGATCAAAATGTGCAAGTGAGAATCCATGTGAGCCGGCCAAGCCACTTATATAGCCCCCTGAAAACGGCCTAGCCGTTGGGCTAAAATCGCGACCATCAGACGCGCAGGTGTCGAGGCCATCGGACGCTCCACCAGCATCCGATGCTCCGATGAGCACCACGTGTCCCCCTGATATGAATTCGAGCCGCCCGATCCCAACGGTCATATCTCTTCACGCCATGGTTAAAGTGACATCGGACGCGTCGATGCCTGGCATCGGACGCTCCGATGCCACTGCTCTTTTCAGCTCTTTTCAATGCCACATCGAACGCGTTGGCACTCTTACATCGGACGCTCAACCCCTGCATCCGATGACCATGCAGAGAGGTTCCAGAACGCTCCCAAACACATCGGACGCGTCAGATGTGATGGCATCGGACACAGACCAGCGTCTGATGCTCCCTGCAAAGCTAGCTTGCGCCACGTCAACACCAACAGACTCTGCAATAGTGAATCCTCAGCGTCCGTTGCCAGCGTCCGATGCTCCTTCAGCATCAGTCTGTAGCTAGGGTTAGCCATCAGACGCTCGGCCCAGCGTCCGATACTGCTGCCTTCAGCGTTCGATGCTGCTAACTCAGCACCTTTCACTTTCTAACTTCTACCCTTGCTCCCATGCGCCAACACCAAAGTGTTTCACCACTTGTGCATGTGTGTTAGCATTTTACAAACCATTTTCCAAGGGTTTGGTTAGTCACTTACTAGGTTTATAGCATCAATATGTTAGAAAACTCCTAGTGGCACTTGGACACCGCATAATCCGTGAATTAACTTCTCTTAATAGTATGGCTATGTATCCTAAATGTGATCACACTCGAAAGTGTCTTGATCACAAAAATAAAGAGCCCTATAGGTTATACCTAAGGATGGCAATCTTACCCGCGGGTGCGAATACCCGCAGGTTTCATACCCGATGGGTGTGGGCATGGGTATGAAAACTTACCCGCGGGTACATGAGGGTTGGGTACCCGCAAATGTGCGGGTAGGGTGCGTGTAACAAATTCTACCCGTGGATACCCGATGGATACCCGTAATTTAAAAATATACATAAATATATGTCATCTATGTCATACAATACCATGTCAACTAGCTCATTTAACATGAAATGATTTATATACATAGCTTGTTAAATTATAAAGATGATATTTTTATGGATTGCTAAATAAAAGTGATTATGTGAGCTATTAATTTGTTACTTTAGTTCTTTTATAAATTTTTTATGTTATTCATACGAGCACTAATAATTGAATTATGAATCTATTATGTATTGTGGCTTGTCAACTTCCATATATTTTCTTATTGAACTCTATGTAAGTGAGATTGATGTTTTTGCTTATCGTTTAACTAGAAAATTATTGTATCATATCACTATAATTTCATTATCGTATCTATCTTAATTAGACCCGTCGGGTACCCGATACTCGCCGGGTACCCGTCGGGTACGGGCACGGGTACGAAATTTTACCCGCGGGTATGATCGTGGGCGGGTAAAAGTTAGTCTCGCGAGCATGATCACGGGCGGGTAAATGCTCTACCCGCACCTTACCCGACCTGCTGCCATCCTTAGTTATACCTTTGCCTTCGAGCCTCTTTGCTCCATCTCCTCTCTTCTTCGTTTCACCAATGGTAGAACACTCGATCTCTTCAAATGCATGTGGCCATGACCATCCTCCATGGTTGCCACCTTGCTAGCTCCACCACTTGGCTTGGTCTCAATCCTTTCTTAAAAGCTACACACATGCTTATCAATAGGATTCGACCAAATAGGTTTCATCAATTAACCAAAACCAAACTAGGGCTTTCACCCGGTAGTTGCAGCTTGGTCAAACTAGATCTGCACGTGGTGGTTTAGCCAGTCGGTACTACCGACCCTATGGGCCCAGTACTACCGACAGGCCTCGGGACAGGGTGACTATAAATAGCCACCCACTTAACTTCTAACTGTCGCCCACTCACTCCACTCATTCATTGCGACCTACTAGCAGACAAAGGACCAGCATTGACTCCTCCCCTATCTCTCCCCCCTTTGCTCCTAGATTCATTCCCTTGCAACATTTGAGCTAGGCAAGTGATATTAGAGAGTGGGAAGCTTTGATCTACGACTTGAGCACTTGGTTCCCTCATCTTGCCGACTTGGTTTGTGTTTATTACTCCTGGGTTCTTGGAACCCTAGCTGGTTAGGTGTTCTTCGTGGTAGCCCGTGTTGATTCATTTGTGAGGGCTCCCCGAATGAAAGCTCTAGTTTGGTTTTGGATAATAGATGACACCTATGTGTACTAACTATTGCAATGAGTATTGTGGTATGAGATAGGTGGTACACATCAAGTGATGGAGCTAGAGAATTATCATGGTGGTGGAGGTGAACAAAAAGATGATATCTGCGTGCTCCATCTTGGAAAATGTTAAAGAGAACAAAATCCTATGGGCTCAAGGCAAAGGTATAATATTGGATATTTGTTTTACCGGTCAAGACGCAATAGAGTGCTTGATCAGATTTAGGTTAGATAACTGTACTATAAAGGTGGGAAATCTTAAATTGCAATGGTTATCTAGTGCCACTAAATGTGAGTCTTATTTGCATATTTTTTAGTGCGCCTAGTGATGTGGTGAGATGCATGAGGAAGCCTGAAATTTATTTATGAAAACGCTAACTTTTGTTTCCAATTTATTTTGGAACGTTGTGTTGAAGTTAGTTGTTGAAAAGGCTCGAAAAGGTGCTAGTTTGTATCAGCTTGCTGTTCAGTTAAAAGCAGCTGCAAAAATGGAGTTGAATCTGGTCTGTTTTATTATTCTTCGGACTGGTCCGTTTTTCGTTTTCGGACTGGTCCGATTTGTGCTTCCAGTTTCAGTGGTCCGATCCTGCTGTTGGATAAAAATAAAATAGAAAGAGAGAGCCGTTGGCATGCACGTCTGTAATAGAGAGGGAACAGAGTGGTCTGTTTTGAGCTTTCAAACTGGTCCGTTTCATGCTTTTGGACTGGTCCGTTTTAAGCCCTTGGGACTGGTCCGAACTTGCAGCTGTTGGTCCATTTAATATGTATGAGGTGTTGCTGAGTGAAAATGCCTGTGCCGCTCACCAGGCTTGCATGCACATGTGGAGCCCGCTTCTTTATTTAATCTTGCAAGTGCTTTGAGCAGTCGCATGAGTGGGTAGGAAGCTTCGTCGTTGCTTCCTACTGCTGCCAGCGTTTTTGGTCTCTGGTCCGTGCGTGGGTTGTCGTTTAGAGAAAGGAGAGACGTTCAGGGGAGCAGTGCCTGGGGCCCGCTTTTGCCCGTTGCGCTCGCCCGTTGGGGGAGCGTTGCTGTTGCACGCGGATAAGACTGTGGCTCTCAATTTCTTTCTGTTCTCTCGGTCTCTGCCTCTCTGGTTCCCGTTCTCCTTTCTCGCATACAGAGAACCACGAAAAGAAACAGCTCTCCTTCTTTCTTACTCTCACTCCCAGTGATTTGAGCTCGTTTCCTGTGAGAGTTTGGGTGCTCTAGCGTCGATCTAGAAAGCTGCAAGAGATCCCCCTCCCTCTCCTCTCCATTCTCAGCTCAATGCTTATTTTCAGAGAGGATTTTGAGGGAAACCCTAGGTGCATTTGAGATTGTATATTCCTGTGGCACTAGGTGATTATTGCAACTGTGGATTTCTTATTACTCTTGGTGATTGCCGTCACCTAGACGGTTCATGGTGATTAGATTGATTGGTGAGGGGATTTGGTGATTGTGTCCACCCCCAATCAAGGTGCTATTTGTGAGGGGTTGTTGTGGTTCCCCGACGGAGTGCCAAATTCCAACTCTAGTGGATTGCTCGTGTCATTCAACTTCTCTCCATTGGTAGGTTCTTGTGGTGCCTATTGAGAGGCCCGGTGTGTGATACCGATTAGCCACCGAACAACGTGGCGTAGAGGGACACAACGGGGACTAGCTTGCCAGCAAGCAAGTGAACCTCGTGAGAAAAATTAATTATGTCATATCTTCTCCCGAAGAATTGGATTGATTGAAATACTAATTGTTGGAATTAATTATTTGGTGATTAGCATCATCCTCTACTCTTCACCGTTGGTATTGAAATTAATTATATCTCTTTCATGCTTGCTATTTATATACCTTGTGTAGTAGTAGTGATAAATTACAAGTAGAATAACATAGCATATTTAGTTGTTTTATTTGCTCTCTAGATTGCTGTCCAGTTTAAAAGTAGTGACATAGTGTTGAGTAATTTATTTATCTTGTTAGCCCTCTACCTAGTTAAAATAGAGACATAGCAATTGTGTGCCATAGAGATATTAAATTACTAGAATTGCAAATAGGTGGCTTGCCTAACATTTAGAGCTAGAGCAAACCGCATTTTGGCCTTTTGTAATACTAATACTTTGCTCTAGTGAGTTTGTAGAATTTTTATTTAGGCTATTCACCCCCTCTAGCCAATTAGGACCTTTCACCGAAGCATTTGTATTTCCCCTGTGATTCTTAGTGGAAAAACTCAGCTAACCTTTGTGGTGGCTTGAGTGAGGCAAGCAGGTGAAAGAGACTCCGACCTTAGTGGTCACCTCAACAACGAGGACATAGGCACTCCTTAGTGGTTTGGCCGAACCTCGAGATAAATCTCTGTGTCCCGTGTGCTTGTTGTTCTCTCTACTTTGCATATTATGTTTGTACTTGTGTTCTTCGTGTTCTTCCTCCTCCCTCTCATATTCTTAGGTTGAGAAGGCTCGATCTACACTTTGGGAAGGAACCAAGCCTTGGGTAGGCTACAATCTTCGTCTACAACACTTAGGGAAGTGGGGGTAATTGTTCGATCTAAAATCGTATCTCATTTACATCGGATTTGTAGTTGTTTTTAGGTACCCGGTAGTACCGTTTGTTTGCGTCGGTAGTACGGTGGTCAATACCCGGTAGTACCAACCCAAACAGACCGGTAGTACCGGCTATCTTCTAACCTCAGTTTTTAGTCTTTGAGTTTCAGGTTTTTAGAATCACCTATTCACCCCCCTCTAGGCTGATTTGATCCTTTCACCTCTCAATCGTGATTTCACTCGGTTATCGAGGCTTTGGAAACATCGCCAAATGTTTCATCGGGATGAAATGTTTTACTTCTCTCTCCTACAAGTTTCATGCAAAAAGTACTTTTCTACTGACATGTCACCCTATTTAATGTGCATGACACTGCTCATAAAACTCAATTTAGACTGGCCTAATGGGGTTGAAGTCGTCATAGTATATCCTGAGTCAAGACACCTTCAATGACATGTTGACAATTTTGGGCACCCTGCTGTCGGAGGGTCACATTCTGTCGAAGAACACGTACGAGCCACAAAAACTTCTCCATGCACTTAAGATGTCATATGAGCAGATCCATGCTTGTCCAAAAGGGTGCATCCTATTCAGGAAAGATCACGAGAAAGCAACGCACTGTCCAAAGTGCAAAGCCTCTAGGTATGTAGAGGTAGACCATGGTGATGGCAAGAAGGAACAACTTAATATCCCCGAGATGGTCCTATGGTACCTTCCTTTCATACCGAGGATCCAACGACTATACATGACAGAGGAGTCCGCGAAACAGATGGCATGGCACAAGAATGGCAAAAGATACAATCCTGACAAGATGGTACGCCCATCGGATGGTGACGCATGGAAGCACTTCGATGGCATGCATCCTGGCAAAGCTATGGAGGCTCGGAATGTACGTGTGGTGCTAGAAACAGATGGGTTCAACCCGTATGGAATGATGGCGCCCTCGTACACTTGTTGGCCAGTGTTCGTGATCCCCCTCAATCTCTCCCCCAGCATCATGTTTGACCGGAAGAACGTATTCTTGTCGTTGATAATTCCTGGACACCTGGGGAACAATATGGTTGTGTTCATGGAGCCTTTGTGGTAAGTATTGTTCTATTCGTCGTTCATTGCTTTTACACATATACCTTGTCTTTGCATTGTTTAAACCTTGCGGGAGGAATATTGCAGGCCTAGATGCAGGCGCAGGCGAGCAGGTGTAGAGGTTGCAGTCCCAACAGGAGGCCCAGGCAGAAGCCCATCGCCGCGAGTTACTGTAAGTGCAATCAAGCCCTAATTGTGGGTTTTCATGATAATGACCACACAATTGGAGAACTAATGAGATTTATCAAGATGACAAGCAGGTTTATGATGAGAAAGGATGGTGCACATGTGTTGGTAGACCCCTCACACTACATTTCATCGGTTCCGGACTCAAAGTGCTATGACAAGCCATTTTGTATGAATTTGAGTTATAGGATTGCCATACTATCAAGGGGGAATGCAAATGTACCACTATGGCTGAATGATATGTGCTCAAAACCAACCGTAGCCATCCTTGCTTTCTAACCAAAGACAGCTGCATAAATTCTGATCTCTGTCTATCATTCTGGTAGGCACGGCAGTGCTGGGCCGCAGCACTGCCGGGCTAAGGCTGGCACTGCTGCGACTTGTTTCAACTGTTGGAGTGCAGGCGGTATTTACTCCACCTTCCTGCCACCCCAACGGTCATCCATGACCATAACTCTTCTCCTACCTCCAGACAAGACTTCTTCTCCCCATTGAAGGCTCCCAAGCTCTCTCTCACCTAATCTTTGATTTCCATTGATTCCAAGTGAGTTAGAGGCTCAAACCTTCACCAAAGAGAAGCCCTAGCTGAGATCTACTTCCTAGAGCACTTGATTTGAGCCATAGCCGGTGGATTTCCTTCTATTACTCTTGGGTTCTTGGAACCCTAGCCGGCTAGGCGCCGCCCTTGAGCTAGCCAACTTGTGTGGCGGCCTTGGGAGGTTTGTAATCACTTGTGCAGCTAGTATTATTACCCCTCACCTCAAGGATTTAGTTCATTGACTTGAGATCGAGGAAGAGTTGCAAAGCTCATGACCTAAGTGGTCATCCTCAACAACGTGGAGGTAGGCAAGCCTTGGTGGCGAGTTGAACCACGGGATAAATCACTTGTCTCTTGTGCTTACTTGTTGTTATTCTTCATACTTGTGAGCTTGTGATAGATTATAGGTTTTGGCTCCAATCTACTTCATACAACACATTTGGCTTGGTTAAGTTGGTTCTGCAGGTTCAGGAAACCTAGAGTAACATTTCCATTCATATAGATTTGGTTTCCTATGGCTGGATTTTGAATTGTAGGCTCGGGCAAGTTTATTGCACGGCAGTGCCGGGCTCAGGGCGGTAGTGTCGGGCTTTACTAATTAAGTTTTGAGCTGTGATTTTTGACAGGCCTATTCACCCCCCTCTAGGCCACACATGTCCTTACAGGTGGTATCAAAGCCTGGTCTCTCATACAGCACCTCACCGTGTGAGAGTATGGCCACCGACGGAGGAACGGGTGCCGCTAGTGTTGTGCAACCCACACCACTCGACGTGGAAGTGCACACCACTAGCAGCAGCGAGAGCGTCTCCACAGCAAGTGGAAGGATACTTCCTCAATTGGATGTGTCTACCGGAGAGCTTGCAAGAAGAAAAGAAGAAAGAAGGCTAAGGAGAGAAGCAAGAGCCAAAGCAAGAGAAGATGCAGCAGCTCTCAAAGCTAAAGAGGAGAAGACTCAAAGAAAAGAAGAGAGAAAGATTAGAAGAGAAGAAAGAGCCAAGAGAAGAGAAGAAAAGAAGAAGAAGGAAGAGCTCCATGCAAAGAAGAATGTGAACTTGAGTGATGACTCAAGTAGCACCGAAGATGGAGATGATGACATCTCCTATCTCCCCAAGGGCAGCAAGAAGAAGATGGAGGAGACCAAGAAGTCATATGGAGCCGTATCCTTTAACTACTCTAGTTTGACTAACCATGATTCTAGGCCTCTCATAAATGTGCCAGCGGGCAAGTTACCTCGTTTCGATGGGACTAACTTTGCCAAGTGGAAGCACATTATGAAGACCTATCTTATTGGTCTCCATCTAGGTATTTGGGAGATAGTGCACAATGGACTTGAAGCACCGATTGATCCAAAGAACCCCACTCAAGATGAATTCCGCAATATTCATCTCAATGCCCAAGCCACTAGTGTGCTACTTAGTGCCTTGGATGGTGATGAGTACAACAAGGTCATGGGAGTTGAGGTTGCAAAAGAGATTTGGGACACTTTGCACATTGCTCATGAGGGAGTTGACAAAGTGAGGCAATCCAAGATTGACTTGTTGATGGCTAAACTCAACCGGTTTGTGATTTGTGATGGTGAAGGTCCACAAGAAATGTTTGATAGGTTGATGGTTATTGTTGGCAAGATTAGAGGGCTAGGTGGAAGTGAAATCAATGATCACAAGGTTGTGAAGATCATGTTGGAAGCATATTCACCAAGGAATGAGACCGTAGTGACATTGATTAGAGACAAGAAGAAGTTTGAGCAATTCACACCTAATGATGTGCTTGGGAGGATTATTACCTTTGTGTTGACGCAAAACGTGACACCTCACGCCAAGCACACAGGAAGCCAAAAAGCTAGCTTCAATCGGGTGCCCGGAATGTGCTGAATCCGGAGATGTGCCAGTCGGGTTGACCTGAAAACCAACAAGGGAAAAAAAACTGTGAGAATACCTTTGGAACATGCTGGATAAAACCAGACAGTTCCATATGTACGGCTTTGAAAGCCAATCACGACGGCACACAGCTATAGAAGCTGTCTGTCAGAGCATGTTTATAAAGTCATTCGGCTAGTATGAGAACAGAGTATGTAAAGCATATTAACCGCCGAATACATATGTAAAGAAAGACATGCTTGAACAAATTAAAGATATTATAAACAGGTAACTTGCAAATATAGATCTATTCAAATAACACATGCATAGGCTAATCCAACTAATCTGCCGCACGTTTAGTCTTCATAAACCGGTCAGGTATAAACTCAAGCAAAGCTAATCCACCGCATGATACCACTTGCTATAAGTCTACACCACTTCTTATAATTAGATTAATCCACCGCATGATACAATCTAATTATAACAAGCTAAAAGCATGCATATATTTGGACAGATCTATAAAGGCTCATTACTCATGTAAGCTTAACCAAAATCGGCAAACCAGCCGAATTGGGGTCCATGAAGAAGGAACAAACAAGCAAGCATGATTAAACTAATCTAAAACCTGCATCTGTCGCACGACACCTAGTTTCATCAAAGTCTAACCATGATTGACATGCATGAACCCACAACATGTGACAATCTAGATTGAGAGTTGATTCAACCATCATGATCTTATGATTAAAAGAAAGCACAAGCAAACTCGTGCGACAAGGCCGAACAAAAATCAATCTTGATTGGGCAAGAGAGTGTTACAAGAATTAAATAAATAAAACGTATAACACATGATAACTTAATGAATCTATTAGATCTGCCAAATCTAATAGAGTCGATAACTATTTTTACTCATGACTTAATCCGCCGCACGATACAAGGCATAAGCAAAAACTTCCCGTCATAAGCTTAAATCCGCCGCACGATACTAAGCCTAACATACGAGACTACTTGCATCATATCTAAATCCATCGCATGATACTAGACATGATAGCAAGGCTGCTGGTACTTACGGAGGTCGACGGATCGATGATTCCTCTCGAAGAACTCGACGACATGACTAAGGACTCGAAGGTGGCACGGGGCCGGTTTGTATTAATATGGTTGTGAACCGTTTTTACAATAGCCAAGGGTTTATATTTATACCCTGGACGCGATACAAGTCCTAAAAGGACACGACTATGAAACGTTAAAGGAAAATACGACATTTTTGGCCTTTAACTCCCTTCGGAAACTTTATTGCCTTAATTGTCGTAATTTTGTTGCCCGATCGGCTCTTGCTCCCGTCGTTTCAACGAAAACTCCCTTTTTCTCAGAATAGCCGACCGCATAAGCAGTTGCCGAATCCTTGGAAACTAGTCGACCGCATGGATACTTGCCGAATGCCTCATACGCCCATCTCCGCATACTGGACATGCACGCCGTCTTCTAGCCTTTCCTTCATCGTGAAGCCATTCATGCTAAATATAGAAGTGGATGTCGAGATGTGCATGCTTTATATATATTGCCTTCTTTGCATGCTTGCCACATCACAACGCCACCAAATCCAACTCCTGGCCAATGAGATCAGAACCCTCTGCTTCTTGAATACTCGTTTAATCTGTCACGGTCATGGTCGATTATCCTCGTGATCGGCTTCTCTTGCCATATCTATTTCCTGAATGGAGTAACCGACCGCTTGGCCGTCTACTGAATGCTCTTCTCACTGCTCGTTGGGTCCACCTGTCATCTTCTCAATGTTGACCAAAATTCAGTGTTAACACAGGCCCCCCTAGTTCGGAGTATGAATTGTCATGCTTCAAACTATTTGATCTTTGTTGGTCTTCTTCAAAAAGCCAAGAAATCCACTGATAGCAATAACATTTTCTCACCATGTTTCCACAATTTTGCCTGTAAAACAATAATTCTCCAATACATGTGGAAACATGTTAATTACAAATGCATATGTGTATAAATATTATAGTTCTTCCATTTTATTGATCAGAAGATGCTGCAATGCTGACTACATCTCAAAAGTATCATATTTCATAACCAAGATTTCTTTTAAACTTGAATAAAATGGTACCTTACTCATCCATCTATCTCTTTAATTATGGGGCTTTAGATCTCACTGAGTCCTCAAGCGATTGCAAAACAGAATAGCTACAAAAAATGCTTATCTTTTACCCCTTGATCACTTTTCATCCAGAGTTTTTATCATTATCTGTATGAGGTGTTGCTGAGTGAAAATGCCTGTGCCGCTCACCAGGCTTGCATGCACATGTGGAGCCCGCTTCTTTATTTAATCTTGCAAGTGCTTTGAGCAGTCGCATGAGTGGGTAGGAAGCTTCGTCGTTGCTTCCTACTGCTGCCAGCGTTTTTGGTCTCTGGTCCGTGCGTGGGTTGTCGTTTAGAGAAAGGAGAGACGTTCAGGGGAGCAGTGCCTGGGGCCCGCTTTTGCCCGTTGCGCTCGCCCGTTGGGGGAGCGTTGCTGTTGCACGCGGATAAGACTGTGGCTCTCAATTTCTTTCTGTTCTCTCGGTCTCTGCCTCTCTGGTTCCCGTTCTCCTTTCTCGCATACAGAGAACCACGAAAAGAAACAGCTCTCCTTCTTTCTTACTCTCACTCCCAGTGATTTGAGCTCGTTTCCTGTGAGAGTTTGGGTGCTCTAGCGTCGATCTAGAAAGCTGCAAGAGATCCCCCTCCCTCTCCTCTCCATTCTCAGCTCAATGCTTATTTTCAGAGAGGATTTTGAGGGAAACCCTAGGTGCATTTGAGATTGTATATTCCTGTGGCACTAGGTGATTATTGCAACTGTGGATTTCTTATTACTCTTGGTGATTGCCGTCACCTAGACGGTTCATGGTGATTAGATTGATTGGTGAGGGGATTTGGTGATTGTGTCCACCCCCAATCAAGGTGCTATTTGTGAGGGGTTGTTGTGGTTCCCCGACGGAGTGCCAAATTCCAACTCTAGTGGATTGCTCGTGTCATTCAACTTCTCTCCATTGGTAGGTTCTTGTGGTGCCTATTGAGAGGCCCGGTGTGTGATACCGATTAGCCACCGAACAACGTGGCGTAGAGGGACACAACGGGGACTAGCTTGCCAGCAAGCAAGTGAACCTCGTGAGAAAAATTAATTATGTCATATCTTCTCCCGAAGAATTGGATTGATTGAAATACTAATTGTTGGAATTAATTATTTGGTGATTAGCATCATCCTCTACTCTTCACCGTTGGTATTGAAATTAATTATATCTCTTTCATGCTTGCTATTTATATACCTTGTGTAGTAGTAGTGATAAATTACAAGTAGAATAACATAGCATATTTAGTTGTTTTATTTGCTCTCTAGATTGCTGTCCAGTTTAAAAGTAGTGACATAGTGTTGAGTAATTTATTTATCTTGTTAGCCCTCTACCTAGTTAAAATAGAGACATAGCAATTGTGTGCCATAGAGATATTAAATTACTAGAATTGCAAATAGGTGGCTTGCCTAACATTTAGAGCTAGAGCAAACCGCATTTTGGCCTTTTGTAATACTAATACTTTGCTCTAGTGAGTTTGTAGAATTTTTATTTAGGCTATTCACCCCCTCTAGCCAATTAGGACCTTTCACCGAAGCATTTGTATTTCCCCTGTGATTCTTAGTGGAAAAACTCAGCTAACCTTTGTGGTGGCTTGAGTGAGGCAAGCAGGTGAAAGAGACTCCGACCTTAGTGGTCACCTCAACAACGAGGACATAGGCACTCCTTAGTGGTTTGGCCGAACCTCGAGATAAATCTCTGTGTCCCGTGTGCTTGTTGTTCTCTCTACTTTGCATATTATGTTTGTACTTGTGTTCTTCGTGTTCTTCCTCCTCCCTCTCATATTCTTAGGTTGAGAAGGCTCGATCTACACTTTGGGAAGGAACCAAGCCTTGGGTAGGCTACAATCTTCGTCTACAACACTTAGGGAAGTGGGGGTAATTGTTCGATCTAAAATCGTATCTCATTTACATCGGATTTGTAGTTGTTTTTAGGTACCCGGTAGTACCGTTTGTTTGCGTCGGTAGTACGGTGGTCAATACCCGGTAGTACCAACCCAAACAGACCGGTAGTACCGGCTATCTTCTAACCTCAGTTTTTAGTCTTTGAGTTTCAGGTTTTTAGAATCACCTATTCACCCCCCTCTAGGCTGATTTGATCCTTTCACCTCTCAATCGTGATTTCACTCGGTTATCGAGGCTTTGGAAACATCGCCAAATGTTTCATCGGGATGAAATGTTTTACTTCTCTCTCCTACAAGTTTCATGCAAAAAGTACTTTTCTACTGACATGTCACCCTATTTAATGTGCATGACACTGCTCATAAAACTCAATTTAGACTGGCCTAATGGGGTTGAAGTCGTCATAGTATATCCTGAGTCAAGACACCTTCAATGACATGTTGACAATTTTGGGCACCCTGCTGTCGGAGGGTCACATTCTGTCGAAGAACACGTACGAGCCACAAAAACTTCTCCATGCACTTAAGATGTCATATGAGCAGATCCATGCTTGTCCAAAAGGGTGCATCCTATTCAGGAAAGATCACGAGAAAGCAACGCACTGTCCAAAGTGCAAAGCCTCTAGGTATGTAGAGGTAGACCATGGTGATGGCAAGAAGGAACAACTTAATATCCCCGAGATGTCCTATGGTACCTTCCTTTCATACCGAGGATCCAACGACTATACATGACAGAGGAGTCCGCGAAACAGATGGCATGGCACAAGAATGGCAAAAGATACAATCCTGACAAGATGGTACGCCCATCGGATGGTGACGCATGGAAGCACTTCGATGGCATGCATCCTGGCAAAGCTATGGAGGCTCGGAATGTACGTGTGGTGCTAGAAACAGATGGGTTCAACCCGTATGGAATGATGGCGCCCTCGTACACTTGTTGGCCAGTGTTCGTGATCCCCCTCAATCTCCCCCCCAGCATCATGTTTGACCGGAAGAACGTATTCTTGTCGTTGATAATTCCTGGACACCTGGGGAACAATATGGTTGTGTTCATGGAGCCTTTGTGGTAAGTATTGTTCTATTCGTCGTTCATTGCTTTTACACATATACCTTGTCTTTGCATTGTTTAAACCTTGCGGGAGGAATATTGCAGGCCTAGATGCAGGCGCAGGCGAGCAGGTGTAGAGGTTGCAGTCCCAACAGGAGGCCCCAGGCAGAAGCCCATCGCCGCGAGTTACTGTAAGTGCAATCAAGCCCTAATTGTGGGTTTTCATGATAATGACCACACAATTGGAGAACTAATGAGATTTATCAAGATGACAAGCAGGTTTATGATGAGAAAGGATGGTGCACATGTGTTGGTAGACCCCTCACACTACATTTCATCGGTTCCGGACTCAAAGTGCTATGACAAGCCATTTTGTATGAATTGAGTTATAGGATTGCCATACTATCAAGGGGAATGCAAATGTACCACTATGGCTGAATGATATGTGCTCAAAACCAACCGTAGCCATCCTTGCTTTCTAACCAAAGACAGCTGCATAAATTCTGATCTCTGTCTATCATTCTGGTAGGCACGGCAGTGCTGGGCCGCAGCACTGCCGGGCTAAGGCTGGCACTGCTGCGACTTGTTTCAACTGTTGGAGTGCAGGCGGTATTTACTCCACCTTCCTGCCACCCCAACGGTCATCCATGACCATAACTCTTCTCCTACCTCCAGACAAGACTTCTTCTCCCCATTGAAGGCTCCCAAGCTCTCTCTCACCTAATCTTTGATTTCCATTGATTCCAAGTGAGTTAGAGGCTCAAACCTTCACCAAAGAGAAGCCCTAGCTGAGATCTACTTCCTAGAGCACTTGATTTGAGCCATAGCCGGTGGATTTCCTTCTATTACTCTTGGGTTCTTGGAACCCTAGCCGGCTAGGCGCCGCCCTTGAGCTAGCCAACTTGTGTGGCGGCCTTGGGAGGTTTGTAATCACTTGTGCAGCTAGTATTATTACCCCTCACCTCAAGGATTTAGTTCATTGACTTGAGATCGAGGAAGAGTTGCAAAGCTCATGACCTAAGTGGTCATCCTCAACAACGTGGAGGTAGGCAAGCCTTGGTGGCGAGTTGAACCACGGGATAAATCACTTGTCTCTTGTGCTTACTTGTTGTTATTCTTCATACTTGTGAGCTTGTGATAGATTATAGGTTTTGGCTCCAATCTACTTCATACAACACATTTGGCTTGGTTAAGTTGGTTCTGCAGGTTCAGGAAACCTAGAGTAACATTTCCATTCATATAGATTTGGTTTTCCTATGGCTGGATTTTGAATTGTAGGCTCGGGCAAGTTTATTGCACGGCAGTGCCGGGCTCAGGGCGGTAGTGTCGGGCTTTACTAATTAAGTTTTGAGCTGTGATTTTTGACAGGCCTATTCACCCCCCTCTAGGCCACACATGTCCTTACAGGTGGTATCAAAGCCTGGTCTCTCATACAGCACCTCACCGTGTGAGAGTATGGCCACCGACGGAGGAACGGGTGCCCGCTAGTGTTGTGCAACCCACACCACTCGACGTGGGAAGTGCACACCACTAGCAGCAGCGAGAGCGTCTCCACAGCAAGTGGAAGGATACTTCCTCAATTGGATGTGTCTACCGGAGAGCTTGCAAGAAGAAAAGAAGAAAGAAGGCTAAGGAGAGAAGCAAGAGCCAAAGCAAGAGAAGATGCAGCAGCTCTCAAGCTAAAGAGGAGAAGACTCAAAGAAAAGAAGAGAGAAAGATTAGAAGAGAAGAAAGAGCCAAGAGAAGAGAAGAAAAGAAGAAGAAGGAAGAGCTCCAAGCAAAGAAGAATGTGAACTTGAGTGATGACTCAAGTAGCACCGAAGATGGAGATGATGACATCTCCTATCTCCCCAAGGGCAGCAAGAAGAAGATGGAGGAGACCAAGAAGTCATATGGAGCCGTATCCTTTAACTACTCTAGTTTGACTAACCATGATTCTAGGCCTCTCATAAATGTGCCAGCGGGCAAGTTACCTCGTTTCGATGGGACTAACTTTGCCAAGTGGAAGCACATTATGAAGACCTATCTTATTGGTCTCCATCTAGGTATTTGGGAGATAGTGCACAATGGACTTGAAGCACCGATTGATCCAAAGAACCCCACTCAAGATGAATTCCGCAATATTCATCTCAATGCCCAAGCCACTAGTGTGCTACTTAGTGCCTTGGATGGTGATGAGTACAACAAGGTCATGGAGTTGAGGTTGCAAAAGAGATTTGGGACACTTTGCACATTGCTCATGAGGGAGTTGACAAAGTGAGGCAATCCAAGATTGACTTGTTGATGGCTAAACTCAACCGGTTTGTGATTTGTGATGGTGAAGGTCCACAAGAAATGTTTGATAGGTTGATGGTTATTGTTGGCAAGATTAGAGGGCTAGGTGGAAGTGAAATCAATGATCACAAGGTTGTGAAGATCATGTTGGAAGCATATTCACCAAGGAATGAGACCGTAGTGACATTGATTAGAGACAAGAAGAAGTTGAGCAATTCACACCTAATGATGTGCTTGGGAGGATTATTACCTTTGTGTTGACGCAAAACGTGACACCTCACGCCAAGCACACAGGAAGCCAAAAAGCTAGCTTCAATCGGGTGCCCGGAATGTGCTGAATCCGGAGATGTGCCAGTCGGGTTGACCTGAAAACCAACAAGGGAAAAAAAACTGTGAGAATACCTTTGGAACATGCTGGATAAAACCAGACAGTTCCATATGTACGGCTTTGAAAGCCAATCACGACGGCACACAGCTATAGAAGCTGTCTGTCAGAGCATGTTTATAAAGTCATTCGGCTAGTATGAGAACAGAGTATGTAAAGCATATTAACCGCCGAATACATATGTAAAGAAAGACATGCTTGAACAAATTAAAGATATTATAAACAGGTAACTTGCAAATATAGATCTATTCAAATAACACATGCATAGGCTAATCCAACTAATCTGCCGCCGTTTAGTCTTCATAAACCGGTCAGGTATAAAACTCAAGCAAAGCTAATCCACCGCATGATACCACTTGCTATAAGTCTACACCCACTTCTTATAATTAGATTAATCCACCGCATGATACAATCTAATTATAACAAGCTAAAAGCATGCATATATTTGGACAGATCTATAAAGGCTCATTACTCATGTAAGCTTAACCAAAATCGGCAAACCAGCCGAATTGGGGTCCATGAAGAAGGAACAAACAAGCAAGCATGATTAAACTAATCTAAAACCTGCATCTGTCGCACGACACCTAGTTTCATCAAAGTCTAACCATGATTGACATGCATGAACCCACAACATGTGACAATCTAGATTGAGAGTTGATTCACCATCATGATCTTATGATTAAAAGAAAGCACAAGCAAACTCGTGCGACAAGGCCGAACAAAAATCAATCTTGATTGGGCAAGAGAGTGTTACAAGAATTAAATAAATAAAACGTATAACACATGATAACTTAATGAATCTATTAGATCTGCCAAATCTAATAGAGTCGATAACTATTTTTACTCATGACTTAATCCGCCGCACGATACAAGGCATAAGCAAAAACTTCCCGTCATAAGCTTAAATCCGCCGCACGATACTAAGCCTAACATACGAGACTACTTGCATCATATCTAAATCCATCGCATGATACTAGACATGATAGCAAGGCTGCTGGTACTTACGGAGGTCGACGGATCGATGATTCCTCTCGAAGAACTCGACGACATGACTAAGGACTCGAAGGTGGGCACGGGGCCGGTTTGTATTAATATGGTTGTGAACCGTTTTACAATAGCCAAGGGTTTATATTTATACCCTGGACGCGATACAAGTCCTAAAAGGACACGACTATGAAACGTTAAAGGAAAATACGACATTTTTGGCCTTTAACTCCCTTCGGAAACTTTATTGCCTTAATTGTCGTAATTTTGTTGCCCGATCGGCTCTTGCTCCCGTCGTTTCAACGAAAACTCCCTTTTCTCAGAATAGCCGACCGCATAAGCAGTTGCCGAATCCTTGGAAACTAGTCGACCGCATGGATACTTGCCGAATGCCTCATACGCCCATCTCCGCATACTGGACATGCACGCCGTCTTCTAGCCTTTCCTTCATCGTGAAGCCATTCATGCTAAATATAGAAGTGGATGTCGAGATGTGGCATGCTTTATATATATTGCCTTCTTTGCATGCTTGCCACATCACAACGCCACCAAATCCAACTCCTGGCCAATGAGATCAGAACCCTCTGCTTCTTGAATACTCGTTTAATCTGTCACGGTCATGGTCGATTATCCTCGTGATCGGCTTCTCTTGCCATATCTATTTCCTGAATGGAGTAACCG
This sequence comes from Coix lacryma-jobi var. lacryma-jobi, assembly GCA_009763385.1. Classification (NCBI taxonomy): domain Eukaryota; kingdom Viridiplantae; phylum Streptophyta; class Magnoliopsida; order Poales; family Poaceae; genus Coix; species Coix lacryma-jobi. The sequence continues at coordinate 44,242,902 of CM019822.1, read as the reverse complement.
ACCGCTTGGCCGTCTACTGAATGCTCTTCTCACTGCTCGTTGGGTCCACCTGTCATCTTCTCAATGTTGACCAAAATTCAGTGTTAACACAGGCCCCCCTAGTTCGGAGTATGAATTGTCATGCTTCAAACTATTTGATCTTTGTTGGTCTTCTTCAAAAAGCCAAGAAATCCACTGATAGCAATAACATTTTCTCACCATGTTTCCACAATTTTGCCTGTAAAACAATAATTCTCCAATACATGTGGAAACATGTTAATTACAAATGCATATGTGTATAAATATTATAGTTCTTCCATTTTAATTGATCAGAAGATGCTGCAATGCTGACTACATCTCAAAAGTATCATATTTCATAAACCAAGATTTCTTTTAAACTTGAATAAAATGGTACCTTACTCATCCATCTATCTCTTTAATTATGGGGCTTTAGATCTCACTGAGTCCTCAAGCGATTGCAAAACAGAATAGCTACAAAAAATGCTTATCTTTTACCCCTTGATCACTTTTCCATCCAGAGTTTTTATCATTATCTGTATGAGGTGTTGCTGAGTGAAAATGCCTGTGCCGCTCACCAGGCTTGCATGCACATGTGGAGCCCGCTTCTTTATTTAATCTTGCAAGTGCTTTGAGCAGTCGCATGAGTGGGTAGGAAGCTTCGTCGTTGCTTCCTACTGCTGCCAGCGTTTTTGGTCTCTGGTCCGTGCGTGGGTTGTCGTTTAGAGAAAGGAGAGACGTTCAGGGGAGCAGTGCCTGGGGCCCGCTTTTGCCCGTTGCGCTCGCCCGTTGGGGGAGCGTTGCTGTTGCACGCGGATAAGACTGTGGCTCTCAATTTCTTTCTGTTCTCTCGTCTCTGCCTCTCTGGTTCCCGTTCTCCTTTCTCGCATACAGAGAACCACGAAAAGAAACAGCTCTCCTTCTTTCTTACTCTCACTCCCAGTGATTTGAGCTCGTTTCCTGTGAGAGTTTGGGTGCTCTAGCGTCGATCTAGAAAGCTGCAAGAGATCCCCCTCCCTCTCCTCTCCATTCTCAGCTCAATGCTTATTTTCAGAGAGGATTTTGAGGGAAACCCTAGGTGCATTTGAGATTGTATATTCCTGTGGCACTAGGTGATTATTGCAACTGTGGATTTCTTATTACTCTTGGTGATTGCCGTCACCTAGACGGTTCATGGTGATTAGATTGATTGGTGAGGGGATTTGGTGATTGTGTCCACCCCCAATCAAGGTGCTATTTGTGAGGGGTTGTTGTGGTTCCCCGACGGAGTGCCAAATTCCAACTCTAGTGGATTGCTCGTGTCATTCAACTTCTCTCCATTGGTAGGTTCTTGTGGTGCCTATTGAGAGGCCCGGTGTGTGATACCGATTAGCCACCGAACAACGTGGCGTAGAGGGACACAACGGGGACTAGCTTGCCAGCAAGCAAGTGAACCTCGTGAGAAAAATTAATTATGTCATATCTTCTCCCGAAGAATTGGATTGATTGAAATACTAATTGTTGGAATTAATTATTTGGTGATTAGCATCATCCTCTACTCTTCACCGTTGGTATTGAAATTAATTATATCTCTTTCATGCTTGCTATTTATATACCTTGTGTAGTAGTAGTGATAAATTACAAGTAGAATAACATAGCATATTTAGTTGTTTTTATTTGCTCTCTAGATTGCTGTCCAGTTTAAAAGTAGTGACATAGTGTTGAGTAATTTATTTATCTTGTTAGCCCTCTACCTAGTTAAAATAGAGACATAGCAATTGTGTGCCATAGAGATATTAAATTACTAGAATTGCAAATAGGTGGCTTGCCTAACATTTAGAGCTAGAGCAAACCGCATTTTGGCCTTTTGTAATACTAATACTTTGCTCTAGTGAGTTTGTAGAATTTTTATTTAGGCTATTCACCCCCTCTAGCCAATTAGGACCTTTCACCGAAGCATTTGTATTTCCCCTGTGATTCTTAGTGGAAAAACTCAGCTAACCTTTGTGGTGGCTTGAGTGAGGCAAGCAGGTGAAAGAGACTCCGACCTTAGTGGTCACCTCAACAACGAGGACATAGGCACTCCTTAGTGGTTTGGCCGAACCTCGAGATAAATCTCTGTGTCCCGTGTGCTTGTTGTTCTCTCTACTTTGCATATTATGTTTGTACTTGTGTTCTTCGTGTTCTTCCTCCTCCCTCTCATATTCTTAGGTTGAGAAGGCTCGATCTACACTTTGGGAAGGAACCAAGCCTTGGGTAGGCTACAATCTTCGTCTACAACACTTAGGGAAGTGGGGGTAATTGTTCGATCTAAAATCGTATCTCATTTACATCGGATTTGTAGTTGTTTTTAGGTACCCGGTAGTACCGTTTGTTTGCGTCGGTAGTACGGTGGTCAATACCCGGTAGTACCAACCCAAACAGACCGGTAGTACCGGCTATCTTCTAACCTCAGTTTTTAGTCTTTGAGTTTCAGGTTTTTAGAATCACCTATTCACCCCCCTCTAGGCTGATTTGATCCTTTCACCTCTCAATCGTGATTTCACTCGGTTATCGAGGCTTTGGAAACATCGCCAAATGTTTCATCGGGATGAAATGTTTTACTTCTCTCTCCTACAAGTTTCATGCAAAAAGTACTTTTCTACTGACATGTCACCCTATTTAATGTGCATGACACTGCTCATAAAACTCAATTTAGACTGGCCTAATGGGGTTGAAGTCGTCATAGTATATCCTGAGTCAAGACACCTTCAATGACATGTTGACAATTTTGGGCACCCTGCTGTCGGAGGGTCACATTCTGTCGAAGAACACGTACGAGCCACAAAAACTTCTCCATGCACTTAAGATGTCATATGAGCAGATCCATGCTTGTCCAAAAGGGTGCATCCTATTCAGGAAAGATCACGAGAAAGCAACGCACTGTCCAAAGTGCAAAGCCTCTAGGTATGTAGAGGTAGACCATGGTGATGGCAAGAAGGAACAACTTAATATCCCCGAGATGGTCCTATGGTACCTTCCTTTCATACCGAGGATCCAACGACTATACATGACAGAGGAGTCCGCGAAACAGATGGCATGGCACAAGAATGGCAAAAGATACAATCCTGACAAGATGGTACGCCCATCGGATGGTGACGCATGGAAGCACTTCGATGGCATGCATCCTGGCAAAGCTATGGAGGCTCGGAATGTACGTGTGGTGCTAGAAACAGATGGGTTCAACCCGTATGGAATGATGGCGCCCTCGTACACTTGTTGGCCAGTGTTCGTGATCCCCCTCAATCTCCCCCCCAGCATCATGTTTGACCGGAAGAACGTATTCTTGTCGTTGATAATTCCTGGACACCTGGGGAACAATATGGTTGTGTTCATGGAGCCTTTGTGGTAAGTATTGTTCTATTCGTCGTTCATTGCTTTTACACATATACCTTGTCTTTGCATTGTTTAAACCTTGCGGGAGGAATATTGCAGGCCTAGATGCAGGCGCAGGCGAGCAGGTGTAGAGGTTGCAGTCCCAACAGGAGGCCCAGGCAGAAGCCCATCGCCGCGAGTTACTGTAAGTGCAATCAAGCCCTAATTGTGGGTTTTCATGATAATGACCACACAATTGGAGAACTAATGAGATTTATCAAGATGACAAGCAGGTTTATGATGAGAAAGGATGGTGCACATGTGTTGGTAGACCCCTCACACTACATTTCATCGGTTCCGGACTCAAAGTGCTATGACAAGCCATTTTGTATGAATTTGAGTTATAGGATTGCCATACTATCAAGGGGGAATGCAAATGTACCACTATGGCTGAATGATATGTGCTCAAAACCAACCGTAGCCATCCTTGCTTTCTAACCAAAGACAGCTGCATAAATTCTGATCTCTGTCTATCATTCTGGTAGGCACGGCAGTGCTGGGCCGCAGCACTGCCGGGCTAAGGCTGGCACTGCTGCGACTTGTTTCAACTGTTGGAGTGCAGGCGGTATTTACTCCACCTTCCTGCCACCCCAACGGTCATCCATGACCATAACTCTTCTCCTACCTCCAGACAAGACTTCTTCTCCCCATTGAAGGCTCCCAAGCTCTCTCTCACCTAATCTTTGATTTCCATTGATTCCAAGTGAGTTAGAGGCTCAAACCTTCACCAAAGAGAAGCCCTAGCTGAGATCTACTTCCTAGAGCACTTGATTTGAGCCATAGCCGGTGGATTTCCTTCTATTACTCTTGGGTTCTTGGAACCCTAGCCGGCTAGGCGCCGCCCTTGAGCTAGCCAACTTGTGTGGCGGCCTTGGGAGGTTTGTAATCACTTGTGCAGCTAGTATTATTACCCCTCACCTCAAGGATTTAGTTCATTGACTTGAGATCGAGGAAGAGTTGCAAAGCTCATGACCTAAGTGGTCATCCTCAACAACGTGGAGGTAGGCAAGCCTTGGTGGCGAGTTGAACCACGGGATAAATCACTTGTCTCTTGTGCTTACTTGTTGTTATTCTTCATACTTGTGAGCTTGTGATAGATTATAGGTTTTGGCTCCAATCTACTTCATACAACACATTTGGCTTGGTTAAGTTGGTTCTGCAGGTTCAGGAAACCTAGAGTAACATTTCCATTCATATAGATTTGGTTTCCTATGGCTGGATTTTGAATTGTAGGCTCGGGCAAGTTTATTGCACGGCAGTGCCGGGCTCAGGGCGGTAGTGTCGGGCTTTACTAATTAAGTTTTGAGCTGTGATTTTTGACAGGCCTATTCACCCCCCTCTAGGCCACACATGTCCTTACAGGTGGTATCAAAGCCTGGTCTCTCATACAGCACCTCACCGTGTGAGAGTATGGCCACCGACGGAGGAACGGGTGCCGCTAGTGTTGTGCAACCCACACCACTCGACGTGGAAGTGCACACCACTAGCAGCAGCGAGAGCGTCTCCACAGCAAGTGGAAGGATACTTCCTCAATTGGATGTGTCTACCGGAGAGCTTGCAAGAAGAAAAGAAGAAAGAAGGCTAAGGAGAGAAGCAAGAGCCAAAGCAAGAGAAGATGCAGCAGCTCTCAAAGCTAAAGAGGAGAAGACTCAAAGAAAAGAAGAGAGAAAGATTAGAAGAGAAGAAAGAGCCAAGAGAAGAGAAGAAAAGAAGAAGAAGGAAGAGCTCCAAGCAAAGAAGAATGTGAACTTGAGTGATGACTCAAGTAGCACCGAAGATGGAGATGATGACATCTCCTATCTCCCCAAGGGCAGCAAGAAGAAGATGGAGGAGACCAAGAAGTCATATGGAGCCGTATCCTTTAACTACTCTAGTTTGACTAACCATGATTCTAGGCCTCTCATAAATGTGCCAGCGGGCAAGTTACCTCGTTTCGATGGGACTAACTTTGCCAAGTGGAAGCACATTATGAAGACCTATCTTATTGGTCTCCATCTAGGTATTTGGGAGATAGTGCACAATGGACTTGAAGCACCGATTGATCCAAAGAACCCCACTCAAGATGAATTCCGCAATATTCATCTCAATGCCCAAGCCACTAGTGTGCTACTTAGTGCCTTGGATGGTGATGAGTACAACAAGGTCATGGGAGTTGAGGTTGCAAAAGAGATTTGGGACACTTTGCACATTGCTCATGAGGGAGTTGACAAAGTGAGGCAATCCAAGATTGACTTGTTGATGGCTAAACTCAACCGGTTTGTGATTTGTGATGGTGAAGGTCCACAAGAAATGTTTGATAGGTTGATGGTTATTGTTGGCAAGATTAGAGGGCTAGGTGGAAGTGAAATCAATGATCACAAGGTTGTGAAGATCATGTTGGAAGCATATTCACCAAGGAATGAGACCGTAGTGACATTGATTAGAGACAAGAAGAAGTTTGAGCAATTCACACCTAATGATGTGCTTGGGAGGATTATTACCTTTGTGTTGACGCAAAACGTGACACCTCACGCCAAGCACACAGGAAGCCAAAAAGCTAGCTTCAATCGGGTGCCCGGAATGTGCTGAATCCGGAGATGTGCCAGTCGGGTTGACCTGAAAACCAACAAGGGAAAAAAAACTGTGAGAATACCTTTGGAACATGCTGGATAAAACCAGACAGTTCCATATGTACGGCTTTGAAAGCCAATCACGACGGCACACAGCTATAGAAGCTGTCTGTCAGAGCATGTTTATAAAGTCATTCGGCTAGTATGAGAACAGAGTATGTAAAGCATATTAACCGCCGAATACATATGTAAAGAAAGACATGCTTGAACAAATTAAAGATATTATAAACAGGTAACTTGCAAATATAGATCTATTCAAATAACACATGCATAGGCTAATCCAACTAATCTGCCGCACGTTTAGTCTTCATAAACCGGTCAGGTATAAACTCAAGCAAAGCTAATCCACCGCATGATACCACTTGCTATAAGTCTACACCACTTCTTATAATTAGATTAATCCACCGCATGATACAATCTAATTATAACAAGCTAAAAGCATGCATATATTTGGACAGATCTATAAAGGCTCATTACTCATGTAAGCTTAACCAAAATCGGCAAACCAGCCGAATTGGGGTCCATGAAGAAGGAACAAACAAGCAAGCATGATTAAACTAATCTAAAACCTGCATCTGTCGCACGACACCTAGTTTCATCAAAGTCTAACCATGATTGACATGCATGAACCCACAACATGTGACAATCTAGATTGAGAGTTGATTCAACCATCATGATCTTATGATTAAAAGAAAGCACAAGCAAACTCGTGCGACAAGGCCGAACAAAAATCAATCTTGATTGGGCAAGAGAGTGTTACAAGAATTAAATAAATAAAACGTATAACACATGATAACTTAATGAATCTATTAGATCTGCCAAATCTAATAGAGTCGATAACTATTTTTACTCATGACTTAATCCGCCGCACGATACAAGGCATAAGCAAAAACTTCCCGTCATAAGCTTAAATCCGCCGCACGATACTAAGCCTAACATACGAGACTACTTGCATCATATCTAAATCCATCGCATGATACTAGACATGATAGCAAGGCTGCTGGTACTTACGGAGGTCGACGGATCGATGATTCCTCTCGAAGAACTCGACGACATGACTAAGGACTCGAAGGTGGCACGGGGCCGGTTTGTATTAATATGGTTGTGAACCGTTTTTACAATAGCCAAGGGTTTATATTTATACCCTGGACGCGATACAAGTCCTAAAAGGACACGACTATGAAACGTTAAAGGAAAATACGACATTTTTGGCCTTTAACTCCCTTCGGAAACTTTATTGCCTTAATTGTCGTAATTTTGTTGCCCGATCGGCTCTTGCTCCCGTCGTTTCAACGAAAACTCCCTTTTTCTCAGAATAGCCGACCGCATAAGCAGTTGCCGAATCCTTGGAAACTAGTCGACCGCATGGATACTTGCCGAATGCCTCATACGCCCATCTCCGCATACTGGACATGCACGCCGTCTTCTAGCCTTTCCTTCATCGTGAAGCCATTCATGCTAAATATAGAAGTGGATGTCGAGATGTGCATGCTTTATATATATTGCCTTCTTTGCATGCTTGCCACATCACAACGCCACCAAATCCAACTCCTGGCCAATGAGATCAGAACCCTCTGCTTCTTGAATACTCGTTTAATCTGTCACGGTCATGGTCGATTATCCTCGTGATCGGCTTCTCTTGCCATATCTATTTCCTGAATGGAGTAACCGACCGCTTGGCCGTCTACTGAATGCTCTTCTCACTGCTCGTTGGGTCCACCTGTCATCTTCTCAATGTTGACCAAAATTCAGTGTTAACACAGGCCCCCCTAGTTCGGAGTATGAATTGTCATGCTTCAAACTATTTGATCTTTGTTGGTCTTCTTCAAAAAGCCAAGAAATCCACTGATAGCAATAACATTTTCTCACCATGTTTCCACAATTTTGCCTGTAAAACAATAATTCTCCAATACATGTGGAAACAAGTTAATTACAAATGCATATGTGTATAAATATTATAGTTCTTCCATTTTATTGATCAGAAGATGCTGCAATGCTGACTACATCTCAAAAGTATCATATTTCATAACCAAGATTTCTTTTAAACTTGAATAAAATGGTACCTTACTCATCCATCTATCTCTTTAATTATGGGGCTTTAGATCTCACTGAGTCCTCAAGCGATTGCAAAACAGAATAGCTACAAAAAATGCTTATCTTTTACCCCTTGATCACTTTTCATCCAGAGTTTTTATCATTATCTTTATATAAAATCGTATCACATAATATTGCAAAGTCAAAGATTCGACCATAAGGAGATACAAGCCATAAACCTAGATCAAGAAGTGCAAGTGAATATTTTTATTACTTTTTCTTTTGCATATGTCATTCTCCCTACCTTTTAAAATTATGAGGCTACTGGTCCTTCGGCCATCTTTTATTTTATTTGGCGGTCACTTGACCTTTTCCTTTTCATATTTTTATTTGGGCGGTCACTTGCCCTTTTTTCTTTCTCAGTTCTGGAGGACACGTGTCCGTCGTTTTTATTTCTGAGATTTATAGAATAGCCTCATATTTTTAATCAAAGAGAGAATGCACATGCAAAACACTTATTAGTTTATAATGTGTACGTGAATCTTGATCTTGAGAATATGACTATAATCTCAACTAGTAGTCACAATGATTTGACAACGCTCAATATGACATTAAGTAAATTTTATTATTTCATTAAATCTCCGAATTTCAAGTATCTCTCAGAATAATGTCATAGCAAATCCTACCTCTATTCATATCCCACAACAACTTTCAGACAAAGTTTAAATTCTATGCAACCCACAAATCTCAAAGACTTCAAGATAAATATAATAACCATTAGACCCAAATCTTAAAGAAATCAAAGCTATAAACCAGATACAGGTGAAACATAAGACAGAGCATCTATTTATCATTTCAACAATGGATAACCCAAAAAATTTATATCACATATTCATAGAGTGGAATTTTTAAGGTTTTTTTAGTGCGGAGACGCAACATGAGAGGTTTCGCTTTTTAATGATTTTAATTTTAAGCTCTGAAACTATTAGAGAAGCGAGGGTAAAATTACACAAACCACCGTTGAAGATGAAGCAACCATTCATTTTGTCCTTCTTCACGATGGATCGCTCGATGTTGTACGATGTGTGCATGTTGATCTCAGGCCCCCCGACTCATAGTCACAGCGGCGTAATCGATGATTCACTGGTGTCCTCCTTTCTCTCATCCGAGACGTCTTCGCCGAATATGGGTTGAAAATATTTGAAGCCAATCATAAACGTCAATCCTTCTGCAAATGACTGGCTGCTTCAGATCTTGTAGCTGCATATATTTCTTTCTATATTTCCTTCCCTTTGTTTTACGCGGAAAGATTCTCTAACCTCATAGCTGATTTCGTCTTACAAAGTGATCAGCTCTCATTGGGTTTGGACAACAACTACTCGGCAATACCGAGTTGTTGCCGTGAGCATGATGGCATGGTGAACCAAGTTATCGGCAAATCGGGGAAGGTCGAAGAAATTTCAGTCGTTAACATGTTGCTGTTCAGCCGAACGCGGATTTCAAGTCCGGTTGTTATAATGTCTTGATTTATCATGCTTGGACATGTCAACCAAAGCTCGATTATCACTTGATTAATTTCATTAATCAAATAAACAATTCAGTCCCCTTGCCTCATCACCATGCCTTAATCAACTGTCGTCGTCTGATACCTTGATTTTCGGCAAACTATATCAATGCTAGAAAAATATACTCTGAATATCCTTAATATTCGGGGCTGATTCTTCGCGTGACGATGATAACTCCAGCCGATTCCTGTATGCATATCGGCCAATTAGTATATTTTTCTTGTGTTGTTGTATCCACTGATTTCTTTCATGAACAGCCGATTCTAAAGATGACATGCAGATAAACTATCGGCCAACTTCCCTCGGCTGACGTATGACCACTTGATAATCAACCGGCTATTTATAGCAGCATGCAAGTAAATCTGAGTTTGGACTTCATCTCTTTGAACATCTCTATGGAAATCTTGCTTTTACAACATGCATGTTGTTCTTTGTTTAGCCGATGCATCACTAACACTTTGTTCATAGCTTCCGATAAAATCAACCAATACTTCTCTTTTTTTTCTGACTTATCATGATATCGGCCATCAAACTGATTTTACTGGAAAGTTCTTCATCAAATTATATTGCACTTTGTCTTTCTCACTTCTTTCGGCTGAACTTTTATTGATAAAATAAAAGTTAAACATCATCTCATCGCGATCTGAAAGTGACAAATATTTGGAGAGGATCTGATGTTCGATCAAATGATTGTTGTCCCACCGGGCGTGCCAAAAAGTGTGTTGACGCAAAACGTGACACCTCACGCCAAGCACACAACAAGCCGAAAAGCTAGCTTCAATCTGGTGCCCGGAATGTGCCGAATCCGGAGACGTGCCAATCGGTTTGACCTGAAAACCAACAAGGGAAAAAAACTATGAGAATAGCTTTGGAACATGCTGGATAAAACTAGACAGTTCCATTTGTACGGCTTTGAAAGCCAATCACGACGGCACACAGCTATAGAAGCTGTCTGTCAGAGCATGTTTATAAAGTCATTCGGCTAGTATGAGAACAGAGTATGTAAAGCATATTAACCGCCGAATACATATGTAAAGAAAGACATGCTTGAACAAATTAAAGATATTATAAACAGGTAACTTGCAAATATAGATCTATTCAAATAACACATGCATAGGCTAATCCAACTAATCTGCCGCACGTTTAGTCTTCATAAACTGGTCAGGTATAAACTCAAGCAAAGCTAATCCACCGCATGATACCACTTGCTATAAGTCTACACCACTTCTTATAATTAGATTAATCCACCGCATGATACAATCTAATTATAACAAGCTAAAAGCATGCATATATTTGGACAGATCTATAAAGGCTCATTACTCATGTAAGCTTAACCAAAATCGGCAAACCAGCCGAATTGGGGTCCATGAAGAAGGAACAAACAAGCAAGCATGATTAAACTAATCTAAAACCTGCATCTGCCGCACGACACCTAGTTTCATCAAAGTCTAACCATTATTGACATGCATGAACCCACAACATGTGACAATCTAGATTGAGAGTTGATTCAACCATCATGATCTTATGATTAAAAGAAAGCACAAGCAAACTCGTGCGACAAGGCCGAACAAAAATCAATCTAGATTGGGCAAGAGAGTGTTACAAGAATTAAATAAATAAAACGTATAACACATGATAACTTAATGAATCTATTAGATCTGCCAAATCTAATAGAGCCGATAACTATTTTTACTCATGACTTAATCCGCCGCACGATACAAGGCATAAGCAAAAACTTCCCGTCATAAGCTTAAATCCGCCGCACGATACTAAGCCTAACATACGAGACTACTTGCATCATATCTAAATCCATCGCATGATACTAGACATGATAGCAAGGCTGCCGGTACTTACGGAGGTCGACGGATCGATCATTCCTCTCGAAGAACTCGACGACATGACTAAGGACTCGAAGGTGGCACGGGGCCAGTTTATATTGATATGGTTGTGAACCGTTTTTACAATAGCCAAGGGTTTGTATTTATACCCTGGACGCGATACAAGTCCTAAAAGGACACGACTATGAAACGTTAAAGGAAAATACGACATTTTTGGCCTTTAACTCCCTTCGGAAACTTTATTGCCTTAATTGTCGCAATTTTGTTGCCCGATCGGCTCTTGCTCCCGTCGTTTCAACGGAAACGCCCTTTTTCTCAGAATAGTCGACCGCATAAGCAGTTGCCGAATCCTTGGGAACTAACCGACCGCATGGATACTTGCCGAGTGCCTCATACGCCCATCTCCGCACACTGGACATGCACGCCGTCTTCTAGCCTTTCCTTCATCGTGAAGCCATTCATGCTAAATATAGAAGTGGATGTCGAGATGTGCATGCTTTATATATATTGCCTTCTTTGCATGCTTGCCACATCACAACGCCACCAAATCCAACTCCTGGCCAATGAGATCAGAACCCTCTGCTTCTTGAATACTCGTTTAATCTGTCACGGTCATGGTCGATTATCCTCGTGATTGGCTTCTCTTGCCATATCTATTTCCTGAATGGAGTAACCGACCGCTTGGCCGTCTACTGAATGCTCTTCTCACTGCTCGTTGGGTCCACCTGTCATCTTCTCAATGTTGACCAAAATTCAGTGTTAACACTTTGACATGCAAAGAGAAGAGGCAAATGAAAGAAGGAAGCTTGGGGTGTTGCAAGCTAGGTTAGATGGGATGAAAATCAAGGATGTGGCACTCAAGGCAAGCAAATCAACAAGGCAAGCAACATCAAGCAAACCAAAATCAAGCAAGCAAGGCTCTACAAGCAAGCCCAAGCAAAAAAAGAAGAAACTAGAAGTTGAGGACAGCACATCATCCACAAGTGAAAGTGGAAGTGAAGGTGAAGAATTTGAAGAAATTGGGGATATAGCTCTATTCATGAGAAGATACCGCAAGGGGCTCAAGAAGGAAGGTTACAAGGTTGTGAAAAGAAGGTTTCCAAGCAAGAAAAAGAGAACTTGCTACAATTGTGGTAGCACCGATCATTTCATAGCGCATTGCCCACATGAGAAGAAGGACAACAATTTCAACAAGGGCAAGAAAGATGACAAAACCACTTACAAGAAGAACAACAAGAGATACATGGGAGAAGCTGAAAGGTCCAAATTGGCTAGAGGGGGGGTGAATAGCCTAATTAAAAATCTACAAAATCACTTTGGCAAACACTATTAGTATAACAAATGGCGAAGCTTTTTGCGCTAGCCTAATAGTGTGTTGCAAGCCACCTATCCAATAATTCTACCTAATATTTCTATGCCACACAATCAAGTAAAGCTAGAAACTTGTGCGGAATAAAACAACTAGTTCTAGCACAACTATGATCAAGTTACTCTAAGATAAACAAATGTGTGCAAAAGATAAACTAGGCAAGCTAACCACAATCTCACTACACAAGGTATATGATAAAATATATACAACAAGTAATAGTATCTACACAAATTAAATAGCTCAAGGTAAATACACAAAGTAATCGAGCTAGATAGAAGTGGTTTCACCGAGCCTTCGGGATCGTCTAGTAGAGAGTCAATCACCGATGAAATCCACTTGTGATGCCAATCACCAAGAATGTGAATATGAAGACCAATCACCAAGATGAGGAAGCAACCACAATAAGCACACGGGACACCAAGATTTATCCCGAGGTTCACGTGCTTGCCGGCACGCTACTCCCCGTTGTGTCGACCAACACTAGGTGACCCGGTGGCTAATCGGCACAAAGCTAAGCTCACAAAGAGCGCCACAAGAATCTACCACTAGTGAGGTAGCTCAATGACACGAGCAATCCACTAAGGATGTCTCTTATCGCTTCGGCGAGGTGAGGCTCCAAAACCTCTCACAAACTCGAACGGTGGTGGCCAAGAACAATCTCCTTCTCTTGCCAACAACACCACAGTGCCTCCAAGTCATCTAGGCACCGGCAAATGCCAAGAGTAACAAGAAACTCAAAGCCGATGCGAAGAACTAGTGCCACTAGATTGAACTCTTTCAAGTCACGCACTAGATCACTCAATCTCACTTGGTTTGATCAAATCAACTTGGGAGATGAGTTGGGAGGCTTGCCAATGCTCACTAGTATGCTTAGGAATCAAAATGTGGAAGAGTAAAACCAAGTGAGCCGGCCAAGCCCCTTAAATAGACCACACAAGATGGCCTAGCCGTTGGGCCCGAAACAGAGGCATCAGACGCGCCGGTGTTGGGGCCATCGGACGCTACCCCAGCGTCCGATGCTCCGATGAGCACCACGTGTCTCCCTGGTATGAAATCGAGCCGCCAGATCCCAACGGTCATATCCCTTCTCGCCACGGTTAATGTGACATCGGATGCGCCGATGCCAGGCATCGGACGCTCCGATGCCACTGCTCAATTCAACACAAACCTGCGTCACATCGGACGCGCAGGCACCATCACATCGGACGCTCAACCCCTACGTCTGATGACCATGCAGAGAGGTTCCAGAAAGGGTCAAAACACATCGGACGCGTCCAATGGAGTGGCATCGGACGCAGGCCAGCATCCGAACTCCTAGTGGCACTTGAACATCGCATAAGCCATGAATTTTCTCCTCTTAATAGTACGGCTATGTATCCTAAATGTGATCACACTTACTAAGTGTCTTGATCACTAAAACGAAGAGCCCTATAGGTTATACCTTTGCCTTCGGGCCTCTATGCTCCATCTCTTCTCTTCTTCATTTCACCAATGGTAGAGCACTTGATCTCTTGAGTGCTTGTGGCCATCACCATCCTCCATGGTTGCCACATTGCTAGTTCCACCACTTGGCTAGGTCACAATCCTTTCTTATAAGCTACACACATGCTTAGCAATAGGATTAGACCAAATAAGTTTCATCAATTAACCAAAACTAAGCTAGGGCTTTCAATCTCCCCCTTTTTGGTAATTGATGACAACCTATACAAAGATATGTAATTTAAATTTGAGTAACCACATTGATAGTATTAGCTCCCCCTACATATGTGCTATAGAGTTTGGTTCTAAATTTGGCACATATGTATGATTATGAAATGTGGATGAGCAATACTACCAAAGATGATGCTAAGGCATAAGAATGGACCTTTGAAGCGTGATACCAATCGGAGTGCACATGTTAAACCATCCTTAGCATCATTTGTCACTAGACATACATCAAAACTCAAGAACCCCGTGAGATCAACATAATAATAAGGCTCTTGAACCACTTAAAAAATAAGTATGTCTAGTTATCATCCTATTCATGCTAGTGAGTCATATCATCAATCATGTTCTAACACTAGCATTCACCACATAAGCATGAATATCAAAATAAATAGCTTATTCATTGCAACCAAACATATGAATATGCACATTTCAAAATGCAACATTCATGTTTATGAGCTTGCTCCCCCTATTTGTATGCTCTGATCCCACTTGAAGGTTTACTTAGCATGTACTTAGCATGTCTCTTTTATATTTGTAGCATTTTTTCCCCCTTTGTCAACAATTTCCATAAAGGTGGGGCAAGTTTTAATGAAAGGAGACAATCTTTGCATTATGAGATTCATATGTGGGGATCAAACTAAGTCAAGTTATGGCTTAATCTAGCTCATGAGCAAAGGATATTTAACACGGTCTGCTCTAGAGTAAGCTTCTTCACACATCTTACAATGGTTATCTTACTCACGTTGGTTAAACACCCATTGCTCACTTACTAGACCAAACACTAGAGTTACAAGCTCACAAACAAGTTATATGCTACCACTAGATCAAGTCAAACATAGAAGCAATAGTGGTACCATATATACTTCAAATTCATTTGATTTACCATGAATGAGCCTAAATAAGCAATGTTATGGCTATATGAACTAGAACATAACCTAATAAGAATGAATGCACATGACAAACAATTTCACCTTTGCTTTCTTGGAGGAGAGGCATGTCATAAGTGGGGGTGCATTCAACTCATGTTGGAGAAGTCTAGGATATTCAATTCATTCATTAGCTTGCAAAACCTTCTCTCATCTAGTGGCTTGGTGAAGATATCAGCAAGTTGATCATCGGTGCCTACACTCTCAATAGATATGTCTTTCTTTGCTTGATAATCTCTAATGAAGTGATGCCTTATGTCAATGTGCTTTGTTCTTGAATGTTGAACCAGGTTGGTGGCTATTTTGACGGCGCTCTCATTATCACAAAGCAATGGTACTTGTCCAAACTTGACTCCATAATCTTGCAATGTTGCTTTCATCCATAGCAATTGTGCACAACAACTACCCGCGGATATGTATTCGGCTTCGGCGGTAGAGAGTGCAACACTATTTTGCTTCTTTGATGACCATGAGACAAGTGATCTTCCAAGCAATTGACAAGTGCCCGATGTGCTCTTTCTATCCACCTTGCATCCCACATAATCGGAATCCGAGTATCCAATCAATTCAAATTGAGAGCCCTTGGGATACCATAGTCCAACATTAGGAGTGTGCTTCAAATATCTCAATATTCTCTTGGTTGCCTTCAAATGACTTCCTCTTGGTGAAGCTTGGAACCTTGCACACATGCACACACTAAACATGACATCCGGCCTAGATGCGGTCACATAGAGTAGGCTTCCAATCATTGACCGATATAGCTTTTGATCCACCATGTCACCACTAGAATCACTATCCAAATGTCCATTTGTGCCCATTGGAGTGGTTATTGCTTTTGCTTCATCTAACCCAAACTTCTTGAGCATGTCCTTGATGTACTTGCCTTGACTAACAAATGTGCCTTTCTTCATTTGCTTGATTTGTAGCCCAAGAAAGTAACTAAGTTCTCCAAGCATAGACATCTCAAACTCTTTAGCCATCATCTTTCCAAACTCTTCACAAAAGTCTTGGTTGGTTGATCCAAAGATAATGTCATCCACATAGATTTGCAACACAAACAAGTCACTTCCAATCTTCTTGGTGAAGAGTGTGGTGTCAACCCTCCCAATGTTGAATCCTTTGGTTAACAAGAAATCCCTCAATCTTTCATACCATGCTCTTGGTGCTTGTTTCAACCCATAAAGTGCCTTCTTGAGCTTGTACACATGGTTGGGCTTCTTCAAATCTTCAAATCCGAGAGGTTGTTCAACATACACTAGCTCATTGATGAATCCATTGAGAAAAACACTTTTAACATCCATTTGATAGAGCTTGATGTTGTGAGAACAAGCATATGCAAGTAGAATTCTAATGGCCTCCAATCTAGCAACCGGTGCATAGGTTTCTCCAAAGTCAATGCCTTTGCTTCATCTAACCTGAACTTCTTGAGCATGTCCTTGATGTACTTGCCTTGACTAACAAATGTGCCTTTCTTCATTTGCTTGATTTATAGACCAAGGAAGTAGCTAAGCTCTCCAATCATAGACATCTCAAATTCCTTAGCCATCATCTCTCCAAACTCTTCACAAAAATCTTGGTTGGTTGATCCAAAGATAATATCATCAACATAGATTTGCATCACAAACAAGTCACTTCCAATCTTCTTGGTGAAGAGAGTGGTGTCAACCTTTCCCATCTTGAAGCCCTTTGATAGCAAGAAGTCTCTCAATCTTTCATACCATGCTCTTGGTGCTTGCTTCAACCCATATAATGCCTTCTTGAGCTTGTACACATGGTTGGGCTTCTTTAAATCTTCAAATCCGGGAGGTTGCTCAACATACACTAGCTCATTGATGAATCCATTGAGAAAAGCACTTTTGACATCCATTTGATAGAGCTTGATGTTGTGAGAACAAGCATATGCAAGTAGAATTTTAATGGCTTCCAATCTAGCAACCAGCGCATAGGTTTCTCCAAAGTCAATGCTTTCCAATTGAGTGTACCCTTGTGCAACCAATCTTGCTTTGTTTCTAACAACAATCACATCTTCATCTTGCTTGTTCCGGAAGACCCATCTTGTACCAATAACATTTGTGTTCTTTGATCTTTCCACTAACTCCCAAACATCATTGCGGGTGAAGTTGTTCAACTCTTCATGCATTGCATTCACCCAATCAACATCCATCAAAGCCTCATCAATCTTGGTTGGCTCAATAGATGATACAAATGAGTAGTGTCCACAAAATGATGTCATTCTTGATCTTGTTTGCACACCTCTTCTTATGTCACCAACAATTTGATCTAAAGGATGATCTCTTACAATGTGTGTTGGTTGGAGCACTTGTTCCGGTTGAGCACTTGCACTTGTACTAGCATCTTATTGATCTTGAGAACCATTAGAGCTTGCAACATCATTACCATGCATGGTTGGAGGAGAAAGCACTTGATCTTTGTCATCTTCTATGTCAATCACTTGCTTTGGCCTTATATCACCAATGTCCATGTTCTTCATAGCTTCCACCAATTGTGTTCCTCTCACATCATCTAGATTGTCTTGTTCTTCATGGGAACCATTGGTTTCATCAAACTCAACATCATGGACTTCTTCAACGATTCTTGATGTGTTGTTCCACACTCTATAGGCTTTGCTTGTAGTGGAGTAACCAAGAAGTGTCCCTTCATCACATTTCTTCTCAAACTTTCCAAGTCTTGTGCCCTTCTTCAATATGTAGCATTTGCACCCAAAGACCCGAAAGTAAGCAATGTTGGGCTTTCTATCATTGAGGAGCTCATATGGTGTCTTCTTCAATAGAGGGTGACAATAGAGCTGGTTGCTATAATAGCAAGCCGTGTTGATTGCTTCGGCCCAAAAAGAATCACTCACATTGTATTCACTAAGCATAGATCTTGACATATCAATGAGTGTCCTATTCTTCCTTTCAACTATCCAATTGGATTGAGGTGTATACTTGGGCAAGAATTGATGTTTGATTCCAAACTCATCACATAACTCATCAATTCTTGTGTTTCTAAACTCACTTCCATTGTCACTTCTCACTTTCTTGATTCTTCTATCAAACTCATTTTGACTTCTCTTGACAAAGGTTTTGAATACCCCAAACACTTCACTTTTGTCAACAAGAAAGAAGACCCATGTGTATCTTGTATAGTCATCCACTATCACAAAGCCATACTTGTTTCCCCCAATACTTGTATATGTAGTTGGTCCAAACAAGTCCATGTGCAACAACTCAAGTGCATGTATAGTGCTCATCATTCCTTTGTTAGGATGGGTGTTTCCAACTTGCTTTCCCATTTGGCATGCACTACATAGCTTGTCCTTTTCAAAGTGAACATCTTTTAGTCCTTTAACCATGTCATGCTTCACTAGCCTCTTTAGTTGCTTCATTCCAACATGTCCCAAGCGCCTATGCCATAGCCAACCCATACTTGATTTGGTGAATAAGCATGTTGTCAATTGAGCTTCACTAGCATCAAAGTCCACCAAATAAAGGTTCTCGTATCTAAATCCTTTGAAGACCAAATCACTTCCATCAACACTCACTATCTCCACATCATCAACCCCAAATATGCATTTGAATCCCAAATCACATAATTGTGCCACGGACAACAAGTTGAAGTTGAGAGATTCCACTAATAGCACATTTGAGATGCTCAAGTCATTGGATATTGCAATCTTGCCCAAGCCTTTGACCTTGCCTTTCTTGTTGTCACCAAATGTAATAGCATCCGCATGATCATTGCCACTAGTGTTGATTGATTCGAACATTCTTCCATCTCCGGTCATGTGTTGAGTGCACCCACTATCAAGCACCCAATGCCTTCCTCTCGCTTTATAATTCACCTACAAAGAGATCAATTATTTTTAGGTACCCAAATCTTTTTGGGTCCTCCAAGGTTTGTCACCAAGCTCTTGTGCACCCAAATTGCCTTCTTCTTTGGGCCAACCATGGGTGCACCAATATACTTAGCCTTCACAACATTAGTGCCCTTTGTAAGCATATAACAATAATCAAGTCTAATAGATAAATCATGAGCATTATTCTTGTTCTTTTTCTTGTTAAAGCAATTTTTCTCTATATGCCCGGATTGCTTGCAATTATAGCAATACCGACCATTGCTCTTCACAAAACTAGTCTTGTGAGTAGCAAAGGCCGCCTTGCCCTTCTTGGGGGTATAGCCAAGTCCCTCTTTGTTGAGTGGACACCTTTGGCTACCCAAGCACTTAAGCAAGCGGGCATCTTGTTGGCACAAAATGTGGCACACTGTGCCTCACACACAGCAAGCCGGAAAGCGTGGCTTCAATCGGGTGTCCGGACGGTTTGAAATCCGAAGACGTGCCAGTCGGTTTGACCTGAAAGCCGACAAGGGATAAAACTATGAGAATAAAACTGGAACATGTCGGTTGAGACCAGACAGTTCCATATTTACGGCCCTGAAGCCACTTACGACGACATACAACTATAGAAGCTGTTTGCCAAGCATGTTTATAGAGTCATTCGGCTAATATAAAAAGAAAAGCATGTGAAAGCATTGATTGCCGAACGCACATGTAAGAAAAGACATGTCTGAACAAATAAAAAAATTATAAATCGACGTATAACCAAGCTCGGCAAACTAGCCGAATTGGGATCCATGAAGAAAGAACATGCAAACAAACACGATCAAACCAATCTAAAACCTGCATCTGCCGCACGATACCTTGTTTTATCGAAGCTCAAGCGTGATTGACATGTATGAACCCGCAACACATAACAATCTAGATTATAAATTAATTCGGCCATCATGATCATGCAATTTATAAGGGATGTCATGAAAACAACAATTATTGGAACATAAGTAAACTTGTAAAGAAAGGCCGAACAAAGTCAATCTAGATTGGGCAAAAGAGTGTTACAAAATTAATTAAATCATGCAACACATGATAACTTAATGAATCTACTAGATCTTGCCGAATCTAATAGAGCCGATAACTATCTCGTTTTTACTAAACATATCAAGTAAACTCCTGTCGCACGGTATTTACTCATAAGCAAAGCATAAAAAAGATTTCTTGATTGTTAACAGAGATCCGCCGCATGACCATTGGAAACAAACAAGACTACTTGCATCAGAGCTAAATCCACCGCATGATACTAGACATGATAACAAGGTTGTCGGAACTTACGGAGGTCGACGGATCGATGATTCCTCTCGAAGAACTCAATGACACGACAAAGGACTCGAAGATGGCACGGGGCCGGTTTGTATTGATGTGGTTGTGAACCCTTTTTACAATAGCCAAGGGTTTATATTTATACCCTAGACACAATATAAGTCCTAAGAGGACACGGCTATGAAACGTTAAAGGAAAATACAACATTTTTGGCCTTCGACTCCCTTCGGAATCTTCATTGCCTTAATTGTCGCAATTTTGTTGCCTGATCGGCTCTTGCTTCCGTTGCTGCAACGGAAACCCCCTTTTCTCAGAATAGCCGACCACATAAGCAGTTGCCGAATCCTTGGAAATTATCCGACCGCATGGATACTTGCCAAGTGCCTCATACGCCCATCTCCGCACACTGGCCCATCTGTCATCTCCTTATGCGTGCGAAAATCCGGTGTTAACACATGCCCCCTCAATTTCGGAATAAAAGTCATTTTATTTCGAAATTGTCCGCAAGCTTCTTCCCTCTTCTAGGTTTACACTTTTCGACACCGTAGCCGCTGCTCAAGAAATTCAAGCCCCGGCGCAACCTCGAATTCACCTCGAATTCCTAATGGCGACTCAGGACGAGATCCCAGAGGTAAACCTCATTCATTCTCACACATTTGGTAATTTCCTGCTAATTTTGTCCTTCTTTCGGCTCACTTTCTTCTCCAATTTTACCATTCTCTGAAGGAATACAAGAACCAGATTCTGATTCCCTATGCTGCCAATCCTGACTCCTACCTTTTTGGCCCAATGGGAAATCCTGACCCAACGGAAATTATTGAGAAGGAAACCCAAAGAATCCCTTTCAAATCTAGAATCACTCCGCTGAACCAATGGCCGAGCACCTTCAAGAACTGGTTGTTTCCCCCAATTGCCGGATGGCGAAATTGGTACCGGAGGATGTTGGAAAAAAGTAGCAGCCACTGGGAGAATCAAGACATTGGCCATTGCCTGGAATTATCTTTATCAGAAACACCCAGAAACGACTCTCTTCTGATAGCAGCTTCCCACTTTTGGTCTAACGCCATCAACGCTTTCATCTTCGGCCATGGTATGATGACTATTACCTTAGTTGACGTTTTTATGATGACCGACCTGAATGTGACACTACCAGTGTATCCTTACAAGTACAAGAACAAAAGTAATCAAAGAGCCGTCAGCTCTGGATGTGGATGGGCTAAATACATCCAGACTTATATGGAGTCGTTTGGCACTATCTCTGACAAAGAGCTAAAAGCCTTCATGAATATGTGGCTATGCAGATTCATCTTCTGTGGAAAATCCAATGAACCCACCCTGAACCATATGGTGATGGCTGAAGACTTCTCTGCAGGTACTCAGATCCCACTAGGCAAATATCTCTTGGGGTCTGTCTATCATATGATGCATCAGATCACTCTCCAGATGCACTTAGGTGGAGAAATTTCCTGCGTGAATGGTCCCTAGTGGTTGGTTCAAATGTGGCTCCAACTATATATGCATCAGATAGCTTCCATGAGCCTTCTGAATCTGAGTTTCCCTTCAATTAACTATGCTGAAGGCAACACAGCAAAGGTCAAAGCCTGTCAGACTTATGGAGAAGCAACATCATCTATTAGTATTGACATAGACATTGGTCATCTCTTTAAGCTTTTCTTCAAAGGTTTTGACAATGTACTTTGGCTTCCTTACAGAGAGAATGAAGATCTGACTCTTCCTTGCAAGTTTAACTATGAATTCGGCTGTGCAGACAAAGTATCCAGTGATATTTTCAAATCTTTCATCAAACCTTGCATTCTGCCAGCCGAATTTCATCATGGAAGATTAGTGCAGTCCACCTATGAATTTTATTATCCAAACATGGTGGCCAGACAATTAGGATGTGGTCAACTGCCCCCAAGACCTTTCTTCTCAACAATAATAAAGCCTAGGGAAGTAATCACAGAAGGGACAATGGCCCAAAAAGTCTTTGAATTAGGATGAGAGCTGCCAACATATGAACCATCTCCATTTAGGATAGATCCTTTCTTTACTTCTTGGTGGGAAGAATGGCACATTCATATCTTCAATGTATCAGTCCACTCCCTATGTCAAAACTTGCAACCTGATTTTGCTTCTGATAGTGAGGTAATTTCATTATACCCATCATTTTCCGCTCCTGAATTCACTCCTCACCTTAACATTCGGCTATACACAGGATTTTTAGCCTACACCCCCCGTCAAGGCAATCCAATATTATTTGGCTGGACCCAATCCTGCACTGGGTTTTAATGCTCCAAACTTGAAAACTTTCATGAAAATTCCTGCAACTTCAACTACTGCACCTTCAAGACGAGAGGGTAAAAGAAAAGCACTTGAGAGTGTCTCTTTACCCAGGAAACCAAGGACTAAAATGGCCAAATTATCTCCTAAGGTATGAATCCTTCATTCTGTGTTAAGTTAGTAACCTCATTCGGTAATAAATCTGACCATTTCCATATTCCATCGCTTCTATTGCAGCCACATGTTAAAATTCCCAAATTAGGTGGCACCTCATCAACTGTAGAACCATCTCTTGGAGTTTCTACTGAAATTGAAGAAATTCAGGATGCTGAAATCCCAAAAACTCAGGAAACTGAAGGTTCAAAAATTCATGAAGCCGATGAGACTATAGGTAACACATTCGGCTAACCCCTTTTCCTCTGTTACATCTCTCCTTATACTCATATCATTACTTGAAACAGATAAAATTTTAAATCAGCTGGCAGAAGAACCTTCTCCTGATCATGCTCTAAGCCCTCTTCCTCTGAATATTCAATCAAGTCCTCGAGCAAGCCAGGATACAGCCCATCCTGATGACCAATCAGCTCAGCAGGTAAAGTTTCGTTTCAAACTATATTATTTTTAACAAATTCATTCAATCGGCTAACGCTTTTTCCCTTTTTTTAGAAGAATACCACCGAGCCGACCACGAGTTATTCCTTCCCCGCTGAAGATTATATCACTTAGAAGGGTGAAGAAAATATTTCTCAACGTATTCTATCAATGGAAAATCAAGCTCGGTTGAGGGAGGTGACCATCTTGTTGAATAAAGACACCGTCAATTTGGTTAAGGACGCAGATTAGATAAGAGACATTCTTGAACTTATTGATGAAGATATCCCCCTGCTCTTTTGACCCCCTAGAGTCTGCAGCCTGTCTTGATAACTTTGTTGGTATGGTGAGAAGGGCAACCAAGAACATATCATCTAGGGCTGTCTTGCAGAATGATAGGTCTTCAAAGAAACTGGAGCTTAAAGATTTGCATTCTTACATCCAAACTGCAAGAAATTCCCTGGCAACCCTGGAGCCCGAGTTGAAAACCATGGAGGAGGAAAAGGGTAGGTTAGAAGCTCAACTAGCCGAACTGAATGCCAAAATTCAGTCTCACATGGCTCATATGGCTGATTTGCCGAAGGACATAGAAGCAGCTTCACTAAGGATGACTTTGGCCCTCAAAGAAGATCGGCAAATCAAAACCAAGCTATCCAAGATCCAGAGCTCTGAAGATGAAGACCAGAAAGTGCTAGACAATGTTAGCCGAATCAGGACAGAGGCTATAAATGCAATTAATCAGCTTCTGAATGAGTAGATATTGAACTCGTAATAAACCAAGTGTAATATACTCTGTCTCCGCAAAACTTTCTTCATGCCTCCATGCCTTTATTTGTCTGAGAAAGCAATCGGCCTTTTTCCCTTAAATTTTTCCTATTAAGATGTAGCCGATTGTCCTCATTTTCTGATAGCCGAACGAACCCTGACTCAAAGAACCAAGGATATAGCTGAACGACATTCGATTTAACCAAGCCTGGCCCAGTCTAGTAACGGCCCAGCTGAGAGGGGAAAACCCTACTTCGTCACTTGGCATTCTTGCCCCACTAATACCCCGTGGAACTCGCCACGACTCCTTTTCCGGCTTACAAATAAACCCCTTTCGTCAGCCTCGATTGCCACCTACAGTTAAGCATTCTTACCTCCGCCTCTTCATATTCTTTTCTCGATTCAATCCAGAAGAAAACCCTAACCTCCATAGCAATGGCGAATGGCGATGATCGTGGCAAGCGTCCCGCCGAAGGGGAAGCAGAGCACCACAACGTCGGCGCCGTGGGTGAGAATCGGTTTCTTTGCCCCCTTGCAGTTCTACTTTCTTGTCCACCTTCTGTCTAGATTTTGATTTTCTTCTACTTACTAGGATAAGATTCATCTCCACCAGCCAAAGCCATCCTCATCCTCAACCAGGAAACCCATCATCCGGTTCATCTAGCCCCTCCGATTCCCCAGATTCTTCCTCAGACTCCTACTACTCTGATTGGTGGAGTCACCGTGACGCCTGCCGCTTCAAGGAGAAGAGGGACAAGGCCCGAGAGGAACTGGGCGAAGTTTCCAAGCAATACGGCATCGACCAGCTCGAATGGGAGGACCAGCGGAAGCAACTCTGCGATGCTATCACAGGTTAATGAAATTCTCGCCCGATTCCCCTTATTCTAATTGAACTTGTTTGTCTGATGTATCCTTTTTCCTATCCAGTATTGTCTGCAGAGGTCGACCGTCTGAAGATTGCGGCAACCAGGGTGGCCGACAAGGTGGACGCCCAGGGGGAAACCGTGGAGGCGCGCCTTGATGATGCGGACGGCCGTGTCGATCAAGCCGTCATTCACGACGTACACCACGACGTTGCCTTAGGGCTGGCGGCGATGTCCACCCAGGCGCGTGAGGACTTCTCCACCATGCCAACCGGCTTCCTCGGCGACGAGCTTCCAGAAGACGTCGAGAACATCAAAGATCTTCTAGAAAGCTACGAGGATCATGCAACCGTACTCACCCAGGCCACTGACGCCCAATCTGTCTTGAACAGATTGTCTGATGAATAGTCTGTACTTAGGAGTTTCTGTAATAAGACTGCTCTCTTTTGTGAAACACTTGCAACTGTGAAATATTTGTTTGTGATTCCTGTTTTTCCTTCTCTGAATTACCGAAAGCTGAATTCCTGCATGATATTATCCTTATTTGGTTAGATTGATATTTTGCTCTAAAGGCGACACATGTCATGTCGGCTATTCTCCAAACTCTTGGAGCATTTTTCTGCTAAAGGCGATGTTTTACATCGGCTATATTTTGCGTACAAACATTCTTGAATCTGCTCATGTACTGACTTCCATGCTGGGATGAAACCTCTTAAGAAATCTCCCATTAATAGCTCTGGAGAATTCTTCCCCGAACAAAGTCTTCAAGATATATGCATTACCAGGCACGCTCCTCACTACCCGAAAAGGACCTTCCCAATTTGGAG
The DNA here is from genome assembly GCA_009763385.1 of Coix lacryma-jobi var. lacryma-jobi. Lineage (NCBI taxonomy): Eukaryota > Viridiplantae > Streptophyta > Magnoliopsida > Poales > Poaceae > Coix > Coix lacryma-jobi. The sequence goes on along the minus strand of CM019822.1, from coordinate 44,216,983 downwards.
ACCATTTACCGAACGCTTTATCTTTCATCCCGATCGGCAATATAACCTTCCAAACCAAATCCCCTACTACAAAGTGTTTCTCTTTAACTTTCTTATTGTAATATTTGGCAACACATAACTTATTTTTCTCTATGTTTTCCAATGCCTTGAGACGAACTAAATGCAAATCTTCTAATTCATCCATCATCAAACCTTTATAATCTTCTTTCTTCAAATCATTTTGTAATGTAACTCGTCTTGAACCTGATTGTAACTCCCACGGTAACACAGCACAATGCCCATAAACCAACTCGTAAGGAGATGCTTGAGTAGACCCATGACAAGCCATTCGGTAAGCCCACAAAGCTTCGTTAAGAACCGAATGCCACTTCTTTGGCTTTTCATCAATCTTCTTTTGGATAATCTTAATCATAATTTTATTTGACGCTTCAGCCTGACCATTGGCTTGTGCATAATAAGGAGAAGAATTATACAACTTGATCCCCATTTCTTCAGCAAAATCACAAAATTCGGATGACGTAAACTGAGTCCCTTGATCTGTTGTTATAGTTTGAGGGATCCCGAACCTGTGAACTATATGTTCCTTAACAAAATTGATCATGTTTTCTGACGTAACCTTCTTCAAAGGTATATCCTCAACCCATTTGGTAAAGTAATCTGTAGCCAACAGTATGAACTTATGTCCTTTGCTAGAAGGAGGATGAATTTGACCAATCAAATCTATAGCCCATCCCCTAAACGGCCACGACTTGATAATTGGATTCATAACCGATGCTGGAACTCTTTGAATATTGCCGAATCTCTGACAGTCTTGACATCCTTTATAATATTCAAAACAATCCTCGAGCATAGTTGGCCAAAAATAACCAGTCCTTCTAATTATCCATTTCATTCGGTAAGCCGATTGATGTGCACCACATAACCCTTCATGCACTTCATACATTAGCTTTTTGGCTTCTTCTTGACTTAAACACTTGAGGAGCACTCCATCTATAGAGTTATAGTATAACTGATTATCAAGAAGTATAAACTTGAGAGCCTTATACCTGAGCTTTCGGGAAACCTTTTGTGATGGATTTTTCAAGTAATCGGCAATTTCTTCTCTCCAGTCATCAACCATACGATCTTCATCCAAAGCAAGAATCTCTTGATTTTCCCGATATCCAGAAGCAGTCTGAGCTAATTTATTCGCCTCTTCATTATGCCCTCTAGGGATATGATGTAAAGTTGCCACCTGAAAATACTTCAAAAGCTCTTGACATTCTTCATAATACTCTCTTAATATATCACTCCTACACTCATATTGACCGGTTAGCTGGTTGATGACTAACTCAGAATCTCCAAAAATTTCGACAGCAACAGCTTTTATTTCCACAAGAATCCGAAGCCCTCTGAGCAATGCTTCATACTCCGCTTGATTGTTAGTAACATAAAACTCAATGGGGATGGCATATTTAAAAATCAACCCTCGTGGAGAAACCAAGAAAATACCAGCACCACCACCTTTACTACAAGATGAGCCATCGGAAAAACAAAGTCCAAGGTGCAATATTTACCATGTTAGCAGAAGGATCACGATGATGAGTAACAAAATCGGCAATAGCCTGACCTTTTACTGCCTTTGCCAATTCATACCTTAAATCAAATTCCGACAGTGCTAAAATCCACTTGCCGATCCTTCCATTTAAAATAGGCATTGACAACATATGTTTTATCACATCAAATTCAGAAACTATCACGCATTTGACATTTAATAAGTAGTGTCTAAACTTGGTACACGAGTAATTGTAACACCCTAGGTGTTAAGCAACCCTAAATGCATAACTTGACATCTCATGAGCATAAAGCATCATCATTTCATGTTGCATTCTTTCTTTTGTTAAGTGTCATTTCATGTGACCTTTTGTGATGCTATGCTTGATTGAATGCTTGTGTGTCTTGTTTGTGGAGTGCTAGAGTCTTCTTAGTAGTTGAACCTTGTTGGGGAGTCAAAATGAAGCTAGGTTTATGTTGGTCATGTTGGCTAACCAAGTCTCTAACCCTAGTTGCCTTAATAGTGCCCTAGGAGTCCTTTTGTTTGACTAACTAAGACCTTCTTGATAGAAGCTTTGCATGGCTGTGGGCCTTTAACCAAAAGTGTGTAGAATTTAGTATAGAACAAAAGTTGTTTAAGGCCCAACCCATGAAAATGGGTTTAGCAAGGTGTTTTGGGACCCACAAGGCAGATTTGAGGGAGTCTAGACTTAGAAAATTTTCTAAGTCTCTAACTGACCAAACAGTTTCGTGGAGCCAACTTTGGAGCTTTCTAAGGAGCAATCTAGGCCGAACCTAAGATCAATCTTGTAACCAAAGTTGTAGCTGGCATGTAGCTCTACTCAATGGAACAAGTGGTTTAGCGTTTCACTGAGTGGATTAGGAGATAATCGTGACCAAAGTTCGGCCGTCAGTCGGCCACCGGTAACTGAATCGGGCGATTCAGTTCGAATCCGCCGGTCGTGGCCGACCGCGCGCAGAGCTCGGCCGCCGCGTGGCGCGAGCAGGCCGGGGTCGCAGCGTCCGCGCGCGGCGTGGCAAGCATGGCCTCGCCCTCGCCCTGTCCGAACCCGCTCCTCCCTCCATTCTGTCTCTCTCTCTCGCCCTCTGCTCTCGCCGGCGCTCGAAAGGGGGAGAAAGGGGAGAAAGCAAGGCGCCGCCGCCGTTCGCCGCCGTCCCGCCGCCGCACCGTCCACCCAACCAGCTGCCAAGCTTCGCCGTGAGCTCCCACCCCTTGTGTTGTCCTTAGCGCTCTATGAGAGACCGTAGGCAATCCCCGGGATGAGCCGCCGCCATGGTCGCCATGACCGCCGAGCTCGGTCCGCCGTGGCCGGCCTCCGTCCCGCGGTTGCGTGTTGCCCTAGCGCTCGTTTAGGGGTTAGTGAGGTCCGAGGAGGGGGTAGAAGGTGTTGGTTTGGTCGATTAGGGTTAGGAGCCCGCGGAACGCCGCCGTCTGCCATGACCGCCATGGCCGGCGCGCTCGGTCCGCCGTGGCCAACCCTCTTCCCGAGCTCAACCATCCGCCCTAGCTAGCGTTCTTGAATCGCCTCGCTATGCTGGAGCTCGTGGTGGTGTTGGTTAGGCCGATTAGGGTCTGGAAGCACGAGTACGCCGTCGTCCACCGCTTGCCGGGGTCGCCGGAGATGGCACAGCCGTGGTCGCAGGTGCTCGGAGCTTGCGCCCTGGTTTCCGAGCCCTGGGCTAGGGTTATGAAGGTCGCCAGAGTAGATCTCGAGGGTCGGATGAGCCCGTCGTGGCCGGAGTCGGCCGGCGTAGCTCGCCCGCGCCGCCGTGTCCGCCATCGCCGTCGGCGAGCTCGATTCGCGTGTGCGCTGTGCCAGCCGAGGGTACCGTTGGGTGCGGAAGGAGAAGGGGAGTCTGTCGGTGGAGTTGGCTTCGCCGGAAAGTTCGCCGCCGGCGAACCACGGCATGGTCAACCTCCTCCCCTGTTCGGTGTGTCTGACGAGTGGGGTCAGGGTTGACCCGAGGGCCCGCGCGTCAGTGGCTTAGGACCAGTCTGTGTGCACTAGTTCGGGTACCCTTAGCAGTTTAGGTTTGAATGTTTTTCAGGGTTTTGTTTAAATAGTTTTCAGAAATTCTTGTAATGCTTGTTTAATTCATATCTTGTGAAATATAAATGCTAAAAAGGTGAAACAGGTTTTGTTAGGTTTGTTATGTTGAGATCTATGCATGAAAAATATAATATGTCCAGTTTGTGGTAATTTTCTGTGTAGTTATATTTAATTTATGTTTAGGCTGAAATCTTGTTTAATGCATAGTAATTTGTGGTTATCTCAAAAAAATGTAATTCTTGATTTGTTGGGTTTGTGTTCAGTAGTAGTTCTTGAGAAAAATGTAAAATGAGGATGCTCTGTGAAATAATTTGGCAGTAGTAATTAAAATGATTAAATGTTGTTTTCTTGTTTATTTTGTAGTAATTAAAATATGAAGAGTATAGACTTGGTAATTTTTACTGATTGCTCTTGTGCTAAGAAGTTCAGAAGAAAATTATGAGATTTGTTGTTTGACACTTTGTACTAGGGGGTGTAGTTCAAAGCACCTTTTTATGATAGAATTCGTCTTTTTCATAGAGGATGAAGTCTAGGTCCAAATGGGATGAAATTTGGATAAAAGGTTAGATTAAGTGTTATGAATCTCCAGTAATTTTTGTAGATTTTTCCCAAGCTGTCTAGAATGGGTTGCTGTTATAGGTTGGTTTATTTAGGGTTAATCTAGCTCTGATTAGAGGGTAATAAACCCGTTAAGCAAACTTTGATGTGGTGACAACAGGACGTAGTAAGTTAGTTATGTTAAATTAGGTGATTGATTAGCAATAGATGATATGTGCTTATCTCCTGAATTATTGCTCCATGTTGCATCACCATGCATTCCGTGTGCATTCATGTTATTCATTCATGTACCGCATCATGCAGGATCGGTAGTGGAAGCTCAGGAACCGACGCCGGAGGAGCAGTGCCAGGAGGAGGCACCGGAGGAGAGGGTTCCGGAAGGAGACGCTGAGGACCTGCCGGAGTGCCGTGATCACCGCCCCGCCGACTTCGAGCGAGGCAAGCCCCGGAGCATTTTCTCCTACGGTTTGCAAATTACCGTTTACAAGTTAACCTGATGTGATTGTTGCATTAGGTTATAGGAGTTGTGTGATACCATTGCTGCATTAATTAATTATCCTTGTCCACCTGCAAATACTATCTTGTTATCCCTGATAAGTCTAGGCTCGTTTATGCTTAGCCTGCTTAGACCGGTAAAAGTCGGGTGATTTCCTGTCTCCCGCATATAGGTGGATACTGATCATGTTTAGCCTGGTGCTATCATGGAGATAACCATGTGATAATTAATCTGAGACCGGGCGGGATGTAGGAGCAGCAGGACATGGGTTCTGTGTGCTAGTAGTCTCCCGTCTGTGTCGATTAGGACCCGACGAAGGCACACCTCAGTCATTTTGAACGCGTCAATCACTTAACGGAGTAGGTCGGAGTACCTCCCGTGAAGCCGAGTAAGGTTTTTCGAGCCGGTGATGGAGATGTTGACGCCTAACACCCAGGGCCTTATATGTACCGTGGGCAACTATTCTGATCGACCTGGCATGGTCCGAGGGCAGGCAGGGCCTGATCGACCTGGCATGACCGTGGGCAGTTAATAGCTTGAGCGACCTGGCATTGAGACAACCCCCGGTGTAGAAGGGCCGATGGCCGTCCCGCGATTTGGGTTCTCGAACCTCCTGAAGTGGTCGCCAACGGCCACCTGGCAGGGTGTGTCGGGCGAGTGTGCGACATTTTTATCCCCAGCTGGTAGGAATCGATTATAATCGCCATCGCTCCTGGTTAGTGAGTAACTTGACTGAGCATGTGTTACCGTAGTAACATATGGAATTAATGATGGTTATGGTTGATGAATCTGAAAGGCTATTGATGAAATAGTCACTCTTGCTTGAATAAGTAGTCAAGTGTTTGCTTAGATCAGGTGCAAATCTAGATAATCAGGCTGATTACATAAAAGTGACTGCTAATGCTCTAATAATGTTTAGTTAATAATAAAGTGCTTTTATGCAAAGAGGTAAGTGTGGCCAACCCCAGATACAGCCTTGCATAATCCTTGGTGTCAATTATTTCTGGTTTTTGACGGGTAAGTCTAGCTGAGTACCTTCTCGTACTCAGGGTTCTATCCCTTGTTGTTGCAGATGGGCAATGCTTCTACGGCTATTGCGAGAACTGTCTGTACCCCGTCGAGGGCAGTGACTAGACCATGGGCATGGTCGACCCTTATCTCCCCTGATGCTTTTGTGGATTGATCAAGCATATGGCACTGGATTGTGAACTAAGGACTTGTGTTCAAAACTATGTTGCTTCCGCTTTTGAATTCAAACTATGGTTTGTAATAACTGTTGAACTCCGATGTATTTGAACTATGTGCGAACTGAATGTAGGTCGTGGACATGTACGCTAATCTATTACGATCTTGGTTAAAGTTGAATGACTTGAAATCCTTCGAGATTTCCGGACTACCGGGTTTATACGAGCTTAAGTACTTGTAGTCTCTGCGCAAGCAGCGATTCGGTGCTTAATCTGGTATAAATTGGTCGGTTCTGTCACAGTAATACACACATAAACAAAGTTTCTCTGTAGCCGAATACCTTGTCTCTGGGTCTAACAGCTTTTGGCTAAGGTAAGCTATTACTCTTTCTTTTCCCTCAAATTCTTGTATGAGGGCCGATCCTATCGTTAGGCTATCGGTCGCCACGTACAACTTGAAAAATTTACCAAGCTGTGGAGGTACCAACACCGGTGGTGCATTCATGTACTCTTTCATTTCATCAAAAGCTTTCTGTTGTACGTCACCCCACACGAATTTTTGATCTTTCTTAAGCTTCAGCAACGGAGAAAAAGGCAAAATTCTTTCCGATAAGTTAGATATAAATCTTCTTACAAAATTAATCTTGCCAAGCAGCGACTGCAACTCCGTGAGGTTGGTTGGAGGGACAACTTTGTCTATTGCTTCCATGCTTTTCTTTCTGACTTCAATCCCTCCTTTATGGATCAAAAAACCCAAAAACTCACCTACCGAAACTCCAAAAGCACATTTGTTTGGATTCATCCTCAAACCATGCTTCCTTGTGCATTCCAAAGTCTTCCTCAAATTAGCCAAATTTTCTTCATGATCCCTAGAATTCACGACCACATCATCAATATAAATTTCTACAATTTTGCCGATCAACTCATGGAAGATATAATTCATAGCTCTTTGATAAGTTGCGCCGGCATTCTTTAATCCAAACGTCATAACAACCCATTCAAACAAACCAATATGACTAGGGCATCTAAAAGTTGTCTTTGAAATATCTTCCATTGCCATAAAGATCTGATTATATCCAGCATTACCATCCATAAAGTTAATGACTTCGTAACCAGCCGCTGCATCAACAAGCAATTCGACAACCGGCATCGAGTAACTGTCCATTGGAGTAGCTTTATTGAGATCTCTAAAATCAATGCAAACCCTCATCTTTCCATTCTTCTTATATACTGGAACTATGCTTGAAATCCACTCTGCATATCTACACGGCCGAATGAAATTTGCTTTCAATAATCTCTCAACTTCTTTTTTCACGTCGGCCAGTACTTCCTCTTTAAAAATCTTCCGAGGAGGTTGTTTATAGGGGCAATACCCAGGTTTGATCGGTAATCGATGCTCAACAATAGAACGGTCTAGTCCGGGCATCTCTGTGTAATCCCAAGCAAAACAATCCTTGAACTCTTTCAGAAGGTTTATCAATTTCGATCAATACCCTGGATCCAAATTTGTACTGATATTAATTGGTCTTGGCTCAACATTATTACCAACATTTATCTCTTCTAGTTTATCAGCCGACATAAAACCTCGTCCCAACTTTCCTTCGTTACCATCAATTGGATTATCCATTCAAAAATTGCTTTGAGATCCGACTGCTTGGATCGGCTGTTTGTCCTTGTCGAAAACATTTACAGGACCTTGCTCCCAAACTCTTCCAGAGAAGCACTCGACACCATCATACTCCCAATAAGTGGGCTCTGTGGCAGCAACACTTACCGAATCATCAGCATAGACAACTTCGACATCATCCCCGATCCACTGGATGAGGACTTGATGCATAGTCGACGGAACACAACAGTTTGCATGGATCCAATCTCTTCCTAAGAGTAAACTATATGCCCCCTTGCCATCGATGACGAAGAAGGTAGTGTTAACACCAGATTTTCGCACACGTAAGGGTATGACAGGTGGGCCTGACTAGCAGAGGGAAAAGATTCGGCGAGCAATCGACAGCTGTTTGGTCCTCAGAGTTTCGGTAACTGTCTATGCGGTCGGCTATTTCACAAAGCAGTAGGCTCCATTCGGGAAATGCGTGTTGCGAGTAAAGATGGCTTGCACGAGAAGACACGTGACGATGGAAGGCACCAAATAATGTAGATTTATATCTTTCCATATTTTATTGTAAGTCGTAATCGTCTAGGACTTATGCTTCGTCCAGGGTATAAATATAAGCCCTCGACCATTGTAAAATTGTTCACAAATATATCAATACAACCGGCCCCGTGCCATCTTTCGAGTCCTTAAGTTGTGTCGTCGAGTTCTTCGAGAGGAAACATCGATCCGTCGACCTCCGTAAGTACCGGCAACCTTGCTATCATGTCTAGTATCATGCGGTGGATTTAGATATGATGCAAGTAGTCTCGTACGTTAAGCTTAGTATCGTGCGGCGGATTTAAGCTTATGACGGGAAGTTTTTGCTTATGCCTTGTATCGTGCGGCGGATTAAGTCATGAGTAAAAATAGTTATCGGCTCTGTTAGATTTGGCAGATCTAATAGATTCATCAAGTTATCATGTGTTATATGTTTTATTCATTTAATTCGTACAACACCTTTTGCCCAATCTAGATTGATCTTCGTTCGGCCTTGTCGCACGAGTTCATTTGTGCTTTGCTAATTATAAGATCATAATGGTCGAACTGACTTTCAATCTAGATTGTTACATGTTGTGGGTTCATGCATGTCAATCATGTTTAGGCTTTGATAGAGCTGGGTGCCGTGCGGCAGGTGCAGGTTTGAGATTAGTTTAACCATGTTTAGCTTGTATGTTTCTTCTTCATGGACCCCAGTTCGGCTAGTTTGCCGATTCTGGTTAAGCTTACATGAGTAATGAGTACATATAGATCTGTTCAGATGTACGTGTGCTTTTAGCTTCTTATAATTAGATCGTATCATGCGGTGGATTAATCTAATTATAAGGAGTGGTGTAGATTTATAGCAAGTGGTATCATGCGGTGGATTAGCTTTGCTTGAGTTTGCACCTGACGGGTTTTATGAAGGCTAGACGTGCGGCAGACTAGCTGGATCAGCCGATGCATATGTTATCTGTATAGATTTATATTTACAAGTTGCCCTCTATATCCTTTTGTTACATATGCGTTCGACATTCAATATGTTTATGAGTTTCATCTTTTACACTTGCCGAATGACATTATAAATCTGTTCCGACAAACAGCTTCTATAGCTGTATGCCGTCGCGATTGGCTTTCAAAGCCGTACATATGGAACTGTCTGGTCTCACCCAGCATGTTCCAAGGTATTCTCATACTTTTATCCCTTGTTGGTTTTCAGGTCAAACCGACTGGCACGTTTCCGGATTCAGTACGTTTCGGGCACCCGATTGAAGCCAGCCTCATTCGGCTTGTTGTGTGCCTTGACATGAGGCGTCACGTTTTGCATCAACACACTTTTTGGCACGCCCGGTGGGACCACTTCATTTCAAGATGCCTGAGATTAACGAAGATCAAGTCTTCGAGGTGACCATGGACGATTTGCCGCTAGAATCAAAAGATCTGGTGTAGCGAGTTTGTGATGAATTCCAACGCAAGTGCTTGGAGACCTTCTCCAAGAATAAAAGCGGCAAAGTCTATCAGAAGCAGACGTTCCCGAAGGTTGTTCCTCATCACCAACTTGAGCTGCCTGACGGTAGCGAAGAAGCGGCTCTCCAGAAGATGGCGGAGATGATGCATAGGATCGTATCAGGAGCAGTGACCAATCATCAGTCGGCTTTCTTGAACACCTTTTGTGCTATCATGGTCGATACTTTCAGTCCAACCGCAGATAAGTACTTTGAGGAGGCTGCTGGTCCAATACGGGGGCCATTGTTGTTCCAAGTACCTCAATGCCGAAGAGTTGCCGAAAACAGTGGAGCTGGCCCAAGCACGGGTGGAATGGTTTCTCAGGAAACACAACAACTTCCACAGACCTATGGCCAACTCACGTTCGGCACAACAGGGAACGTCCCACCATCTGCTTGTAGAGTGTCTCCTGTGGCGAACAGGATACAGAGAGATATGTTTGGAGATGGGTATCGGGAGTTTACGGACTATAACTCGATCAATGCTCTTCCGAATCCTGGTTACAGGAGCTCAGTAGGACCACATACTGGGGGGCAAGCACCAACAGCTCCTGATTCAAGTGTTGATCTCATCATGCACAAGATGGCTGATATGATGTAGAATCAGTTCGGCCTAAAGCCAAAGAATCAGACATATACCTACAAGTCTCCCTACCCTGAATGGTACAATCGGGTGGCTCTTCCTCCAAGAGTAAAACCTCCCACTGACCTTACCAAGTTTTCGGGTTAGGATGATACCAGCACTATAGAGCACATCAGCCGATATTTGATGCAACTTGGGGAAGCATCTACAGATGAAGCTTGGAGGATTCGGTACTTCCTACTGTCACTGATGGGACCAGCCTTCTCCTGGTTTGCTTCTCTGCCGGCGAATTCTGTCAATACATGGGCAGAGTTAGAGCAGAAGTTCCACTCATATTTCTTTACAGGGACCAGTGAGAAGAAGTTGGTTGATCTCATGAGCTTAAGGATGAAACCTAGCGAAACACCACAAGAGTATCTGCGCCGATTTAGGGAAACCAAAAATCGCTGCTATTCCTTGAATTTGCCGGATGACCAATTGCCGGGAATAGCTATAGCTGGCATGTTGCCGAGTATCAAGGAAAAGCTATTCGGCATGGAGTTTGAGGATCTCGGGCAGTTGTCCCAAAGACTGGCGACGATGAGCAATCAATCTCAGGGATTCAGAAGGAGTAATCAATACCAGAAGGGTGATGTGGCTGCCGGGATGTATCAGGCTTTCCTAGACGAAGCAGATGAATATGATAATGAAGATGAAGTGGCTGCAGCCGAGATAATCTGGTCTAAAGAGCCGACTCAGGTCAACCAACGGTGGCTGAGGCAACATAAAGGTACTTATGACTTTGATGTGTCCAAGTCAGATAAATTATTTGAGTACTTGTTGAAAGAGGGACGCATCAAGTTGCCGGAAGGTCATCCTATGCTGCTTCCTGAGGGCATCAAATACAAGAAGTATTGTGGTTTCCACAATACTAAGTCCCACTCCATAAATGATTGCCGAGTGTTCAGAGATCGGATCCAGAAGGCTATTCAAGGTGGACATCTGAGGTTCGTTGGAAAGATGAAGATTGATGGTAGCCCTTTTGAATAGAATACTGTGTCTTTCTCTGTTAACATGATCAATGTAGCCGATCCTAGGGGTAAGGGTAAGATGAAAGTTTTAACCTCTGATAGAGCGAGAGAAGCTGGCACTATTGATCCCGATCGGCAGATTACAAGGAGAGAACTTCAGCAAGGGGTTCGGTTCCAAAATAACCGAGCTAGTACGGGTGAAACTTCCAGACCCAGGATCACGACGCGTATTCTGTTGAACAAGTGGCGTCGGGAACAGGAACAGTACCAGAAGCAGAGGTTTTATGAAGAACGGAAATTCCTGGAGGAGCAGAGGAGGTACGAGGAAGAGATGTACCGAAAAGAACGAGAAGATATGGGGGAGCAGGAACAATCTCATTGGGAATGCTCGTTCTTCCAGTATTGTTGGAACGAAGGCTTGAAGCTGCCTGTTAAGAACAACTGCCCTGAATGCAGTAATCAATACTTCGAGTACAGGCAATCTCGAGTCAACCGCCGTTCTGTCCATGAAAGGCTTGGGGCACGAATCCCTAAGGACGATCGGCGCTTAAAAATAAATAATTCTGAGAATCGGCAGGGAAGATTTGCCGATCAAAGTTGGGCTCATACTGAAGAAGAAGAATACCGTGAGTATGTCTGGCAAAAAGGACAATGGTGTCCGCCAGGTTTAAGGAAGAGCCAGAAGAGGAGGGTGCAGCGCTTGAGGAACAGAGAGTTAGAACAAGCAGGCACCAAAACGAAACGAATTTGGCGTCCTAAAGGGAAGCCAGATGGAAGTAGTCGTTCGGCTGATACATGCATGGCATTCTTCCTCCCATCAGAGTTTGCAGCCCCCGAGAATCAAGATGTCCAAGACGAGACATATTTAGACTTCGATGAAAGTGAGTTTCAGGATTTGTTAGCTCATCTCGTCTTGGCTCAAAAGGCAGTATTTGATAAACCAATCAGGCATTGACACTTGAAGCCGCTTTATATGAGAGGGTACGTCAATGGCAAGCCACTGACCAAGATGTTCATCGATGGAGGAGCTGCTATCAATATCATGTCATATACCACCTTTAGAAAGCTTGGCATGACAAGTGCAGATCTATTGAAAACCGACATGGTGTTGAGGGACTTTGCAGGCAATTCCTCTGATACACGAGGAGCAGTCCATGTCGAGTTAATGATTGGGTCTAAAACCTTGATCACCACCTTCTTCGTCATTGATGGCAAGGGGGCATACAGTTTGCTATTGGGAAGAGATTGGATACATGCAAACTGTTGTGTGCCATCGACTATGCACCAGTTCCTCATCCAGTGGATTGGAGATGATATTGAGATCGTCCATGCTGATGATTCCATAAGTATTGCTAATACAGAGCCCATCTACTGGGAATATGAAGGTGTCGAGTGTTTCTCTGGAAGAGCTTGGGAGGCAGGTCCTGTGAATGTCTTCGATGAGGGCCAACAGCCGATTCAAACGATCGGCTCTCAGAGTAATTTTTAGAATCCAATTAATGGTAATGGAGAGAAGATTGAGACCAAAGTTTCATATCGGCTGACAAGGAATAAAGTGTTGATAATGAGGCCGAAGTAGGATCGGTGTGCACAAGTTTGGGTCTCAGATATGCTTCGAAGTCTGCAAACCTTTAAGGGGGTTCTGATTATTTCTTCATTACCGGAGCTCATGGAAACTCAGAAAAGATTCATGCAAAGTGACATGCAACAGAAGCTTGTGAGGAGATTAGAGTTATATGAAAACACTTCCACGACTTGGCGATTGTTTCGAATTGTACGTGACGGCCGGTAAGCCTTATAATAGGATCGGTCCTTATTTTAAGTTTTAAGGGAGAGATGAGTAGCAGATTGCCTTAGCCGAAAATGTTGAACCCAAGAAAGGGTATTCGGCTGTAACAAAATTTTTGATTCGTATGTGTTTCTTGTCGGTTGAAGCTTCGGCACTACTTGTTAAAAGCCGAACGCATGAAAGTTATGTAACTCGAGGAATATTTTATACAGCCGATGTAAAAGCATCGCCTTTAGCAGAAAAAATATTCCAAAGAATTAAGTTATAGCCGATATTTGTACATATCGCCTTTAGTATAAGTTCATAACCTTGGTAACCCTAGCGTTTTTCAAGTTAGCAGGTTTATCAAAGGAAGAGAAAGATAAAGAGCAGTAAATATGATGCTGAGTGACGTGACGCATCAGAGATGAGATCTGGTCAGCTAAGCTGACGTCACACATTCGGTAAACTTTTCTAAGGAGATATCGCAATCGGAAGGATCATTGAGAAATCGAAATCATGCAAATAGATATTATTCAGAGAAGAACAGATTCTATGGGTTACAAGCTTCATTCATAGATCTATCTTAATGCAAGACTACCCCAGGAATAATTTGTTCACAATAGATTGCGGGTCAGTAATCTCGGCAATAGCGGCAGTGTGACAATCATAAATTTCAAGATCTTCAAATTCGTCCGGGTCGCATGCGAATCCAACTGGTAAGGAGGAATAATCTTCTTTGGTCCAGGAACTCATTGCTGCTAGCCCGAAGGGAACTCCGGAGCGTACACCTTGGATGACGGCCTGATTTATGCGACCACTCACGGCATCAAGGCGAGCTTCGACTGAATCCCCACGGACATTTACATGGAGAGCGACTCTGTTTGCTGCTACTTTCAAATGGTCATTCTCTGCAGAAAGAGTTGGCAAGAGGAAGGAATGTTAGGCAAAAGCAGGCTCAATTAGGAGGAGAAGGACCAAGATTATAATAACCCGTAATGATGCTACAGAGTTGCTTCCGTTGCTCTGCCCACTCAGCTTCCTCAATGTCATGTTTCTTGGATGCATCTTTCAGTTCCTTTTGAGCTTTATCCCTTTCCTCGCGGTAACGAAGAGCCTCCGAGCGGGTCTATTAAAGAAAATCATTAGGCTCAAAATCTGGTGAATTAGGAAGAGTTTTTTAGATCTACCGTTTCTAGAGGTGGAACCCAAGCGTGGCCGGAGGAGGACTCCACCCTGGGAAGAAGATGAACAACGAATCAAGAGACGAGCTATCACAAGGAGGCAGGAAGTTGGTTTCTTACTTGTGGCGCCGGACCATGACGTGCACATTGGAGGACCAAGCGTCGGGATAGGGTTTTGCACAGATTATGGGCCGTTATTGGGCCAGGCCGAATCTTTTGATGATTAGAAGAAGTTGTAGCTTCAGAATCGGAAAGTCAATGGGATTCGGCTAAAAGTTTTTCAGTTTCAACTGGTCGATTGGGGACTCATATTACCAATTAGCACTGAAAAGCGGAGACGAAAGAATTCCTTGAGGGCTGTTCTGACGTCATTGGAAATTTGAGGAAAAAGGATTAGAATTTCAGATCTGAAATAACCGGTTGCAATCGTTGTCTGCAGTGCAAAGTTTTTGGGTACGGTTATCACAGTAACCGATGTGAATGCATCGCCGATTGAAACGGAAAACAGAAATCAGTGATCAATATGCGAAAGAGCAGAACACGCATTGATCTCGGAGGATCGGTCAAAGACAAACAAGGGAACTTCATATTTACAAAAGAAAGAACAAGATTACAGTGAGTTAGTTTGTCCACTCCATCCTACGCCTAATCGGGAGGAAATGATTGAAGGTATCAACCAGATTTGATCCGGCTACCTTCATGTCTTCTGCGGAGCGTTCTACTCTATCCTCTAGATCTTGTTCAGAGACATCAAATCTGTGGTAATCGGCACCAGAATGAATCTTCAGGGCGGAAAAAGCGAGTGCCGCACCGTATCCCATGCCGGCTCTGGATATGATGAGGAGGACGCGGTTGACTTCGTTTACCCGCTTCAAGGGTGTTGTGCCCATTACATCGGCCGTGACGGCAAGCTTAGTGATGGCAGCCTCGAGAGCATAGAGTTTGGCCGCCAGGGCTGAGAAAAAAAGAAGTCGGTAAAAGCAGAAAAAGAAAATAAAGAAGGAAATGATGAGAAAACACTTACCGGCGGCTCTTTTTCTAGCGATGTCACGCTCTTGGGAAATTCGGGTAATTTCCTGATCCTTCCTTTCCAGGTCAAGCTGAAGATTTATAATTTTCTGGGTCAAGTCCTCGGTGAGATCGTTGCTAGTCCTCCTGAAGCAAAAGTAATAAAATGAAGCCAGATGCTTTATTTTAAAGGGAAGAGAAGAAGGAAGTAACCTTCTCCTGGAAGAACTGGAAGCACCGAGCTCGAGACTATGGCGGCTCGCTTGGGAAGACATCTTCTAGCTGATTCAGAGTAGCAAAAGAGAAGAGGGTTTTCTGGTTTTGAGGCTGAAACAGAGAAGTCCGGAATGCACAAACTGAAGTGAAGTAAAGGGGGGAGTTTGAAAAACCCCAAGTGCGTCGGGAGGTGAATCGGCAGGTACGGTAATGATGACATGAGAAGACGGATGCTTCTGGAGGTTCCGTGTCAATGCGAAAAAGAAAAGAATTTTGGAGTAAAACATTTATCCCAAAATTAGGGGGCATGTGTTAACACCAGATTTTCGCACACGTAAGGGTATGACAGGTGGGCCCGACTAGCAGAGGGAAAAGATTTGGCGAGCAATCGGCAGCTGTTTGGTCCTCAGAGTTTCGGTAACTGTCTACGCGGTCGGCTATTTCACAAAGCAGTAGGCTCCATTCGGGAAACGCGTGTTGCGAGTAAAGCTGGCTTGCACGAGAAGACACGTGACGATGGAAGGCACCAAATAATGTAGATTTATATCTTTCCGTATTTTATTGTAAGTCGTAATCGTCTAGGACTTATGCTTCGTCCAGGGTATAAATATAAGCCCTCGACCATTGTAAAATTGTTCACAACCATATCAATACAACCGGCCCCGTGCCATCTTTCGAGTCCTTAAGTCGTGTCATCGAGTTCTTCGAGAGGAAACATCGATCCGTCGACCTCCGTAAGTACCGACAACCTTGCTATCATGTCTAGTATCATACAGTGGATTTAGATATGATGCAAGTAGTCTCATACGTTAAGCTTAATATCGTGCGGCGGATTTAAGCTTATGATGGGAAGTTTTTGCTTATGCCTTGTATCGTGCGGTGGATTAAGTCATGAGTAAAAATAGTTATCCGCTCTGTTAGATTTGGCAGATCTAATAGATTCATCAAGTTATCATGTGTTATATGTTTTATTCATTTAATTCGTACAACACCTTTTGCCCAATCTAGATTGATCTTCGTTCGGCCTTGTCGCACGAGTTCGTTTGTGCTTTGCTAATTATAAGATCATAATGGTCGAACTGACTTTCAATCTAGATTGTTACATGTTGTGGGTTCATGCATGTCAATCATGTTTAGGCTTTGATAGAGCTGGGTGCCATGCGGTAGGTGTAGGTTTTAGATTAGTTTAACCATGTTTAGCTTGTATGTTTCTTCTTCATGGACCCCAGTTCGGCTAGTTTGCCGATTCTGGTTAAGCTTACATGAGTAATGAGTACATATAGATCTGTTCAGATGTACGTGTGCTTTTAGCTTCTTATAATTAGATCGTATCATGCGGTGGATTAATCTAATTATAAGGAGTGGTGTAGATTTATAGCAAGTGGTATCATGCGGTGGATTAGCTTTGCTTGAGTTTGCACCTGACGGGTTTTATGAAGGCTAGACGTGCGGCAGACTAGCTGGATTAGCCTATGCATATGTTATCTGCATAGATTTATATTTACAAGTTGCCCTCTTTATCCTTTTGTTACATATGCGTTCGACATTCAATATGTTTATGAGTTTCATCTTTTACACTTGCCGAATGACATTATAAATCTGTTCCGACAAACAGCTTCTATAGCTGTATGCCGTCGCGATTGGCTTTCAAAGCTGTACATATGGAACTGTCTGGTCTCACCCAGCATGTTCCAAGGTATTCTCATACATTTATCCCTTGTTGGTTTTCAGGTCAAACCAACTGGCACGTTTCCGGATTTAGTACGTTCCGGGCACCCGATTGAAGCCAGCCTCGTTCGGCTTGCTGTGTGCCTTGACGTGAGGCGTCACGTTTTGCGTCAACAGGTAGTAATCAAAGTTTTTAATCCAATCATGAACTCGACATGAACAGCTCCTCGAGTACCAGAAGGGTTGCCAGCGAAGTCTCTGAGCACCATGTCAGTCTTTAGTAATTCCTCACTAGCCATCCCAAGCAACCTGAAGGTACTATATGGCATGATATTGATGGCAACACCCCCATCAATAAACATCTTGGTTAAAGGCTTGCCATTAACATAGCGTTTCACGTAAAGCGGCTTCAAGTGTCGATGCTTGGCTGGCTTGTCAAAAATTGCTCGCTGGGTCAAGACAAGCTGAGCCATCAAATCCTGGTACTCGTTTTCATCAAAATCTGAGTACACCTCTTCTTGGACATCTTGATCCCCGGGGGCCATGAATTCTGACGGAAGGAAGAAAGCCATGCATGCATTAGCCGAATGATCATGCTCATGGGGTTTACCTTTGGATGCCAAATTTGTTTCGTCTTAGTGCCTGCTTGCACCAATTCTCTATCTCTTAGGCGTTGCACACTTCTTTTCTGGCTTTTCCTCAACCCTGGTGGACACCACTGTCCTTTCTGCCAAACATATTCACGACACTCTTCTTCTTCAGCGCGAGCCCAATCTTGATCGGCAAACCTTTTCCCCCGCCGATCTTCGGAATTACCTATTTTTAAATGCCGATCGTCCCTAAGAAATCGTGTCCCAAGCCTTTCATGGACCGGACGGCGGTTGACCCGAGACTGCCTATACTCTGAATATTGATCACTACATTCAGGGCAATTATTTTTAGCAGGCAGTTTCAAGCCTTCATTCCAGCAATATTTGAAGAACGAGCACCCCCAATGAGATTGCTCTTGTTCTTTTACGTACTTTTGTTCCTCTCGGTACATCTCCTCTTTGTACCTCCGGTGTTCCTCCAAGAACTTTCGTTCTTCATAATACTTCTGCTTCTGACGCTGTTCCCGCTCCCGTCGCCATTTGTTCAATAAAATACGTGTCGTGACCTTGGGCCCAGAAGCTTCTCCCCTCTCGGTTCGGCTATTCTGGAAACGAATTTGTTGCCGAAACTCTTCATTTGTGATCTACCAATCGGGGTCAACAGCGCCGGTCTTTCTCGCTCTATCAGAGGTTAATACCTTCATCTTGCCTCTGCCGTTGGGGTCACCTACATTAACCATGTTAATGGAGAAAGATACGGTATTCTGTGCAAAAGGGTTAGCATCAATCTTCATTTTTCCATCGAACTTCAAATGCCCTTCCTGGATAGCCTTCTGGATCCGCACCCTGAACAATCGGCAATCATTTATAGAATGAGATCTGGTGTTATGGAAACCACAATACTTCTTGTCTTTAACTCCTTCAAGGTGCAGCATGGGATGACCTTCCGGTAGCTTGATGCGTCCCTCTTTCACCAACAATTCGAATAGCTTATCTGATTTGGAAACATCAAAGTCGTAGGTACCCTTTTGCTGCTTCACCCATCGTTGATTGACTTGAGTCGGCTCTTTCGCCCAGACTAACTCAGCTGCAACTATCTCATCTTTGTCATCATACTCTATTGCTTCTTCTAAGAAACTCTGATACATTTCGCTAGCCACATCGCCTTTCTGGAATTGGTTGTTTCTTCTAAACCCCTGAGCCTGATTACTCATCATTGCCAAACGTTGTGATAATTTTCCAAGATCATCAAACTCCATGCCGAATAA
This sequence comes from Coix lacryma-jobi var. lacryma-jobi, assembly GCA_009763385.1. Classification (NCBI taxonomy): domain Eukaryota; kingdom Viridiplantae; phylum Streptophyta; class Magnoliopsida; order Poales; family Poaceae; genus Coix; species Coix lacryma-jobi. Next base: position 44,198,212 of record CM019822.1, on the reverse strand, counting down.
CTTTTCCCTGATATTCGGCAACATGCCAGCTATAGCTATCCCTGGCAATTGATCATCTGGTAAATTCAGGGAATAGCAGAGATTTTTAGTCTCTCTGAATCTCCGCAAATATTCCTGTGGTGTTTCGGTAGCTTTCATTCTCAAACTCATGAGGTCGACCAACTTCTTCTCATTGGTACCCGTAAAGAAATACGCATGGAATTTCTGTTCCAAATCCGCCCATGTTCCAATAGAATTCGCCAGTAGAGATGTGAACCATGAGAAGGCTGGTCCTGTCAGTGATAACAAGAAGTACCGAATTCTCCAAGCTTCATCTGCAGATGCTTCCCCAAGCTGCATTAAGTAACGACTGATATGTTCTATAGTGCTAGTATCATCCTGGCCTGAAAACTTGGTGAGATCGGTGGGAGGTTTTACCCTCGGAGGAAGTGCCACTCGGTCATACCACTCTGGGTAATGAGATTTATAAGCGTAAGACTGATTCTTTGGCTTCCGGCCGAATTGATTTTGCATCATGTCGGCCATCCTATGCATGATAAGGTCAATATTTGAATCCAGAACGCCGTGCGCTTGTCCTCCAAGCAATGCCCCTGCTGAATTTTTATAGCCCGGATTCGGGAAAGCATCAATCGCATTGTAATCAATGAACTCCTGATATCCATCTCCATACACATTCTTTTGCAACCTATTTGTTGCTGGAGACACCCTGAAGGAAGATTGTGGGACGTTCCCCGTTGTGCCGAATGCGAGTTGGCCATGAGTCGTGGGAAGTTGTTGCTTCTCGTGAGGGACCATCCCACCTCTGCTTGTACCAACTCCACCGTCTTCAGCAATCCTTTTCTGATGTTGGGGTATGGGGAATAACATTGGCCCCTGTATCGGGCCAGCGGCTTCCTCAAAATTTTTATCAACCGCCGGGCCGAAAGTACTAAACATGATGGCACGAAAAGTATTTAAGAAAGCTGATTGATGATTTGTCAAGGCCTTTGCCATAGCCTTGTACACCAGTTCGGATAATTTTTTAGCATCTTTCTCATCGGTGCTATCAGATTGATGAGGAAGGAGAGTTCTTGGGAGTGACTGCTTCTAGAAAACCTTGTTACTCTTATTCTTAGAAATGGACATCAAGCATTTGTGTTGAAACTCATCGCATGCTTGTTGAACTAAATTTCTCAAGTCTCCTGGCAACTCATCCATGGTCACGTCCAGAACTTGATTGTTGTCGAATTCAGGCATCTTGGAATGTGAAGTCCCACCGGGCGTGCCAAAAAGTGTGTTGGCACAAAATGTGGCACACTGTGCCTCACACACAGCAAGCCGAAAAGCGTGGCTTCAATCGGGTGCCCGGACGGTTTGAAATCCGAAGACGTGCCAGTCGGTTTGACCTGAAAGCCGACAAGGGATAAAACTGTGAGAATAAAACTGGAACATGTCGGGTGAGACCAGACAGTTCCATATTTACGGCCCTGAAGCCACTTACGATGACATACAGCTATAGAAGTTGTCTGCCAAGCATGTTTATAGAGTCATTCGGCTAATATAAAAAGAAAAGCATGTGAAAGCATTGATTGCCGAATGCACATGTAAGAAAAAGACATGTCTGAACAAATAAAAAAATTATAAATCGAGGTATAACCAAGCTCGGCAAACTAGTCGAATTGGGATCCATGAAGAAAGAACATGCAAACAAACACGATCAAACCAATCTAAGACATGCATCTGCCGCACGATACCTAGTTTTATCGAAGCTCAAGCGTGATTGACATGTATGAACCCACAACACGTAACAATCTAGATTAGAAATTAATTCGGCCATCATGATCATGCAATTTATAAGGGATGTCATGAAAACAACAGTTATTGGAACATAAGTAAACTTGTAAAGAAAGGCCGAACATAGTCAATCTAGATTGGCAAAAGAGTGTTACAAAATTAATTAAATCATGCAACACATGATAACTTAATGAATCTACTAGATCTTGCCGAATCTAATAGAGCCAATAACTATCTAGTTTTTGCTAAACATATCAAGTAAACGCCTGCCGCACGGTATTTACTCATAAGCAAAGCATAAACAAAGATTGCTTGATTGTTAAGAGAGATCCGCCGCACGACCATTGGAAACAAACAAGACTATTTTCATCAGATCTAAATCCACCGCATGATACTAGACATGATAACAAGGTTGTCAGAACTTACGGAGGTCGACGGATCGATGATTCCTCTCGAAGAACTCGATGGCACGACAAAGGACTCAAAGATGGCACGGGGCCAGTTTGTATTGATGTGGTTGTGAACCCTTTTTACAATAGCCAAGGGTTTATATTTATACCCTGGACACAATATAAGTCCTAAGAGAACACGACTATGAAACGTTAAAGGAAAATACAACATTTTTGGCCTTCGACTCCCTTCGGAATCTTCATTGCCTTAATTGTCGCAATTTTGTTGCCCGATCGGCTCTTGCTTCCGTCGCTTCAACGGAAACCCCCTTTTCTCAGAATAGCCGACCGCATAAGCAGTTGCCGAATCCTTGGAAATTAGTCGACCGCATGGATACTTGCCGAATGCCTCATACGCCCATCTCCGCACACTGTCCCATCTGTCATCTCCTTATGCGTGCGAAAATCTAGTGTTAACACATCTCCACCGTAGGCATCGCCTAAAGCACGAGTGAGCTCAACAACCTTGCTCTTAAGGTTCTCATTCTCTACTACTAATGATGAATCACAAGTAGTAGAAGTAAGCATTTTAGTTGAGCTAGATGATGATGATGATGCATTTGTGGGAGCAACAATAATAGGAGCATAAAAATATTCATCAACAATATCACATGTGACTCCTACATTGCATGTCTCTACAACATCCTTAATCTTACTTTGATCAAGGAGGGAGGAGTGAGCTTCCTCAAGCCTAGTGTGAGCTTGGTCAAGCTTCTCATGGGCTTCCTCTAGCTTCTCATGAGTAGACTTGAGCTCATCAAAGGATTGCTCAAGAGCCTTGTTGGCCTTGCGCAATTCTTTGCACTCCTTCCTCTTAGTCTCAATGTAAGAGTGAGCATCTTGTAGCATGCTCATGAGGTCCTCCTTTGAGTACTCCTCATCATCATCACTCTCACTCTCACTTTCACTCTCATCGGATGATACCTTAGTGGCCTTAGCCATGAAGCATGTCGATGGAGTGTTGAAGATAAAAGGCTTGCTTGAGATAGCAAGACTAGCCATAGCCTTCTTCTTGGTGGTCTTCCTCTCATCATCACTAGAGTCATCATCATTACTTGAGGAAGCATCGTTATCCCATGTCACAACATAGGAACCACCCTTCTTCTTCTCTTTCTTCTTCTCTTTCTTTTCCTTCTTTTCTTTCTTGTCTTTCTTCTTGCTCTTCTTGTGATCATCATCTTCATCACTAGAATATGGACAATCCACAATGAAGTGATCTTTGCTCTTGCATCTATAGCACCTTTTAGTCGTGCTTTTGGTTGCATCTCTTCTCTTTCTTGCTCCATAGCCCTTCTTCTTCATGAATTTGCCAAACCTTTTCACAAAGAGGGCCATATCTTCATCATCTATCTCACAACCACTTGAGCTTTCTTCATCATCACTTTCCTCCTTCTTTGCTTTGCCCTTGCTCTTGCTCTTGGAGGATGATGCTTTGAATGCTACGATCTTCTTCTTCTTCTCCTCTTGGGCTCCCCCATCCCGTTCCACATGGTATGTGTCTTGTGTGACCACATCACCTAGTACTTGGTTTGGGGTTACTGTGTCCAATCCTTCTCTCACTAGGATAGTCACCAAAGTATCAAACCTTGGTGGTAAGCATCTCAAGAACTTGTGAGAAAAGTTCTTGTCCTCCACTTTTTCTCCCCAGGCCTTCAAGTCATTGATAATGACTTGCAACCGGTGAAACATCTCCGGTATGCTTTCATCATCTTGCATTTTGAACATGGCGAGCTTGTCCTTGAGAATGTATAGTTTGGCGCCTTTGACCGCCTTCGTGGCTTCATATGTTTCCTCCAATCTCTCCCATATCTCACTTGCTTTTTCAAGGTCTTTGATTTGCTCAAACACCTTTGTGTCAAAAGCTTCATAGAACAAGTTGATTGCCACATCATTCCATTGAAGCTTCTCTTCTTCTCTTGGAGTGGGACTTGCGTGGTCAATTACCACAAAGTCATGCTCAATTACTTTCCAAATCTTTCTATTCATTCCTCTTGTGAATGCGCACATCTTCCTCTTCCAACAATCGAAGTTGGTGCCGTCGAAATGTGGTGGCTTCCCCATATAGTTGATTTGAGCCATTTTAACACCGGAGGATGTTAAGCCTCAAACAAACGGTGACCACGGCTCTGATACCACTTGAAAGGTCCAAATTGGCTAGAGGGGGGGTGAATAGCCTAATTAAAAATCTACAAAATCACTTTGGCAAACACTATTAGTATAACAAATGGCGAAGCTTTTTGCGCTAGCCTAATAGTGTGTTGCAAGCCACCTATCCAACAATTCTACCTAATATTTCTATGCCACACAATCAACTAAAGCTAGAAACTTGTGTGGAATAAAAGAACTAGTTCTAGCACAACTATGATAAAGTTACTCTAAGATAAACAAATGGGTGCAAAAGATTAAACTAGCAAGCTAACCAACAATCTCACTAAACCAAGGTATATGATAAAAGATATACAACAAGTAATAGTATTTACACAAATTAAATAGCTCAAGGTAAATACACAAAGTAATCGAGCTAGATAGAAGTGGTTTCACCGAGCCTTCGGGATCGTCTAGTAGAGAGCCAATCACCGATGAAATCCACTTGTGATGCCCATCACCAAGAATGTGAATATGAAGACCAATCACCAAGATGAGGAAGCAATCACAATAAGCACACGAGACACCAAGATTTATCCCGAGGTTCATGTGCTTGCCGGCACGCTACTCCCCATTGTGTCGACCAACACTAGGTGACCCGGTGGCTAATCGGCACAAAGCTAAGCTCACAAAGAGCGCCACAAGAATCTACCACTAGTGAGGTAGCTCAATGACACGAGCAATCCACTAAAGATGCCTCTTGTCACTCTGGCGAGGTGAGGCTCCAAAACCTCTCACAAACTCGAACGGTGGTGGCCAAGAACAATCTCCTTCTCTTGCCAACAACACCACAGCGCCTCCAAGCTGTCTAGGCACCGGCAAATGCCAAGAGTAACAAGAAACTCAAAGCCGATGCAAAGAACTAGTGCCACTAGATTGAACTCTTTCAAATCACGCACTAGATCACTCAATCTCACTTGGTTTGATCAAATCAACTTGGGAGATGAGTTGGGAGGCTTGCCAATGCTCACTAGTATGCTTAGGAATCAAAATGTGCAAGAGTGAAACCAAGTGAGCCGGCCAAGCCCCTTAAATAGACCACACAAGATGGCCTAGCCGTTGGGCCCGAAATAGAGGCATCGGACGCGCCGGTGTCGGGGCCATCGGACGCGCCGGTGTCGGGGCCATCGGACGCGCCGGTGTCGGGGCCATCGGACGCTACCCCAAAAAATCGAGCCGCCAGATCCCAACGGTCATATCCCTTCTCACCACGGTTAATGTGACATCGGATGCGCCGATGCCAGGCATCGGACGCTCCGATGCCACTGCTCAATTCAGCACAAACCTGCGTCACATCGGACGCGCAGGCACCATCACATCGGACACTCAACCCCTGCATCTGATGACCATGCAGAGAGGTTCCAGAAAGGGTCAAAACACATCGGACGCGTCCGATGGAGTGGCATCGGACGCAGGCCAGGATCTGATGCTTCCTGGAAGACAAACTCGCGCCACGTCACCTGCATCGGACTCTGCAACAGTGTTTCCTCAGCGTCCATTGCCAGCGTCTGATGCTCCTTCAACTTCTGACAGGGACTAGGGTTAACCATCGGACGCTCAGCCAGCATCTGATGCTCCTCGGATCAGTGTCCGATGCTCCCGGAGCACAACACTTCACTTCCAAAATTTGCTGAATCCTGCCTCGCAAGCTCGGCAGGAGGGAGAAGGACAATACACTAGCTTCTCCCACTTCTCCACAACTCCTTAACACCCCCTTATCCCAAAAGTGCCAACACCACCAAGTGTACATCATTAAATGCAAGTGTGTTAGCATTTTGCAAAGCATTTTCCAAGGGGTTTTGTTAGTCACTCACTAGTTCTATAGCATCAATATGTTAGAGAACTCCTAGTGGCACTTGAACATCACATAAGCCGTGAATTATCTCCTCTTAATAGTACGGCTACGTATCCTAAATGTGATCACACTTACTAAGTGTCTTGATCACTAAAACGAAGAGCCCTATAGGTTATACCTTTGCCTTCGGGCCTCTATGCTCCATCTCTTCTCTTCTTCATTTCACCAATGGTAGAGCACTTGATCTCTTGAGTGCTTGTGGCCATCACCATCCTCCATGGTTGCCACATTGCTAGTTCCACCACTTGGCTAGGTCACAATCCTTTCTTATAAGCTACACACATGCTTAGCAATAGGATTAGACCAAATAGGTTTCATCAATTAACCAAAACCAAGCTAGGGCTTTCAGAAGCTCACATTGGACATGAATGGGACTCAACCGTACAAACCTCAAGTGAAGAAGATGAGAAGATAGCAACAATAGCATTTCAAAAGTCATCTTCTTCACCAAGGCTATTCAACAACTTGTCCGATGATGATGATGATTGCAACTCCCACATTTGTCTCATGGCCAAGAAAGAGAAGGTGAAAAAGACTCACACTCCTAAACCTTCTCTTCCACCTAGTGACATCTCTAGTAGTGAAATTAGTGATTCCTCTAGTGATGATGATTCTAGTGATGAGAGATAAACATGATAATTAAAAATTTGGACAAGAAAACCAAGCTCTTTATCACTAAGCTGATGGAGGAATTAGAAAGTGTGCAAGCTGAGTTAGCATCTAGAGAGAATGTCCTCATCAAACAAGAGGACCTCTATATTTCTTGCAAGGAGGCTCTTGCGTTAGAGAGAAGTGAGTTGGACATCTTGCATGAGGCTTTGGCCAAAGAGCAAGATGAACATGCTTCCCTAAAGAAGGCTCATATTGCACTCAAGTAAAAGTATTGTAGCTTGGATAAAAGGCTCAAAGAACTTGAGCTGCAATGTAATCTTCTTTGGGAAAGCAACTCAACTCTCCCTAAAGCAAATGTCACTTCTATTCCCTCCACTAGTGAAGGTTGTGGAAAATGCTATAATGTTGATTTAAATGCCTATTCCACTAACCTTGTGAACATGGAGGCCATGAGAAAGGAGATAGTAAGATTGACCAATATCATTGCAAGTGGTTGCATCAAGTCTACCACAAGTGCTAGTGAGAAGACTCAAGAGAAGAACAAGCCTAAGTTCAAAAATGGAAGGCGTCCTTCCATAAAGGATGGGTTGGGGCACAAAAAAGGAGCCAAAACCAATGGAAGAAAAACAGTGAATGGCTACGAGTGTGTGAAGTTTGAGAAGAAGGGTCAAATCGCTACAGTTCAGCCTGCACAGTTCACGGCAGTGCCGCGCCAGAAGGCGGCAATGTCGGGCCCCGGCAGTGCCGCCCCCAGGCCGGCAGTGCCGCGCCCCAAGAAAGGGAAGGCTACCAATTTCCCTTTTGCTCAATCTCACACACAGCACAAGCAGGTGCCCAACCAGAAGCAAGTTCCTCAGAAACCAAAGGAATCGGTTTGGGTGACCAAGAACAAGTTTGCACATCAACCCAAGATAGAAGCCCCAAGGAAGAGCATGTCATCTTGTTACATATTAGTACACAACAACAGTGGTAAAGTTGTTGCCAAATATGTTGGTGATAACAAGAAGACGACCGACAAGTTTATTTGGGTTCCTAAGATACTTGTGACTAACTTGCAAGGCCCCAATCCAAATTAGGGACCTTAATCTAGGAACTAAACTTGTTTTGCAGGCATACTCCTCCGGTGGATCAAGTTGGGTGCTTGATAGTGGATGTACGAATCATATGACCGGAGAAAGGAGTATGTTCTCATCATATTCCCCAACTTCAAATGCAAGTGAAAACATCATTTTCGGTGATAACTCCAAGGGGGATGTGTTAGGACTTGGTAAAGTTGCCATTACACTTGAGCATTCAATTACTAATGTCTTACATGTTGATTCGTTGAGTTACAACTTGCTATCCGTCCCACAATTGTGTGGGATGGGTTTCAATTGTCTCTTTACGGATGAGGGTGTAGAAGTATTTAGAAGGGAGGATTCCTCTATTGTCTTTACGGGTCATTTGAAAGGGAAGCTTTACTTAGTTGATTTCAACAAAGTGAAGCCAAACTTGAGACTTGTTTAGTGGCAAAATCTAGCATCGGTTGGTTATGGCATCGCTGACTAGCTCATGTTGGGATGAGGAACTTGGCCAAACTTCAAAAAGACAACCATATCCTAGGACTAACAAGTGTTGATTTTGAGAAAGACAGAGTATGTGGAGCTTGCCAAGCCGGAAAACAAGTAGGTGTACCTCACCCACCAAAGAGCTATGACACTACCACACAACCATTGGAGTTGATTCATATGGATCTCTTTGGACCGGTTGCCTACCTTAGCATCGGCAGTAACAAACATGGTCTTGTTATTGTTGATGATTTTTGTCATTTCACTTGGGTATTCTTTATGCATGACAAGAGTGTAGTGCAAGAGAAGGTCAAGATGTTCATACGAAGGGCCCAAAGAGAGTTCGGTTTCAACATCAAGAAAGTTTGTAGTGACAATGGAACTGAATTCAGAAACACCCAAGTGGAAGAGTTTCTTGATGATGAGGGCATCAAGCATGAGTTCTCAGTTCCATACACCCTCAACAAAATGGCGTGGTGGAGAGGAAGAATAGAACACTCATTGACATGGCAAGGACGATGCTAGATGAGTACAAGACGCCGGACATCTTTTGGGCCGAAGCCGTCAATATCGCTTGCCATGCAATCAACCGCCTCTACCTCCACAAGAGAAGAAAGAAGACCTCCTATGAGCTGCTCACCGGTAACAAGCCAAAGGTATCTTACTTTAGAGTCTTTGGGTGCAAATGCTTCATATTGAACAAGAAGCCCAAAGCCTCTAAGTTCGCATCTAAGGTTGATGAGAGTTTTCTTCTCGGTTATGGATCAAACGAGCATGCCTATCGTGTCTTCAACAAGGCCTCCGGCAAGGTTGAAATAGCAATAGGCGTGACGTTTGATGAATCTAACGGCTCTCAAGTAGAGCAAGTTGATGAAGTTGTTGTAGGAAATGAGGAACCACCTTGCGAAGCAATCAAGCAATTAGCTATTGGTGATATTAGACCACAAGAACAGTAGGCTACTGATCAGGATGGTCCTCAAGCTGAAGCCCCTGCTGGATCCGGTGATATATAGTCCCCGGCAGTGCCGGGCAGACTCCAGCAGTACCGGGCACTCCAAGGGGTGCTGCAGCTACTCCAGTTCATGGAGTAAACCTACAACCCATCTTCGAGCAAGATGAAGAAATTGCAGAAGATGAAGCAGAACCCATTGATCATCCAAGGCTCAAGCAAACTATTCAACGAGATCATTCGGTTGACAACATTCTTGGGAGTCTTCGAAAGGGGGTAACGACACGCTCTCATTTGGCAAATTTCTATCAATACTACTCATTTGTTTCCTCTTTGGAACCTCTCAAGGTAGAAGAAGCTCTTGGAGATCCAGATTGGGTGATGGCCATGCAAGAGGACCTTAACAACTTCGAACGTAATCAAGTATGGTCACTTGTGGAAAGACCAAATACCAATGTTATTGGAACCAAATGGGTCTTCCGCAACAAGCAAGATGAAGAGGTGTGGTGACAAGGAACAAGGCAAGATTGGTAGCTCAAGGCTTCACTCAAGTAGAGGGTTTGGACTTTGAAGAAACATATGCACCGGTTGCTAGACTTGAAGCCATTCGGATTCTTTTAGCCTATGCAGCCCATCACAACTTCAAGTTATATCAAATGGATGTGAAGAGTGCATTTCTCAAAGCCCCTATACAAGAGTTGGTGTATGTTGAGCAACCACCGGGTTTTGAAGATCCCAAGTTCCCTAACCATGTCTTCAATCTCCAAAAGGCGCTCTATGGGCTTAAACAAGCACCTAGAGCATGGTATGAATGCCTTAAGGAATTCTTGCTCAAACAAGGCTTTGAAATAGGCAAAGCCGATCCTACCCTCTTCACTCATAAAGTCAATGGAGATATTTTGTGTGCCAAATATATGTCGATGACATAATATTTTGGTAGTACTAACAAATCCTTTTGTGATGAGTTTAGTAGGATCATGACCAAGAGATTCGAGATGTCTATGATGGGTGAGCTCAAGTTCTTCCTTGGTTTTCAAATCAAGCAATTGAAGGAAGGAACTTTTCTTTGCCAAACCAGTACACCCATGATATGTTGAGGAAATTTGACATGGTGAATGCCAAGCCTATCAAAACTCCCATGCCAACTAATGGACATCTTGATCTCAATGTGGAAGGGAAAGCCTTGGACATCAAGGTATATTGCTCCATGATCGGCTCTCTACTCTAGTTATGCGCATCTAGGCCCAATATTATGCTTAGTGTGTGCATGTGTGCTAGATTTCAAGCTAACCCGAAAGAGTGTCACTTAGTGGTCGTTAAGAGAATCTTGAGATATCTAGTTCACACTCCAAACCTTGGCTTGTGGTATCCTAAGGGCTCCAAGTTCGAACTACTTGGCTATTCGGATTCCGATTATGCCGGTTGTAAAGTAGATCGAAAAAGCACTTCGGGAACATGTCCATTCCTTGGACGCTCCTTAGTGTCTTGGGGTTCTAAAAAGCAAAATTGTGTAGCCCTTTCCACAGCCGAGGCCGAGTATGTTGCAACACGTGCATGTTGTGCTCAACTACTTTGGATGAGGCAAACTCTTCGTGATTTCGGATGTCACTTTACCCATATCCCACTCTTGTGTGACAATGAAAGTGCCATAAAACTTGCTAATAATCTAGTGACTCACTCAAGAACCAAACATATAGACATCCGACATCATTTCTTGAGAGATCACGAAACCAAAGGAGATATCGCAATTCGTCATGTGAGCACCGACAAACAACTAGCCGATATCTTCACTAAGCCTTTCGATGAGTCAAGGTTTTGTGCTTTAAGGAGTGAACTAAATATTCTTGACTCTCGTAACGTAGTTTGAAACCTAGTACACTTGATTGATCACTAGTATGACCTAGGCAAAATAGATTTCAAAACTTTCATACATTGTGTTTCAAAATCTTTGAAAAGGAGACTTGCTTGAAATGACCATTGTTCTGTATTGTTGATTGTCACTGGTCATAACATGCAAGTAGTACTTGTCCACTCCAAAGAAGAGATATAGTAACTTAGAGTTAGCTCTATTCTGAGGTAACTGTCCGGCAGTGCCGGGCCAACCGCGGAAGTGTTGGGCCCCGGCAGTGCCGCGGTGGGTACGGTAGTGCCGCGACTTATCGATTCAGCCAGAATCGACCAGTTACCGTGTGGGGCCAAAGGGAAAACCTTTTTCTATCTTACCCTGCGGTTCCACCCCTCTCTCTCTCTCATTCTTATCCAGCCCGTGAAAGTCTCTCCTCTCTCTTTCTCTCGGGCGGTCAAAAGAAGACGGCGGCCGACGCTCCACCGGGCTCCTCCCCGGCAGCTCCGGCCATTTGCAGTGCAGCATGGGACTCTCCTCCGTTGCAGCACCGTCTTCCTTTCCCCAAGGGTCCTCTTTCCTTCCATCTCCATCTCAAGGTGAAACTTCAAATCCATAACCCTAGTTTTTCCGATTTGTAAAATGCACTATGGTTGTTGTGCTTAGAGATGGTAGAAGGGCTTGTAGGTCATAGGGAGGCAGTAGAAATGATGGATTTGGTGTTTCTCGGCTCAGATCTTGCCTACCCGCGCGGTAGTGCCGCGCTCAGCCCGGCAGTGCCGCTCCCCAAGCGGCAGTGCCGAACCTTGAGCAGAGATTTGATCCAAGCAAAACCCTATCCATCAAAGTCTATTACCTCACTATAACCTACTATCTCTTGTACACTCTTCTAATTCACAGTTTCCATATTTTAGATGATGGGAGGAGGAGATGAGAGAAGGGTGAAGCAGAGGATGGATCCTCTCAGGGGGAGGAGCAAGCAGCTGTCTCGCAGAGGTGGTTCTAGTTCTCAGGGGAGGGAGGTGAGTCCAAGGCAGCAGATTCGTGATGAAGCTCACCTTCAGATGCAGGGGCGACAGATTAGGGATGATCTTTATCCCAATTCTCCAGAGCATCTAGCTGAGGTCAGCAGATCCCACTTGCAGCCCTACACTGAGGATGTGCAGGAGAGGCCTCCTCAAGACACCAAGGACAGGCAGCCTGTGTCATACTATCAGCAGTTCAACTCAGTGAAGACACAACGCCAAATCAATCCCTACAACACTCACAAGGATATGGGCATTGACTACAGGTTCTGTAATGAGTTCTATTCAGATTTCTATCATTCAATCCTGTACAATGCCAAGAAGCAGAAGATCTTGAGCATGAAGTATGTTGATTGGGAACATCTTGAGGCCAAGCATGACCGTGACATTGATAGAGTGGTGGCTGATTGCAAGGCCAGAAACATGTATGATTTGATGGGTTTCAGCTACAATTGGAACACATAAATCATTCATCAGTTCCATTCCACGCTCTATGTGGATAATGTTGTGGAGGAGATGCATTGGATGACTGAGGGTCATCACTACAAGGTTTCTTTTGAGACCTTTGCTAGGATTCTCAGTCTGGGCAGTGAGGATAGAGAGCTTGACAGCCTGCACCAGGAGAGGACTTTGATTGACAATGAGATAGCCTTCATGTATGAGGATCCTCGGAAGGCAGATGGGTTGGTCAAAGGGCTGAAGGGCTACTATTACATGTTGAAAAACCTGTTCAGGCAAACTCTCAACCCCAAAGGGTGTTCCCATTCTAACCTATATGGATATGGCAGGAATATGTTGGCTAGAATGGCACCCAGGGCTAATCACTTCTCCATTTCCAGTTTCATTTGGACTGAGCTTTAGGTGACAGCTGAGGATGCTAGGAAGGCAGTGCTCTATGCCCCCTACATCATGTATATCATAGAGATGGTCTCCGGCTACATCTTCACCAAGGATGGGCTGCATGAGCCATACAGGGCTGAGAAGAAGAGAGCAGCAGCAGCAGCAGTTGACAGGCCAGAGAGCTCCCACTCTACCTCCTAGAGGAAGAAGAAGAGCAAACTGGCTAAATGGATTAATGCGATCTTCTCCACTTGCACCTATGCAGCCCAGACAGCTCACCAGGCACTTGTTGAGCAGCGTGAAGAGCGAGATCGGGCGGGTCATTCACCGTTACCTCCACCCCGCTCTCCACCTCAGTTTGACCTCTCCAGCCTCGATTCAGATGACATAGACTCGGACGGCGACGAGGAGCAGGAGGAGGTGGTGCCTGAGCCGTCTCGTCGTTCTACTCGTACCTTGACATGCTACACCAGCTCTACCCACCGCCATGGGAAGGCTGTTGTAGAGTCTTCTGACGACGACGATGATGGCGACGACGATGATGATGATGAGGACGAGACCGAGGAGGTTCAGTGGGACAAGATTGCGTCTGACGATGAGTGAGTGTTTGGACACTCTTCTCTTCTCTCTACTTCTCTCTTTTTGGTGACTTGTTGCCAAAGGGGGAGAATTAGGTGAAGAGAAGGGGGTACAACACTTTCTTTTTCATGTCCCATCGTTTTAGTAGTTGTGAGTTGTGAGAGTTTGATTCGATCAAAACTCTATTTTGTAATATTACTCTATGTTGCTACTTCTTAGATTTGGATGTGGACATGTACGTTTGTATGGTTATCTAGCTTGTCATATTCTGTTTAGACCTGTTATCTCTTATGCTTTGTGGTTGTTTTACTTTCTGCTGTGTTTGCTGTCTGAAAGCCTGAGCGGCAGTGCCGCGCCTAGAGCGGCAGTGCCGCGCCTAGAGCGGCAGTGCCACTCTGGAAGACAGGCAGCAAATCCCTCTGATATGCATAAACTGTCATTCGCATCACGTATTTATTCTTGACATAGTTTGTCTGCACCCCACAAAGCAATTAGATGTGAAACTGAACCTACCTTTACACTTTTAATATGTGAATATTGGCCTCTAATGCCAATTTTAGATTTCAGCTCTCATTCACACATTAAGGGGGAGGTTTCACACCTAAGCTTCTAAATCTCAAGTATTGTACCATTCTCTTGTAAGATTCAATTGTGTTGTCATCAATCACCAAAAGGGGGAGATTGTAAGTGCAATCAAGCCCTAATTGTGGGTTTTGGTGATAATGACCACACGATTGGAGAACTAATGAGATTTATCAAGATGACAAGCAGGTTTATGATGGGAAAGGATGGTGCACATGTGTTGGTAGACCCCTCACACTACATTTCATCGGTTCCGGACTCAAAGTGCTATGACAAGCCATTTTGTATGAATTTGAGTTATAGGATTGCCATACTATCAAGGGGGAATGCAAATGTACCACTATGGCTGAATGATATGTGCTCAAAACCAACCCTAGTCATCCTTGCTTTCTAACCAAAGACAGCTGCATAAATTCTAATCTCTGCCTATCATTCTGGTAGGCGCGGCAGTGCCGCTCCAGGGCGCGGTAGTGCCGGGCCGCGGCACTGCCGGGCTAAGGCCGGCACTGCCACGATTTGTTTCAACCGTTGGAGTGCAAGGGCTATTTACTCCACCTTCCTGCCACCCCAACGGTCATCCATGACCATAACTCTTCTCCTGCCTCCAAACAAGGCTTCTTCTCCCCATTGAAGGCTCCCAAGCTCTCTCTCACCTAATCTTTGATTTTCATTGATTCCAAGTGAGTTAGAGGCTCAAACCTTCACCAAAGAGAAGACCTAGCTGAGATCTACTTCCTAGAGCACTTGATTTGAGCCATAGCCGGTGGATTTGCTTCTATTACTCTTGGGTTCTTGGAACCCTAGCCGGCTAGGCGTCGCCCTTGAGCTAGCCAACTTGTGTGGCGGCCTTGGGAGGTTTGTAATCACTTGTACAGCTAGTATTATTACCCCTCACCTCAAGGATTTGGTTCCTTGACTTGAGATCGAGGAAGAGTTGCAAAGCTCATGACCTAAGTGGTCATCCTCAACAACGTGGAGGTAGTCAAGCCTTGGTGGCGAGCTGAACCACAGGATAAATCACTTGTCTCTTGTGCTTACTTGTTGTTATTCTTCATACTTGTGAGGTTGTGATAGATTCTAGGTTTTGGCTCCGATCTACTTCATACAACACATTAGGCTTGGTTAAGTTGGTTCTGCAGGTTCAGGAAACCTAGAGTAACATTTCCATTCATATAGATTTGGTTTCCTGTGGCTGGATTTTGAATTGCAGGCTCGGGCAAGTTTATTGCACGACAGTACCGGGCTGAGGCTGGCAGTTCCGGAGAGCGGCAGTGTCGGGCTCAGGGCGGTAGTGCCGGGCTTTACTAATTAAGTTTTTAGCTGTGATTTTTGACAGGCCTATTCAACCCCCCCCCCCCCCCGTCTAGGCCACACAGGTCCTTACAGTTACAGGCCATCCAAGAGCGGGAGGCGCAGAGGACGCAGGACATAGCTCACTTCTTTGGGAGCCTGAACCTCTCAAGTATTGTCGTGCCTCCCTCGCTGCTCACTCCTTTTGTGCCTCCTGGTGCTCCGACAGGGACTCCGGTGAGTATATAAGGTTCTTTATTGCTTTAACTTCTGCGGCCGTCCTTCAAGTACTAACGAATTCACTTCTCCTTTGTGCACCCACAATCAGAGGGTTCGGCGCCGACTCCTCAAGGTGGTCCTTCGCCACAGTCTGGGTGGACCGTTGGTGGCCCTCCTCTGCACTACGGTGGCCAGGTCGCCTTCCTCCATAGTCCGGGTACTCCGGGTGGTCAGCTGGCCCTCCGCCACCCGCGTGGCAAGGTGGTCCTCCACCCGGGTCGCACGGTTGGCAACCGTGGACAGATGGGGGTTCTTCACACTCTAGGGGCCAAGGTGTGCAGTGATGGGTTTCATATTGTCGGGGGTCCGCAAAAGGGGTACCCCCAATCAACGCAAACAAATAGGGTAAACCTAGAACACCGGTTAATAACAAACCTAACTAGTCTAACCCCCTAAAAAGCCGACCCCCCGAGGCCTACAGCGCTGGCCCACCGAGCCGAGCCCTCCAAGCCAGGCCTCGGGCGCACGCTCGTTTTCCGTCTCGCCCGAGCCCTCCACGCCAGGCCTCGGCGCACGCTCGTTTTCCGTCTCGCCCGAGCCCTCCAAGCCAGGCCTCGGGCGCAAGCTCGTTTTCCGTCTCGCCCGAGCCCTCCAAGCCCAGGCCTCGGGCGCACGATCGTTTTCCGTCTCGCCCGAGCCCTCCACGCCAGGCCTCGGGCAAGCGCTCCACTACCCTTCGAGCCCCCCCACAGCCGAACTCCACACCTCGAGACCCCACGCGGGGACCTCGAGCCTCTCTGGCACAGCGGCCTATCCCTCGAGACGCGTTATGCCTCCCTCGAGCGGCGCAGACATCGGATGCCAGCCCCATACCGCGCACTTAATTCATCCACCTACTCCAGTCACGTCCTCTGTAACACAACGTGTGCCACAGTGGTCTGGGGCAGAGTCAAGTCTCGTTTTCACCACAAGTATGGGCGAAAAGGCACCAGTGAAGCACTGTTAACCCACGCCCTACACTGTGGCACGTCCAAGCCACGCCTCGAGGCCCAGATGCCTGCCGCTCAATCGATTTTCACGGGACTTGCCCATACCTGCGGGGACTCGAGCCCCCGTAGGCGCCGCCTCGAGGCCGGCTCCGCGCCCCTCGAGCCCTAACTACTTTCATGCTATTGGAGGACAGGTGCCCCAAGACCCGGAGGGACCCCGCCGCGTTCTGTACGTTCCGGGATGGGTGCTGTACGGCTTCCACCTCGCCGCGCCTCCACGTCCGCGCCCAGGATGGAGGCCACGCTTCAAGGACGCTTCAACAGCAACGCCCACGTCGGCTACAATGTCTTCGACAAGACAGGGTTCCTACCCTTCTTCGTAAGGGACACAATACACCCCGACACCTGTAATACCCTTGTGTAACCCTGGCCTCCCCTTGCTCTATAAAAGGGGACACCAGGGCCCTCATTCGGCTCCGGAGGGAAAACACGTTAGAACACACGACAACGCCTACACACACAAGTCCGGACTCCGGTCCACGCTCACCGAGCTTGTATTCGCCCCTGTACAAGCACTTAGGTGCAAGTAATACAAGAAACTCCTCCCCCGCTGGACGTAGGGCCTTCTTTGCCCGAACCAGGATAAATCCTTGTGTCATCTTGCATCACCATCCAGGAAGAGAGCACGCGATCATATTACTCGTTGGTGTCATACCCCTGGATTCGAAACACCGACAGTTGGCGCGCCAGGTAGGGGCCTTCGCGTGTCGAGTCGGTTTCTCGCCGTTTCCTGGATGGCTGCTTCGACTCCTTCGTTCTCTGCCGGTGCCGTCATCTGGTTCGGGAGCCTCGAGTTCCTGGCCACTGACAATGGCAACGAGCTGACCTTGCTCTCCGCGGAGGGCCCGAGTGGAGGGCGTGTCGCGCCGCCCCGTGCGAGGAGCATGGCACGTCGCCCACACCATCACGCGTCGCCACCCCGTGAGCGGCGCCGTCGTCATCATCGTCGCCAGGCACAGGCGGTGCCGGCGGCATACACCCACTTCCCCGCGGCCGGCGCGGAGTTCCCAAGGAGGAGCTTGCCCGGCGCACGGCCGGAGACTTCCCGGGGCGCCCGCGCGCCCGCCCAGCGACTTCGCGTTCATCATGCGCACGGACCAGGAGCCAGGCCAGAGGCCTCCGAGCCGTGCACCGTCGACGCCGCCCAGCCTCCTCCCGCACGGGGTGTACCGCGCTCGACGCCGGCAGTTCCCGTTCGGCCTCGACAGCTCCGCGGCGGCCTACGCCCGCCAGCTCAACGAGCGCAGTCAGGGCCGACAGCCCGGCGGAGCAGGAGGAAACGCCGGGCGTGTGCTGCTGGCCATGGCCAACCTGGAGATTGCCCACCCCGCACGCGTCGACCGCGGCCTCTCACGAGCCGTCGGGCCACCTCGTCAAGCACCTTCGGGGAGTGGTACCGCGAGCTGCAGCCCCGGCACGAGCCAGGCGGCGCGGCATCACCAGCTCCGACTCCGACGAATACGACTACCACGACCCCGACCTCTGGGATCCCACCAGGGAGTGCTTCCAACTCGAGGGGGTCGTATGCGACACCGAGGACGAGGGCGACGACGGCAGGCCGGCGCTCAACCTGAAGGGCCCGGAGACGTGGCTGCGGCAGGCGGGTCACGTGTTCACGGAGGAACGAACCCCCGGCACCGGCTGCACCATCCCAGCACAGCGACGACCGAGCGGCGCAGCTCGCGCAGCTGCGGGAGGCCATCGCCAAGGCTGAGGAGGACCGACAACGCCTGCTGCAGCTCGAGAAAACCCTAGCACAAGAACCAGCCCGGCCTCGAGGTGCCGGCGCTCGTGGCCGAGCTCGAGAGGTCCACCGGCAGATCCTCGAGGACGGGGCGCCAGCACGCCCCGAGGTGCGTTTCCCGCGAGCGGGACAGAAGGGTGCGGTGGCGGCGGATGCTGCTCCGCGATCTGCCCGCCGTCTCCAACCCTGACGCCAGGCGCATGCTTGGGGAAATGAAGAACCTCCTCGAGACAGCCGCTGTGCAGCAAGCCGAGAGCTCGGCGTCACGACGACGCGGAGCAGCTCGGGGAAGCCGGCGGACACGCCCCGCAACGAGCGCGAGGCATCCGTCCACCAACCTGACGCCTCTCGAGCTAGGCCAGTCCGCGAACGGATCATCGACAACCGGCCACCTCGAGACCCAACGACGCCGCGCAACGACATCAACCGCCGGCGCAAGGACAAGGGGGCCCAGGAGCGTGGCTATAGCGCCCATCGAGGGGGGGCGCTACGACAGCGACGAGGACCGGCAAGTCCTCGAGCCCCCGGCCCCAGAGTCTTCAGCCGGGCCATCCGCAGCTCAACCCTCCCCGACCGCTTCCGACCGCCGACCAACATCGTAAAGTATGACGGGGAGGTCGAGCCCAAGCTCTGGCTCTCGGACTTCCGCCTAGGCTGCCAACTGGGCGGAGCGAAGAACGACGACCGTGTGATCATACGCCAACTCCCACTTTACCTCTCGGACACCGCCCGCCGGTGGCTCGAGGGGCTCCCGCCGGATCGGATCGACGACTGGGCCGACCTAGTCAGGGTCTTCGACGGGAATTTCAAGGGGACTTGCGTGCGCCCAGGCAACCCCTGGGACCTACGGCGTTGCAGGCAGGCGGCGGACGAGCCCCTCCGCGACTTTGCTCGACGGTTCTCGAAGCAGCGCCTCGAGCTCCCCCACGTGCCTGATGAGGACGTCATCTCAGCGTTCCTCGCGGGCACGACATGCCAAGAGCTAGTTCATGAGCTAGGACGCTACCGTCCCAGGACGGTCGAGGACCTGATGGATCGTGTCACCAGCTTTGCCTCAGGCGACGAGGCGGTGGGGGCCTTCTTTGGCCGTTCCACGGACAAAGGTAAGGCGGTGGCCGCGCCGGAGGGCTCGAACAAAGGCAACGACGCCAAGAACGACAACAATAACAGCAACAAAAGAAGAAGAACAAACGCAAAGGTCAGAAGGCGAAGCGCGACGCCAATGACGACGACGACGAGAAGTGCTCGCAGGCGCCCTCGAGCCTAAGAAGCCTCGAGGCCCCCCTGACGGGGCTGTTTTCGACCAGATGCTCGAGGGCCCCTGCACTTATCACAAGGGCCCCGTAACACACAGTTTAAAGACTGCCGACTGTCGGAAAGGCTACTACTCCAAGCTCGGCGATAAGAGAGAAGAAACGCGCCTAAGGGCAATGACAACATCGGCGCGGCGGTGGGGACGCGGACGGCAACTTCCCCCGGTGCGCGACTGCTACATGATCTACGGGGGGCCGACCGTCGGGCTCTCAGCTCGAGAAAGAAAGAAGGAGCGCCGGGAGATCTTTGCTCTGCCACGACGCCCCCCGGTATCTTGACTGGTCTGATGCGCCAATCACGTTCGACCGTGACGACCATCCGGACCGTGTCATAAACCCGGGGCGTACCCCCTCGTCGTCGACCCCGTCATCGTCGACGTACGGTTCTCCAAGGTGTTGATGGATGGGGGCTCGAGCCTCAACATCATATACCTCGAGACACTCGACCTCCTGGGGATTTCAGAGGGTCAGCTCCGACCCAGCGTCGGGGGGTTCCACGGAGTCGTACCGGGGAAGAAGGCCCACCCCCTCGGGCGCATCGACCTGCCGGTTTGCTTTGGCACGCCGGCTAACTTCCGCCGGGAGACGCTCACCTTCGAGGTGGTTGGGTTCCAAGGGGCCTACCACGCCATCATCGGCCGGCCAGGCTACGCCAAGTTCATGGCGGTTCCCAACTACACGTACTTAAAGCTCAAGATGCCGGGGCCAAAAGGGGTCATCACCATCGACACCTCCTACGAGCACGCATACCACTGCGACGTGGAGTGCGTCGAGCGTGGGGAGGCCAACGTCCACCTCGACTCGCTCGAGGCCCTAGCCGCCCTGGCCACCGAGGAGGCTCCTGAAGCGAAGCGTCACGCTGGCAACTTCGAGCCGGCGGAGCACACAAAGCGGATACCCGTCGACCCGACCTCGACCGATGGCAAGACGCTGGCCGTCAGTGCCAGCCTCGAGCCTAAATAGGAAGCAGTGCTCGTCGACTTTCTCCGCGCGAACATCGACATGTTTGCGTGGGGCCCCTCGGACATGCCGGGCATACCAAGGGAAGTCGCCGAGCACGCCTTGGAAATCCGGGCCGGTTCCAGACCGGTGAAGCAACGCCTGCGCCGCTTCGACGAGGAGAAGCGCAGGATCATCGGCGAGGAGGTGCACAAGCTTTTGGCGGCCGGGTTCATCAAGGAGGTATTTTACCCAGAGTGGCTAGCTAACCCTGTATTAGTTAGGAAAAAGAATGGAAAAATGCGGATGTGTGTAGACTACACTGGTCTGAATAAAGCATGTCCAAAAGTTCCATTTCCCTTACCTAGAATTGATCAGATTGTCGATTCCACTGCTGGGTGCGAAGTGCTTTCGTTCCTTGATGCGTATTCCGGCTACCACCAAATTAAGATGAAAAAATCCGACGAACTCGCTAACTCTTTTGTTACGCCTTTGGTATGTATTGCTACGTTACAATGCCCTTCGGCCTTCGAAACGCCGGGGCAACGTACCAACGATGTATGCAGCATATCTTTGGCGAGCACATAGGCAAAACCGTCGAGGCCTACGTCGATGACATCGTGGTTAAAACCAAGAAAGTCGGGAACCTCATCAGCGATCTCGAGACCACGTTCGAGTGCCTCCGGGCCAAGAATGTGAAGCTCAACCCCGAGAAATGTGTCTTTGGTGTGCCTCGGGGCATGCTACTAGGCTACATTGTCTCACAACGGGGGATCGAGGCCAACCCCGAAAAAATCTCAGCAGTCACAGAGGATGGGCCCATTCGAGACCTCAAGGGGTGCAGAAAGTGACAGGCTGCCTAGCCGCTCTCAGCAGATTCATCTCGAGGCTAGGGGAAAAAGCGCTACCCCTCTACCGCCTGCTGAAGAAGACGGAACACTTTGCGTGGACTGTCGAAGCCGAGGAGGCCTTAACCAAGTTGAAGGGTTGCTGACTTCCGCACCAATTCTCGTGCCACCGCGACCAGCCCAGGTTGGCGATTCCCCCGAGCCTCTCCTCCTCTATGTGGCCGCAACCACTCAGGTGGTCAGCGCGGTCATAGCCGTCGAGAGGCACGAGGAGGGCATCGTTGCCGGTCCAACGCCGGTGTACTTCACCAGTGAGGTGCTCTCCGAGGCCAAGGTCCGGTACCCGCACATCCAGAAGCTGCTCTACGGCATCGTCATCACGAGGCGCAAGCTCCAGCACTACTTCCTCGCTCATCCCGTAACGGTGGTGTCATCCTTTCCCCTCGGTGAGATCATCAACAATCGAGAGGCCACGGGGCGCATCGCCAAGTGGTCTACCGAACTAATGGGGGAAACCATCACCTACGCTCCGCGAAAGCCATCAAGTCGCAAGCGTTGGCGGACTTCGTTGCTGAATGGACCGACACTCAGCTCCCGCCGGCGCAGATTCAAGCCGAGCTCTGGACCATGTACTTCGACGGATCCCTCATGAAGACGGGGGCAGGCGCAGGCCTGCTCTTCATCTCACCCCTCGGGTCCACATGCGCTACCTGCTGCGCTTGCACTTCCCCGCCTCCAACAACGTCGCCGAGTACGAGGCCCTCGTCAATGGGCTGCGCATCGCCCTCGAGCTCGGGGTCCGACGCCTCGACGCCCGAGGAGACTCGCAGCTCGTCATCAACCAGGTTATGAAGGCTTCAAGCTGCATCGATCCCAAGATGGAAGCATACTGCGGGGAGGTGCGCAAGCTAGAAGACAAGTTCTACGGCCTCGAGCTCAACCACATAGCTCGAAAGCACAACGAGGCCGCAGACGAGCTGGCAAAATTGGCGTCCACGCGCGGCACGGTTCACCCGACGTCTTCTCGAGGGACGTTTTCGAGCCATCAGTCAAAATCGGTCCGGGGGCTGGCCCTCGACGCCACCCTCGAGCCAGACACGGGGGCTCGACCTTCGACACCGCGCCCCGAGGGCGATGCCTCGACACCCGATGAGGCAATGCAGATCGACGCACCCCCTCTTCTTCACCACGACCCCTCGACTGGCGCACGCCCTACCTCGACTACTTAACGCAAGGCGTGCTACCGGAAGACAAGACGGAGGCCCGACGCATTGCTCGAAGGGCCAAGACCTACGTCATCTACGGCGACGAACGGGAACTGTACCGACGAAGTCCGACCGGGATCCTTCAGCGCTGCATCCCCCTCGAAGAAGGACGCAAGCTCCTCGACGACATGCACTCGGGGGCTTGCGGCCACCACGCAGCGCCAAGGACCCTGGTTGGGAACGCCTTCCGTCAAGGCTTCTATTGGCCGACCGCCATTGGGGACGCCAAGCGCTTGGTCCGAGCATGCCATGGGTGTCAATTCTACGCCAAGCAACGCACCAACCACGCACACGCCTGCAGATAGATCCCCAATCACTTGGCATTTGCCGTTTGGGGGCTCGACCTCGTGGTCCCCTCAAAAGGACAAGTGGAGGGTACACACACGTGCTCGTGGCCATCGACAAGTTCACACAAGTGGATCGAGGCTAAGGCGATAGGAGACCCCACCTCCGAGAAGGCCGTCGAGTTCATCGCCAACATCATGTACCGGTTTGGAGTGCCTAACGTCATCATCACCGACAATGGCACCCAATTCACGGCAAAAAGTTCACCAACTTCTGCGATGACAAACAACATTCGCGTAACCTGGGCCTCGGTCGCATACCCTCAATGCAACGGGCAGGTCGAGCGCGCCAACGGCATGATACTCCTCCATGGCTGAAGCCGAGGCTGTTCAAGACTCTCAAAAATTTCGGAAAGGGATGGGCCGCAGAGCTCCCCTCGGTGCTGTGGGGCCTCAGGACTACGCCGAGTCGAGCCACCGGGTTCACTCCGTTTTTCCTAACCTACGGCGCCGAGGCAGTCTTGCCTACGGACCTCGAGTACGGCTCCCCTCGACTTCGAGCCTACAACGAGCAAAACAACGACGAGAGGCTTGCCAACGCCAAGGACCAGCTCGAGGAGGCCCGAGATGTGGGCTCATCAACTCCGCACGCTACCAGCAATCACTTCGACGCTACCACGACAAGTATGTGCGCAAAAGAGACCTAGCAGTGGGGGACCTCGTGCTTCGACGGCTTCAAGACAACCGAGGGCGCCACAAGCTCACCCCTCCATGGGAGGGCCCATACACCGTGGCTAAGGTGCTCAAGCCAGGAACATACAAGCTCTACGACGATCAAGGCAGAATCCTGGCGAACGCGTGGAACATATCTCAGCTACGTCGCTTCTATCCTTAAGGGCCTCAAGGCTTGTTCATTTTGTTGCTTTGTACAAACATGTCAAATATGAATGAACAATCTCGTGCGTTGTCTTTCATTTTGCTTAGCAGCATAAGGTAGCCCGACCCAGCATGTCAGGTCGATCCTCCCTAGGGGGCTGACAGGGGGTAACCGCCCCCCAGACTCCGGAAAAATGCGTGTTTTCTTTTCAAAAAATTCGACCCTCGTCTCGACTCGTGCCCTCGAGTGAACTAGCGACGTCTAAATCCCAAAATACCTCGAGCCTCCCAAAGGTCGGAGGCGTCGACGTAGACGGCCACCTACGCCCCCAGGGCTACGGTACCCTACCTACGCCTCCCCTCGAGGGGCTTCGCGACGTATCGAAGGAGTACAGACTAAGTTAGCAGAAACTCGAGCTTGCAACAAAGAGAAGTGGTCAAAAGCATTTGAAAAGAAAACAACACCTTTAAACAAACAAGTCATATATACAAATGGGTCTCGATGGACCCTCATCCATGCCATAAAATTTTTACAAGGGCCTGGACGCCCCAATTTGGCACGCAGGCCCTAATCTTCGTCGGTGTGGTACTCCTCCCCGAGGTCTTCCACGGCGGGCTCAGCCTCGACACCCGAGCTAGAAGGAGGAGGGCCCTCGACACCGCTACTTGGCGTCAGGAGGCAGCACGTCCTCCTCGAAAATCTTGGCGAGCGATGTCCCCGGCATCTCCATCTTCTGCAAAATTTTGTCGACACGGCGGTTGTTCCACTCCTCGTCCTTCCCCTCGATCTCGATGAAGCCGTTGGCGACAACGTGGGACCGGGAAGCGGAAACCGGAGCAAACGACCGCGAGCGTCTGCTTGACGCCATGATGGAGAGCTTGTCGGACACGGTCCCGCGCCGCTGCGTCGAAGAAGCACAGGGCGTCGACCAAGGCGTCGCCTCGGGCCACCACACCTTCTGCCGCAGCCACTGGAGGAGCACCCCACATGGGGCCAAGCCGGTCGAGGGAGGTGCGAGCCCGCTCCGCCACCATCGTCTCGTCTTGGAGTTGGTCCAAGAGAGCCTGGTTCGTCCCGCGGAGCTCCTCGACCGTCTTCTCGACCCCTGCGCAACGAACAAGGAAGAGTGAGACTGCGGCGTAACAAAAAACTTCGAGACCCAAACAAGAACAAGGTGTAAGCCTCACCGTCGCAATGTTGCCCCAGTGCGGCGAGGTCGCTGGTCAGGCCCTCAGCACGCTCCTCAAGCCTGCGCTTCTCGGCCAGCATGATGAGCCTCTTCGGACTAAGGTCCTCGATCAGCCGGCCCGCCTCCACAAGGGCCCAGATCCTGCGGATCACCTCCTGCCGCGCCGCCCCCTCGCAGCTCGGGCGGTGGCGACACCAATCTCTGCGTCATTCGGCCCTCTTTCTCGCCGCCCTCCGCTGCGGTCGGGAGGCGGCGGCCCTCGCCACGGCGTCAGCGGGCCTCCTGCTTCGCCGCCTCGGCTTCAGCCGGGCGGAGGTGGCCTCGCTTCGGGCCTCCGCGGCCTCCTTCCTCGACGCTTCGAGAGCGGCGGCGGCCTCCTCCTTGGATCGAGCGACCTCACCTCGAGCCCCCGGGACCTCCGCCTCCGCCTCGTTGAAGCCGGCTCGCCATTTGGGCGTTCCGGCTCAGCTCAGCGCGGAGATCTTGAAGCTCCGCCTCAGCCCTCGCGAGGGCGGCCGACACCTGTGCGGACCGCCAGCCTCCTCGGAGCAGGACCGCTCCGCCTCCGCCATGAGCTCGGCCACCTCCCGAAAGATGGCCCGCACCTCGCGCGGAGCCCCCCGCTGGACCGGTCGCTCGACGTGGACCATGGCAAGGGGCGGGCTTGGCGCGTCAGGAAACGGCCATACTGGACGGTCGAGCTCGATGTCAGGCTGATCCTCCTCCGTCCCGAGCTGCCCCAGCTGCGGCCCGCCGCCCGACGGCACGGGCCCCGGCTCTTCCCTGGTCGGGCCCTCCTGCGTCTCGTCAGCACTGGCTGGCGCCTCGGGCGCCTCCACCATCGGCAAGCCCGCGGCGAGGGGCGGCCCCTGCTCCAGCTCGTTCAGGAGGTCCTCCACCGTCGGGGCCTCGAGGGGCGCAGTCTCCTCGGCCCCAGACACCGGCGGGACCGTGCTCGCCCCAGGCGCTTCCCCCGGAACAGCCGTTGTAGCGGGGGGAGGGGTGGCGCTCCTGACAGACGCCATCGCAGGAGGAGAAGGGGGAGACGGCAGCGCCTCAGTAAGCATGGTAGCGGCGGGCTCGATGCCGTGAGCTGAGGCCCCTGCAATACGAGATGACATTGATATCAGAATCAAGAGGAATGCCTCGACCCCTGCGGTCGACGGCGACGGCCTCACCAAAATTCGCGACGATCATCTGACCACCTCGAGCCATGGCAGCTCGAGCCTTCTCCAGCCAAGCGGCTTCTCTAGCGGAGGAGGGTGCCATACCTCGAGGTGCTTGTGCCTCGACGGGGCTCGAGGCCTTCGCCCGCTTGGACGCAGCAAGGTCCACCTCCGGGTAGGAGCGCTTCCCCCTGAGAGACCAGAGATGACATGCATCATCAAAAGTAAAGAGGTCGAGCCTCGCTGCCGACGAGGTCCAAGAAAATTACTCACCCAAAGCAGCGGCTGGGATTCTTCCCGGAATCGCCGGACCCACTTGGGGGCTTCGAGCCCACCCCACGGCTCGAGCCCTGCGCCTGGGCCATCTCCGCAGGGCTGGGATGGGGGGAGGGCTCCCGACGCCTCCCGTGGCTTGACCTCGAGGGAGAGCCCTCCTTCCGCCCCACGTCGCGGGAGGGGCGACCGTACCTCCCTCGTGCTGTCGTAGTGGCGCCCGCCCCGGCGCGGGTTCCGGGACCCGCTCCGGCGCTCGCGCCCTCCCGCGTCCGCTTCTGTGTCCCGGCGGCGGTGCGGCGACGGAGTCCGGGGACGCTCACGCCCCTGGTCACGAGACGCCCGGGGGCTCCCTCCCCGAAGCTCGTGATGGCGCGGGCTCGACGCCTCCTCCTGACGCCCGCTCCTCCGCGGGCTCGACGGCGCCCTTGACGGCTCGCGGCGGTCGGGCCCAAAATCCTTCTCGACCTGTCGGCCGCTTCTCGAGGCCCGACCCTTCTCCAGACCTCCCGCCTGGGCTGGCGCGGGGGCGGCCTCCGTTGGTGTTGTGGCGGAGGCGCTCCGGGTTTGGGGCTTCCTCACGACCGAGGGCACGTCCGCCGCAGAGCTCGACGGACCTCGGGCCCCCGACGAGGCAGGGATCGGCGCCGCCTTCCGCGGCTGCGTCCCGCGCGGTCCCTTCGCCGGGGGGACCTCCAGCATACCCTCCTGCACAGAGGAGCGGTCAGCCCTGTCATCGACGACCCCCGCGCGCCTCAGGTGCGCATCCATCCCCTCATCGTCGCTCTCCTCCTCATCACCGCTCTCCTCCTTCGAGCTCGAGGAGCTCAGCTCGGGGGACCCGTCTCCAGGCTGACGGTTGCGACGAGCCTTCGCCAGTCTCTGCTCCCGAGCCAAGCGACGCAAGTTTTTGTTTTTCTCTTTCTTCTTCCTGGCATCCTTGCTCTCCTTGTCTTTCTGAGCAGAGAGGCGCCTCACCTGAGTATCCGCGGCGTCCTCCCTCACCGGGGGCCTCGACGCGCGACAAGTAAACGCCCCCTAAAAAAAGAAGAAGCGTGACGAGACAAACCACAAGAAGAATGCAAAAGGTTCGAAGGAGGAGAAAGGGGGAGGGGGCTCGGAACAGCTCAGCTCGAGGGAGGCTCACCAGGTCGAGACACCCCTCGTCGGGTGCCATGGCGACCAGGTGGGTGTACTCAGGGATGAACGGCCCCTGGATCGTGATTGACACCCGGGAGACGCCCTCGTTCCGGGACAGCCTCTCCTCGGCCATCCTCGATCGATTAAGCGCCTCGAGCTTGGCCTCCGACCCCATCTCGTGCATAAGAAGGGGGCGGTCCGCCAGCGGGAGAACTCTTCGCTGGTGGAACGCCCAAATGACCGCTTGCACGGTCAACTTCTTCTCATGCACCAGCGTCTTCATCATCTTCATCAGCGGGGCCAGGTGGCGTTGCCTGTCCGCCGCGACGCCCCAGGTCCACTTCTCCGGGCGTTGAGCGAGGACCCTGCCGGAGTACTGCGGAAAGAGACCACCTTCATTCCGAAGATAGAACCAATGGTCGTCCCACCCGGCCTGGTTGGTGGAAAGCTTGTATCGCAGGTACTCACGGGGGACGTTGGCCGACGAGGTCCCAGCCCTCGCAGTGATGGCGAGGGAGCCCATGCGCACGAGCCGCCTCCCGCTGGGCTTTAGGGCCTTGATGAAGAGCTCGCCCCGGAAGAGATGGACGAACATCTCCCAGTGCGGCTCCATCTTCAGGTACCCCTCGCACACCGCGGCGAATATGGCGGCGTGTGAGATGGAGTTGGGGGAGAAGTGCTGCAGCTCCACCTCGAAGTGGTGGGCCAGCCCCCGCATGAAGCGGCTCGGCGGGACGCCGAGCCCCATACGGTGGTAGCGCGTGAAGCTCACCACATACCCCTCCGGCGGGTGTGGCTCCCGGTGCTCCGCCGACGGGATAACCCACCACGCGGGTCCCTCCTCCGGGTTGGGGCGCAGAAGCCCCTGGGCCACCAACGAGTCCATCTCGCTCTGCGTCACCTTCGACGAGCTCCAGTCTTCGGCCGGCAGCACTTGTGTCTGGGCGGCCATGGCGGTGGCGCGGCGCGGACCCGAGCAGCGGACGGGCAGCCGGAAAATCCCCAATCAACTAGCTCGAAGGAGAGGGCACGTGAAGGCTACGGCGGCGGTGAAGGCAAAGGCAAAGTAAAGGGTTCATTTTCCCCTCTCTCGATATTTATAAGGAGAAACCCCGACGGGCGGGGTCTCCCACGACGTAAAAAGGTAACCGCATAGCATTTAATGCGCCCACCTAACTACGTCTCGAGCCGGATGCAGGGAACACGCGGCAGCTCACCGTTCGCTCAACTGCCGGGGCCCTCTGCGGCCGCCGCTCTGACTTCGCGCCCGCCGCCCTGGCGCCACGATCTCCACTCCCTGGCGGTTTCCGCCTAAAAAGGCGCGCCCAACGGGCAGAAGGATTCCAAGCGACGAAGGCTTCTTCCGGAAGTAAAAAACGGGCCCTGGCCCTAAGTCTCGAAGCAGCGAAGGCTGGCCCTCGAAAAAGGGTTCGACAGCCGGCTTCGAGCACCCAAAAACGGGCCCCGGCCCTAAGTCTCGAAGCAGCGAAGGCTGGCCCTCGACGAAAGAGGGTTCGACAGCCGGCTTCGAGCACCCGAGTCAGGGACACCAAGAGGCGCCATTCGCGGCATCACTCGAGGGCCAAGCCCTCGAGGCCCCTCACGTGTATCCAAGGCGGGGAGCTCGACATGCAGTGAGATCCCCTCGGAGGGAGGCATCGAGCCACCGGGTCCTATCGAATGGACCCGGCACTCCTGCAGACTGAGCACCCCTGCTTTATGAGACCGCCTCCGGGCCACAGTCGACCCCTATCGAACGGGGCACGAGCTCTCACTTGGATTCCCCGTTACCAGCTCACCGGGAACCTCGATACTCGCCCACTCGGGGTAGTACGAGGCATCCCCCCTCGCATCCGATCGAAAGGACTCGGGGGATGACAAGCCAGGGCAACCGGTGCGCCGGACAGCTCGAAGAGCCGGCCGGCCGGTTTAGCCTGGCACCCCTCGACGAAAGAGGGTATAAAAACTCGGGGGCCTGACACTCCCGAACCTAAAAATCGCAACTAAAACTCGCAAAAAGCCCACAAGGGAGTTCTAACCACTCCCCCGTGGCCTCGGGGGCTACACCCGCGGGTGTCGCTCGCACGACACCCACGGAATCAAATCGACGAAACCCTCGAGGCCAGTTAGCTAACCCACGAGATCCCAGACGGGAGCCCCTGCTCAAGTGCAAGCACTCGAACAAGGGCTCGGGGGCTACTGTCGGGGGTTCGCAAAAGGGGTACCCCCAATCAACGCAAACAAATAGGGTAAACCTAGAACACCGGTTAATAACAGACCTAACTAGTCTAACCCCCTAAAAAGCTGACCCCCCGAGGCCTACAACGCTGGCCCACCGAGCCGAGCCCTCCAAGCCAGGCCTCGGGCGCACGCTCGTTTTCCGTCTCGCCCGAGCCCTCCAAGCCAGGCCTCGGGCGCACGCTCGTTTTCCGTCTCGCCCGAGCCCTCCAAGCCAGGCCTCGGGCGCATGCTCGTTTTCCGGCCCACCGAGCCGAGCCCTCCAAGCCAGGCCTCAGGCGCACGATCGTTTTCCGTCTCGCCCGAGCCCTCCACGTCAGGCCTCGGGCAAGCGCTCCACTACCCTTCGAGCCCCCCACAGCCGAACACCACACCTCGAGACCCCACGCGGGGACCTCGAGCCTCTTTGGCACAGCGGCCTATCCCTCGAGACGCGTTATGACTCCCTCGAGCGGCGCAGACATCGGATGCCAGCCCCATGCCGCGCACTTAATTCATCCACCTACTCCAGTCACGTCCTCTGTAACACAATGTGTGCCACAGTGGTCTGGGACAGAGTCAAGTCTCGTTTTCACCACAAGTATGGGCGAAAAGGCACCAGTAAAGCACTGTTAACCCACGCCCTACACTGTGGTACGTCCAAGCCATGCCTCGAGGCCCAGATGCCTGCCGCTCAATCGATTTTCACGGGACTTGCCCATATCTGCGGGGACTCGAGCCCCCCGTAGGCGCCGCCTCGAGGCCGGCTCCGCGCCCCTCGAGCCCTAACTACTTTCATGCTATTGGAGGACAGGTACCCTAAGACCCGGAGGGACCCCGCCGCGTCCTGTACGTTCCGGGATGGGTGCTGTACGGCTTCCACCTCGCCGCGTCTCCACGTCCGCGCCCAGGATGGAGGCCACGCTTCAAGGACGCTTCAACAGCAACGCCCACGTCGGCTACAATGTCTTCGACAAGACAGGGTTCCTACCCTTCTTCGTAAGGGACACAATACACCCCGACACCTGTAATACCCTTGTATAACCCTGGCCTCCCTTTGCTCTATAAAAGGGGACACCAGGGCCCTCATTCCCTCTCTCGGGGACAGACACGTTAAGACACAAGTCCACACACACGAGTCCGGACTCCGGTCCACGCTCACTGAGCTTGTATTCGCCCCTGTACAAGCACTTAGGTGCAAGTAATACAAGAACATCCTCCCCCCGCTGGACGTAGGGCCTTCTTTGCCCGAACCAGGATAAATCCTTGTGTCCTCTTGCATCACCATCCAGGAAGAGAAGCACGCGATCATATTACTCGTTGATGTCATACCCCCGGTTTTGAAACACCGACAACTGCGGACCCAGCCGATAGGATGCATAGAATCCTAGTTCAAGCTACGTAAATTTGTTTTAGCCCCCGACATTGCATAGAAACTAGATGTTGGATGCATGAAAATTTACTTTGTTACTGCATAAAAAACTCTGAGCGAGATGGACATCCCACCTGATACAAGTTGGCTCCATTGACGCAACTGACACACCTGACACATGCATTAACCAGATCCAATTTCTTTCATTTTTTGCGATAACTCTTCAATGAAACATTTAATTCAAAAACAATTTCATCACTGGACTCCTGGTATTTTTATGTATGATTCAAGATCCATTTTGAACATTATTTTTTGAATTTTCGAAATCCATAAATTACGCTATAAAATATATAGTTTAATGCTTCCGGCTAAGTCTAGAATCATGTTACCGTGAGCATAAAAATATGTAGATGATATCGTGTTCTCCTAGATTCAAAACTTGAATCATGGCATGATGATGTGAAGGCTCTCATCATAGAACAATGCATAATTAGCAGATGAACAATGCGTAAAATACCCACAAAACATATAATCATTGTTCCTTTGCTTAGAATTTGAAATTTGAATTTCCCCCAGTCTGAGGTATAGAAACTAATGGCTCGAGGTACATAAATATAGGTATCAGGCCTTCACTTGAAATTTGAAATTTGAATTTCACCTAGCTTGAGGTATAGAAACTAATGGCTCAAGGTATCAAAGTGTAGGTACCATATTGACCCATTATATTCAATTTGGTATAGAAATCATACTTCACATGGGGAAAAAAATCTTTAACATCTCTTCATCGTGTATACAATTCTATGAATGCAAGGATAGAAACCCTTCTACCTTTTACTATAAAATTTAAAATTTGAATTTATTGATGTACGTTCTGTCATTTTTGTAGAGTGTTCCGACGCATAGAATCTTGAAGATCAGAGTGTAAAAACCTTTCTAATGCTACAAAATTTGAAATTTGAATCTTTCTTGTAGAGCGTCTCAACCAAATTTACCTCCACCGTCACGGTTAGTGCTAACAGCATATACCATTCTTAAATATACCACGTGTAGATGTACTATTTAAACATTTGGATTGCCTGTGTAGCTTTAGATTTTTCCAACATATTGTATTTTTTTTCCTAAAACACCCAAAATTATTGTAAATTTATTATTGCTCTCTCGCCATGGCTACCGCCTAACTTGATCGTGGTGGGGCCTCCACAAATAAACCTTGTTCCTCGCTGGTGCATGGCCATCGGAAGGGGTGGAGCCTACACGAGAAGCACGCTGTCGTGTGCGTCAAGAGGCATATGGAAGATGGAACGGTAGCGGTTCGGTGGCAGCGCGACTAGGTGGTCTAGGTGGAGGAGCTTGCAAAGGGAGCGTAGGCAACGGGCTAGCGTAGGGTGGGTGCATAGTGTTCTTCTTTGTTTTAACGTTTAGGAGATATACATCTAAGAATAGAAATCCATACTATTTTGAATTCGGGTTTGATGACTATTATGTGATGGTTTTTTTTTTTGAGACGGAGAAGCAAGTCCTGATATAAGAATAATAAGGCTACCATTTGTACTAGGGATGTCAACGGGGAATTCCCCGTCGGGCTTTAGGTCCCCATCCCCGTCCCCGCGGGGGAGAATTTTCCCCATCCCCGTCCCCACGAATGCCATCGGGGATAATTTATTCCCCATCCCCGTCCCCGTCGGGGAATTAATCCCCGCGGGGATTCCCCATCCCCGCTTCAACATATTAATCATCACAAATTCAATAATAAATAAATAACAAGTACCTTAGAAAATCATCAACTTATCATTAAAAGATATCAAATTATCAACACACCTCCATATATCTAATACATTATATCTATATAAAAATAATAAATTGATACACTTAATAGATTGGTGTAAGATTGCTACAAGAAATAGTTTCGCGGGGCGGGGATGCGGGGAACGGGGACGGGGGATGCTTCCCCATCCCCGTCCCCGCGAAACCCGACGGGGAAAGATTTTCTCCCGTTTCATTCCCCGTGGGGACTAAAGTCTCCCCATCCCCGTCCCCTAATAGGGGAATTCCCCGCGGGGAATCGGGGATCGGGTTCCCGTTGCCATCTCTGATTTGTACAAACTCTGTTTTGACTCCACGAGTAACTCTACTTGTGGAACATAACTCTTTTGAAAAAAAAAGCCATTTACTCAAACAACTTCTCATAATAGGCAGAAGAGAGATAGAGCTAGGAGAAGCTAATATTTTTAGCTCCATCCAACACCCACACTCCTGTGAGAGCAGATTTTAAAGAGCTTCACTGAAGGAGTTGTTTCATTTTGACCCATTTGACAGAAAAAAACTCCTAAGATGGTCATCAAACCCATTTTAACCCATTTTACAAATTAGCATAACTTTCCAGGTTGAAATCATTTAAGGGGTCTATTCCTTAGGAACCGAACATGCCCTAAGACGGTCTTATAAGTCTGGTGACTCATGAGGCACCAAGTTTTTGAGAATGAAAAAGAATACAAAACCTTGTAAAAGTTGTAACAATATCATTGGTTGCTACCCAACACTGTATGAATTTGAGATAAAGATAAAACGTCAATAGTCCGGCTAGCTGTAACTGTTTCTCTGATCGATTAAAACATTAAGGATTATATATTTTTTAAATCAAATGGCAGAAACTTTATGAGCTAATGCACACATGGAAAGGTAAAACAGAGTAAATCTAATTAACTAGCACTAGAAAAAAAGTTCTTTTGAACTTTAGCATCAATTACATTTCACAAGTATAAAGAGCACAACGTATGCATTGATTTAGTTTCCTAGATGTCAAATCTGCAAATTAACTTGAGATGTTGATAACTCAATGCACCTCCTTTTTCTGTAATCAGTTTTGACTTGAGGTTTAAAGCAAACTATATATAGGGATAACTTAAGATCCACCTCCTAGTCCTGATTTGAGATTTAAAACAGATTATATGGATAATTCAGTATCCACACGTAAAATTTCAAAAAACAAAGTCTAGACAGCCTAGAGGAAGTTGACAAAGTTAAACAAGATAATCAAACGGATGCATTTGTTAGAACGTGTAAGAACAAAAAGGTGCATATATTTCTTTTTTTAGAAAGGAATAAACGTATTGGCCAGCAGAAAATGTAAGAAATGACTTTTATGTTAGAACGTGTTCTGGGTTGGTTTAAACGGTTGTAACGGATGCAATGAGTGATATGATTCTATTGTTTTAAGACAAAACCAGAAGTCTACTCCTTTTATCTAAATCTTCAATCTCTAAAGCAGACTCGAACAAGAAACCTACACTGCACAACAGATTAAGGGCCTGTTTGGAACGCAATAATTTCACAGGAATCACACAGATATTTCATAAGAAACAGTTCAATTTCACAGAAAAACACAGGAACGAGAAAAAATTCCCGCGTTCCAAACATGCCCTAAATGTTGTCATTATAAAATATAAACGTCGAGAGATACGAATAGTTAACTGTACAACGAGAAACTATGTAGGCATCTGCCTCAAAAACAGTCCTAATTGAAGCCCATTTCTACACCTGTTCAGTCCCTAGCTATGCTTCTCCATTCTAGGGGTCGGCTGTTGCAGGTCCTCCGTCGCAGGTTGGGGCCAATTCTTCAACAAGGGCTCCATCTCCACTAGCTCCAGCATCAGGTTGGCCTCCAGCGTTTGTGCTAACAGACTGAGTCCCGACACCAGATTGTTGTGCATCCGTTTGCTCAAACTGCAAAAAAGAAAAACACCAAAAGATGTGCTACTACAGCAGCAAAAATAAAAGGAAAAAAAAAGAAAAAAGAAACCATCAATAATTCGCAGATGTGTACCGAAGAATACACAATGCTTCGTGCACAGATCATGGCATTGGCAAAGCCGGAAAGATATGCGGCCTGTCTCAAGTCTTGGAACGAGATTTCCATCCACTTGAAATAACCTTGGATATCATCAGGTTTGAGACTAACTTTTTCGGCTCGGGGGCCAAAGGCCTTCGCAGCATCTGATGAAGCCTTAACAGCAGCTGTTGATTTCAACTCAATGGTTTCAAATATCGCAGCACGGGATTTCTCAATCAAATCTTTTGCTTGGCGTTCAGCAGTAAGATCCTTGTAAAGACTGTCAATTTTACCATCCTTTCTAGTCATTTCGATCTCCAGGGATTCACACCTTTCAGAAAAGTCCTTGACTTCTTGATCGCAAACACGAAGCTGCTTCTGAAGATCTGCGATCTCTTTAAGGTGGTCTTCATCTCTGGCCTTGAGATTGTGGACTTCATCTTCTAAGGCGGTCTTCGACATACAAGTCTGATGACTCATAAGGCAGCGAGTTTCTGAGAACGAAAAAAACAACACAGTAACAATATCATTGGTTGCTACCCAACACCGTAAGAATTTAAGATAAAACATCAATAGTCTAGCTAGCTGTAACTGTTTCTCTGATCGATTAAAATATCAAGGATTATATTTCTTAAATCAAATGCACGCATGGAAAGGTAACCAAGTAAGTCTAACTGGTAATAGAAAAAGTAATCTTAGAACTTTAGCATCAATTACAAGTCACAAGTATAAAAAACACAACTTATGCATTGATTTAGTTTCCTAAATGTCAAATCAGCAAATTAACTAGAGATATTGATGACTCAATGCACATCCAACATAAGCATGAAACAACATTGCGAACCTTCACTATTTTCCTCATACAGATTTTCAATTTTCTCCTCAATCAGTGCATTTGATAGTTCCAATCTTGTCCTCCAGCTCTCTAATTGTTCAAGATGTCTCTTCTTAGACTCAATCTGACTGTCCAGTATTTCTACAATCTAGAACAGTATAGGGAGAAAAACAAATGTCAACAGCTAATAAGACCTTCATGTTTTCCATTCATAATGTAGGTAAATTTCATTGAACTTCAGTATTGTTGAAAGCAAGATTCTTCTATCCTAACTTTACCACCAGCAAAGAACTCATGAACTTTTGATTCATGGATACTAAAATTTGTCTTTTCCACTTGACTGAAGTAATTTTCATATCCTTTTC
The DNA here is from genome assembly GCA_009763385.1 of Coix lacryma-jobi var. lacryma-jobi. Lineage (NCBI taxonomy): Eukaryota > Viridiplantae > Streptophyta > Magnoliopsida > Poales > Poaceae > Coix > Coix lacryma-jobi. The sequence goes on along the minus strand of CM019822.1, from coordinate 44,161,799 downwards.
TTTAATCAGTTTTGATTTGAGGTTTAAATAAACTATATGGATAACATAAAATCCACCTCCAGTTCTGATGAGGATTAAAATTTAAAATAGACTGGATAATTTCAATATCTACATCTACAATTTCAAAAAAATAAATAAAATCTAGACAGCCTAGTGGAAGTTGACAAAGTTAAAGAAGATAAAGTAGAAGCACCATGTATTTTCCAGTGGTTAGCGGCATATATATATTCTATTCATGTAGATATGTACTCTGTCAAAACACAGAGACTACAGATCTGTTGCTTCAGCTTACAAGATAAGTACTGGCTGTAATAAAAAGGTCTCCTGCGAAATAATAATCATTTGTTTCTGTACATATAAAGATGCATTTGTGATACCAGCAGGTGCAACTTGAAAGTTGAACGCATACATTTTCTTGGAGGTCCTTGTTCTGGGCTTTCAGCTCCTCATTTTCCTTCCTTATGCACCCCATATCTTTCACCTCCAGTGACAACTCAACCCTCAGCTTCTTGTTCTCTCGATAGCACTTAAACTCTTTCTTTTTTAGAGCCAACTGAGACTTTAAAACCTCAATCTCCTTGGAAATCCTATAAGAGTCCTCGTCCGATACATTGAAATCTTCTGCACACGAAAAGATGACATGTGAAAGAGTGAAGATCAAAACGGTTTTCACAGACACAAATTTGGCACCTACTACCTTCATTTCCCATCGAGTAGTCAGTTTCGGTAGACACTGCTGCTGCTTTTCTCTTTCTACTTCCCGATTCTCTTCCAAGAGTCCAACATACACTGATACACTATAATGAATCGATGACTATTGTTTGCAGGGGTGCTGCTGCTTTTCTCTTTCTACTTCCCGATTCTCTTCCAAGAGTCCAACATACACTGATACACTATAATGAATCGATGACTATTGTTTGCAGGGGTGCTGCTGCTTTTCTCTTTCTACTTCCCGATTCTCTTCCAAGAGTCCAACATACACTGATACACTATAATGAATCGATGACTATTGTTTGCAGGGGTGCTGCTGCTTTTCTCTTTCTACTTCCCGATTCTCTTCCAAGAGTCCAACATACACTGATACACTATAATGAATCGATGACTATTGTTTGCAGGGGTGTAGGACAGCTGGAGTGCTAGACTATTGGAGTGAAGTTGTGGACTGCAGGACTGCAAAAATGCACGGGAGAATGAGGAGTATGGCTGCCGTCAATCGTTAGTCGTTTTTCTTTCATTTAATAAATAAAGTTAGTGGTGAGGTGAGAGTGTGAGATGGAGAGTTAGAGAGTCAGAGTCGTAAACTATTTACAGATTTCTCATTTTGCTTTGTTGGATTGGATCATGTAATGTGTGATTTTAATTGCTACTTTGCATCGGGCATATTTATTGTTGATTTAGTTATTCCACAATCCATACATCATATATATATATATATATACATATATATATACATACATATATATATATATATATATAGGACCTCAGGGTTCACGACCCTCGCCTCTAAGTTTCGTACCAAGGTCATGTACCTAGCACCGCTAGGTTCACGACCCTCGACCCAGACTTCGTACCAGGGTCATCGACCCAAAACCATTAGAGTCGCGTCCCACAACTCCATGCTATGTACCGGGGACGTCGAACCATAACCTTTGGATTCACGTACCAAACGTTTGGTTCTCGTACCTCAGAGGTATACCCCCTTTGTACCATATTTTTTTAGATTGTCGACCCGCGTCCCTCGACCCCGTCCCTCGACCCGATCGACCCAAAATTCTTGTGACTATGCATACACCTGCAGGAGTACCTATGGATTCCAAAGGTGTTAGGATTATTAGATACCTGCCACAGGCCTGCTGATTTTCTTGACATGGTGACAGAAACAATATATGCTCTATTCAGATGGTTGTTTGGGTCCCCTGAGAAATTAGCAAGACACTCAGTGCCATCATACTAGTATAGCTTCAGCCGTGCTAGCACTAGAATGTTGCACAGTTGCAACGCCGCCTAGGTATTCAGATGGTTCAAACAGATTGAAAGCAGAGTGGTTGCATATGACAAAATTTGACCGAGCTTCAGTCTAGTATACTTGTCTCCTTTCAGTATTTTCTTTTTAACTGTCATATATACTCCCTCTATACCCATATTAGTTAACGTTTAGGACAGCGACACGGTCTTCAAAACACAACTTTGACCCCTTATTTTTATAAAAATATTTATGGAAAAGTGATATATGTATACTTTTATGAAAGTATTCTTCAAGACAAATCTATTTATATAATTTTTATATTTGTAAACTTAGACCTTGTTCAGATGGTGAAAAATATGGTGAAATGTTACTGTAGCACTTTCGTTGTTATTTGACAAACTTTGTCCAAACATGACCTAACTAGACTCAAAAGATTCGTCTCGACATGAGCAGACCAAAAATACAATCAGTTATTTCTTTTAGCTATATTTAATGTTCCATACATGCGTCTAAAACGAGTACTGCGCAAAATATTTGGGGAGATTTTGGAATCTGAACATGGCCTTAAAAACTTAATAGTTATTGATGATTTATATTCCCAATGTTTGACTCTAATCTTTTCTAAAACGACAACTAATATGGGTACGGAGGGAGTATATACCAGCAACAAATGACATCTGGTAGGTGGTAGCTGAGCTATAATCCCCAATGGACCGAGATCGGATTCTAGATAACGGCCAGCAAAATCCAGGAGATCACCTACCATTCCCGTCGGCAGATCTGCCGCCGCCGCCGTGCCCGTGCCCATCTGCGTCGTCGTCGCCTCCACCAGCCGGATTGGCGGAGGAGGAGGAGGAGGACATACGTACTTTATAGCTTCTGACTCGGATGTTGCTGAGGTGATGGTACACTCTACCCTAGAACAGTGTCGTGTTGCTTGCTGGTTGTGGCTTCATTCCCTTCGCCTTCCTGTTCCTGTTCCCACCCTTCGACTTCCTCCGTTCCTCCAAACTGTTCCGCATTTACGCCATGTAGCAGTCGAAGGGGCGAGCGAGCACTTGACTGTGGTCGCAGGTCGCCCTAGAGAAAGAGGCGTGGCAATTGAAAATCAGTAATACGGAGTAATAGCTACCTAGTAACGTAGTCAGCTGATGCGGAGGTGATACACAAGAAAAAAAAGACTATTTTATACTATTGGGTCCACAACTCCTCTCATATATTCTTGGGTCACGTGAAATAGATAAACTATTTGCTAGTAGCTAGTGAGTACTCTCTCCTATTTTTTCTTGTCACGTCACATCTAGATAGCTAGCTAGTTGTTGGGGACGTCCTAAGGGCAACTTTAGTGTATAGCGCCTCTGGTGGTGCTAAGTTTTGCCACGTCAGGTGATGCTTGCTTGTTCTATTTTGTCACAATGTGTAAACTTTGCTAGCCCCAGTTAAATGTGACCCACAATAAATAAACTATTGTCTTCTTCCACTCTCCACATCTATTTCTAAGCGTTTTTCTCTCTCCTCTCTCCTCTAGCATCAGGTGCTAGAATAGGCAATAGGTGCCAAGAGACACTAAGCTAGCACCACCTCTACAATGTATAGCACGCCATCTTCTTTTTTTTCTCTCTTTCTAGCACCACGTTAGCGCAAACATTCTGGGCGTCCTCAACGGCAAGGAAGAAATAGCTAGAAAGAGTGAATATAAAAAGAAAAAAAATACCAGCTCTACATCACAAAAGAAAGAAGAGCAGAGTGTGTCAGTGACTATAAAATCCTTGGAGTCTGTGCGAGTATACTGCTTGAAGAATGTGCATATTCCGTTTTCTCTCTCGTCCACGTGAATTAAGGCCGCTTAGTTCGGAGAAATATTTAGATTTTGTACTGTAGCAATTTCGTTGTTATTTGACAAACTTTGTCTAAACATGGACCGACTAGGCTCAAAAGATTCGTCTCGGCAGATAGATACTAAAAGTACAATCAGTTATTTTTTTTAACCTACATTTAATGCTCCATGTAGCTAAAGATTGATGTGACGGAGAATCTAGAAATATACGTGCGCAGCCATCACACCGAGAAAGCGGTGAGGTCCATTCCAAGCAAGGTTGTACGGTCACCATCCGAATGCAACGGTGCATGCTGTTGGCGGGCACTCGACCATGGCCTCCATCTTCATGTGGTACACGGCGGAGTCGTCCATGGCGTGCACTACGGCCTGCACGGTGCCCAGGACCGAAGCCGTCGATGAACAACTGGCCGAAGTTAACGATAACGAACCTGTTGTTCCGTCGATCAAATCAAGGTTTACCGATTATGATTGGTTGCAGGTGTGGCGATTTGTTATGAGAAAAAATATTGTTCTGTGATTGAAAAATAAAACCGATTCTGATCTATATAAACTCTAGCTCAATAAGGTAGTTTAGGACTCATTTGTTTTAGGTTCTAGTTGACCTCTTGAGTTCCTCTAGATTGGTTCTTTTCTCGTTCGTCCCAGAGTTGATAAAAAGGTAGGTAGGGTTTTATCGTTCGATGTCATGATGATGGTGATACGGTTATTATTCTGGCCAGGGCTGGCCAACTAGTTGCTCCACCGGATTGTCAACAAGCTCTGCAAGCGTCTGCCTATATACTCCGTACCCCCTCCATATCAAACAAGTAGACGTCCTGGAGTCTCTGATCATTTTCACAAAACTAGACGTCCTAGCTCGCGTGGACGGAAGTACCTCTGGTATTTGCATGGCCTTGCGCGGACGGAAAAAAAATTGTCGGCCCAGGGAATCGGAACCATGCTCGCGTACCTCGGGAGCCTTAAGATCTGTCAGCCTAACCAATTGAGTTAGAAGACTTTGTTGTAAAGTAGACACCCACAACCCTATTTAATAAGGGCAAAACTGGAAAAAATACTCCTAATTAATCACTCCTTAGTTACCACAATCATGTCTTAAACTAAGTTTTTTGATATGGAGGGAGTATATTAGTATTGGAAGCAGCTAAATTACTTCCTTTTTTAGTAAAGGTGCAATTACTCTATTCCTTTTTTAGTAAAGGTGCAATTACTCTATTCCTTTTTTGGCAAAAACCAGTAATTAGCATGGGATGCGGCCAAAAACCGGATACCGACCATACATTAACACATTTATACGGTTCAAAAAAAAGACAAATAAGACCCCAAACATATATTTTTTAAAAAACAACACATCTCAGAGAATACATTTGCATCTACAGTTTCAAAAAAGCACAAAATAATATTACATCTAGTCCCACACATTTGCCCATCTTCTCTATCCTGGTCTGCATCTTGTTTTTCTGTATATAGTCTGCATTCCTACATGTTAAAAAAACATGTCATAAATTTGTTGTTGAAAGGAAATGAAAAATGCTTACATTCTATTATTCTTGGAGCCTCTATTGGTGATGAGCAGGATGCTGCTAGTAATATTGTAGTGGATAATTTTCCTAGACAACTTAAGTATTATTCACTAGGCAACAATGTCTCCCTAATTGTATTATGGAAAAAACAAATATAGTGTATGTGTTTATTTGTAAACCAGAGCCCAACCTCCAAAACTCAACCCCTAGTTTAATTGCAAAAATACATATCAAACAGAGACCGAGTGATGATATCAATAACTACCTATTTTTATATAAAATGCAAACTGATTAAATTTTGAACAGAAAGGATATTCATAACAGTAGAAAAAAGGAAAAAATGACCTTTGAGCGACAATATGTCACCTGCACAAGTCAGCACCCTACTCCCAATATGCACTTTCCAACTTTAGAAGATCAAATCTCATACTTCCTCTAGTTACCTGCATATGGTTAAATTCATTTAGAGCATGGAGTAACGACGGTAAAAAGAGTGGAGGTTATAGGCACAATTTTTGGTGTTGACCACAAATAAAATTGTCACCAGATTACTAATAACTTGCCTAACTAATAATATTAATTTACTTAATTGGTGGTACTATCATGCTCGTATACACTTTCATCTAGCTTGCTGCACACACCACCTTTACTACGGGTCAACTTTGCTGCCTTCTCTGTCTATAGAAATAGCATAACAGCAGTATAGCAAAATAAGTAGTGGCCAATCTCAGACCCATACTGTCCAACTGTAGTTAGTAGTGGCTACAATAGTAGCAAGTACACTACTAGATGTGGTTACAGCTTATTTTACAATAGAAAGCAATTGAATATGAGAAAAGCAGAAAAAAGCAAAAATAACCTGCAATCTAAGAACAGAAAAATAAAGAGATTAGAGAAGAATGATGTAAAAATTGCCTAATGATTTGAATTATTTTGCCTTGATCTTGTCACATAATTGCCTAGTCAAGCTAAATTTAGTTGCTTATTCCCAATGAAGTTCAGTAAGCACATGTACATTTAGTTGCTCTAAATGTGTTGATTATTGACACCTCCATAAAACCTATACAGATTGATTATGTAGTTAGAAACCATATAAGAATTTTCTACTAACAAATGCTAATATAGCTAGGAAAAGATAAAGTCAGTATAACAATTATAATTAATCTTCAATAACTTGTCAGTGTACACATCAATAATAAGAATAGCAATAGCTATCAATACCATGGTTTTTTAGGGGCCGTTTGGCAGAGCTCCACGGAGCGGATTCTCAGGGAGAATTACTCCCTGACTATCAAACGTATTTTTCAGCGAGAAGTGATTCTTTGCTGATTATGTGAAGTGATTCTCTGAAATGAACTAGGAGGCTGAGAGCTGAAAAAAGTAGATTCACCTGATTCTATGAAGTGATTCTCTATCCTGATTTTGAGAGTTTAGTCTAAAGATTCAAAGAGAATCTACTTTCAGCCACAAAATCACTTCACCAGAGAATCTGGGAGCACAGCTCTCCCAAACAGGCCCTTAGACAACAAAGGCGAGCCACCGCAACTCAGCCCCTCATAACTTCTAGGCGTACATACAATTTGAGAAGAGTGAATATGTTAGAATTTTAGTAGCAGTAAAACACACATGAACAGTGACAAAAATTCAGTACCAATGCATGTTAAATTGCTGAGGCTAGATTTATTCATAGTTGGGACATAAATAATTGCCACCAGATTACTAATAACTTGCCCAACTAATAATATTAAATTGCCGAACTAAATTTACATGCACATTTTTGGGTGGTTCTCTAGTGATCGTCTACAATTAGAACATGCACCAATGCATGTTTAGGGGTCATGTAACCTGCTGCACACTCCACCTTTGTTGCAGCAAAAAGTTGACAATAGGTTAGCTTTGTTGGCTTCTCTATTTACGGTATAACATGGCAGCAGTATAACAATAAAGTAGTGGGCTTATCTCAGCCTAATACTGGCCAACTGTAGCTAGTATGGTTGAGCTTTGCCTCACAAGTCACAGGAGTTGACACCATGGAAGAGAAAATCAATTCCAACAAACGAGTAGCAGATCACTTTAATAGCAGTCCTCTTCCATGGCAAGGAACTAGATGCAAGATAGAGGAGCTATGCCCCAACATCAAGGAACCTATTTCCCAATCCAATCACGGTAGATCAAATAGTGGGAAAATATCATGAACCAGAAATGATTATAGATAGATGAATGGAATAAATTGCAAAAGCATAAATGAACTCACCGACAACCTAGTCCTCCAAAGCATCTCACTGGAGAGGTCATCGACTCCTGTTCTGGACCTGGGCGCCTGCAGCACAACGCGAAAATCCTCTTCCAGATCTGGTGCCATATGTATTCCGAACAATACACTCGCCAGTAGCAGCATGCCCTGATGACAGCAGTTGAGGGCCTTCAGTGGTGGATCCATGGAGGACGAAGGGAGATCCAGTCCCTCGACCGGCGGCGGGCCTTCGGCTGCTCCCCCAACCAGCGAGCGCCCCCATCAATGGCTGGAAGGTGGAGCCGGTGGCTGGCTGGCGGAGCAAACTGAGCAGGACTACCGAAGGTTGTGCCTGGTTGCTGGCTGCTGTTGGGGGCGAGCAGCGAGCGACATCGGCGGGCGGCGGGCGGCGGGCGGCGGGCGGCGGTCGACGAGCTGGATCTAGCGAGTTGTAGAGAAAATCACCGATGGGAGGAAGGGAGAGAAATGCTAGCGTGAAAAAAAGGAAGACCGTGGGAAACTGGAACGGCCGCGGGTGACCCATCTTCGGATACTGGACCACCCTGTCCTTCCGATCGTCAATCCAGGATGGATGCAGCAGGCCGTGCGAAGCGACAAACACACGGTCGGTCGACATAAAGTCATTACCATTAGTATTTCTCATATCCAAGTGGAGGTAGATTCCTCTGTCCTAATAAAACATGCCTTACAATCACCTTTTATGCACCTGGCGGCCTATGGAATGTTGACAGTTAATTAGAGGTACTCACTTCTTCCTATGGAAACACTTTAATTGTAATGATATTTTTGTTGTCCCTAGAGCTTGTAAGGGCACGCCCAACGGAGGCATACACGGGTATTAGCCCTAGACTAAAGTGACACTCCAGGTTTGCAAAGAAAAAAAAATGAGACTTGTGTGTCATGCATATATGCTTCCTCCTGGCCCATGTCTCTGCTATAGCAGAGCCGGAAGCCCATGCATGGGGCAGCTTTTTCCTCTCTCCCACCTTCCTGTTACTTTTTTCTTACAACGCATTCTTCGATATTAGCTTGTGCTTTTCTTCTTACAGGGACACTACCTCTTCTGCGGGATGCTATTACTCTCTGCGGGGCGACTAAACGCGTGACATGTAAATTTAATGCTTAGGTGGACAACGGGGCAGCACGCCACCGTGGTGCGTTGGGCAAGCCCTAACTCGGTTGCTCATGAGTCATGAATTTTTATTGTTTGTTTGCCTTGATCTGTACGACTGCATTTGTGCTTGCCCGTCCGTGCGCGTGCCAGCCCGGCCAGGCCCAGGCTGTGACGACCTTACCTAGCGCGTGTGCACGGGTTCGTACGGGTAACGACGTGCACGGATATGTAACCAGCATGTGTGTCCGGATAGGAGGTGGTGGGTTAGGAATCGGCCTTTTTTCTCCCTTCTTATATTATATATATAGATATCTACTTTTTATTTTTTATAAGAAAAAGAACTTCCGTGTTCAAAAGAACACTATGTACAAGTATTGATACAAAGTTTAAAACTACACGTCAAAATATTATTACTTAGAATCTTTCTATACATATCCTTATATTTATAAATTTAAAACTTTACACTCACCATTTATAAACTATTAATTATCACACTACAAACTTTGTATTGCTAGATTCAAAACTTTACACTCAGAATTTATAAATTTTGAACTATCACGTTACAAACTTTGTGTTGAGAGGTTCAAAACTTTACACTCACAATTTATAAGTTTTGAACTGTTACGTTACAAACTTCGTACTTTTAAATTTAAAATATTGAACTACCATATTATAAACGTTGTACTGCTAAGTTTAAAACTTTTAGATTTTAAAACTCTACAGCTAAATTCAGGAACTTTATACTACCTCATTTTTAACGTTATACTGACATGCTATGAATTTTATACACCTAAAATGAAACTTCGTAATTCAAAACTTTATGCTCCAAGAAAACTCTATACTACAACGTTTGAAACCTTATACCCCTAAGCACAAAATTTTATAATCACGAAAATTGTTTTAGAACATATCGGATCTACTTTTATAGATCTTGTTGTAGTGAAAGTAAAGATACAAATGGAATTAAAAATATGCGCTTAACAAGAAACTTATCATATTTTTAAATTTGTGTACCTTATCTATATTCTGTAAAACCCCCTCCGCATCCATTTATGCACCACACGTCTATATGTTGTACGCTTGGTCCACCCTCAACGCTTAGTCATCCACTTTCACTTGTGCCACATGTCCGTGCTAAATAGTAATTGGGCCCAAGCTACGGTGCTTCGTAGTTTGAGTATACACCAAAAAGCCATGTCATGCTATATTTCTAGTCAACCAAACAGTCCCTCAATAGATTCATATAAAAAATAAATCTATCTATAAAACATCCGAGTATTTTAGGAGGAGTTAACACTTGATTTTTTGGTACTAGGTCTTCTTCTTCCTCTGCTACTCTCTCCCTCGCCATTGGTCGTCGTCCTTATCTCTGGCCTCGACCTCGCCCCACCATCACAAGCTAGGGTTTATCAAAGCAAAACCCTAGCTCGCCCGCGGTGCCACATTCTTCCCCTCCCCCTCTCGCCCCCTACCACCACCATGGCCAGAGCTCACACGCCTCGACCTAACTCGACCGCCACCAACTTCCCTAAATTATCCGCTGACTTACCCAACCCTGGCCGACCTTCCTCCCACCCAACCCTGGCCGACCTTCCTCCCCTCAGTCGGCCCCTTCTATACCTGTCGATGTTGGGGGAGATGATAGGAAAAGCTCGTCAGAACCTTAGAAAACAGATCTAGAAAGGAGAAAAGAGAGGAGTAGGAGACATATCTAGTGCATATATGTCGCTGTTGCCGCCGCATCTTGTAGGGTTACGAGGAAGCTACGCTAGCCGAAAAACAAAATTTTTTGACCCCATAAACCAGGAACTACTGCTAGTCATAGATCACGGGATTACCACTGGACGCGCAGATGCAGCGGAAGACGTCTCGGTGTAGACGTGCACGTCGCAGCGATGCCGTGTAGATGTTCATGTCCGACCTTCACGTCTCCACGTGCGGTTCATCCTTGTGCTCCAGATGTAGCACCTCCGAGGTATCCCACACGTACAGGGAGGAAGCGTCACGCCTCCAGACTGCTAGGTCTGCGAGGAGCAATAGGCGCGGGCGTGGGGTGGGCGACGGTTGTTTAATTGACGTCCACCAACCCTGGTCGCCCCACCCCTCTTTATATAGGCGTCCCTAATGAGCCCACCGACCTGGAGGCCCATTAGCAAACCCTAATCCCGATCTGACTCGAGTCCAACTCGAATCAGGCTTCCAACCCCTTAAGCGTGCGACCCTATGGGTTCATGCACACATAGACACGACCCGAGTACTCTACTTGCCCGATAGTTGACAGCGGCCTCTAGCAAGACGTGTCAACTCCTATGTATACGCAAAGATCATATCTGACGAACCACCACGATCACATATACGTAATTCCCTTGCCTCACAATATTTGGTCCAACTCATAGGTTAACACTTAACCTAAGCACGACCATGCATTTTATGATCCAATCATTTGAGTGGTCCAGTGATATCTCTCTTGCATGGAGAGGGGCAAAACTCATCTTGATCGTCTATGTCTCACAGCATACATCCTGACAAACCCGAAAACTATCTTTATAACTACCCTGTTACGAAGTAGCGTTTGATAGTCCCTAAGTAAGTCGATTCGTATCTTGAGTACATACCACAATCTCAGGTCTAAGGACATAACGTACATGATGTGTAAAGAGATAATAAGAACATCTCATGTTGGGTCAGTCCAACCCCATGTCATACATGTGCCCACATTATTAGTTTGACATCTCCATGTCTATGACTTGTGAAACATAGTCATCAACTAATACATGTGCTGATTTAATATTCATGTGTGTCCTCACATGAACTCCGATCAGGGACAACTAACCATACAAGTAAAAGAGTCTCACAAACAATTCACATAATTGTCAATCAATACAAGTTGTCTTTAATGGATATTCAATGAACATATAATAAATCATGGATACAATAGAAATATCAACATCTCTATGATTACCTCTAGGGCATATTTCCAACAGTCTCCCACTTGCACTAGAGTTAATCTTTTATATATCTAATACCCATAGATCTCACATGCGCCTCATGCTTAGGCTGTGGAAGAGCCTTTGTCAAAGGATCTGCTATATTCAAATCCGTATGTATTTTGCACATCTTAATTTCATCTCTTCCAATGAACTCTCGAATGAGGTGAAATTTTCGCAGTACATGTTTGTTCTTCTGGTGATTCCTTGGTAAAAGCCCTAGTTTGGTTTTGGTTAATTGATGAAACCTATTTGGTCTAATCCTATTGTTAAGCATGTGTGTAGCTTATGAGGAAGGATTAAGACCAAGCCAAGTGGTGGAGCTAGCAAGATGGCAACCATGGAGGATGGTGATGGCCACAAGCACTCATAAGTTCAAGTGCTCTACTTTTGGTGAAATGAAGAAGAGAAGAGATGGAGCTAAGAGGCCCGAAGGCAAAGGTATAAACCTATAGGGGTCTTTGTTTTGGTGATCAAGACACTTAGCGAGTGTGATCACATTTAGGTTAGATAGTCGTACTATTAAGAGGAGTTGATTCACGGCATATGTGATGTTCAAGTGCCACTAGGAGTTCTCTAACATATTGATGCTATAGACCTAGTGAGTGACTAACAAAACCCCTTGGAAAATGCTTTGCAAAATGCTAACACACTTGCATACAATGATGTACACTTGGTGGTGTTGCCACCTTTGGGATAAAGGGGTGTTAAGGAGTTGTGGAGAAGTGAGAGAAACTAGTGTATAGTCCTTCTCCCTCCTGCCGAGCTTGCGAGGCAGGATTCAGCGGATTTCGGAAGTGAAGTGTCATGCTCAGGGAGCATCGGACGCTAGTCCGAGGAGCATCGGACGCTAGCTGAGCGTACGATGGTTAACCCTAGTTTCTGTCAAAATTTGAAGGAGCATCGGACGCTGACAACGGACGCTGAGGAAACACTGTTGCAGAGTCCGATGCAGGTGACGTGGCGCGAGTTAGTTTTCCAGGGAGCACCGGACGCTGGCCTGCGTCCGATGCAGATCCATCGGACGCGTTCGATGTGATTTGGCCCTCTCTGAAACCTCTCTGCATGGTCATCGGACGCAGGGGTTGAGCGTCCGATGTGGCGTAGAAAAGTGCTAAATCGAGCAGTGGCATCGGAGCGTCCGATGCCTGGCATCGGCGCGTCCGATGTCACTTTAACCGTGGCGCGAAGGAATATGACCGTTGGGATCTAACGAGCTGAATTCATATCGAGGGGACACGTGGCTCCATCTGAAGCATCGAACGCTAGGGCAGCGTCCGATGGTTGAACATCGGCGCGTCCGATGCCCCCGATTTTGGCCCAACGGCTAGGCCGACTTGAGTGGCCTATTTAAGGGGCTTGGCCGGCTCACTTGGATTCACTCTTGCACATTCTGATTCCTAAGCATACTAGTCAGTATTGGCAAGCCTCCCAACTCATCTCCCAAGTTGATTTGATCAAACCAAGTGAGATTGAGTGATCTAGTGCATGATTTGAAAGAGTTCAATCTAGTGACACTAGTTCTTTGCATCGGCATTGAGTTTTCTTGTTACTCTTGGCATTTGTCGGTGCCTAGACGGCTTGGAGGTGTTGAGGTGGATTTGGCAAGAGAAGGAGATTGTTCTTGGCCACCACCGTTCGAGTTTGTGAGAGGTTTTCGAGCCTGAAAGTGCATGTTGCACTTAAATATGTTTTGGATGACTTGATGACGTCTTGATTAAAGGTCTAATGTGTTTGCTAAGTGTGACACAGGAAAAGGGTTATCTCACAATATAATTGAAATGGAATGCAAAGCCAAAATGATGGATTGTTGTATGATATTCATATCACAAGCACAAGACAACAATATAAATGTCACACCCGATTTTAAAAACAAAACCAGGTATACACCATATGTGAGCCCAGGAAGTCAAATCTCACATATAGCTACAAATAAAGGGTAATATTGAAAGACAACGCTCATATATAACGTATATAAAACAAAAGAACATAACCTTAAAGAGCAGACAACGGAAAGACACTCCGATCTTCAGATGGAGACACCAACTTCACAGGGACAACTGACTGGTTGATCACAAGCCTAACTTCTTCAACTCTTGCAGTCTGGTACCCATCCGAGATTTTTCCAAAGTATTGAAAAGTAAAGCAAGCATAAGTACATCTCGTACTTAACAAATATAACATGGGGTTCATGAGGCTCAAAAAGGCTGACACTGGTTTAACTGCATTAGCTTTTAGTTGGCATGATTTTAGCATTAAATAGCATCAAAGTATAACCATCCCAAGTTAAACATATGATCAAGTAAACATGTATCCATTGAATAAATATATCATCATCATTACCATTATTTAGCAACAACTATACCATAAGAATTCCAGGCCGCTCGTAACCGAGAGCACAGCTGATATATCAGTTTTACACTCTGCAGAGGTTGTACACTTTACCCGATGAGTAGTGATTCCCGTTTGCCAGGGATAGCTAGTCCCATATCACACTACCAAGGTGCATGGCTGGGTTTCACTGCGCAGCCTTTCAAAGGTTCGTCTAACAAGTTAGGGCCGCTAGGTTTCATTAGTCAGTCTGTGTGATACAACCAGTCCCAGGGATCCACAGTCTGCTGTCCACCATTTGCGCCACAAGGGTAACCTCTAACAAGCTAGAAAAGGTCCTCATACTGAGCTAAGGTTAGAGCCATATAACTCCCATGGTTGCACTGTTGTCCCGGGTGATCCCTTATAGTAGTTCCTAAACCATGTTGCTATAAAAGTCATATTTTAACATGTCACGTATATCATTAAAACAAATTTACAAGATCATAGTTTAAGTTGAGCACTAGCATCAAGCTATCCAATGCATACCCATGGTTATCAAGGCATAAGATCAAACTTCTAGGATAAGTCTATATAGGCATCAAGGTAGACACATGCAATATGAATTAAGTGATTACGGTGAATAGGTAACAAGGATGGTCCCATGCTATACTTGCCTTAAACTCAAGATCCTTCTTCTATTGACTCGTAGACTTCCAAAGGTTGACTCTTGATCACGATCTCTTGATCACGAACGTATAACTCACAGACTGGACATACGATCATAGGACAACACACAAGCATCCAAAGGCAATCATGCAAAGCAAACATAGCCTATGATTAGAACAGTACACCCATCAATAAATAAATAAATAAATAAATAAAGAGTTTTGAAAACTGATCTACGATTAACTACGATCACACAGACACGAAGATCACTCTAATCGGAGCTATACCAGAAAAGATATGAACTAAACAAGATTAAAGACACTAATTATGAGATTAGATTTAACTCAAATTTTAATTACAGAAAATAGTACTGAAAGTTATATAGTTTGAAAGAACTTTTCGAAACGAATCTAACGCAAGTTGAACGGATTAAATCGGAGTTAAAACGAAGAAGTTATAGGCATTTGAAATCAGTGGCAAAACTGTAAATAAAACAAACTTGAATTTGCAGATTTATAAATAAATAAAAACAAAAACAAAAATCGGCTGGACTACGCCTCGATTGGGAGAAAACGCAGGGGCTTGGTTGTAAGTCTGTACAGACTCAGCGAACAGGTCAAGGTGGAGCGCGGGTTGATGCTTAGAAACTTGAGGGGCTCTTTAGAAAATGTGACAGGCGAAGGGGTATCGGTCAACGTATACCGTTGGATCTGAGATGGATGCGTGAGATTAGGCTTGGGAGGTCAGGGCGGCGCTTTCGGTCGGAGTTGGGGGAGGGGTCGGCGACCACGGTGGTGCCATGACCGGAATCGGCCGGCACGGCTCGATTTCGAGCTAGAGAGCGGTAGAGAGCTCGGGGACGGGTTCAATCGAACCAGGAGCTCGTGACGAACTCACCTGGCGCAACGAAGACAGAGCGGATGGCGAGGAGCTGGTGGATTTCTTGATGGAGCGGCGGCGACTTCTCTGCAGTCGGTGGCGAACACGGGTTAGGCAAACAGAGGGAAAGAGAGCGAGAAGAAAGGTTGGGAAGCTTCACAAGATCGATCCGAGGCTCGTGATGGGTCTTACAAAGGCAGTGAAGCGGCGAGAGGCGAGGACAACGGCGGCGGGTCGAGCTTCGTCTCGGTGAGATCCAAAGCTCGATGGCAGTGCGATTTAGGGCACAGGAGTTCACGTTTGTTGAACAAAGGGAGGCGGAAAGAGCTCGGGGGGGCTTTATAGGGAGCTTGGAGCCCGGCACGACAGGGAGGATACGTGGCCGAGGCGAACTCAGGGCTCGGACGGAGTCCGGAGCGAACACGACGCGGGGAAGACGACGCTGACAACGTGGGTCCACCAGTCAGCGAGAGGAGGGGGAGGATGCAGCGGGGCGATGAGTGGCTGACGCGCGGGGACGCGGCGTCAGCGAGAGCAGGGCGAGGCGAGCGTGCTTGCTATGCCGAGTTGGGCCGGTCTGGCTTCAATGGGCCAAGGCGAGGGAGGAGAGGGAGTGGAGAGGAGATAGGGGCCGGACTGGGCTAGCCGGTTTGGGCCGCTCGGCCGAAGGACAGAAAGGGCGGGGAGGAAGCAGGCCTCCGGGCCGAAAATGGTTTGAGGGAGGAGGAGGGTAAAGAAAAGCTTTTCTTTTTATTTGAACCATTTTCAAAGGCACTTTTCAAAACCCTTTTCTAAGAAATTCATTTTCAAATTGTTTCCAAACCATTTTGAACTCAAATAGAATTTTAACCAAAACCACACATCACAAAAACTCAAATGCGCCAACATGAATGCACAAACATGTTTCTAAACCCTAGGATAAATTTTAATTTATAGAAAATTTTTATTTCTCTATATTTTATGAGCACAGAAATTCATAAATAAAATATTTTAATTCTAATTTCAGAAATGCAAATTTCAGGGTGTGACAAATCTACCCCCCTTAAGAGAATCTCGTCTCGAGATTCGGAAGAGACTCAGAGCACAGGAGAGAAACAAGAAAAGATCTTGATAACACTTTCACTTCACACTTGTATACCAAGCTTATCAAACCACTGATGTTTCATGATCATACTTGTGAACAAAGATTCCATGAAAAGATTATTACACTTAATTATCCCAAACTTGTCTTGCTCGCTAACTTGATTGGCTTACAACTCAAAGAGATATGGAAACTTGATTTGCAGTCGTTCCTCGGTTTCCCACATTGCTTCTTCTTCACTTAGGTTACTCCACTGAACCTTACACACTTTAAACATTCTTCCATTATAAGTTCTCCAGACTGTTTCTAGAATCTTGACTGGATATCCTGCATTTGCCAGATGGTCTGGCATATCGACTTCCACTGAAGATGTTTGCCCATCTGTGTTCTTAGCTATATGCTCATCATTATCCATGATAGCATCCTTAGTCTGCACTCCATTGTACAAGTCATCAGCTTTCTCATATTGAAGTTGACAACCGCGATACTCAATTCTTTTCCCTGACGGTGCAGTTAGAAACATTGTGCATTGAGTACCATGAATTACTCCTTTGTGCGCACACAACCATCCATTACCAAGAACCATAGGAATATTGAGTGACTCCAAAACAATGAAGGTTACGGTAAAGTTTTCTTTGTTTATGACGAGACTGACGTTCGGGCATATCTGATCTGCCTGTATTTCTCCAACTGGGGTATGAACTATCAAGGGCCTCTTTGTTGGGCACTTCGCCATCTTGTTCCTTTCTAACCACTCGGCGGAGATGAAAGAGTGCGAAGCACTGGGATCAAACAGAGCAAAAGCTTGAGTTGTGCTCGCTTGAATGTAACCACCAACCATTTTTATAGCTCCTTGAATGTTATCCATATCCATATTGCTCAACCTTCCATTGACATAATTGCGTTGTGCTCTACTTGCTTTAGTAAGCTTCTTTTTGGCTTTCCTTTTTCGCTTTCGTTGTTGTGGATTCTGACTCAGATCATTCCCAACTCGAACTTCAACATTGTGTTTTGATAGTGCTCGGCTTCATTGTACTCGTGATCATCAGTGAGAGGTGGCGTATAGGGATCCTGATTCATGGTGTGCCACATTTCCTGTCATCAGGTGACCAATAAAAGCAACATGAGCAAGGATAGATGATCATACTCATGAAGTACCATAAGAGACAACTCACAACTTCAACATCTGTTGATCAAAACACTATCCCCCTTAAGAAAGGATCGACTAGAGAACAAAAAAGGGTAGCTTGCATATTATTTTCCAGCATATTGATAGCCATAACCAACTTCTGATATCCAAGAGAAATTCATATGTAAAGGTAAGAACAAGAATTCTGAAATTTCTCGCGAGTAGCAAAACAGCAGTGCAGTAAAACAGCCATAACTCGAGCTCTGTTTATTCAATGAAGTTGCAGTTTACCTTTCTGGAAAGCTTATGAAATCCTCTACAACTTTCATGTAGAACACATTTCCAGATTCTGTAGTTAAGGTCGTAGAAAACAGCAGACAACAGAAACTATTCCAGATTCCAGACAGCACAGATGCATCGATTTGTGAATTTCATAACTCCAAAACCATAACAGCTATCAGGGTGGTTCTTGCGCTCAGAGAAAGATCATGAAGTCTACTTGTGTCCAGAATTGTTCCATGATTTTTGAACATCAAAAAACAAAGATATAAGCTAATAAAGACAGACTGCTCCGAAAAGAGAGGATAGAGAAGACAAGAGAAGAGCAAAAACTCAACTATCTATGCATGAACCTATCAACTAAACTTAAATGAGTTTGTGAGGAGACCCACAAAATCATTGCACTCATTACAAATATGCAAAACAAACATTATCATAAGGACAAACAACAAACATCACAGGTTCACAAGCCACACATGGGCCAAGGACTTGACTTAACTTCGTTACTAACGTTTCATTACATAAGGGCTCAAGAACTACTAGAACACGATACATCTGCAAGAACATCAAGGGTAGCTTTTCTTGTACACTCTTTATTTGTCAACTGCTATCAGGGACTTCCTTTGCATCAGGCACTGATATCACATGTTGATGGCTACTCTGTAGTGACTGGGCTGTGGCTACTTTCTTGAGTCGGTTGTTGACCTTTTTGGGGCAAGATCTGACGTAATGTCCTTCCTGTTGGCAATGATAACATCTTCCTTTGGCTGGATCTGCTGCGGTAGAAGTGTTGTTTGATGTGCTGCCATCTTGCTGACTCAGAGGATTGACTTTTACCAGTTTATTCTGCTTCTTAACTCGCTTCCGTGGTTGGAATTCTTTGTAGGTGATTGTCCATCCATCTATGTAAACCTCATGTGGGAAGTTCTTCACTGAAGGTGCTTCTATATGCTTCTGATCTAGGCTTGTCTGACCAAGGGTTGAGACTGGATGTGATACTGAAGTAGAACTCAACTTTTGGTAATGTATCAACGGTGGCTCGAATGAATTTTGCTTTCCTCTTCTTATCTTCCTTGACTTCACCACTTGGGTTCGCTTTGACCTTATCCTTGGTTAACTTCTCTTGAAGACAAGGATTCTCATAATGCTTGCAACAAAGACATCGATCCTGAACCTCTTGCACCTTACTACTGCTATCTTCCAACAGACTTGCTTCACATTCATTGGGTGATAATGGCATACCTCGATATTCAATCCTTTCGTCTGATGGTGTTCTTAAAAACACTGAACGTCGGGAATAATTGACCTCACTTTTACAACTCCTTAACCATCCATGTCCAAGGATAACATCGATTCCTGAGAGTTCCAAAACATTCAGCTTCACTATGAACTCACTCTCTTTTATCTGGACTCTAACATCTCGGCATTCATGGTTTGTCTCAATTTCTCCAGTTGGTGTGCGAACTACTATGAGCTTCTTTGTTGGCCATTCCCTTATCTTTAGGCGAGCTACAAACTTGGCAGAGATGAACGAGTGCGAGGCACTAGGGTCAAAAAGAACCATGGCAGTTACGGAATTGACTGGGATCATGCCATACACAACTTTCTTTGCTCCATGAATAGTGGTCATATCCACATGCCTCAATTTTCCGTAAATGTAATCTTGCTCCACTTCATCACCTTGTAACCGTTCTTTATGGCTTCCTTCCATGTTGGTTGGTCCGTGTGTTGCGTCTTGCTGTTGCGTCATTCTTCCTAGGTCTTGACTTTGCATAGCGATCAGCTTCTGTTTGTCAACTGCGGTCAGAGATGATACAGCTTGGTCAACGATCCATCTACTTAGACAGAGGGAAGTTTTCAAAAGCAATTCAAGGCAAGGAGTGAAGGTGAGAGCAAAATTTAAAATTTAAGCAACAAGGAGGAGATCAATAACAAGGGTAGAAGATACAATAGGAAGAAAATATCAAGGTTGATAGAACAAGGGTTCTATAGCAATTTTCAAAAACTTAAAACGACCAGTTTCTATCTAGGCTTGCGTCCTACAGTCAGCATTGCTCTGATACCACTTTGTCACACCCGGTTTTAAAAACAAAACCAGGTATACACCATATGTGAGCCCAGGAAGTCAAATCTCACATATAGCTACAAATAAAGGGTAATATTGAAAGACAACGCTCATATATAACGTATATAAAACAAAAGAACATAACCTTAAAGAGCAGACAACGGAAAGACACTCCGATCTTCAGATGGAGACACCAACTTCACAGGGACAACTGACTGGTTGATCACAAGCCTAACTTCTTCAACTCTTGCAGTCTGGTACCCATCCGAGATTTTTCCAAAGTATTGAAAAGTAAAGCAAGCATAAGTACATCTCGTACTTAACAAATATAACATGGGGTTCATGAGGCTCAAAAAGGCTGACACTGGTTTAACTGCATTAGCTTTTAGTTGGCATGATTTTAGCATTAAATAGCATCAAAGTATAACCATCCCAAGTTAAACATATGATCAAGTAAACATGTATCCATTGAATAAATATATCATCATCATTACCATTATTTAGCAACAACTATACCATAAGAATTTCAGGCCGCTCGTAACCGAGAGCACGGCTGATATATCAGTTTTACACTCTGCAGAGGTTGTACACTTTACCCGATGAGTAGTGATTCCCGTTTGCCAGGGATAGCTAGTCCCATATCACACTACCAAGGTGCATGGCTGGGTTTCACTGCGCAGCCTTTCAAAGGTTCGTCTAACAAGTTAGGGCCGCTAGGTTTCATTAGTCAGTCTGTGTGATACAACCAGTCCCAGGGATCCATAGTCTGCTGTCCACCATTTGCGCCACAAGGGTAACCTCTAACAAGCTAGAAAAGGTCCTCATACTGAGCTAAGGTTAGAGCCATATAACTCCCATGGTTGCACTGTTGTCCCGGGTGATCCCTTATAGTAGTTCCTAAACCATGTTGCTATAAAAGTCATATTTTAACATGTCACGTATATCATTAAAACAAATTTACAAGATCATAGTTTAAGTTGAGCACTAGCATCAAGCTATCCAATGCGTACCCATGGTTATCAAGGCATAAGATCAAACTTCTAGGATAAGTCTATATAAGCATCAAGGTAGACACATGCAATATGAATTAAGTGATTATGGTGAATAGGTAACAAGGATGGTCCCATGCTATACTTGCCTTAAACTCAAGATCCTTCTTCTATTGACTCGTAAACTTCCAAAGGTTGACTCTTGATCACGATCTCTTGATCACGAACGTATAACTCACAGACTGGACATACGATCATAGGACAACACACAAGCATCCAAAGGCAATCATGCAAAGCAAACATAGCCTATGATTAGAACAGTACACCCATCAATAAATAAATAAATAAAGAGTTTTGAAAACTGATCTACGATTAACTACGATCACACAGACACGAAGATCACTCTAATCGGAGCTATACCAGAAAAGATATGAACTAAACAAGATTAAAGACACTAATTATGAGATTAGATTTAACTCAAATTTTAATTACAGAAAATAGTACTGAAAGTTATATAGTTTGAAAGAACTTTTCGAAACGAATCTAACGCAAGTTGAACGGATTAAATCGGAGTTAAAACGAAGAAATTATAGGCATTTGAAATCAGTGGCAAAACTGTAAATAAAACAAACTTGAATTTGCAGATTTATAAATAAATAAAAACAAAAACGAAAATCGGCTGGACTACGCCTCGATTGGGAGAAAACGCAGGGGCTTGGTTGTAAGTCTGTACAGACTCAGCGAACAGGTCAAGGTGGAGCGCGGGTTGATGCTTAGAAACTTGAGGGGCTCTTTAGAAAATGTGACAGGCGAAGGGGTATCGGTCAACGTATACCGTTGGATCTGAGATGGATGCGTGAGATTAGGCTTGGGAGGTCAGGGCGGCGCTTTCGGTCGGAGTTGGGGGAGGGGTCGGCGACCACGGTGGTGCCATGGCCGGAATCGGCCGGCACGGCTCGGTTTCGAGCTAGAGAGCGGTAGAGAGCTCGGGGACGGGTTCAATCGAACCAGGAGCTCGTGACGAACTCACCTGGCGCAACAAAGACAGAGCGGATGGCGAGGAGCTGGTGGATTTCTTGATGGAGCGGCGGCGACTTCTCTGCAGTCGGTGGCGAACACGGGTTAGGCAAACAGAGGGAAAGAGAGCGAGAAGAAAGGTTGGGAAGCTTCACAAGATCGATCCGAGGCTCGTGATGGGTCTTACAAAGGCAGTGAAGCGGCGAGAGGCGAGGACAACGGCGGCGGGTCGAGCTTCGTCTCGGTGAGATCCAAAGCTCGATGGCAGTGCGATTTAGGGCACAGGAGTTCACGTTTGTTGAACAAAGGGAGGCGGAAAGAGCTCGGGGGGGCTTTATAGGGAGCTTGGAGCCCGGCACGACAGGGAGGATACGTGGCCGAGGCGAACTCAGGGCTCGGACGGAGTCCGGAGCGAACACGACGCGGGGAAGACGACGCTGACAACGTGGGTCCACCAGTCAGCGAGAGGAGGGGGAGGATGCAGCGGGGCGATGAGTGGCTGACGCGCGGGGACGCGGCGTCAGCGAGAGCAGGGCGAGGCGAGCGTGCTTGCTATGCCGAGTTGGGCCGGTCTGGCTTCAATGGGCCAAGGCGAGGGAGGAGAGGGAGTGGAGAGGAGATAGGGGCCGGACTGGGCTAGCCGGTTTGGGCCGCTCGGCCGAAGGACAGAAAGGGCGGGGAGGAAGCAGGCCTCCGGGCCGAAAATGGTTTGAGGGAGGAGGAGGGTAAAGAAAAGCTTTTCTTTTTATTTGAACCATTTTCAAAGGCACTTTTCAAAACCCTTTTCTAAGAAATTCATTTTCAAATTGTTTCCAAACCATTTTGAACTCAAATAGAATTTTAACCAAAACCACACATCACAAAAACTCAAATGCACCAACATGAATGCACAAACATGTTTCTAAACCCTAGGATAAATTTTAATTTATAGAAATTTTTTATTTCTCTATATTTTATGAGCACAGAAATTCATAAATAAAACATTTTAATTCTAATTTCAGAAATGCAAATTTCAGGGTGTGACAAATCTACCCCCTTAAGGACACATCTATAGGCATACACTGAAGCGTAGCTTGCAATCCTCCACCCAGTGAGGTAACCATTATGGGGGTTTTCATGAGACTAACAGGTAGGTTATGCATTCTAACAAATGTATGTGATATGAAAGTATGCGATGCACCAGAATCGAAAAGAACTGTAGCGGGGATGGAGCTGATATTGAACGTACCAAGCATAATTTCTGGCGCCTCCTGCACGGTCTCTGCGGACACGTGGTTCACCTTGCCTGAGTTAGGTGATGGATTCGGTCGTCCCCTTTGATTGTTGTTCTGGTTCTGCGGAGTCTGCTGGTTCTGCTTCTTAGGGCAGTTGTAGGAGAGGTGACCAGCATCACCACAGACAAAACACTTGTTGGGAGTGTTAGGTGCACTATTCTTCATGGGGGTGCTGACAGGGGTACCTTGGCGTTGAGCTTGATTGTTAGGCTGTTGTTGGGGGCGTTGATTATTACCCTGCTGCTGGTATGAAGGACGTTGCTGGGCTTGGTTGTGGTTCCACTGGGTAGTCGGTCCCTGGTACCTCTGCTGATTGCCTGGTGCGAAGTTGGAATGAGGGCGGTTGTTACTACCAGAGGACTGACCTTGGAGCTTCCTTTTTCTAGCCTCCATCTCCTTGCGCTTGTTGTCAACCACTATAGCACGGTTGACTAGAGTCTGGTAACTGGCATACTCATTGGACATTAACTGCAGTGCCAGTCCGTCATTCAGACCCTTGAGAAAGCGACGCTGCTTGTCGGCATCCTGAGCAATATCAGCGGGAGCATAGCGTGACAATTGAGCAAACTTGTCACGGTACTCAGCAACGGTCATGGTTCCTTGGCGCAGAGATCTGAACTCTTCCTGCTTCAATTCAATCAGACCAGCAGGGATATGGTACGCTTTGAAGTTGGTCTTGAATTCCTCAAAGGTGACAGGTGGGGCATTGTTGGCTTGACCGAACTGAAACGATTCCCACCAATCCAGAGCAGCTCCTTGCAACTGACCAGAAGCATAGAGCACCTTCTCCTGGTCATTGCATTGCGCGATGGTAAGCTGGCGTTCAATAGCACGAAGCCAGTCATCAGCCTCCAGGGGATCAGTGGCATGAGAGAACACTGGCGGGTGACCCTTCAAAAACTCACCCCTCTTGTCCCTCACTTGCATCGGTGGTGCTCCTCCAACTGGCTGATTCTGCATATGTTGCATCATAGTTTGCATAAATTGGGCTTGGATGCCCATCAACTGCTGGATGTCAACTGGGGGTGATGGTGGTGGGTTAACAGGTGCTCCACGACCACGACCACGTACACGTCCACCTCCAACTCCACCTCCTCTGGCGGCCATCTGTGTTTCCAAACAGGGATCAAGGTTAGTGAACTTTTTAAGAACACTTATATGAGAGGAAACAGGAGATCTGAAAATTTCTGGGCGAGATCCAGTAACAGCAGAACAGAAAAACAGTCATAACCTGAGTTCCAAAATTCCAAACAAGGCGTGCCATACACGGTTGGAAAGATGACGAAAATATCTACAACTTTTATTTAAGTGACTTTCCCATATTCTGTCGTTAAACTAGTCAAAAACAGAGAACAAACAGATCTGTCCAGAGTTCAAAACTGCGCAGAAACTCTAACTTAAAACAGCCATATCTCACAAACCATAACAGCTATTGAAGTGATTCCAGAGGCATTGGTTAGATATAGGAGTCTATTTTCCACCATAAAATTTTCAGCCATGGTGCACGATCAGAACTTGAGATATAACCAAAAGATCACAGGTTGCTCCAGAAAACAGCATATGACAAGATATAACTAACCCTCTTATTATTCATAAACGTTATGTCTAACTATGAGATTTGTAGACAAGCCCACAAATCTCAACACTCATTACAAAGATTTCAAATCACACATAAGCATAATAATAATCCAACTCACACATAAAGAAGCACACTAGCACAAAATTTTAACTAGACTCGACAAAACGCTTACTAATATCGTCTTATTACATAGAAGGGTGACCTATGCCTATTTGTAGAGCGGTTCGCGGAGCCTCTTGTACGTAGGGGGTTGATTGAGAAGTTCCAAGAGCCTCATCTATGGTGCTATAACATCTTTTGAGATCCTTTCCCAGGGATATCACCTCCTTTTCCAAGTCCGCGTTAGACCTTTCCCTGTCAAGGAGAAAATCTCGTGTGGCCTTCACGGTTGGAGTTGCATTGGGGTCTTCTACCATAGCCTCCCTATTCTCACTGTTCCAATAGGGCAGGTAGCGGTATACATCATCCCTCATGTCTTCAATGCGACGACCCCGGAACGCTTTGTAGGCTTCAACCGCCACGGCTTCCAAGGCTAACGCTAGAGTGAACCGACGAGCTCTGTGGCCAATCACCATCTCATGCAGGTATAGGCCACTCTCTGGTTCTCGGACGGCGACAGTCACTCTTGCCTTCCAGTAGGTCCTTTCCACGGGATGGCTGTACCTCCAGTGGGTGTACTGTACGATGATGTTCTTATCGGGGTAGTAGGCATCAAAAAGTCCCATCAGCCTGTGATGTGTGGGACTCTGGGCAGCTGTGGGTGCTCCGACGAGATACCCGGAGTCCACGTCCCATCCCATCGGGAGCTCTTCATCGTCTTCAACCTCCAGCACTTCTGGGGGCACTGGCGCGGGAGGTACTGGAGCTTGTGGAGCTGGTGCTTGCTAAGCTGGAGCTTGTACTGGTGGTGCCGGCGCTTGTGGTTCCACTTCTTGAGGTGCTTGTTCTTGCAGCGCTGGCTCTTGCGGTGCTACCTCCTGCTGTTCTGGCTCCTGGGGTGCTTGCGGTGCTTGCGGAACGGGGTTGCCTGCCCTCAGGCCTGACATCATGCGACCACCGACAGACTTGCGGGCGGTACGACGAGCCATCTATGGAATAGACCAAGAGACAGATACAATAGAATCAATATATTTGTGTAATAGAACAAGTAAAGAGAAGCATATAGTTTTGATAAATTAACAAGGCTAAGATAAATAGCAAGAATTGAGAAGCAAGGACCACTAAAACGACCATAACTAACTAGGCTTGCGTCCTACAGTCAACATAGCTTTGATACCAATTTGTCACACCCAATTTTAAGAACAAAATTGAATGCAATAACTCATGTGTGCCCAGAGATCAATCACACACATAAGCCACAAATTAAGAAGTACCATCACATATGTTTATTACATAACGAATATTATTCAAAGTCTTTACATAGCAGCGGATAAATAAAGTATCTCTCGCGGTAGCTCCATCACAGGGAAGATGACTGGTTGACAGCAAGACTAGAACTCTTCAGGGAAGTCGTCGTTACCAAAGCAATCTGTTACCCATCCGGGATTTTTATCCAAGTAGAAAGAAAATAAACAAGCATAAGTACATCTCGTACTTAACAAGTGTAACATGGGGTTCATGAGGCTCAATAAGGCTGACACTGGTTAAACTGCAGTAGCTTTTAGTTGGCACAATTTTAGCATTAGATAGCATCAATAATATCCATCCCAATTAAACATGTGATCAATGTGAACATGAACCCATTGAACAAGATAACAATTTCACATTAAAACATTATTAAAGCAACAACTAAACCATAAGAATTCCAGGTCGCTCGTAACCGTGAGCACGGCTGATATATCAGTTTTACACTCTGCAGAGGTTGTACACTTTACCCGATGAGTCGTGATATCCAGATGCCCGGGTTAATTACTCCCATAACACTTCCGAGGTGAGCGGGCAGGACACACGCAAAGCCTTTCAAAGGTTCGTCTAACAAGTTAGGGCCGTTAGTTCTTAAGGCAAGGGGATGTAGAGCCCTCCTTCCAGGTGGCACAATAACACGCAGCCTATACTCACGTGGACAGAAGCCGCACTATATCCGTCTCGGCAAGATCCAACGCGCCTATACAGGTGTCCACTAACAAGCTAGAAAAGGTCCTTATACTGAGCCAAGGTCAGAGCCATATAACTCCCATGGTTGCACTGTTGTCCCGGGTGATCCCTTATAGCAGTTCCTAAACCATGTTGCTATAAAAGCCAATTTTACCAAGTTGCATATATCATTAAATTCAGATTCACATGATCAAAGTTTAATTTGAGCACTAGCATAGTTCTACCCAATGCATACCGAGGATAACAAGGCACAAGATCAACACCTAGGATAAATCTAAATAGGCATCAAGGTAGACACATGCACATGATTAATTACAGTGATTTATGGTTATTAGGACACCAAGGAGGATCCCATGCTATACTTGCCTGATTCAGAGAACTCTGGTTGCTCTTGGTTGTCGTAGAAGGGTTCCTGATCACCAGCGTATGTCTCTCCGTCTATACTCGATTACCACATCAACACACAAATATCGGGACAACAATCATGCAAAGCAAACAAGCTATAATTAGAACATTACACCAACAGCAAGAAAATAATATAAAAAGTTTGAAAACAGAAACTACGATCCAACACGATCACATAAACGCGAAGATCACGAAAAACGGAATTATAACGCGAAAGTTATGAGCTAAACCAGTTACAAAACCTTAGTTAGTAGATTAAACCTAACTCAAATTTTAATTACTGAAAACAGTATATATTTTCGTACAGATAGATAGATCTTTTCGAAACGAATCTAACGCAACTTGAACGGACTAAATCGGACTAAAAACGTAGAAGTTACAAGCATTTGAAACTGGTGGCAAGACTGTAAATAAACCAAACTTGAATTTGAATTTAAAATCGATTTAAAACGAAATTCAGAATTGACTGGACTGCGCCTCAAATTGGAAGAAACGCAGAGACTTCAAGGCAAGTTTTCACAGACTCAGAGCACAGTGCTCAAAAGGACGGCGGGTTGAGGTCCAAGAAATTGTAATGGCCTTTTTGCAAAACGACCGACGAAGGGGTATCGAGCATTTCTGACCATCCGCTCCAAGATGGACGCTCCAGATTAGATCTGGGAGGACACCGGCGGCGCTTTCGCCGGAGAAAAGGAGGACGCGGCGGCGCCATGGCCGGAAAATGGCGGCGCGACTCGGAATCGAGCTATGGTGCAGTAGAGACCTCGAGGCTTGGTCCGATCAAACGAGAAGTTCAAGGGGATCATACCTATGACAAAGACGAGGTCGAGGGCGGTCTGGTGGCGACAGATTGCTCGAGTTGGCGGTCGGCGGCTCTGCAGAGCGACGGCGAGAGATTAAGGCATCGAGCAAGGAGAGAAAAAGAAGGAAAACGCATCGGCAGATTCGGGAAAACCTCGCGAAGCTCGGAGAGCACCTTGGAACGACGGCGAAGCGGCAAACAACGAGCTTGACGGCGGCGGACAACTCGCGGCTTGCGGAGCTCTCGGTGTCGGCTATTTAGGGCACGAGAACGAGGGTTGTTTGCGGGAGGAGAGACGTCGGGTCGCTGGGGATCTTATTAGGGGGTTGGCTTGGCCAATTTGGCAAGCGAGGGAGCGTGGGGAGGATGGAATCGAACCCGGGTTCGTATCCTGGCCGGATACGGGAGGGAGGGGATCGAGCTGACATGCGGGCCAACGGCGTCAGTGAGAGAGTGAGAGAGAGAGAGACGCGCGCGCTGCAGCTGGGAAGCGGGCGGCTGGGCCGTCGGTTGGGCCGCGCGGCGATGGAGAGGGAAGGGAGCGAGCGAGGCTGCGGCACTGCGCGGGAGCTGGGCCAGGCAACGGCCCACGCGGCGAAGGAGAGAAATGGAGAGGGAAAAAGGTGGGCCGGTGGGGAGAAAAGAAGCAGGCCGCACCGGGCTGGCTCGGGCCGAAAAGGAGAAAGGGAAAGGAGAAGAGAAGGAAAAGGGTTTTCCATTTTTCAGAAGTTGACTTCAAAAGCAATTTGGAAACTATTTGAATTCAAACAAGATTTGAGCAAAACCAAGCATCACAAAAAAATAAAATATGCACCAGCATGTATGCATCATCAAGATCTTTGGCCTAGGATTTATTTTAGCTTTTGCAAATAATTTTATTAACTAGGTTCCATGCAACACATAAGAATGCATAAATAAATCATATTGCCTATTTTTAAATTGATGCAAATTTTGGGATGTTACAGAAAACTACAAGCTCAAGGCAAGATTGAGTGATCTCTCATTTGAGCACAAGTTCCTACAAGAGGACTTCTCCCATCTCAAGTGCTCACATGAGAAGCTAGTAGAATCAAATGCCATGCTTGAGATAGCACATGAGGTTGTTATTGCTTTGGTAAAATCTTCTCAACCTCACAAAACTACACTCACTAGTGCACCATCTCAATTAAATATTATTTGTGCTAATGAGTGTGCCTCTCAAGCAAGCCAATCTTCGATTGAGCAAATCCTCAAAGAAAATGCTAGGCTCATCGAAGAAGTGAAAAATCTAAAGAAGGATGTGATTAGATTGAATGATGAGGAAAAAGCACAACCTTCTCAAGATAACCGTGATTACATGGTAAAGAAGCTTGAGAAGGGTTCAAACCTTGCTTCCTCCAAAGTCCAACAAAATAATCTCATCCCATCCAAAGAGAAAGCAACCAAGAGCAAGAAAAGCAAGAAAAGGCTTTGCTATAGTTGCGGGATATATGGTCATGAGAGTGCCATGTGTCCACACAAGACATGGGCCGATAAATGTGAAGCGACTGAGAAGAGGGCAGCCACCAAGGTGGCAAATCAAGTGAAGAATGATGGTCCAAAAGAGGGTGTGAAGAGTCACTCTTCATGTCATTCAAGCAAGAAATGCACCTTAGCCCAAGATTCAAGAAAGAGGGCTTTAGTAGCAACAAGAAAGTGCTATGGGTGCAATCTTGAAGGCCATTTTGTGAACCAATGCCCGAACAAGCAAAACAAGCAAGTAGCAAACAAGGGACGCATTTGCTACACTTGTAGAGGTAAAGGACATCTAAGTTATGATTGTCCTAAAGGTGATTTCTCTAAGCCCAACACACATACTCATAATTATAGACTTAGGAGTATCATAAATGGAGTTGCCACTAGTAGGGTGATGTGTTCACCACAAGCTAGTGACAAAGCCATTTGGGTACCTAAGCACTTGTTGACTAACTCAAAAGGACCCAATGGAGCTTGGGTACCTAGAAGGGCTTAGATTGTGATTATAGGTGCTTGGTGATGAGATGAAGGTTTCGGGGTGTTTGAGTAAGCAAAATGACATCTGAACTCAAACTATCAACCTATGTTGTCAATATTACCCTATATGGTTGACCCGAAGACTATGTGATGATTGATTTCATTTTTACTCATCTCCACCATTGTCGATAAGTGCCTAAAACTTAATAGTCAAATAAATTTAATTTAACCTTATGACATTTGCCATTCGATGCTCTTAATGGCTCTCTAGCAGAGCATTATCTTTGATGAAGTGCAGGGAAGTGAAATAAACTAGAGCCAAAAGGAAATCTCAAAAGTGGTTGTTTACTGGTTCTGATTTGCAAATACCGGACTTGTCCGGTATCATACCGAACATGTCCGGTATGGGAGATTCACTCTGACAGAACCAGTGACTCGTTATGGAAATTTGGACCAAGTCACTTTATACCAGACTTGTCCGGTATGGCTATACCGGACTTGTCCGGTATGGCCAGAGAAAGAATGAGATTTCTGTTTTTAGAAGAATTTCTAGATCTTTGTGGACTAGTCTTTTGCTCTAACTAAATACTTGCACATTAATCAATACTGAGTGTATGTAAGTAGTACTTGAACTTAATTCAATTCTTGGCAAATCTATATGTCTTGGTCAAGGTAGAAAAGCATTTCCTTTTCTTAAAAGAAAAGTAAAGTGCTTTCACAAGTAATTCAAAATGACTTGAGCACTTATTAATGAGAAGCTTAGTTTCTACCTTGAACCATTGTGATCTAACAATTTCCTCTAAGTGATGTGATAGTTCTATGAATGAAAAGGAGATCACTTTGACAAAGGCATGATCACTTGACAAGTCAAGTCAACACAAAGATGATCATGCCATGATTACTCGTAGTGGAAGATATATGAGCTCAAGGCCAAGGTATGTGTCTACATACATGCATTGAAAGTGCATATAGGTCTCATAATGCTAGAGTGTGCATTTGGGTGAATTAAGATAGACTATTTCCAAATTTCTTACTAGCATGTGTAGGAAGTGTGTTTTTGAGAAAATATTTGACTCTTGGTCTTGGTGACCTACCCATGACACTTCTGATTATTGTTCCCCTTGATTGTTTGATTGGCTAATTACAAGTGGCATGGCTCTCTCTCAAGTCCTATATCTCTAAAGTAAATTATATTCCTTAATAATCCTCTTATCAAATCAAATCATGGACACAAGTGTTCTTTGTGAAATTATATGGAAAGAAGAGAATAACATATGTTGGAACATAGTGTTCGAGGAAAGGAAGGGGTTTTGGAAGAAAGAGAAGTAAATTTGGAGTTGTTGGACATAATCTGCAAATACCGGACTTGTCCGGTATCCATACCGGACATGTCCGGTATGAGCAGAGAGTGTCTGGCCAAAACTCGCCAATACCGGACTTGTCCGGTATCCAGTATGGGCGGGGGACTTAAGGGCAGTGTACCCCTTCAGGCTATCTCTCTCCCTCACTTCTTTTTCTCCAAACCGGCCAAGCAAGGAGCTGACTCTCTCCTCCCACAGCGACCTTGTGATCTCACCTTGGAAAAGTGAGAAAGGGAGGAGGATTTGGAGAAGGATTCCACCAAAAGCAAGTGCCCGGTGTTGGATTTGAAGTTTTTCCTCGTTTCCTCTCATCTCAAGGTACTTCAAATCCCGGACTTGTCCGATCTACTCATGGCAACTTTTTCCTCAAATTCCTTCGGTCAAGATGTTGGATTCATGGTCTAGAAGCAAGGTTTTAAGTTTGAGATGGATTGGATTTGGATTGGGGGTGAACCAAGGAACCCTAGGAAGGGGGGTGCTGTGAACGTCCATACCGGACATGGTACCGGACATGTCCGGTATTTCCCAGCAGAATAGAGATCCCTCTGTTTTTCTTGATTTATGCCCTCTATAGTTGATGTTAGGGATTGTATTAGATGTCTATAAGTGTGTTGTAAACCTAGTGATCAAGTTTGATCTAGGTGCTTGCAATTCATGGGGCATTTAATCGTTTCTCTAATTATTCAACTATATTTGACACATCCTATGAATATGCTTCTGAGACATTTTTGTGGGTTGTTTGGTCACAGGGCAGCACCAATGAGTGACAGAATCGAACCTCAAACCAAGACGAGACATGATCCAGCAGGGGAAAGGCATAAGAAGAGGAGGCAAGATTCTCACCCCGGCTTGTCAGTTGGAGGCAGCAGTGGCAGTGGGAGTGGGAGTGGTCGTGGCACTACTAGACCTCCGAGGGGAGGTACTTCTAGAGCTCCTCAGCAGTTTGCAGCTCATGATGACATAGTGGAAGAAGAGGAAGAGGAAGAAGATATTGAAGAAGAAGAAGAAGGAGAGGAAGAAGAGGAAGAAGATGCACCTCAGCAGCAGCAGGAGGGATTGCACTTTGGGGCTCTTGCGATACGCCCTGTCTCCCTGATTCCTGCTTGGGTGGCTCGTGTGGACTATCGGGAGTCCGGTGGTACACAGAAGGCCAGGAGAGAGCGGAGGAGAGACCCCAGGGGACAGGAGAGGAACATCTATGATTACAGGTTTCACACCATGTTTCACATTGACTACTATGAGAAGGTGCTTCTGACCAGAAACCCAGTGATCATCAGAGCTTAGTACGTTGATTGGCAACATGCTAGAGATCATCACCGTCCTTCAGTTGAGCATGGTGTTGCCATTTGCTAGCAGACAGACCTCTACAGTATCCTTGAGTTTCAGCATGATTGGTGCGATGAGGTGATAGCCCAGTTCTATGCTACCTTATATGTTGAGGAGTTTGACGAGATTGATGAGAAGCGCATGAACTGGATGACCGAGGGTGTCTGGCACACTGTGACTTACAGGGAGTTTGCAGGGTATCTTGGCTTTGGCGAGGAGGACTTTCAGAGAGATTGCATTCACGATGAGGTTGTGCTTCCTCCAGAGCAGCTTGGGTACATGTACCCACCACCTCTTCCTGCTGGGGCAGTTGTAGGGAAGGTGAGAGGCATTCACCCCACCTACGGCTATCTCAACAGAATGCTCAGGGCCACGATTGATTGCAAGTCAGGAGACAGAGGGACACTTGCAGATTACACGAGGAACCTCCTGCACAGGTTAGCACCAGGAGCTCAGCCTTTCAGTATCTTTGACTTTATCTGGTGTGAGATCAAGAGAGTGGGAGAGAGGCCACTCAAGGGATGTGGATTTGCACCTTATATTCAGCATATGATTGAGCAGTAGTTTGGTGCCACTTTCACCTATGACCACTCGCACAGGCCTTTGAGGTTCCAGGCAGACCTTCCTGAGTCCCCTATACCTCCACCTAGACCAGGGGCAGTTCCAGCAGCAGCAGAGCCACAACCAGAGGACCCAGTTGCAGGAGCAGCAGGAGGAGCAGCTGGGGCAGGTTCTCCACAGCCGCACACTCGTTCTCACTCCACCTCTCAGGGACGTGGCAGGCAGCGCTCTCTCTTGCGCAAGGTTCTTAGCAGTATTCTCGGCGTGTGCAAGGACGTCAATGTGATCAAGGCTCAGCAGCACCGTGAGAGGCAGGCTAGGAGAGAGAACTCGAGGACGCTGAAGATGCTTCACGAGCACTACAGGTTTCAGCCCCCGAGGTCCCCACCGTCAGATGACGAGGCAGAGCAGCCTGAGACGTTTGAGCAGCAGCAGCAGAGGTATGAGAGGGAGTTTGACGAGCTTGCTGTGCGTCAGAGTCAGGGAGCAGAGACTGAGCAGCAGGGAGTAGAGGCAGAGCAGCAGCCCCACACTTCCAGGTTCTCTACAGACCCCCAGCCTCGTCCCAGTTCAGCTGAGAAGTTTGCTTCAGATATGTGGGACAGTTTCCTTGGTGGTACCTACGGCTACCCTAACCCAGGACAGAGCTCTCGACAGCCTGGAGACGACGACGAGTGACAGCTTCGCCTGCAGCCCTCCTTGTGTCACCTTTGAGTTTCACGTTTACCTTTTTGGAGATAGATGACAAAGGGGGAGAGATAGTTGATTAGAGCTTCCAGACTTCATGTTATCAGTTATATATCTTGTGTCTGGAGAGTTGTTCTGTAGGTGGTGGATTTCTCAGAGTTTGAGCTTTATTGTAATATCATGAGTCATGTATGAGTACTTTTGTGTATCAGATGGCAGAGACATCTTTGTGATGAGACATGATCCTTATCTTGTAATATAATCTATCTTAGTGGTTGTGGACTTGAGAAATCTTTGTGTGAGTGCTATGTGTGTGATATGAGAAGTAATTTATTTTTTTCATAAGTTCTTTACTTACTAGTGTGTTGCATATGTCTTGGTGTACTGTTTTTCATTTCTTGTCTTGTGTGATATATCTTGCCATATGCATCACGATTTATATTGCTCACACATTTGCACTTCACGGATGCAATGATTTAGGGGGAGTTTCCAACTCGCCTTAGTATGTGCAAACTGACATTTCAAGGTCGTTTGTGAATTCAATTCATATTGCACATATTAAGGGGGAGCTTTTCATAAATCATTGAACCCATAAGCTTAATTGTTTTATCTTTTTGTAAGCTTTAATCAAGATTGTCATCAATCACCAAAAAGGGGGATATTGAAAGTGCATGTTGCACTTAAATATGTTTTGGATGACTTGATGACGTCTTGATTAAAGGTCTAATGTGTTTGCTAAGTGTGACACAGGAAAAGGGTTATCTCACAATATAATTGAAATGGAATGCAAAGCCAAAATGATGGATTGTTGTATGATATTCATATCACAAGCACAAGACAACAATATAAATGATATTGATGAAAAGGCTACTCTATTGTGGGATAATCATGGTTCATATGTATGCTAACAAAGGATTCAAAACAAAGTGTGATTGAATGGCTTGAGATGGTGAAGATAGCGAGGAAAGAGTCTTCGAGGTACTAAGCAAGGGTGAAGGGCAAGCGACGGCTTAGCGACCGAAGAACCTAGCTAGGGTGAAGAAGAAAGTACTTGCATTTAGTCGAAGGATCAATCAAGCTAGAAGATTACATTGAGTGGAGAATCAACATTCCTAGCAATAGTTTTAATTGGAGTGACTTGACACCTTTGGGATTTCTTCACACCACATGTATGGAGTCAAGTCACATGCTCAAGATGGCTATGCTCGAGGGATATCTACTTCTAAACATGACAACCATTCCTCTCAATATAGAAAATGAAGAGAAGCGGCTTTGGTTCAAATGGAGATCAACTCAAGAGGTTTAAATCTTGTTTTTTTAATTTATCTTGAGTAAATAGGAAAGTCGTACTATTAAGAGGGATGCAACATATAGTAGATGATTCTTCATAAGTGCTCAAACCAACCTAGGTGAGACACGAGAGAGCTAGAACTAACTTTCAGCATGCTGCTGCACTGATGAGCCCACAGCAGTGCGGCTATCCTTCTAGCCTGGTGATGAATCTGGTGAAGGGGGTCCATACCGGACATGTCCGGTATGCATACGGGACATGTCCGGTATGAACCCACAGCAGCACAGCCTTCCTATAGTCGTGCTTATTGTCCTGGCACAGAGAGTCCATACCGGACATGTCCGGTATTAACCTGTTTTGCATAGTTCCTCTATGTGTTGGAACGTCGGAAGTTCCGAGAGATAACCGGAAGTTCCGACCTTTTTGGAACAGCAGGTCCCAAATCTCTGTCTCGGTCTCGTCGGAAGTTCTGACGTTTGATGTCGGAAGTTCCGACCTTCAACTGGGGTTTGAAAGTTGGTTAGTCAAGTGTTTTCCTATGAAGTCCGGTATGAGCTGACACAGCCAACGGCTAGTTTCGAAAGTGAGCCTATAAATACCCCCAAGCCTCCACTTTTGGAGGCTGCTGATTCTGCTGGTTGCTATACTCATTCTAGAGCCTCAAATACACTTTCCAACCCTCTTAGTGAGTGATTGATCCCTAATTGCCAAATCCATTAGCATTCAAGGCTGTGGCATTCAAGGCTTCATCCTCCAAGAGCAAGAGCAAAGGCAAAGCAAAGAAGGAGGAGAGTGATGATGAAGCAAACACAAGCTTGAGTGAAATGGATGATGAAGAGATGGCTCTATTTGTCAAGAGATTTGGCAAGTTCATGAAGAAGAAGGGCTATGGAGCAAGAAAGAGAAGAGATGCAACCAAGAGCACAACCAAGAGATGCTATAGATGCAAAAGCAAAGATCACTTCATTGTGGATTGCCCATACTCTAGTGATGAAGATGTTGATGACCGCAAGAAGAGCAAGAAGAAGGACAAGAAAGAAAAGAAAGAGAAGAAGAATAAGAAGAAAGGTGGATCCTATGTTGTGAGATGGGATAGTGATGCTTCCTCAAGCGATGATGATGATTCTAGTGATGATGAGAGGAAGACCACCAAGAATAAGGCTATGGCTAGTCTTGCTATCTCAAGCAAGCCTTCTATCTTCAACACTCCATCGACATGCTTCATGGCTAAGTCCACTAAGGTATCATCCGATGAGAGTGAAAGTGAGAGTGAGAGTGATGATGATGAGGAGTACTCAAAGGAGGACCTCATGAGCATGCTACAAGATGCTCACTCTTACATTGAGACTAAGAGGAAGGAGTGCAAAGAATTGCGCAAGGCCAGCAAGGCTCTTGAGCAATCCTTTGATGAGCTCAAGTCTACTCATGAGAGGCTAGAGGAAGCTCATGAGAAGCTTGACCAAGCTCACACTAGGCTTAAGGAAGCCCACTCCTCCCTCCTTGATCAAAGTAAGATTGAGGATATTGTAGAGACATGCAACATAGGAGTAACATGTGATATTCTTGAAGAATCCTTTTATGCTCCTATTATTGTTGCTCCCACCAATGCTTCATCATCATCTAGCTCAACTAAAATGCCTACTTCTACTACATGTGATTCATCATTAGTAGTAGAAAATGAGAACCTTAAAAACAAGGTGTATGAGCTCACTCATGCTTTAGGCAATGCCTATGGTGGAGATGCCCGCTTGCTTAAGTGCTTGGGTAGCCAAAGATGTCCACTCAACAAGGAGGGACTTGGCTATACCCCCAAGAAGGGAAAGGCCG
This sequence comes from Coix lacryma-jobi var. lacryma-jobi, assembly GCA_009763385.1. Taxonomy (NCBI): domain Eukaryota; kingdom Viridiplantae; phylum Streptophyta; class Magnoliopsida; order Poales; family Poaceae; genus Coix; species Coix lacryma-jobi. Next base: position 44,124,522 of record CM019822.1, on the reverse strand, counting down.
CTTTTGCTCCTCACAAGACTAGTTTTGTGAAGAGCAATGGTCGGTATTGCTATAATTGCAAGCAATCCGGGCACATAGAGCAACATTACTTTAACAAGAACAAAAACAAGAACAATGCTCATGTTTTATCTATTAGACTTGATTCTTGTTATATGCTTACAAAGGGCACTAATGGTGTAAAGGCTAAGTATATTGATGCACCCATGGTTGGCCCAAAGAAGAAGGCGATTTGGGTGCCCAAGAGCTTGGTGACTACCCTTGGAGAACCCAAAAAGGTTTGGGTACCTAAAAATAATTGATCTCTTTTAGGTGAATTATAAAGCGGGAGGAAGGCATTGGGTGCTTGATAGTGGGTGCACTCAACACATGACCGGAGATGGAAGAATGTTCAAATCAATCAACACTAGTGGCAATGATCATGCAGATGCTATCACATTTGGTGACAACAAGAAAGGCAAGGTCAAAGGCTTGGGCAAGATTGCAATATCCAATGACTTGAGCATCTCCAATGTGCTATTAGTGGAATCTCTCAACTTCAACCTATTGTCCATGGCACAATTGTGTGACTTGGGTTTCAAATGCATATTTGGGGTTGATGATGTGGAGATAGTAAGTTGTCACACCCAATTTTAAGAACAAAATTGAATGCAATAACTCATGTGTGCCCAGAGATCAATCACACACATAAGCCACAAATTAAGAAGTACCATCACATATGTTTATTACATAACGAATATTATTTAAAGTCTTTACATAGCAGCGGATAAATAAAGCATCTCTCGCGGTAGCTCCACCACAGGGAAGATGACTGGTTGACAGCAAGACTAGAACTCTTCAGGGAAGTTGTCGTTACCATAGCAATCTGTTACCCATCCGGGATTTTTATCCAAGTAGAAAGAAAATAAACAAGCATAAGTACATCTCGTACTTAACAAGTGTAACATGGGGTTCATGAGGCTCAAATAAGGCTGACACTGGTTAGACTGCGGTAGCTTTTAGTGGGCACAATTTTAGCATTAGATAGCATCAATAATATCCATCCCAATTAAACATGTGATCAATGTGAATATGAAACCATAGAAAGAGATAGCAATATCACATTAATACATTATTAACGCAACAACTATACCATAAGAATTCCAGGTCGCTCGTAACCGTGAGCACGGCTGATATATCAGTTTTACACTCTGCAGAGGTTGTACACTTTACCCGATGAGTCGTGATATCCAGATGCCCGGGTTAATTACTCCCATAACACTTCCGAGGTGAGCGGGCAGGATACACGCAAAGCCTTTCAAAGGTTCGTCTAACAAGTTAGGGCCGCTAGGTCTTAAGGCAAGGGGAAGAAGGGTCTCTCAACCTTGCGGCACGCAGGCAAAGTGAAAGTAGCCGCCCTAAATCCAGCTCGTCAAGCGCCTTATGCGCCCTTTCGGGTAACCTCTAACAAGCTAGAAAAGGTCCTTATACTGAGCTAAGGTCAGAGCCATATAACTCCCATGGTTGCACTGTTGTCCCGGGTGATCCCTTATAGTAGCTCCTAAACCATGTTGCTATAAAAGCCAATTTTACCAAGTTGCATATATCATTATAATTCAGATTCACATGATCAAAGTTTAATTTGAGCACTAGCATAGTTCTACCCAATGCATACCAAGTTTAACAAGGCACAAGATCAACAACTAGGATATGTCTAAATAGGCATCAAGGTAGACACATACATATGATGTTTAAAATGATTTATGGTTATTAGGACATCAAGGAGGATCCCATGCTATACTTGCCTGATTCAGCGAACTCTGGTTGCTCTTGGTTGTCGTAGAAGGGTTCCTGATCACCAGCGTATGTCTCACCGTCTATACTCGATTACCACATCAACACACAATCATCGGGACACAAACATGCAAAGCAAACAAGCTATAATTAGAACATTACACCAACAGCAAGAAAATAATATAAAAAGTTTGAAAACAGAAACTACGATCCAACATGATCACATAAACGCGAAGATCACGAAAAACGGAATTATAACGCGAAAGTTATGAGCTAAACAAGTTACAAAACCTTGGTTAGTAGATTAAACCTAACTCAAATTTTAAGTACTGAAAACAGTATAGATTTTCATACATGTAGATAGATCTTTTCAAAACGAATCTAACGCAACTTGAACGGACTAAATCGGACTAAAAACGTAGAAGTTATAAGCATTTAAAACTGGTGGCAAATCTGTAAATAAACTGAAATTGATTTTGAATTTAAATTGATTTAAAACGAATTTCAGATCTGGCTGGACTGCGCCTTAATTTGGATGAAACGCAGGGGCTTGGAAGCAAGTTTTCGCAGACTCAGAGCACAGTGCCCAAAAGGACCGCGGGTTGATGCATAAAAAGGTGTAAGGTTCTTTTTGTAAAACAGGCAACGAAGGGGTATCGAGCTCTGGTGTGCGTCGGATCTGAGATGGACGCTCGGGATTAGATCAGGGAGGGCTGGCGGCGCTTTTCGCCGGAGCAGAAAGAGGGCGCGGCGGCGCCATGGCCGGAAGGCGGCGGCGCGGCTCGGGATTCCGCTACAGAGCGGTAGAGACCTCGGGAAAAGATCCAATCGAAAGAGGAGCTCAAGGCGAACTCACCAGAGGGGTTTATGGCGCCGGAGAAGACTCGGGGACGGCGAATTGCTCGACTTGGCGGGCAGCGGGGGCTCTGCAACGACGGCGAGCACGGGTTAACGCGAAACCAGGAGAAAACAGAGGGGAAAAAGGTGTAATGGCTTCGCGTGACCAAGACGAAGCTAGATAGGAACCTTGCGGCGGCTGGAACTCGATGAAGCGTCGGGTTGACGGCGGCGGGTCTTCGGCAGCCGCGGAGTTCGTCGCAGGAGCGAACTAGGGCACGAGAGCAAGAGCTAGATGCGTGGGTGAAATGACCTGATTTTCCACGAAGGGAAAATCCACAGAGTCAAGTGTAATAAAACTCTTTTGAGTCAAATTACCCGTTAATCCAGTCAAATATCATTAATCCATACTTCGAATAAAAGCGTTCTTAACACGATAATACTTATTACATCGCCAACAGGCGAAATTTTAGATAAACATCATCCGGAACAGCTTGAAGTAGACGAAGAAGCGCGATCGAACTCCAACTTGAGCGTAGAAGCGAAAACCCCCTATTCCTCGAACCCCTCGGAGTGGTACTCCTCCTCGGAACCTGAAACCTCAATTTTCAGTACGATTTGTACTGGCCACACTTTCCCATACTATATGATTTATATGTGGTAGTGGATGCAATAGGTAAATGAAATTCAGACCTAGCAGGCTGGGTTTTCCTATGTATAACAGTATAATAATTATGTATGTTTATCATGTTTCACCATTTTAACTTATCACCGTATCCATCACCAATTCACCATTCCCACACACACACATGCTCTCGCTCAGTCGACAGAGGCCAGCTCCCTCCCAGCCTTTGTCTCAACGGCCCGCAGTCTCACCTGACTCACGGCCGGCACACTCTTACCAGAGGGAGAAAAGAGAAGCTCTCACTAGTCGGAAACAGGTCAGGGAAAAAGGGTCCGCGGCCAACGAATTGACCAACGTATCGATCGATCAACCATACACTCTGCAGAGGTTCTACAATATCCACAAGATCGCCATCATCAGCACCCCGGATGTGCCTAGGCGGATACCGGCCGCTTGCCAGCCTAGAGTAATGCCACTCTACCACTCAGCCCTGGATTCACCTCAAGTATGTCTGGGTGGCTAAGTCTGTGAAGTCACGATCCCTCTCCCGAAGGGGGAGCCGTGATCGTCTCGGAAGGGTGTGGGACTCTGATACCCGTACCTTCCTCGCACTCTCTCGCCTAGCAGTAATGGCATTACCCTACCAGGTAGTCCGACCGTCCCCGTCCATAAGGAGCGAGTGGCTTGTAAAGGTATTTCCCCGTGGTCCAGATCCCGCACCAATCTAGGGTGACTAAGCCGGAATGTCTTCTCAAAGGTTTTCATTATATGTGCCACCACAGCACGCTCCTGATCTGGGCTCCACCAGCGGCTCACACCCAGATCCACCTCATGTCACCATTTAACCCGCCACAGGTTTCACACCACAGGGGCATCCAGATATGCCCCACGGCAAGACTCGCACCAGGCTCGTCATATATTCCGGCTTGGTCGACACAACCCTCACTACCATACTCACCCAAAACACACGCAGCACACTCCCCGATATACACCGTATAACATTATGCACCGGTTTTCACCGTAGCTCAAATAAATATAATCAAGATAGTATTTACAGCGCGTGTGTCTATCCTATCAGCTGGGTAGCAGGGGATAGGTTGCGTCAAGGTATGGGCTTACAAGCAATCTATCATGCAAGTCCTATACTGAGCATCAGTAAATTAGAAATGTAATTTAGCATGCGTAATGGGATCTACGAGGTTGGATGGGCTGTGGCACCTTGAGATTGATCGTGGTCTTGTTCCTCCTCGTAGTCGTGATCCTCGTTGTCAGGCGTCCCTTCCGGCTCTGAAAACGTACGAAAATGGTCGCATTAGCGACATCTATAGAATAGCACAAGGAACGAATGAAAATTCAAAAGGTCCAAATGCACTCAAACATGGTACCAATGGGTAGATCTCGATTTTAGATGAATTTAGCAACTTGAACCACTATTTTTGGAGTTCGTATGAATTAGTTATGAATTTCCGAAGTTTATACTATTTTCCTAAAGATACAAATGGCTGGTTAAACAGGTGATGACACGTGTCGCTCTGTGACTGGTCAGATCGGTGTCAGTGAATGACAGGTGGGTCCCACAGTCAGTGTTTGATCTGGTCGACGAAAGCTGATGTCAGCATGACGTCAGTGTTACGTCATCTCGGACGCTTCTGTTCGCGTCCCTTGAGTGAGCCGAGGCCTCCCGCGGTCGGTGATGCCGAGGTCGCTACCCTCGAGTAAGTCGAGGCCTCCCTCAGCCTCGAGCCTCGGGCGAATCGGTGTTTTGCACCGAGGCCTCCTTCGACCTCGAGCCTCGGGCGAATCGGTGTTTTGCACCGAGGTCTCCCCTTCAACCTCGAGCCTCGGGCGAATCGGTGTTTTGTACCGAGGCCCCTTCATCCTCGAGCCTCGGGCGAATCGGTGTTTTGCACCGAGCCCTCCTTCTACCTCGAGCCTCGGACGAAACGGTCATTTGCTTCGAGGTCTCATTCAGCCTCGAGCCTCGGGCGAGACGGACTTTGCTTCGAGGTCTCCTTCAGCCTCGAGCCTCGGGCGAGACGGACTTTGCTTCGAGGTCTCCTTCAGCCTCGAGCCTCGGCGTTCTCTCCCCTTTCTCCTCTGTTTCGTTACGGCGGCGCCCCGCCAACGGCGAGTTCGCGCCGGTGTTCAACTTCGCCCCTTCGGACTCGATTCTGAGCTCCAGCGTGATCGTGTTTCTACTGTGATTCGATCCAAATCACTAATCCCGTGATCCGGTGATCCCAGCGGCCAGCGTAGGTGACTTGGCGGCGGTGCCGCGGCGGTGATATGTCGTTCGGCAGGTTCCGCTTCTCCCTAACCAAATTCAATCATACGGTCTCCTTCCCATCTCCTCTACTGCCTCCAGATCATGTTGTTGGCCTCGGTAAACTCGGCAGCAGCTCCAGGCGTATGATCCGCATGGCGGCACACAGCGGCGCGACCATGCGACATCGGAACAAGCTCATGAACGGGCACCAGTTAATTCTACGACGCGCTCGGTGTTCTCCATCTCTCGGTGATGCTATACGGCCAGTTAGTTTCCCAAAACGAGGTCCGTGGCAACTGGAGCACAGGCTCGCCATGGCATGCCCGGCCGCGACGGCGTCTCGCCCTCTCTGCTAGAGGGCTCCTCGGTTTATGGCTTCAACTAACGCGTGCACGGGGTCTACCTCGAGTGGTGATCTCAGTCGTCTATCCAGCATCGTCTCCAGAGGCTATAGCGTTTGGTACACTGGTTCGCCGCGGCGCGTCAGTCCGCGGCGACGTGTATGTGTTTCATCGTCGTGAGCTTGGTCTCCCTACTTAATTCGGGTGCGGTTCATGAGGCAGCAACGTGTGCGCGGTGGCGTGAGTTCGCTCCGAGCCGGTAGAGGCTCTGGCCTGCGCGCTCCGGTACGGGCGCCATGGCCGATGCAGAGGACGAAGATGGCAGAGGTGGCATGTGGCTTACCGTGGTGGCGGTGAGGATAGGATAGCGGTGCAGGGCGATTCGAGGCCGTGAAGCTCCGGTTGCAGTGCCGTGCAGCTCCTGGTTCTCCCCGTGCTCCGCTCGCGGTCCTCTTCCTCGGCGCCGACGGATTTCGCGGCGGCGCCCTGCCGTCTCCCGCCTCCGGCTTCCTTCCTCCCCCGCCCTCGAATTTCTCTCACGGTGTGTGACGGGGTTGTTGCGCCACGGCGTGGCGATGCTGGTGAAGGGAGTCGCCGAGGGTAGGTGGGGATTTATAGCCGGCGGCTCATGTGGTGGCGGACGGAGATCGGGTGGGGTCTGCTCGATCGGAGGGCCGTGAGGTGTTCGGAGTTCGCACGGCTCTAATTCGAACAGTGGGGAATAGGCTGGCGAGTTTGTTAGAGCCGGTCGGCCGAGGGGGGCACGGTGGGGCCGCCTCTGTCGCCGTGCTCTGCCTTCCGACTTGCGGAAGAAGAAGAACAGTGCGACGCTCGCTGACGCGTGGGGTCGGGTTGTCGGCGCTACAGAGCTAGCGTGGGCGGTACTCAAGCGTTGGCGAAGCAGCTCCGCGCGCGGTTGGGCTCGGTCGTGCGGACGCTGGGCCGGTCGTGTGTGCCTGGGCCGCGTGCGTGCACGCGAGGCTGGTGCGGCGCGCTGTGCTGGTCGGTTGGGTCGTGTGCGTGGTGTTCTGGCCCAACCGGCCTCCTCTCCATTTCTTCTTTCTTTTACATTTTCATTTGTTTGTTTTATTCCAGATTAGTTTAGTGTTTAAACTAATTCTATTCAATTGTATTGTCTTTAGGTTGAGGATTATGGGATTTTCATGTAACAGTTTATATAGATTATGTTTATATATGTTTTAATGCATTTCACACAAAAGTCCAAGAAGAGCCAAATCACATATGCTTATTAATTGGTTAGTTAGTTATTTACTATGCTACTAATGTTAATGCATATGCTTAAGGATGACTACAAGTAAGTTGTCTCACTCATCATGCAAGGTAAAAAGAAAAGAAAAATTTTGTGGTTGGGATTTTTGAGGTAGAAATTTGTGGGTTGTTACAGTCCTCCCCCCTTATTAGGATCTCGACCCCGAGATTAAACTGATACGTACCCGGCGAATAGGTAGGGAAATTGCACTCGTAGATCGGATTCTTTCTCCCACGTTGCTTCTCTTTCAGTGTGGTTACTCCACTGAACTTTACACATTCCGATAATCTTACTTCGGGTCTCTTTTGTGTCCCATCCCAATATCTTGATTGGATGTTCCCTATACTCGAGTGTATCTTATAAATCAAGCGCATTAGTGGGCACAACCTCTTCTGGTACTCGTAAACATTTACGTAGCTGAGATACGTGGAACACAGGATGTACCCCCATTAATTCTTTAGGTAGGTCTAGTTCATATGCAAGCTTTCCAACCTTCTCAGTAATTTGGTATGGTCCCACGAATCTTTAGGTAGATTATGTTTATATATGTTTTAATGCATTTCACACAAAAGTCCAAGAAGAGCCAAATCACATATGCTTATTAATTGGTTAGTTAGTTATTTACTATGCTACTAATGTTAATGCATTTGCTTAAGGATGACTACAAGTAAGTTGTCTCACTCATCATGCAAGGTAAAAAGAAAAGAAAAATTTTGTGGTTGGGATTTTTGAGGTAGAAATTTGTGGGTTGTTACAGTGGGGAGAGGCGGCGAGCTCTCGGGAACCTTATGAGAGAGTCGGTTCGGCCGATTAGGCAGGCAAGGACGCGTAGAAGCGATGGAATCGAACTCGGCATCGAGTTCGAGCCGGAGACGAGTTGGAGACGTCGTCCGTGACCGGTGGGGTATGCTGTCAGCGAGAGAGAGAGAGCCAGGCGCGCGGGCGGGCGGCGAGCGGAGCTGGGCCGTCGGCGCGGCTGCGGCGCTGCGCGCCAGTTGGGCCAGGCGGCGGCCCACGCGGGCGAAGGAGAGAGGGAAAGGGGAGAAGAGTAAGCGGGCCGGCGTGAGGGGAGGAGCAGGCCGGCCAGGCGGCTCGGGCCAAAAAGGGAGAAAGGAGAGGGAGAGAAGGAAAAAATGGTTTTCCAATTTCCAAAACTGATTTCCAAGAATGGATTTGAAATCCCTTTGAATTCAAACAAGTTTTGAGCAAAAACCAATCATCACAAAAAATAAGATATGCACCAGCATGTATGCATCAACATGATCTTTGGCCTAGGATTAATTTTAGCTTTTGTAAATAATTTATTAACTAGGTTCTATGCAACACATAAAATGCATAATTAATTCATATTGCCTATTTTCAAATTGATGCAAATTTTGGGATGTTACAATTCTACCCCCCTTAAAGAATCTCGTCCTCGAGATTCCAGCGATGCTTACTCAAACAACTGCGGGTAAGACTTTCTCAGATCCTCTTCTCTTTCCCAAGTTGCTTCTGCTTCTGAGTGCCGATTCCACTGAACCTTGCACATCTTTATTACTCTGCTCCTAGTTATTCTTTCAGTTGTTTCCAAAATCTTTGTCGGATACTCATCATAAGTCAAATCTTCCTTAACTGTGAGCTCTTCCAACGGTATCTGCTCTTCGGGCACTCGCAGGCACTTCTTCAACTGAGAAACATGAAACACATCATGCACTCCTGACAAGCTTTCAGGCAACTCTAACTGATACGCCACTTCACCACGTCTTTCAAGAATTTTGAACGGTCCAATATACCTGGGTGCTAGCTTTCCTTTCTTATTGAACCTTTTCACACCTCTCATCGGTGACACCTTTAGGTAGACATAATCACCTACTGCAAAAGTCAGATCTCGACGACGGTTGTTTGCATAACTCTTCTGCCGAGACTGAGCAGCTCTCAGGTTATCTCTGATTATCCTGACATGTTCCTCGGCATTCCTCAACACATCAGGTCCAAACACTTGACTTTCACCTGTCTGATCCCAGAACAACGGTGTTCTACACGGTCTTCCATACAAAGCTTCAAACGGTGCCATCTTTAGACTCTCCTGATAGCTGTTGTTGTATGAGAACTCTGCATAACACAAATTCTTGTCCCAACTAGTGCCATATTGCAATGCACAAGCTCTCAACATGTCTTCTAGAATCTGATTTGTTCTTTCTGTCTGTCCATCAGTCTGCGGGTGATAAGCAGTACTGAAGTTCAATCTTGTACCCAAAGCTTCATGTATACCCTTCCAAAAATGTGACGTAAACTGCGATCCTCTATCGGACACGATCTTTCTTGGAACTCCATGTAGACAGACTACTCTTTCCATGTATAATTCTGCTAACTTTGCCCCATCGTAAGTAGTCTTGACGGGTATAAAGTGAGCAACTTTGGTCAAACGATCAACTATTACCCATATGGAGTCGTATCCTCTCTGCGTACGAGGTAAACCAACTATGAAGTTCATACCAACTTCTTCCCACTTCCATTCAGGTATCTTCATTGGTTGCAACAGACCGGCGGGTCTCTGATGTTCTGCTTTTACTCTTTGACAGGTATCACACAGAGCTACATACTCGGCTACATCTCTTTTCAGTCCATCCCACCAATACTTTTTATTTAGATCAAGGTACATCTTAGTGCTTCCAGGATGAATGGAATAAGCTGACTCATGCACTTCCCGCAGTATAGTCTCACGTATCTCCTTGATTTCAGGCACACATAACCTCTTCCCATGCCATAACGTACCTTCATCATCTAATCGAAAACCTGGTGCTTTGCCAAGAACAATGTTATCGGCTAACTGCTTCAACTTCTCATCTGCCATCTGACCCTTACGTATCTCTTGCATCAATACCGGTTCAAGTACTAACTCCATTCTATTGGTCACAATTCCCAGATTCAGATGTGCAAATTCAGCACACAACTCATCTGGCATAGAAGCAATTTGGATCTCATTGGCATAGCTTTTTCTGCTCAAGGCATCTGCTACAACATTAGCCTTACCGGGATGGTAGTGTATTTCCAAATCATAGTCCTTAATCAATTCTAACCATCTGCGCTGTCTCAAATTCAAATCAGACTGAGTGAAAATGTACTTCAAGCTCTTGTGATCAGTATAAATGTCTGTCTTGTGACCCACTAAGTAGTGTCTCCAAATTTTTAATGCATGAACAACCGCTGCCAATTCTAGATCATGTGTGGGGTAATTCAGCTCATGCTTTCTCAACTGCCTCGATGCATATGCTACTACTCTGCCTTCTTGCATAAGAACACAACCCAAACCTTGACGAGATGCATCACAGTAAATAGAGAAGTCCTTACTTAGATCTGGTAGTATTAACACCGGAGCTGTGGTCAGACGTTTCTTCAACTCCTCAAAGTTAGCTTGACATTTATCGGACCAGACAAACTTAGCATTCTTCTCTAGCAGAGCTGTCATTGGCTTAGCAAGCTGGGAGAATCCTTCAATGAACCTTCTGTAGTAACCAGTCAATCCAAGGAAACTACGAATCTCGGTCACATCTGTTGGTGGTTTCCAATTCAACACATCTTCAACTTTGCCTGGATCTACTGAAATGCCTCCATTAGAGATAACATGTCCAAGGAAAGAAACTTCCTTCAACCAAAACTCACACTTGCTGCGCTTGGCATACAACTTGTGCTCTCTGAGTTTTTGTAGTACTAACCTCAGATGTTCAACATGATCTTCCTTGTTCTTAGAGTATACTAGAATATCATCAATAAACACAACAACGAACTTGTCGAGATATTCCATGAACACCTTGTTCATCAAATACATAAAGTAGGCAGGTGCATTCGTCAATCCAAAGGACATGACTGTATACTCATACAACCCATACCTGGTAGTGAAAGCTGTCTTTGGAATATCAGATGCTCGAATCTTCAACTGATGGTAACCAGAACGCAGATCAATCTTAGAGAACACACATGCACCTTTAAGCTGGTCAAACAGATCATCAATCCTCGGCAACGGGTACTTGTTCTTGATGGTAACTTCATTAAGCGATCTATAGTCAACACACATCCGTTGACCACCATCCTTCTTGTCAACAAAAATAACAGGAGCTCCCCAAGGTGATGAACTAGGACGAATAAACCCTTTTTCTTGTAACTCTTTAATTTGTTTCTTAAGTTCTTCTAATTCAGGTACTCCCATTCTATATGGTCTTTTAGCTATGGGTGCAGTTCCAGGTAAAAGTTCAATAATAAATTCAATGTCGCGATCAGGTGGCATACCTGGCAAGTCATCGGGGAACACATCCGGGAACTCATCCACCACTAGATCTTCCAGGAAAACCTCTTCATTCATCTGATTCACGGTTGCAGTCGGTGTTGGTTGTAGCACTACATTCACACTGATTCTGTCCCCCTTAGCTGTAGTAACTGTCACAACCTTATCTTGACACTGAATGCCTGTCTTGGTTTTCGTCAGCCAATCCATACCCAGTATCAAATCAATACCAGCTGTCTTCAACACTATTGGGGACACTGAGAAATCTACTCCCCCTAGGGACACAGCTAGCGGCATACACTGGAGCGTAGCTTGTAAACCTCCACCCGGTGAGGTAACCATTATGGGGGTTTTCATGAGGCTAACAGGTAGGTTATGCATTCTAACAAATGTATGTGATATGAAAGTATGCGATGCACCAGAATCGAAAAGAACTGTAGCAGGGATGGAACTGATATTGAACGTACCAAGCATAATCTCTGGCGCTTCTTGCACGGTCTCTGTGGACACGTGATTCACCTTTCCCGAATTAGGGGGTACTTGCTGCCTTCCTTTCTGCCCATTATTCTGCGGTGGGAGCTGATCTTGCCTCTTCGAACAGCGGTTGGCATAGTGACCGGGATCACCACAACGAAAACAGGCATTGGGTGTTTCATTCTTGACGGGGGTGTTGGGTGCACTAGTCTTCATGGGAGCATTGTTGGGAGTGCCTTGGCGTTGGGCTTGATTATTGTTCTGCTGCTGTTGCGGGTATGAAGGACGTTGCTGTCCCTAGTTGCGGTTCCACTGAGTAGTCGGTCCCTGATACATCTGCTGATTGCCTGGTGCGAAGTTGGAACGAGGGCGGTTGTTACTACCAGAAGACTGACCTTGGAGCTTCCTCTTTCTAGCCTCCATCTCCTTGCGCTTGTTGTCAACCACAATAGCACGGTTGACTAAGGTCTGGTAGCTGGCATACTCATTGGACATAAGCTGCAGTGCCAGTCCGTCATTCAGACCCTTGAGGAAGCGACGCTGCTTGTCGGCATCCTGAGCGATATCTGTGGGGGCATAGCGTGACAATTGAGCAAACTTGTCACGGTACTCAGCAACGGTCATGGCTCCTTGGCGCAGAGATCTGAACTCTTCCTGCTTCAATTCAATCAGACCAGCAGGGATATGGTACACTTTGAAGTTGGTCTTGAATTCCTCAAAGGTGACAGGTGGAGCATCGTTGGCTTGACCGAACTGAAACGATTCCCACCAATCCAGAGCAGCTCCTTGCAACTGACCAGAAGCATAGAGCACCTTCTCCTGGTCATTGCATTGCGCGATGGTAAGCTGGCGTTCGATAGCACGAAGCCAGTCATCAGCCTCCAGGGGATCAGCGGCATGGGAGAACACTGGCGGGTGACCCTTTAAAAACTCACCCCTCTTGTCCCTCACTTGCATCGGTGGTGCTCCTCCAATTGGCTGATTCTGCATATGTTGCATCATGGTTTGCATAAATTGGGCTTGGATGCCCATCAACTGTTGAATGTTAACTGGGGGTGGGGGTGGTGGGTTAACAGGTGCTCCACGACCACGGCCACGTCCACGTCCACCTCCAGCTCCACCTCCTCTGGCGGCCATCTGTGTTTCCAACAAGGATCAAGGTTAGTGAACTTTTCATGAAAAGATCACTTGTATGAGAGGAAACAGGAGATCTGAAAATTTCCGGGCGAGATCCAGTAACATCAGTACAGAAAAACAGTCATATTCGGAGTTCCAGAAATCCAAACAGGGCGTGTGATACACGGTTGGAAAGATAACAAAATTATCTACAACTTTTATTTAAGTGACCTTCCCAGATTCTGTCGTTAAGTTAGTCAAAAACAGAGAACAAACAGATCTGTCCAGAACTCAAAACTGCGCAGAAACTCTAACTTGAAACAGCCATATCTCACAAACCATAATAGCTATTGAAGTGATTCCAGAGGCATGGGTTAGATATAGGAGTCTATTTTCCACCACAAAATGTTCAGCCATGTTGCACGATCAGAACTTGAGATATAACCAAAAGATCACAGGTTGCTCCAGAAAACAGCATAGGACAAGATATAACAACCCTCTTATTATTTATAAACGTTATGTCTAACTATGAGATTTGTAGACAAACCCACAATATCTCAACACTCATTACAAAGATTCAAATCACACATAAGCATAATGATAATCCAACTCACACATAAAGAAGCACACTAGCACAAAGTTTAACTAGACTCGACAAAACGCTTACTAATATCGTCTTATTACATAGAAGGGTGACCTATGCCTATTTGTAGAGCGGTTCGCGGAGCCTCTTGTACATAGGGGGTTGGTTGAGAAGTTCCAAGAGCCCATCAATGGTGTTATAGCATCTTTTGAGATCTTTTCCCAGGGATATCACCTCCTTTTCCAAGTCCGCGTTAGACCTTTCCCTGTCAAGGAGAAAATCTCGTGTGGCCTTCTCGGTTGGAGTTGCATTGGGGTCTTCTACCATAGCCTCCTTATTCTCACTGTTCCAATAGGGCAGATAGCGGTATGCATCATCCCTCATGTCATCAATGCGACGACCCCGGAATGCTTTGTAGGCTTCAACTGCCACGGCTTCCAAGGCTGACGCTATAGTGGACTGACGAGCCCTGTGGCCAATCACCATCTCATGCAGGTATAGGCCACTCTCTGGTTCTCGGACGGCGACAGTCACTCTTGCCTTCCAGTAGGTCCTTTCCATGGGATGGCTGTACCTCCAGTGGGTGTACTGTACGATGATGTTCTTGTCGGGGTAGTAGGCATCAAAAAGTCCCATCAGCCTGTGATGTGTGGGACTCTGGACAGCTGTGGGTGCTCCGACGAAATACCCGGAGTCCACGTCCCAACCCGTTGGAAGCTCTTCATCGTCTTCAACCTCCAGCACTTCTGGGGGCACTGGCGCGGGAGGTACTGGAGCTTGTGGAGCTGGTGCTTGTTGAGCTGGAGCTTGTACTGGTGGTGCCGGCGCTTGTGGTTCCACTTCTTGAGGTGCTTGTTCTTGCAGTACTGGCTCTTGCAGCGCTACCTCCTGCTGTTCTGGCTCCTGGGGTGCTTGCGGTGCTTGCGGAACGGGGTTGTCTGCCCTCCTGCGTCCACCGATGGTCCTGCGGGTGATACGACGAGCCATCTATGGAGTAGACCAAGAGACAGATACAATAGAATCAATATATTTGTATAATAGAGCAAGTAAAGAGAAGCATATAGTTTTGATAAATTAACAAGGCTAAGATAAAATAGCAAGAATTGAGAAGCAAGGACCACTAAAACGACCATAACTAACTAGGCTTGCATCCTACAGTCAACATAGCTCCTATACCAATTTGTCACACCCAATTTTAAGAACAAAATTGAATGCAATAACTCATGTGTGCCCAGAGATCAATCACACACATAAGCCACAAATTAAGAAGTACCATCACATATGTTTATTACATAACGAATATTATTTAAAGTCTTTACATAGCAGCGGATAAATAAAGCATCTCTCGCGGTAGCTCCACCACAGGGAAGATGACTGGTTGACAGCAAGACTAGAACTCTTCAGGGAAGTCGTCGTTACCATAGCAATCTGTTACCCATCCGGGATTTTTATCCAAGTAGAAAGAAAATAAACAAGCATAAGTACATCTCGTACTTAACAAGTGTAACATGGGGTTCATGAGGCTCAAATAAGGCTGACACTGGTTAGACTGCGGTAGCTTTTAGTGGGCACAATTTTAGCATTAGATAGCATCAATAATATCCATCCCAATTAAACATGTGATCAATGTGAATATAAAACCATAGAAAGAGATAGCAATATCACATTAATACATTATTAACGCAACAACTATACCATAAGAATTCCAGGTCGCTCGTAACCGTGAGCACGGCTGATATATCAGTTTTACACTCTGCAGAGGTTGTACACTTTACCCGATGAGTCGTGATATCCAGATGCCCGGGTTAATTACTCCCATAACACTTCCGAGGTGAGCGGGCAGGATACACGCAAAGCCTTTCAAAGGTTCGTCTAACAAGTTAGGGCCGCTAGGTCTTAAGGCAAGGGGAAGAAGGGTCTCTCAACCTTGCGGCACGCAGGCAAAGTGAAAGTAGCCGCCCTAAATCCAGCTCGTCAAGCGCCTTATGCGCCCTTTCGGGTAACCTCTAACAAGCTAGAAAAGGTCCTTATACTGAGCTAAGGTCAGAGCCATATAACTCCCATGGTTGCACTGTTGTCCCGGGTGATCCCTTATAGTAGCTCCTAAACCATGTTGCTATAAAAGCCAATTTTACCAAGTTGCATATATCATTATAATTCAGATTCACATGATCAAAGTTTAATTTGAGCACTAGCATAGTTCTACCCAATGCATACCAAGTTTAACAAGGCACGAGATC
Organism: Coix lacryma-jobi var. lacryma-jobi; assembly: GCA_009763385.1. Taxonomy (NCBI): domain Eukaryota; kingdom Viridiplantae; phylum Streptophyta; class Magnoliopsida; order Poales; family Poaceae; genus Coix; species Coix lacryma-jobi. The sequence goes on along the minus strand of CM019822.1, from coordinate 44,108,736 downwards.
AACAACTAGGATATGTCTAAATAGGCATCAAGGTAGACACATACATATGATGTTTAAAATGATTTATGGTTATTAGGACATCAAGGAGGATCCTATGCTATACTTGCCTGATTCAGCGAACTCTGGTTGCTCTTGGTTGTCGTAGAAGGGTTCCTGATCACCAGCGTATGTCTCACCGTCTATACTCGATTACCACATCAACACACAATCATCGGGACACAAACATGCAAAGCAAACAAGCTATAATTAGAACATTACACCAACAGCAAGAAAATAATATAAAAAGTTTGAAAACAGAAACTACGATCCAACACGATCACATAAACGCGAAGATCACGAAAAACGGAATTATAACGCGAAAGTTATGAGCTAAACAAGTTACAAAACCTTGGTTAGTAGATTAAATCTAACTCAAATTTTAAGTACTGAAAACAGTATAGATTTTCATACATGTAGATAGATCTTTTCAAAACGAATCTAACGCAACTTGAACGGACTAAATCGGACTAAAAACGTAGAAGTTATAAGCATTTAAAACTGGTGGCAAATCTGTAAATAAACTGAAATTGATTTTGAATTTAAATTGATTTAAAACGAATTTCAGATCTGGCTGGACTGCGCCTTAATTTGGATGAAACGCAGGGGCTTAGAAGCAAGTTTTCGCAGACTCAGAGCACAGTGCCCAAAAGGACCGCGGGTTGATGCATAAAAAGGTGTAAGGTTCTTTTTGTAAAACAGGCAACGAAGGGGTATCGAGCTCTGGTGTGCGTCGGATCTGAGATGGACGCTCGGGATTAGATCAGGGAGGGCTGGCGGCGCTTTTCGCCGGAGCAGAAAGAGGGCGCGGCAGCGCCATGGCCGGAAGGCGGCGGCGCGGCTCGGGATTCCGCTACAGAGCGGTAGAGACCTCGGGAAAAGATCCAATCGAAAGAGGAGCTCAAGGCGAACTCACCAGAGGGGTTTATGGCGCCGGAGAAGACTCGGGGACGGCGAATTGCTCGACTTGGCGGGCAGCGGGGGCTCTGCAACGACGGCGAGCACGGGTTAACGCGAAACCAGGAGAAAACAGAGGGGAAAAAGGTGTAATGGCTTCGCGTGACCAAGACGAAGCTAGATAGGAACCTTGCGGCGGCTGGAACTCGATGAAGCGTCGGGTTGACGGCGGCGGGTCTTCGACAGCCGCGGAGTTCGTCGCCGGAGCGAACTAGGGCACGAGAGCAAGAGCTAGATGCGTGGGGAGAGGCGGCGAGCTCTCGGGAACCTTATGAGAGAGTCAGTTCGGCCGATTAGGCAGGCAAGGACGCGTAGAAGCGATGGAATCGAACTCGGCATCGAGTTCGAGCCGGAGACGAGTTGGGGACGCCGTCCCTGACCGGTGGGGTATGCTTTCAGCGAGAGAGAGAGAGAGCCAGGCGCGCGGGCGGGCGGCGAGCGGAGCTGGGCCGTCGGCGCGGCTGCGGCGCTGCGCGCCAGTTGGGCCAGGCGGCGGCCCACGCGGGCGAAGGAGAGAGGGAAAGGGGAGAAGAGTAAGCGGGCCGGCGTGAGGGGAGGAGCTGGCCGACCAGGCGGCTCGGGCCAAAAAGGGAGAAAGGAGAGGGAGAGAAGGAAAAAATGGTTTTCCAATTTCCAAAACTGATTTCCAAGAATGGATTTGAAATCCCTTTGAATTCAAACAAGTTTTGAGCAAAAACCAATCATCACAAAAAATAAGATATGCACCAGCATGTATGCATCAACATGATCTTTGGCCTAGGATTAATTTTAGCTTTTGTAAATAATTTATTAACTAGGTTCTATGCAACACATAAAATGCATAATTAATTCATATTGCCTATTTTCAAATTGATGCAAATTTTGGGATGTTACATAAGTGTTGATGGAAGTGACTTGGTGTTCAAAGGATTTAGATATGAGAACCTTTATTTGGTGGACTTTGATGTTAGTGAAGCTCAATTGACAACATGCTTATTCACCAAATCAAGTATGGGTTGGCTATGGCATAGGCGCTTGGGACATGTTGGAATGAAGCAACTAAAGAGGCTAGTGAAGCATGACATGGTTAGAGGTCTAAAAGATGTTCACTTTGAAAAGGACAAGCTATGTAGTGCATGTCAAATGGGAAAGCAAGTTGGAAATACCCATCCTAACAAAGGAATGATGAGCACTACACATGCACTTGAGTTGTTGCACATGGACTTGTTTGGACCAACTACATATACAAGTATTGGGGGAAACAAGTATGGCTTTGTGATAGTAGATGACTATACAATATACACATGGGTCTTCTTTCTTGTTGACAAAAGTGAAGTGTTTGGGGTATTCAAAACCTTTGTCAAGAGAAGCCAAAATGAGTTTGATAGAAGAATCAAGAAAGTGAGAAGTGACAATGAAAGTGAGTTTAGAAATACAAGAGTTGATGAGCTATGTGATGAATTTGGAATCAAACATCAATTCTCGGCCAAGTATACACCTCAATCCAATGGGATAGTTGAAAGGAAGAATAAGACACTCATTGACATGTCAAGATATATGCTTAGTGAATACAATGTGAGTGATTCTTTTTGGGCTGAAGCAATCAACACGGCTTGCTATTATAGCAACCGGCTCTATTGTCACCCTCTATTGAAGAGACACCATATGAGCTCCTCAATGATAGAAAGCCCAACATTGCATATTTCCGGGTCTTTGGGTGCAAGTGCTACATATTGAAGAAGGGCACAAGACTTGGCAAGTTTGAAAAGAAGTGTGATGAAGGGTTCCTACTTGGTTACTCCACTATAAGCAAGGCATATAGAGTGTGGAACAACATATCAAGAATAGTTGAAGAAGTCCATGACGTTGAGTTTGATGAAACCAATGGTTCCGATGAAGAACAAGACAATCTAGATGATGTGAGAGGAACACAATTGGTGGAAGCTATGAAGAACATGGACATTGGTGATATAAGGCCAAAGCAAGTGATTGACATAGAAGATGACAAAGATCTAGTGCTCTCCCCTCCAACCATGCATGGCAATGATGTTGCAAGGTCTAGTGGTTCTCAAGATCAACAAGATGCTAGTGCAAGTGCAAGTACTCAACCGCAACAAGTGCTCCAACCAACACATATTGCAAGAGATCATCCTTTGGATCAAATTGTTGGTGACATAAGAAGAGGTGTGCAAACAAGATCAAGATTGGCTTCATTTTGTGAACACTACTCATTTGTATCATCTATTGAGCCAACCAAGATTGATGAAGCTTTGTTGGATGTTGATTGGGTGAATGCAATGCATGAAGAGTTAAACAACTTCACCCGCAATGATGTTTGGGAGTTAGTGCAAAGACCAAAGAACACAAATGTTATTGGTACAAGATGGGTCTTCCGAAACAAGCAAGATGAAGATGGCATTGTTATAAGGAACAAAGCAAGATTGGTAGCACAGGGTTACACTCAGATGGAAGGCATTGACTTTGGAGAAACCTATGCACCGGTTGCTAGATTGGAGGCCATTAGAATTCTACTTGCATATGCTTGTTCTCATAACATCAAGCTCTATCAAATGGATGTGAAGAGTGCTTTTCTCAATGGATTCATAAATGAGCTAGTGTATGTTGAGCAACCTCCCGGATTTGAAGAATTAAAGAAGCCCAACCATGTGTACAAGCTCAAGAAGGCTTTATATGGGTTAAAGCAAGCACCAAGAGCATGGTATGAAAGATTGAGAGACTTCTTGCTAGCAAAAGGGTTCAAAATTGGGAAAGTTGACACCACTCTCTTCACCAAGAAAATTGGAAGTGACTTGTTTGTGTTGCAAATCTATGTGGATGACATCATATTTGGATCAACCAATCAAGACTTTTGTGAAGAGTTTGGAGAAATGATGGCTAAAGAGTTTGAGATGTCTATGATTGGAGAGCTTAGTTACTTCCTTGGTCTACAAATCAAGCAAATGAAGAAAGGCACATTTGTTAGTCAAGGCAAGTACATCAAGGACATGCTCAAGAAGTTTGGGTTAGATGAAGCAAAAGCAATAACCACTCCAATGGGCACAAATGGACATTTGGATAGCGATTCTAGTGGTGACATGGTGGATCAAAAGCTATATCGGTCAATGATTGGAAGTCTACTCTATGTGACCGCATCAAGGCCGGATGTCATGTTTAGTGTGTGCATGTGTGCAAGGTTCCAAGCTTCACCAAGAGAGTCATTTGAAGGCAACCAAAAGAATATTGAGATATTTGAAGCACATTCCTAATGTTGGACTATGGTATCCCAAGGGCTCTCAATTTGAATTGATTCGATACTTAGATTCCGATTATGCGGGATGCAAGGTGGATAGAAAGAGCACATCGGGCACTTGTCAATTGCTTGGAAGATCACTTGTCTCATGGTCATCAAAGAAGCAAAATAGTGTTGCACTCTCTACCGCCGAAGCCGAATACATATCCGCGGGTAGTTGTTGTGCACAATTGCTTTGGATGAAAGCAACATTGCAAGATTATGGAGTCAAGTTTGGACAAGTACCATTGCTATGTGATAATGAGAGCGCCGTCAAAATAGCCACCAACCCGGTTCAACATTCAAGGACAAAGCACATTGATATAAGGCATCACTTCATTAGAGATCATCAAGCAAAGAAAGACATATCTATTGAAAGTGTGGGCACCGATGATCAACTTGCCGATATCTTCACTAAGCCACTAGATGAGAGAAGGTTTTGCAAGCTAAGGAATGAATTGAATATCCTAGACTTCTCCAACATGAGTTGAATGCACCCCCACTTATGACATGCCTCTCCTCCAAGAAAGCCAAGGTGAAATTGTTTGGCATGTGCATTCATTCTTATTAGGTTGTGATCTAGTTCATATAGCCATCATATTGCTTATTTAGGCTCATTCATGGTAAATCAAATGAATTTGAAGTATATATGGTACCACTATTGCTTCTATGTTTGACTTAATCTAGTGGTAGCATATAACTCGTTTGTGAGCTTGTAACTCTAGTGTTTGGTCTAGTAAGTGAGCAATAAGAATCTAACCAACGTGAGTAAGATAACCATTGTAAGATGTGTGAAGAAGCTTACTCTAGAGCAAACCGTGTTAAATATCTTATGCTCATGAGCTAGATTAAGCCATAACTTGACCTAGTTTGATCCCCACACATGAATCTCATGGCACAAAGTTTGTCTCCTTTCATTAAAACTTTCCCCACTTTTGTGATAATTGTTGACAAAGGGGGAGAAAATGATGACAAAGATATAAAGGAGAAATGCTAAAAATGCTAAAGATAAAAAGAGACATACTAAGTAAACCTTCAAATGGGATCGGAGCATACAAATAGGGGGAGCAAGCTCATAAACATGTATGTTGCATTTGAAATGTGCATATTCATATGTTTGATTGCAATGCATAAGCTATCTATTTTGATATTCATGCTTATGTGGTGAATGCTAGTGTTAGAACATGATTGATGATATGACTCACTAGTATGAGTAGGATGATAACTAGACATATTTGTTGTTAAGTGGTTCAAGAGCCTTTTATTATGTTGATCTCACGGGGTTCTTGAGTTTTGATGTATGTCTAGTAATAAATGATGCTAAGTATGGTTTAACATGTGCACTCCAATTGGTATCACGCTTCAAAGGTCCATTCTTATGCCTTAGCATCATCATTGGTAGTATAGCTCATCCACATTTAATATCCATACATATGTGCCAAATTTAGAACCAAACTATATAGCACATATGTAGGGTGAGCTAATACTATCAATGTGGTTACTCAAAATTTAAATCACATATCTTTGTATAGGTTGTCATCAATTACCAAAAAGGGGGAGATTGAAAGCCCTAGTTTGGTTTTGGTTAATTGATGAAACCTATTTGGTCCAATCCTATTGTTAAGCATGTGTGTAGCTTATGAGGAAGGATTAAGACCAAGCCAAGTGGTGGAGCTAGCAAGATGGCAACCATGGAGGATGGTGATGGCCACAAACACTCAAAAGTTCAAGTGCTCTACTTTTGGTGAAATGAAGAAGAGAAGAGATGGAGCTAAGAGGCCCGAAGGCAAAGGTATAAACCTATAGGGGTCTTTGTTTTGGTGATCAAGACACTTAGCGAGTGTGATCACATTTAGGTTAGATAGCCGTACTATTAAGAGGAGTTGATTCACGGCATATGTGATGTTCAAGTGCCACTAGGAGTTCTCTAACATATTGATGCTATAGACCTAGTGAGTGACTAACAAAACCCCTTGGAAAATGCTTTGCAAAATGCTAACACACTTGCATACAATGATGTACACTTGGTGGTGTTGCCACCTTTGGGATAAAGGGGTGTTAAGGAGTTGTGGAGAAGTGAGAGAAACTAGTGTATAGTCCTTCTCCCTCCTGCCGAGCTTGCGAGGCAGGATTCAGCGGATTTCGGAAGTGAAGTGTCATGCTCAGGGAGCATCGGACGCTAGTCCGAGGAGCATCGGACGCTAGCTGAGCGTACGATGGTTAACCCTAGTTTCTGTCAAAATTTGAAGGAGCATCGGACGCTGACAACGAACGCTGAGGAAACACTGTTGCAGAGTCCGATGCAGGTGACGTGGCGTGAGTTAGTTTTCCAGGGAGCACCGGACGCTGGCCTGCGTCTGATGCAGATCCATCGGACGCGTCCGATGTGATTTGGCCCTCTCTGAAACCTCTCTGCATGGTCATCGGACGCAGGGGTTGAGCGTCCGATGTGGCGCAGAAAAGTGCTAAATCGAGCAGTGGCATCAGAGCGTCCGATGCCTGGCATCGGCGCGTCCGATGTCACTTTAACCGTGGCGCGAAGGAATATGACCGTTGGGATCTAACGAGCTGAATTCATATCGGGGGGACACGTGGCTCCATCTGAAGCATCGGACGCTAGGGCAGCGTCCGATGGTTGAACATCGGCGCGTCCGATGCCCCCGATTTTGGCCCAGCGGCTAGGCCGACTTGAGTGGCCTATTTAAGGGGCTTGGCCGGCTCACTTGGATTCACTCTTGCACATTCTGATTCCTAAGCATACTAGTCAGTATTGGCAAGCCTCCCAACTCATCTCCCAAGTTGATTTGATCAAACCAAGTGAGATTGAGTGATCTAGTGCGTGATTTGAAAGAGTTCAATCTAGTGGCACTAGTTCTTCGCGTCGGCATTGAGTTTTCTTGTTACTCTTGGCATTTGTCGGTGCCTAGACGGCTTGGAGGTGTTGAGGTGGATTTGGCAAGAGAAGGAGATTGTTCTTGGCCACCACCGTTCGAGTTTGTGAGAGGTTTTGGAGCCTGAAAGTGCATGTTGCACTTAAATATGTTTTGGATGACTTGATGACATCTTGATTAAAGGTCTAATGTGTTTGCTAAGTGTGACACAGGAAAAGGGTTATCTCACAATATAATTGAAATGGAATGCAAAGCCAAAATGATGGATTGTTGTATGATATTCATATCACAAGCACAAGACAACAATATAAATGATATTGATGAAAAGGCTACTCTATTGTGGGATAATCATGGTTCATATGTATGCTAACAAAGGATTCAAAACAAAGTGTGATTGAATGGCTTGAGATGGTGAAGATAGCGAGGAAAGAGTCTTCGAGGTACTAAGCAAGGGTGAAGGGCAAGCGACGGCTTAGCGACCGAAGAACCTAGCTAGGGTGAAGAAGAAAGTACTTGCATTTAGTCGAAGGATCAATCAAGCTAGAAGATTACATTGAGTGGAGAATCAACATTCCTAGCAATAGTTTTAATTGGAGTGACTTGACACCTTTGGGATTTCTTCACACCACATGTATGGAGTCAAGTCACATACTCAAGATGGCTATGCTCGAGGGATATCTACTTCTAAACATGACAACCATTCCTCTCAATATAGAAAATGAAGAGAAGCGGCTTTGGTTCAAATGGAGATCAACTCAAGAGGTTTAAATCTTGTTTTTTAATTTATCTTGAGTAAATAGGAAAGTTGTACTATTAAGAGGAATGCAACATATAGTAGATGATTCTTCATAAGTGCTCAAACCAACCTAGGTGAGACATGAGAGAGCTAGAACTAACTTTCAGCATGCTGCTGCACTGTCTGTCCCATACCGGACATGTCCGGTATGAGCCCACAGCAGTGCGGCTATCCTTCTAGCCTAGTGATGAATCTGGTGAAGGGGGTCCATACCGGACATGTCCGTTATGCATACCGGACATGTCCGGTATGAACCCACAGCAGCACAGCCTTCCTATAGTCGTGCTTATTGTCCTGGCACAGAGAGTCCATACTGGACATGTCCGGTATTAACCTGTTTTGCACAGTTCCTCTATGTGTTGGAACATTGGAAGTTCCGAGAGATAACCGGAAGTTCCGACCTTTTTGGAACAGCAGGTCCCAAATCTCTGTCTCGGTCTCGTCGGAAGTTCTGACGTTTGATGTCGGAAGTTCCGACCTTCAACTGGGGTTTGAAAGTTGGTTAGTCAAGTGTTTTCCTACGAAGTATAGTCATACCGGACATGTCCGGTATGAGCTGACACAGCCAACGGCTAGTTTCGAAAGTGAGCCTATAAATACCCCCAAGCCTCCACTTTTGGAGGCTGCTGATTCTGCTGGTTGCTATACTCATTCTAGAGCCTCAAATACACTTTCCAACCCTCTTAGTGAGTGATTGATCGGACGCTGGCTTGCGTCCGATGCAGATCCATCGGACGCGTCCGATGTGATTTGGCCCTCTCTGAAACCTCTCTGCATGGTCATCGGACGCAGGGGTTGAGCGTCCGATGTGGCGCAGAAAAGTGCTAAATCGAGCAGTGGCATCGGAGCGTCCGATGCCTGGCATCGGCGCGTCCGATGTCACTTTAACCGTGGCGCGAAGGAATATGACCGTTGGGATCTAACGGGCTGAATTTATATCGGGGGGACACGTGGCTCCATCTGAAGCATCGGACGCTAGGGCAGCGTCCGATGGTTGAACATCGGCGCGTCCGATGCCCCCGATTTTGTCCCAGCGGCTAGGCCGACTTGAGTGGCCTATTTAAGGGGCTTGGCCGGCTCACTTGGATTCACTCTTGCACATTCTGATTCCTAAGCATACTAGTGAGTATTGGCAAGCCTCCCAACTCATCTCCCAAGTTGATTTGATCAAACCAAGTGAGATTGAGTGATCTAGTGCGTGATTTGAAAGAGTTCAATCTAGTGGCACTAGTTCTTCGCATCGGCATTGAGTTTTCTTGTTACTCTTGGCATTTGCCGGTGCCTAGACGGCTTGGAGGTGTTGAGGTGGATTTGGCAAGAGAAGAAGATTGTTCTTGGCCACCACCGTTCAAGTTTGTGAGAGGTTTTGGAGCCTCACCTCGCCGGAGCGGCAAGAGGCATCCTTAGTGGATTGCTTGTGTCATTGAGCTACCTCACTAGTGGTAGATTCTTGTGGCGCTCTTTGTGAGCTTGGTTTTGTGCCAATTAGCCATCGGGTCACCTAGTATTGGTCGACACAACAGGGAGTAGCGTGCCGGCAAGCACGTGAACCTCGGGATAAATCTTGGTGTCCCGTGTGCTTATTGTGATTGCTTCCACATCTTGGTGATTGGTCTTCATATTTATATTCTTGGTGATTGGCATCTCAAGTGGATTTCATCGGCGATTGGCTCTCTACTAGACGATCCCGAAGGCTCGGTGAAATCACTTCTATCTAGCTCATTTACTTTGTGCATTTACATCAAGCTATTTATTTGTGTACTTCTATCACTTGTTGTATATCTTTTGTCATATACCTTGTGTAGTGATATTGTGATTAGTTTTCATAGTTCATTCTTAGCACACACTTGTTTTTCTTATATCATCTTGATAATAGTTGTGCTAGAGCTAGTTTATTTCGCATTAGTTTCTAGCTCTAATTGCTTGTGTGCTATAGTTATATTAGGTAGAATTGTTGGATAGGTGGCTTGCAACACACTATTAGGCTAGCGCAAAAAGCTTCGCCATTTGTTATACTAATAGCGTTTGCCTAAGTAATTTTGTAGATTTTTAATTAGGCTATTCACCCCCCCTCTAGCCAATTCAGACCTTTCACTTGACTCCTTTGCCTGCGCAATCGCCCCATTGCTATCACAATGCAAAGACAATGGGCTTGACGCATTTGGAAACACACCAAGATCAATGAGGAACCTCCTCATCCAAACACCTTCCTTTGCAGCTCCACTAGCTGCAATGTACTCGACTTCTGCTGTAGAATCAGACACGGTCTCCTGCTTGGAACTTTTCCAACTGACTGCACCACCATTTATTGTGAACACAAAACCTGATTGAGATTGTGAATCATCTGTGTCGGTTTGAAAGCTAGCATCGGTGTAACCATTTACAACGAGCTCCTCCTCACCTCCATAGATTAGGAACACATCTTTAGTCCTTCTCAAGTACTTAAGGATGTTTTTAACAAGTGTCCAGTGACTCTCACCTGGATTAGCTTGATATCTGCTCGCAACACTTAGAGCATATGAGACATCCGGGCATGTACATATCATGGCATACATGATGGAACCAATAGTCGAAGCATATGGAACCTTACTCATGCACTCTCGCTCATCAGATGTCGAAGGACACTGTTTCTCGCTAAAGCGCATGCCATGTGACATAGGCAAGAACCCTTTCTTGGATTGTTCCATGTTGAACCGCTTCAACACCTTGTCAATGTACGCTTCTTGGCTTAATCCTATTAGCCTCTTTGACCTATCTCTATAGATCTTAATGCCCAGAATATATGTTGCTTCCCCTAAATCCTTCATAGAAAAACTATTATTCAGTGAAGTCTTTACGGTTTGCAACATCGGAATATCATTCCCAATCAACAATATGTCATCTACATACAAGATTAGAAACACAACAGCGCTCCCACTTTCCTTCTTGTAAACACAAGGTTCCTCTTCACTTTGACGAAAACCAAACCCTTTGACCACCTCATCAAAACAAATATTCCAACTCCGAGATGCTTGCTTTAATCCATAAATAGATTTCTTAAGCTTGCTAAACTCTTAAGATGATTGCTAAACTCTTAAGATGATTGCTAAACTCTTAAGATGATTGTTAAACCCTTTAACGCATATTTAATCCACAACTCTTAAGATGATTGCTAAACTCGTGGCTCAAATATTCACCTCCACGATCAGATAGCAAGGCCTTAATTTTCTTGTCACGTTGATTCTCTACCTCATTCTGAAATTCTTTGAACTTTTCAAATGTTTCAGACTTATGCTTCATTAGATAGACATAGCCATATCTGCTAAAATCATCAGTGAAGGTTATGAAGTATTGGAATCCGCCTCTAGCTGTCGTACTCATTGGTCCTCATACATCAGTATGTACAAGTTCCAACAAGTCAGACGCCCTCTCAGGAAAACATGTGAAAGGCGACTTGGTCATCTTGCCCAGCAAACAAGCCTCGCATGTCTCGTATGATTCAAAATCAAACGAAGTTAGAAATCCATCAGTATGGAGCTTCTTCATGCGATTCTCACTTATATGACCCAAACGACAATGCCACATATAGGTAGGGCTTAACTCATTAAGTCGAGGCCTTTTAGCAGTAATATTACAGATAGACATAGGTGCATCATCAAGATTTAAAATAAACAACTCATTCACAATGGATGCAAAAGCCACAAACATATCATTCTTAGAGATTACACAACCATTGTCTTTACTCGCAAATGAATAGCCATCCTTCATCAAACACGAAGGTGACACAATGTTTCGACTTAAACTTGGAACAAAATAACAATTATTTAACTCCAAAATAAATCCTGATGGGAGGTGGAGTTGCATTGTCCCGACGTTCAACGCAGCAACTCTTGCATTATTGCCCACGCGGAAATCAACCTCCCCTTTTCCAACGCTTCTACCTCTTATTATTCCCTACATTGTATTGCAAATATGAGCAATCGAGCCGGTATCAAATACCCAAGAATTAATATAAGAGTTAGCGAGGAAAATATCTGTAATATAAACAACAACTGTATGAGCAGCGGGAGTACCTTTACCACTGCCATCCTTCATCAAGGATGCTAAGTACACCTTGCAGTTTCTTTTCCAGTGACCTTTCCCCTTACAGTGGAAGCACTCAGAATCAGCAGTTGGTCCAGCAGCGTCAGGCGCAGGAGGGTTTGGCTTAGAGATCACATCTTTGGCCTTGCCCTTGCCCTTCCTATTCTTCCAAAAGTTGCCCTTCCTTTTAAAGTTAGGCTTGTTTTGGATCGCCATCACATGGCTGCTGCCAGCACCTTTCTTGATGTCTGCCTCTGCTGTCTTAAGCATGCCACATAGCTCATTCAAGCCCCTCTCCGCACCATGCATATGGTAGTTCGAGATGAAGTTCCCATAGCTAGGTGGGAGAGAAGAGAGAATGAAATCAGTAGCCAGTTCTGGACCAATTGGGAAGCCTAGCTTCTCCAACCTCTGAGTGTAACCAACCATCTTGATTACATGTGGTCCAACTGTTGCACCCTCTGCTAACTTAGTCTCAGCAAGAGACTTAGAAACATTGAACCTTTTGGTTCTAGCCTGAGTCTGGAACATCTCATCTAGCGCTACGATCATATCGTAGGTTGTATGGTTATTATCAAACTGCATCTGCAGATCTGGTTCCAAGCTAGCAAGCATCAGGCATCCCACTTCAAGATCAGCATCACATGCTTTCTTGTAAGCGGTTTTCTCAGTAGCAAGTGCATTATCAGCAGGTTCCTCTGGTAGTGGGGTGTCTAGAATATCTTCCTTTTTCTCAGCCCTGAGAACAATTCTCAGGTTGCGGATCCAATCCGCATAGTTTGTTCCATTTAATTTATCTTTCTCAAGGATTGAACGTAAAGTAAATGGTGGATTGCTAGGTGCCATTGATCTACAACAAAAGTAAAGGCAAAATACTAAGACAATGTATCCAAGACAGAGTAAATGATATTAAATCATTAATAAAATCTACTCCCACTGAGATCAATATCCCTCTATTGAATCTCAATGATTCAAGACCCAAACTAACAAGTCTACTAGTGAGCTTTAGCATCACCGCTAGTGGACATAGTAGATCGGTAAGCAACTCTTTGCTAATCATATCACATATGACTCTTGTTGTTGGCCAACATCTCTATGTGTGCTCAACTCCTTATGCTTCAAGGTCCCTAACCGTTAGGATGACCTTGTTCAAGCAACCAACCCTTCTGCAGTAAGTATCCGATACGAACCTGCCTAGTCAAGGAAAATCAGTGATACCCTAATTTCATAGGCGCACCACCGATTGTACAAGACATATGACAGTGCAAGGTTTGAGGAAGCATATGACTTGAACATTACTGAGGGATCGTTTTACACTTTCACTACCGCATGTAGACAATAAACATGAATCATACGTGAAAGTGGAACATAATAAGAGAATAGCATCAACACAGATATGACTTGGTATAGCCCAGTGTCTCTTTGGAGATCTCCATCTCCGCCAATATGTTGTGGCGGAACGGCCCTAATCCCATGGCCCACCGGTCCCTGTCATCCACTGACAGCCGAACTGATGTTCCGTGTGATTAAGACTGTTCGTCACTGGGCTGCATCAGCGCCCATCGTCCGCAGGATCATCTCACAATTCGGTTACAGCATTGGATACTTTTACAAATAACATCGGAATACAGAGCGGAAGACTTAAATAACATTAGTTTTACAACCCGAGGTTCCAGATAAAATTAAAGGTGCAGTTATTACAAACCAAGTTCGGGAGATAGAAAATAGGCAACCGTAGCGGAGTACAACAAAATAAGATACTTGTAATCACCCAGCCCGAGGGTGTACACTTTACTCTTCGGCTCATCGGCTCTTCCTGGACGATGGTCATGCAGCAGGGCGCAAGACACACCGGGGACTCAGTCATACCTGCAGCATGGGTAACAAAACCCTGAGTACGGGGGTACTCAACAAGACTTACCCGACTAAAGAAAAGGGGAGAAGACTCAGGAATGAGAGGCTTAGGTAGTCAAGGTAAGGCTTAAGCAAGATCAAGTATTTGCAGAAAAGCAGCATTTTGAAATCCTTGTTTAATTTTTGGAAAGATTCCAGTATTCTCAATTCTCCATTGTCCATGATTCATTTTACCTTCCAAAAACATACCTAGTTGAGAACCACTCTCCGTTGACAGTCAGTGACCAAGTCTCCATAACCGAGGAGAGCAACTAATCCGGATAAATAATACTCAGCTGAGGATCCCTATCCACACTGCATATGTAGCACCCAAGCTTGCATATGCCAAGTCGTCTACCACGATTCCTCCAAGATTGGGCCCGGTCCTACGCCACCCGGAAGTACAGTACACCACTCCTATCCAGGTACGACGACCAGTGGGTACATGCTACTTCCGCCATCTCTCCACTCCCAGTGCGCGGTGTCGGTCCAATAAAGGATTCCTCAGAGCCAGAGCTTTCCGAAGTATATGAATAGTTGCAAGTCTTGGCCAGCAGGCCCCCATACGGATGGTCCCTAAATTTTTCCGCCCAGCGACAAGCACCTCGGGACTCTAACCCAAGAGTACAGGTTCTGTCGGTTTTTCAACCCTGTCCCGGTCGGTGTCAACTGTTGAGTCCCCGGACTACAACATGGCGGCACCGTATCGGACGGACAACCTCTCCTCGCTGTTGACTAGGTACGCATCATACTTAGCAACAGGCAGGGAGTAAAGCCAAATTCCCATCAAAATTTTTAAGTGATCACACTTTTGAAATTGGCATTTTATTGCAATCTATTGTATAGCATCGCTAAGCATTTTGAAAATAGTTTTTAACAGGGCAGGTGGATTTTCTGGTGGAGGTAAATAGTGCAGGTAATAGGTTCATCACAACAACCCTATAACCTAATGCAGTAGTTTTAACTCAAAAGCATTTATAGTAAACTTTTGTGAAAACAAGAAAGGGTTAAGATGCACCGGGGCTTGCCTTGAAGAGCAAAAAGGACGGGCTCGGGGTCGGCAGTGCAGGTGCCGGAGCTCGGGGTCGCCTCGGGGGTAGGTTCGTCAGCGGCTGCTTCGACTTTGACGCCTTCTCCTTCGGTCACTATACGGATGCAATGATGTATGCTTATGGATGCTGACATGAATAATACAGCACAAGACAAACCACTGATTCTAGAGTACAACTTTCTATCGTGTAATTAACTTCTAGAACAGACACCAAGTTACTTATTTGATCTCTAAGCAAAATTAATCAACCTATTAAGCATCATTTATCCGACCTAAACACAAAACAAGCATGGCATCACAAAAATCATAGACCAAATGGGTGGGGTCTATGAACAGCAAACAATCCCAAAAGTCACTCACAGGGCATACAACATGAATCCTAATTGTGTTTTTTTCTACTTTCCTAATTATTTTAAAAGGTTATTTTATGCAGTTGCTCCAAAATTTACCAATAATCTCATAGGTTCATTATGGTATAAATAGATGTCAAAACAAATTTCATAAATTTTGGAGATCATTAAGGTGCTAACAAAAATCAAACATTTAATTAACAAAGGCACTATTTAACAATTTAAATAAATACCCAAAAATCAACTTGCTCCAAAAGGCCTCCAAATTTCACCAGAGACTAAACATGACATAACTAGCACATAAAAGTTTATCTCATGATTTTGGAGCTACACATGATTTTCTAAAAATCTAAAACCATTCATTTCTTAATTAAAAGGGAGATTTTTCATTTTCAAATTTTTGCACAAAGTCCAAGTTTCATATTTTTCTAAAATACTACATGGTATAAAGAGTCTACCATCAAATTTTCAGAATTTTTGGAGCAACACAGTAATTCACACAAAAAGAAGAAAAAGAAACACTATTCACAACTTCCTAAAAAGGAAAAGAGCGATGTGCTCCTTCCTCGCAAGGCTCGGGCGAAACGGCTCGGGCGAGACGAAACGACGATCGCTTCGTCCGAGGCCTGGCTTGGAGGCTCGGGCGAGACGGAAGGCTCGGGCGAATCGCAGGCGAGGCGGACGGCGGACCGGCCGCCGCTCGGGGCTCGCGCTGGGAAAGCCGAGGGTGGGGAAAGATTCGCGGGCTCACCATGAGTCGGGAGGGAGGGCTCGGCGAGGCGGTGCAGGGTCGTAGGAGGGAGCTCGACGTTGGCGGTGCTTCGGCGGAGCTCTCTCGGCGGCGAGCGGGCGTGCCGGCGGGTCTGTCACCCAAAAGAGGTCGCCGAGGTGCGATTAGGAGCGCACGGAGGTGAGGAAGAAAGGGCAGGGGTCGGAGGGAAGAGAGAAGCACTCACAGCGGCGAATTTCTTGCTTAGCCGAAACACGGCCGTCGCCGGGGTTGGAGAAGAAACCGCTCGCGCCGGCGAAAGGAGGGACGGAGGGGTGAAATTGGTTGTCCGGAAGGTGGAGAAGCTCAAGGCGATGGCAGCGGCGGGCCTCGGCTGGCGCTGGGGTGGTCTGGTGACTCGGGGCACCGGGTGGCGGCAATGGCGGAACTCGGCGGCTTCTTATAGCCGCGGGCGGAGCTGGGGCGGGGTCCGGGCGAGGGGTGAGAGCGCTCGCGCGACATTAAAGGAGGTAGGGAACATGGTAGGGCGGCTCGGTGCGGCGGGGAACGCGCGCGGCGGGGCGGCTTGCCGGCGGTCGGCAGCTGCCCGCTGTCCGCGACCGTAGGGGAAGAGGGAGGGGTAGGGAACGGCGAAGGCAGGTAGGTAGGGGCCGAGAGGAAAAACGAGCGCCAGCGCTTGGCCACGCGCGGCACGGGCGCGGGTCAGCCGGGCTCGGCATGGGCGGCGAGGCTCGCGCGCGGCGCGGCGGCCTTGCCGGTGGCCGGGGCCCCCTGGCTTTAAAGCTCGTGCACAGTGACGACATTTAAAGCACAAAACTTCCCCTTTCTGAAATTTGAAATTACTCTCCAAAACTTGAACTACACAAAGAAAACTCAAAACACCAAAGTTGCTTAAATTTTGAGATCTACAACTTGCCAATATAAACTTTTTCTGAAACTCAAAAGTTTTTGAGATAATTTTGAAAACCGAAAAAGGGACAAAATTGAAGTTTGAAGGAATTTGAAATTACTTCTGATTTTGTATTGAAACTTGAAAATATCCAAATACCAAAGTTGTTCCTTTGACAAATCTACAACTTTGCTAAAAGGACCAACCTCAAATTTTTGAATAGTTTTTAAATTAATAAAGGAGGGGTAAAACCAGGGTTTGGAAATCAGGGTTTTTTCAAAAGGAATTTAAATTCTATTTCTGATTTTTAACTTGATCAACACAACAAAACATCAAGACACTAAACTGAACAAGATTCACACAAGCTAGACACAGAGATGAAATTACCATTTGCCCTTAAAGGAAGATTTGGGCCTTAGGGTTTTTTTGAGAAAAGAGATCACTACACAAGTCACCTCAGAAAAAGGTAAATGCAAAACAAGCATTAGCCAATAAATGCATGGCAAGAAAGATTAATGACTAAAGATGATGACATGTCAGGTTAATTACATTAATCACCATAGGTGTTACATATGTTTCACCATGATGATCTCCATCAACATGGTACTGCACGCCATCCTCCAGTGATGAATCCACCAAGACTAGCTACAACTAGCGTAATTAAAACAATTACATAGTCGCGAGTAGGATCATCACAATTTGGCACGCAGGCCATTACATCATATTGACGACAATATCTATGTGGCTCCTGCCCATATGTCATATTACATGACGTGCAAGCCATGAATAATTACATACATGCATCACATACACATAAGGGCTATACCAGTCATCAATTTCTGCAAAACAGAGTTAAAACGTTCCCAACGTCTAAACTTGAAACGCAGAAAACATTATTTCCCGGCCTTTTTTCGCAAATCTAAATTCACGAAACTGGCTAAAGGCGGGTGAAAATCGGATGTAAATTTTCTGTAGATCGATTTGTAAGTGCAATCAAGCCCTAATTGTGGGTTTTGGTGATAATGACCACACGATTGGAGAACTAATGAGATTCATGAAGTTGATAGCAGGTTATGATAAGAAAGGATGGTGTATGTACGTTGGTGGACCCCCATACTACATTTCATCGGATCCGGACTCAAAGTGATATCATAGCTTTTTCATTTGAATTTGAGTTATAGGAATGTCGTACTATCAAGGGGGAATGCAAATACATTGCTATGGTTGAATGACATGTGCTCAAACCAACCCAAGCCATCCATGTTTCTAACCAAAGACAGTTGCACTGAATTCCAATCCAACCCTGTCTGATGGTGGGTAGGCGCGGCAGTGCCGCTCTTGTCGCGGCAGTGCCGGGCCGCGGCACTGCCGGGCTTCGGCCGGCACTGCCGCGACTTATTGTAACCGTTGGCAGGGAGGAGATATTTACTCCATCTCCCTGCCACCCCAACGGTTATTCACCGACCATAAACTCGTCACCTACCTCCAGACAAGCTTCTCTCTTCCCCATTGAAGGCTCTCAACTCCCCTCTCACCAATCCTTCGATTTCCATTGATTCCAAGTGATTGAGAGGCTTAAACCTTCATCAAAGAGAAGCCCTAGCTGAGATCTACTTCCTAGAGCACTTGATTTGAGCCATAGCCGGTGGATTTGCTTCTATTACTCTTGGGTTCTTGGAACCCTAGCCGGCTAGGCGTCACCCTAGAGCCTTGCCAACTTGTGTGGCGGCCTAGGGAGGTTTGTAATCGATTGTTCAGCTAGTATTATTACCCTCACCTCAAGGATTTGGTTCCTTGACTTGAGAACGAGGTAGAGTTGCAAAGCTCATGACCTAAGTGGTCAACCTCAACAACGTGGAGGTAGGCAAGCCTTGGTGGCGAGCTGAACCACGATAAATCACTTGTCTCTTGTGCTTGCTTAGTTTCATTCTTCATATTCATGAGCTTGTGATAGATTCTAGGGTTTGGCCCGATCTACTTTATTCCTCTTATTTGGCTTGGAGTAGTTGGTTCTGCTGGTTCATAGAACTTGTTGTAGCATTTCTATTCATATAGAATTAATTAGTTGTGGCTGGATTTCGAATTGCAGTTTCTAGTCTCACACTGCGCGACAGTGCCGGGTAGCGGCAGTGACGGGCACAGAGCGGTAGTGCCGGGCTTATCTAATTAAGTTTTGAGCTGTGATTTTTGACAGGCCTATTCACCCCCCCTCTAGGCCACACAGGTCCTTACAAGTGGTATCAGAGCCTGGTCTCTCAGCAGCACTTCACCGTGCGAGAGAATGGCCACCGACGGAGGAACGTGTAACGTTAGCGTTGTGCAACCCACACCTGAAGTGGAAATGCACACCGCTAGCAGCAATGAAAGTCTCTCCACGCAAGTGAGAAGGCACTCCTCAAATGGGTGTGTCGGCCGGAGAGCTCGCAAGAAGAAAGGAGGAAAGAAGATTGAGAAGAGAAGCTAGAGCCAAAGCAAGAGAAGATGCAGCGGCTCTCAAATCAAGAGAAGAAAAGGCTCAAAGAAAAGAAGAGAGAAGGAGAAGAAGAGAAGAAGAGCCAAGAGAAGAGAAGAAAAGAAGAAGGAGGAAGAGCTCCAAGCAAAGAAGAGTGTGAACTTGAGTGATGACTCAAGTAGCACCGAAGATGGAGATGATCACTTCTCTACACACTAAGGACAACAAGAAGAAGGAGGAGATGAAGAAGTCATATAAGAAGTATCCTTTAACTATTCTTCTATGACTAACCATGACTCTAGGCCTCTCATCAATGTGCCCGCGGGCAAGTTACCTCGTTTCGACGGGACTAACTTTGCCAAGTGGAAGCACATTATGAAGACCTATCTTATTGGTCTCCATCCAGGTATTTGGGAGATAGTGCACAATGGACTTGAAGCACCGTTGATCCAAAGAGCCCCACTCAAGATGAATTCCGCAACATTCATCTCAATGCTCAAGCCACTAGTGTGTTGCTTAGTGCCTTGGATGGTGATGAGTACAACAAGGTCATGGGAGTTGAGGTTGCAAAGGAGATTTGGGACACATTGCATATAGCTCATGAAGGGGTTGACAAAGTGAGGCAATCCAAGATTGACTTGTTGATGGCTAAGCTCAACGGTTTGTGATTTGTGATGGTGAAGGTCCACAAGAGATGTTTGATAGATTGATGGTGATTGTTGGTAAGATTAGAGGGCTAGGTGGGAAAATGAATCAATGATCACAAGGTTGTGAAGATCATGTTAGAGGCATACTCACCTAGGAATGAGACCGTAGTGACATTGATTAGGGACAAGAAGAAGTTTGAGCAATTCACACCTAGTGATGTGCTTGGAAGGATTATCACATTTGATATGCAAAGAGAAGAGGCAAATGAGAGAAGGAAGCTTGGAGAGTTGCAAGCTAGGCTAGATGGGATGAAGATCAAGGATGTGGCACTTAAGGCTAGCAAGCCATCAAGGCAAGCAACATCAAGCAAGGCAAAATCAAGCAAGCAAGCCTCTACAAGCAAGCCCAAGCAACAAAAGAAGAAAATTGAAGTTGAGGACAGCACATCATCATCTTGTGGAAGTGAAAGTGATGGTGAAGAATTTGAAGAAATTGGTGATATAGCTCTTTTCATGAGAAGATACCGCAGGGGGGCTCAAGAAGGAAGGTTACAAGTTTGTAAAGAGAAGGTTTCCAAACAAGAAGAAAAGAACTTGCTACAATTGTGGAAGCACCGATCATTTCATAGCACATTGTCCACATGAGAAGAAGGAAACTTCAACAAGGGCAAGAAAGATGACAAAGGCACTTACAAGAAACACAACAAGAGATACATGGGAGAAGCTCACATTGGACATGAATGGGATTCAACCGCACAAACCTCAAGTGAAGAAGATGAGAAGATAGCAACAATAGCATTTCAAAAGTCATCTCCTTCACCAAGACTATTCAACAACTTGTCCGATGATGATGATTGCAACTCCCACACTTGTCTCATGGCCAAGAAAGAGAAGGTGAAAAAGGATCACACTTCTAAAACCTCTCTTCCACCTAGTGACATCTCTAGTAGTGAACTTAGTGATTCCTCTAGTGATGATGATTCTAGTGATGAAGAGATAAACATGATAACAAAAGGTTGGACAAGAAAACCAAACTCTTTATCACTAAACTAATGGAGGAACTAGAATGTGTACAAGCCGAGCTAGCAATAAGTGAGGATGCTCTCATCAAACAAGAGGACCTCTACATTGCTTGCAAGGAAGCTCTTGCATTAGAGAGAAGTGAGTTGGACGTCTTGCACGAGGCCTTGGCCAAAGAGCAAGATGAACATGCTTCCCTAAAGAAGGCCCATATTGCACTCAAGGAAAAGTATTGTGGCTTAGATGAAAAGCACAAAGAACTTGAGTTGCAATATAATCTTCTTTGGGAAAGCAACTCAACTCTTCCTAAAGCAAATGTCACCTCTATTCCCTCCACTAGTGAAGGTTGTGGAAAATGCTATAATGTTGATTTAAATATCTATTCCACTAACCTTGTGAACATGAGGCCATGAGAAAGAGAAAGGAGATAGCAAGATTGACAAATATCATTGCAAATGGTTGTGTCAAGTCTACCACAAGTGCTAATGAGAAGACTCAAGAGAAGAGCAAGCCCAAGTTCAAGAATGGACGGCGTCCTTCCATAAAAGATGGGTTGGGGCACGAAAAAGGAGCCAAGACTAATGGAAGAAGGACAGTGAATGGCTATGAGTGTGTGAGGTTTGAGAAGAAGGGTCAGATTGGTACAGTTCAGCCTGCACAGACCGCGGCAGTGCCGCGCCAGAAGGCGGCAGTGCCGGACCCCGGCAGTGCCGCCCCCAGGCCGGCAGTGCCGCGCCCCAAGAAAGGGAAGGCTACCAGTTT
The DNA here is from genome assembly GCA_009763385.1 of Coix lacryma-jobi var. lacryma-jobi. Lineage (NCBI taxonomy): Eukaryota > Viridiplantae > Streptophyta > Magnoliopsida > Poales > Poaceae > Coix > Coix lacryma-jobi. The sequence goes on along the minus strand of CM019822.1, from coordinate 44,086,932 downwards.
GCCTTCTGCTCAGTCTCACACACAGCACAAGCAGGTACCCAACCCAAAGCAAGAATCTCAGAAACCAAAGGAATCTATTTGGGTGACCAAGAACAAGTTTGCACATCAACCCAAGATAGACCCCAAGGAGAGCATGTCATCTTGTTACATTTTAGGACACAACAACAGTGGTAAAGTTGTTGCAAAGTATGTTGGTGATAACAAGAGGACAGCCGACAAGTGCATTTGGGTTCCTAAGATACTTGTGACTAACTTGCAAGGCCCCAATATCAATTGGGGACCTAAACCTAGGAACTAAACTTGTCTTGCAGGCATACTCCTCCGGTGGATCAAGTTGGGTGCTTGATAGCGGATGTACAAATCATATGACCGGAGAAAGGAGTATGTTCTCATCATATTCCCCAACTTCAAATGCAAGCGAAAACATCATTTTCGGTGATAACTCCAAGGGGGATGTGTTAGGTCTTGGTAAAGTTGCTATTACACTTGAGCATTCAATTACTAATGTCTTACATGTCGATTCGTTGAGTTACAACTTGCTATCCGTTTCACAATTATGTGGAATGGGTTTCAATTGTCTCTTTACGGATGAGGGTGTGGAAGTCTTTAGAAGGGAGGATTCCTCTATTGTCTTTACGGGTCGTTTGAAAGGGAAGCTTTACTTAGTTGATTTCAACAAAAGTGAAGCCAAACTTGAGACTTGTTTTTAGTGGCAAAATCTAGCATGGGTTGGTTATGGCATCGCCGACTAGCTCATGTTGGGATGAGGAACTTGGCCAAACTTCAAAAGGACAACCACATCCTAGGACTAACCAATGTTGATTTTGAGAAAGACAGAGTATGTGGAGCTTGCCAAGCCGGAAAACAAGTAGGCGTACCTCACCCACCAAAGAGCTACGACACTACTACTCATCATTGGAGTTGATCCACATGGACCTCTTTGGACCGGTTGCCTACCTTAGCATCGGCGGTAACAAACATGGTCTTGTTATTGTTGATGATTTTTCTCGTTTCACTTGGGTATTCTTTATGCATGACAAAAGTGTAGTGCAAGAGAAGGTGAAGATGTTCATACGAAGAGCTCAAAGGGAATTCGGTTTCAACATCAAGAAAGTTCGTAGTGACAATGGAACCGAATTCCGAAACACCCAAGTGGATGAGTTTCTTGATGAAGAGGGCATCAAGCATGAATTTTCAGTTCCATACACCCCTCAACAAAATGGCGTGGTGGAGAGGAAGAATAGAACACTCATTGACATGGCAAGGACGATGCTAGATGAGTACAAGACGCCGGACATCTTTTGGGCCGAAGCCGTCAATACCGCTTGCCATGCAATCAACCGCCTCTACCTCCACAAGAGAAGAAAGAAGACCTCCTATGAGCTGCTCACCGGTAACAAACCAAAGGTGTCGTACTTTAGAGTATTTGGGTGCAAATGTTTCATATTGAACAAGAAGCCCAAAGCCTCTAAGTTCGCATCCAAGGTTGATGAAGGTTTTCTTCTCGGTTATGGATCAAACGAGCATGCCTATCGTGTTTTCAACAAGGCCTCCGGCAAGGTTGAAATAGCGATAGACGTGACGTTTGATGAAACTAATGGCTCTCAAGTAGAGCAAGTTGATGAAGTTGTTGTAGGTAATGAGGAACCACCTTGTGAAGCAATCAAGCAATTAGCCATTGGTGATATTAGACCACAAGAACAGCAGGCTACTGGTCAGGATGGTTTCAAGCTGAAACTCCTGCTGGGACTGATCAGATACAGTCCCCGGCAGTGCGGGTCCGACCCCGGCAGTGCGGGCGAAGCCCAGCAGTGCCGGGAATCCCAGGGCAGCCGCAGCCACTCCACTTCGTGGAGTGAACCTACAACCCATCTTCGAGCAAGATGAAGAAGATGCTGAAGATGCAGCAGAACCCATAGATCATCCAAGGCTCAAGCAAACTATTCAACGGGATCATCCCGTTGACAACATTCTTGGGAGTCTTCGAAAGGGGGTAACGACACGCTCTCATTGGCAAATTTCTGTCAATATTACTCGTTTGTCTCCTCTTTGGAACCTCTCAAGGTAGAAGAAGCACTGGAAGATCCAGATTGGGTGATGGCCATGCAAGAGGAGCTCAACAACTTTGAGCGCAATCAAGTATGGTCACTTGTGGAAAGACCAAATACCAATGTGATTGGCACTAAATGGGTCTTCCGCAACAAGCAAGATGAAGAAGGTGTGGTGACAAGGAACAAGGCAAGATTGGTAGCTCAAGGTTTCACTCAAGTAGAGGGCTTGGACTTTGAAGAAACATATGCACGGTTGCAGGCTTGAAGCCATTCGGATTCTTCTAGCCTATGCAGCCCATCACAACTTCAAGCTATATCAAATGGATGTGAAGAGTGCATTCTCAATGGCCCTATACAAGAGTTGGTGTATGTCGAGCAACCACCGGGCTTTGAAGATCCCAAGTTCCCCAACCACGTCTTCAAACTCCATAAGGCGCTCTATGGGCTTAAACAAGCACCTAGAGCATGGTATGAATGCCTTAAGGAATTCTTGCTCAAACAAGGCTTTGAAATAGGCAAAGCCGATCCTACTCTCTTCACTCATAAAGTCAATGGAGATATCTTGTGTGCCAAATATATGTCGATGACATAATATTTGGTAGTACTAACAAATCCTTTTGTGATGAGTTTAGTAGGATCATGACTAAGAGATTTGAGATGTCTATGATGGGTGAGCTCAAGTTCTTCCTTGGTTTTCAAATCAAGCAATTAAAGGAAGGGACTTTTCTTTGCCAAACCAAGTACACCATGATATGTTGAAAAAGTTTGACATGGTGAACGCCAAGCCTATCCAAACTCCCATGCCACCAATGGACATCTTGATCTCAATGTGGAAGGGAAAGCCGTGGACATCAAGGTATATCGCTCCATGATCGGCTCTTCTTTACTTATGCGCATCTAGGCCCGATTATGCTTAGTGTGTGCATGTGTGCTAGATTTCAAGCTAACCCGAAAGAGTGTCACCTAGTGGCCGTTAAGAGAATCTTGAGATATCTAGTTCACACACAAACCTTGGCTTGTGGTATCCTAAGGGCTCCAAGTTGAACTACTTGGCTATTCGGATTCCGATTATGCTGGTTGTAAAAGTAGATCGAAAAAGCACTTCGGGGACATGTCAATTCCTTGGATGCTCCTTAGTGTCTTGGGGTTCTAAAAAGCAAAATTGTGTAGCCCTATCCACAGCCGAGGCCGAGTATGTTGCTGCAGGTGCATGTTGTGCGCAACTACTTTGGATGAGGCAAAACCTTCGTGACTTCGGATGTAACTTTACTCATATCCCACTCTTGTGTGACAATGAAAGTGCCATAAAACTTGCAAACAACCCAGTGAGTCACTCAAGAACCAAACATATAGACATCCGACATCACTTCTTGAGAGATCATGAAATCAAAGGAGATATCGCCATTAGACATGTGAGCACCGACAAACAACTAGCCGATATCTTCACTAAGCCTCTAGATGAGTCAAGGTTTTGTGCCTTAAGGAGTGAACTAAATATACTTGACTCTCGTAACGTGGTTTGAAACCTAGCATGCTTGATTGATCAACTAGTTTGACCTAGGTAAAACCAATTTAAAAACTTTCATATTGTGTTTCAAAACCTTTGTGAAAGAAACTTGCTTGGAATGACCATTGTTCTGAATTGACTGATGTCTTGGTCATAACATGCAAGCAGTATGTGTCCACTCCAAGAATGAGCTGTAGTAACTTAGAGAATAAATCTCTCTGCTGTGGTAACTGTCCGGCAGTGCCGGGCCAGGGCGGGTAGTGCCGGGCCCCGGCAGTGCCGCGACAGGCGCGGTAGTGCCGCGACTTATCGATTCAGCTGAATCGGTTTGTTACCAAGTGGGGGCAAGGAAGGGAAAACTTTCTACTCTTACCCGATGGCCCCTCTCTCTCTCTCTCCCTCATCCTTCACGCAGCCCGTGAAAAACTCTCTCTTTTTCCTCTCTCTCGGGCGACTTGAGGCGACCGGCGCTCCCTCTCCACCGACGGTCCTCCCGGCAACTCCGGCTTCGGAGTGCTGCTCGGAGATCTCCTTCGGTGCTGCTCCGTCTCCTCTTCTCCAAGGGTCTCCTTCCTTCTCCTCCTCTCAAGGTGAAGGTTCAAAATCCCAAACCCTAAGTTTTTCCCGATTTGTAAAATGCGCCATGGGTATTGTATTTAGAGGTTGTAGAAGGGTTTGTAGATGATAGGGAAGTGGTAGAGATGATGGATGTGGGTTCCTTGGCTCAGATCTGGCCTGCTTGCGCGGCAGTGCGCGCCAGCGCGGCAGTGCCGGCCCCGGCAGTGCCGCTCCCAGAGCGGCAGTGCCGGACCATGAGCAGGGGTTTGATCCAAGTAACACCTTATCCATCAAAATCTATCACTCACTATAATCTATCAGCCCTTATGCAGTCTTCTAATTCGCAGTTTCCATGTTTTAGATGTCAGGAGGAGGAGGAGATGAGAGAAGGGTCAAGCAGAGGATGGATCCGCTCAGGGGGAGGAGCAAGCAGCCATCTCGTCGAGGTGGCTCTAGCTCCAAGGAGATGTTTCAGCATGGCAGCAGATGCTGAGGCATCAGATCCAGATGAGGCTCGCCTGCAGATGCAAGGGCGACAGATAAGGAAGACCTCTACCCCAACACCCAGAGCACTTGGCAGAGGTCAGCAGGGCACACTTGCAGCCATACACAGAGGATGTGCAGGAGAGGCCTCCTCAGGACACAAGGACAGGCAGCCCGTGTCATACTATCAGCAGTTCAGCTTGGTCAAGTCTCAGCGCCAGCACAACCCATACAACCATCAAAAGGATAGGGCATTGATTATAGGTTCTGGAACGAGTTCCATTCTGATTTCTATCGTTCAGTCCTATACAATGCCAAGAAGCAGAAGATACTGAATATGAAGTATGTTGATTGGGAGCATCTAGAGAGCAAGACTGACCGTGACATCAACAGGGTGGTGGCTGCATGTAAGGCAAGAAACATGTATGATCTGATGGGATTTAGTTATAATTGGAACACCGAGATCATCCATCAGTTCCATGCGACGCTGTATGTTGACAATGTGGTTGAGGAGATGCATTGGATGACCGAGGGTCGTCACTACAAGGTCACTTATGAGACCTTTAGTAGGATCCTCGGTTTGGGCAGCGAGGATAGAGAGTATGATAACCTGCATGATGAGAGGACTTTGACAGATTCTGAGATTGCTTTCATGTATGAGGACCCTCGGAAGGCAGATGGGTTGGTCAAGGACTACAAGGTTTTTATTACATGTTGAACAACCTCTTCAGGCAAACTCTCAACCCAAAGAGTGGGTCCCATTCTAACTTGTATGGATATGGCAGGAACATGTTGGCTAGGATGGCCCCAGGGGCTAATCGCTTTTCATATCCAGCTTTATATGGACTGAGCTTCAGGTTGCACCGAGGATGCTAGGAGGCAGTTCTCTATGCCCCCTACATCATGTTTATGATTGAGATGGTTTCCGGCTATACTTTGCTAAGGATGGGTTGCATGAGCCGTACCGTGCAGAGAAGAAGAGAGGAGCAGCAGCAGGGGCAGCAGCAGCTGACAGGCCAGAGAGCTCCCGCCCTTCCTATCCGAGGAAGAAGAAGAGCAAGCTGGCCAAATGGATCAAGGCCATCTTCTCTACTTGCACCTACGCAGCCCAGACAGCTCACCAGGCACTCGTTGAGCAGCGAGCAGAGAGAGAGGAGAGCGGGCGGGACGTTCGCCGTTACCTCCACCCCGCTCTCCACCTCACTTCGACCTCTCCAGTCTCGACTCAGATGACATAGACTCAGATGGAGATGAGGAGCAGGAGGAGATAGTGCCTGTGCCACCCCGTCGTTCTACACGTGCCTCGACCTCGACCCGCTACACCAGTTCCACTCACCGTCAGGGGAAGGCCGTGGTAGAGTCCGACGACGACGATGATGACGATGATGATGATGATGAGGAGGAAGAAGAAGTTCAGTGGGACAAGATAGCTTCGGATGATGAGTGAGTGTTTGGACACTCTTCTCTTCTCTACTTCTCTCTTTTGGTGACTTGTTGCCAAAGGGGGAGAATTAGGTGAAGAGAAGGGGGTACAACACTTTCTTTCTGTTCATGTCCCATCATGTTAGTAGTTGTGAGTTGTGAGGGAGTTTGATTCGTTCAAAACTCTATGTTTGTAATATTACTCTATGGTACTACTTCTTAGGCTTGGATGTGGACATGTACTTTTACCTGCTTATCTAGCCTGTGTTATTCTGTTTAGTTCTGTTATTGATTATGCTTTGTGGCTTGTGTTATTCCGCTGCGTTTGCTGTCTGTAGCCTGAGCGGCAGTGCCGCTCCAGGGCCGGCAGTGCCGGGCTCCAGGCAGTGCCAGCCCAGTGCCGCTCTGCAGAAAGACAGCAAACATCTTGATGTGCTTAAACTGTCATTCGCATCACGTATTATTCTTGACACAGTTTAGTTGCACCCCACAAAGCTATTAGATGTGAAACTGAACCTATCTCACACTTTGAATATGTGAATGTTGGCCTCTAATGCCAATTCGAGATTTCAGCTCTCATTCACACATTTAGGGGGAGGTTTCACACCTAAGCTTCTAAATCTCAAGTATTGTACCCTTTTATTGTAAGCTTCAATTGTGTTGTCATCAATCACCAAAAAGGGGGAGATTGTAAGTGCAATCAAGCCCCTAATTGTGGGTTTTGGTGATAATGACACACGATTGGAGAACTAATGAGATTCATGAAGTTGATAAGCAGGTTATGATAAGAAAGGATGGTGTATGTACGTTGGTGGACCCCCATACTACATTTCATCGGATCCGGACTCAAAGTGATATATCAAGCTTTTTCATTTGAATTTGAGTTATAGGAATGTCGTACTATCAAGGGGGAATGCAAATACATTGCTATGGCTGAATGACATGTGCTCAAACCAACCCAAGCCATCCATGTTTCTAACCAAAGACAGCTGCACTGAATTCCAATCCAACCCTGTCTGATTGTAGGCGCGGCAGTGCCGCTCTTGTGCCGCGGCGCGGCAGTGCGGGCCGCGGCACTGCCGGGCTTCGGCGGCACTGCCGCGACTTATTGTAACCGTTGGCAGGGAGGAGATATTTACTCCATCTCCCTGCCACCCCAACGGTTATCACGACCATAACTCGTCACCTACCTCCAGACAAGCTTCTCTCTTCCCATTGAAGGCTCTCAACTCCCCTCTCACCAATCCTTCGATTTCCATTGATTCCAAGTGATTGAGAGCTTAAACCTTCATCAAAGAGAGCCCTAGCTGAGATCTACTTCTAGAGCACTTGATTTGAGCCATAGCCGGTGGATTTGCTTCTATTACTCTTGGGTTCTTGGAACCCTAGCGGCTAGGCGTCACCCTAGAGCCTTGCCAACTTGTGTGGCGGCCTAGGGAGGTTTGTAATCGATTGTGTCAGCTAGTATTATTACCCCTCACCTCAAGGATTTGGTTCCTTGACTTGAGAACGAGGTAGAGTTGCAAAGCTCATGACCTAAGTGGTCAACCTCAACAACGTGGAGGTAGGCAAGCTTGGTGGGCGAGGAACCACGGGATAAATCACTTGTCTCTTGTGCTTGCTTAGTTTCATTCTTCATATTCATGAGTTGTGATAGATTCTAGGGTTTGGCCCGATCTACTTATTCCTCTTATTTGGCTTGGAGAGTTGGTTCTGCTGGTTCATAGAACTTGTTGTAGCATTTCTATTCATATAGAATCAGTTAGTTGTGGCTGGATTTCGAATTGCAGCTTCTGGTCTCACACTGCGCGGCAGTACCGCGCGGGGCCGGCAGTGCCGGGCAGCGGCAGTGACGGGCACAGAGCGGTAGTGTCGGGCTTATCTAATTAAGTTTTGAGCTGTGATTTTTGACAGGCCTATTCACCCCCCCCCCTAGGCCACACAGGTCCTTATAGATTTCCGTTTAGATCATCTCAATCTAGGTCGTATGCAAAAGTTTGGCCGTTTACCGAAACAGCGCTTCTTTGCAGGCTGATCCTGCATGCCGCACGTACCTCTCATGCACCCGGCTCTTGACCTCCTAAATTCGATTCGATCCATCTATTGATCTCCTCTGCCTGATTGGATTTACACACGTATCACTTCACTCGATTGGCGGAATTCCGACCGGGAGGAGGAGTAGATCGTTACGTGACCAATACGGCAAGATCACGAATCAAGATCAGAAATGATCTACAACCGCGCATATCTCTATATGCACACAACCGAATCTATAACGTGTGGCAGTAACGGCTTGATACCCTGTAGGGTTACGAGAGGAAGCTACGCTAGCCTTAAAACAAAATTTTCGGCACCAAAACCAGGAAAACTACTGAGTCATAGATCACGGGGTTACCACTGGACGGCAGATGCAGCGGAAGACGTCTCGGTGTAGACGTGCGCGTCGCAGCGATGCGTGTAGATGTTCAGTCCCGATCTTCACGTCTCCACGTGCGGTTTGTCCTTGTGCTCCAGATGCAGCACCTCCGAGGTATCCCACACGTACAGGGAGGAAGCGTCACGCCTCCAGACTGCTAGGTCTGCGAGGAGCAATAGGCGGGCGTGGGGTGGGCGACGGTTGTTTAATTGACGTCCAGCAACCCTGGTCGCCCCCCCCCTCTTATATAGGCGTCCCTAATGGCCACCGACCTGGAGGGCCACCATATTAGCAAACCCTAATCCCCGGTCTGACTCGAGTCCAACTCGAATCAGGCTTCCAGCCCTTAAGCGTGCGACCCTATGGGTTCACGCACACATAGATACGGCCCGAGTACTCTACTCGCCCGAGCGGCCTCTAGCAAGACGTGTCAACTCCTATGTATCGCAAAGATCATATCTGACGAACCACCACGATCACATATACGTAATTCCCTTGCCTACAATATTGGCAACTCATAGGTTAACACTTAACCTAAGCACGCCATGCATTTATGAATCAAATCATTTGAGTGGTCCAGTGAATTCTCTCTCGCATGGAGAGGGGCAAACTCTCTTGATCTGTCTATGTCTCACAGCATACTTCCTGACAAACCCGAAAACTATCTTTATAACTACTCTGTTACGAAGTAGCGTTTGATAGTCACTAAGTAAGTCGATTCGTATCTTGAGTACATACCACAATCTCAGGTCTAAGGACATAACGTACATGATGTGTAAAGAGATAATAAGAACATCTCATGTTGGGTCACTCCAGCCCCATGTCATACATGTGCCCACATTATTAGTTTGACATCTCCATGTCTATGACTTGTGAAACATAGTCATCAACTAATACATGTGCTGATTTAATATTCATATGTGTCCTCACATGAACTCCGATCAGAGACAACTATTGAATAACCATACAAGTAAAGAGTCTCATAGACAATTCACATAATTGTCAATCAATACAAGTTGTCTCTAATGGATATTCAATGAACATATAATAAATCATGGATACAATAGAAATATCATCATCTCTATGATTACCTCTAGGGCATATTTCCAACACATCTGTCATGCCTGTGTGCGGGGAGGCGGTGGGGCGCAAGTGCGGGAAGGATGGGAGCAGGGAGGAAGCAGATCGAATGTCCCAATACTCGATTGTTGGGTAGTATTATCATAAAAATATAAATAGCAATATCCATATTTATTTATATTAAAATATCTAACATCTTGTCTACCTCTAAAATCCTTGTGCCATCTAAATCCAAAACGAGTTACCCGTGCGAGAAAGGATGCTTTACCGGAAAGAAAAGGCTTCGAGATAACATTGAGGCCCAGTCGCGGACGGGCCAGTGGCAAGCTCCCAAGGGTGGGAAGCAGCCGGCGGGGGTTTCGAACCCCGCACCGCACCGGCCTCTTCCAGGAAGGCCGCGTCAAAAATGGCGCCTTTCAAAAAAAAAACATTGAGGCCCAGTCACAGTTCGGAACAATACATCAGCCTCTGAAGCCCTCGTGTTCATCTTCCTCGGAAGGTCTCGAGCCATTTTTCTCCTTTCATAGTTTCATCCATCTTCAGAGCCAGAACATTATTTAGATAGTGGTTTTCCAGGGAATCCAGAAATCTCGTGCGCACGCGCACACAACAAATTCTCACTTGAGCCGTTCAGACTTACCACATACAAAGATGCCATTTTCTAGTTATATAAGATAAGATAGCATGCTTAGCTGATTTCACATGAACCGGCAGATGATTACGCACACGAGAAAGCCAGAAGCCAAGCACGAACTATTTATATACCTAAACAAATATACAAACACCTAAGAACAGCAGCACGAAGCCACGGGTTAGTATTTTTCCGTTCACAGGCCACATCAGTTGTTAGTCCAGGAGCTGCAATAGCACAGTCGCACATATATAGGAACATGATGCATACCCAGGCCTGGATCAGATTATCATGTCCAAACACAATGTTCATCTGATTATCATGTCCAAACACAATGTTCATCTGAATGGACCGCTTCATTCAGCAACTCGGTAATGTCTTTCATTTTTCCAGTGGCTTGGTGAGTGGAATCCCGGTCAGATAAAGCTTGTGCTAGACCGCTTTTGTTTGCCTCAAGTTCAGCTTGGACTACCTTTAGACTTTCTTCAGCAGTCTCTTTCTCAGCAGATATGGCTTTCAATATAGCTTTTGTGGCTCTCAGAAGCCTCTTGAGTTTTCCCCCATCTTCGATTTCTGCTGACAGAAGTCCTTTTTCTTTCAATAGCTCTCCTCTCCCAGATAAGCCTTCAGTGCTGACAAAGCAGTACCCAACTGATAAGGACTATTATGGTAAGAATTACAGAACTAGAGATTGAATAAGAAAAACTTACATTTAATCTCTTCTTTTTGAGTGGCAAGTTCAGCATCCTTGGCTTGAAAGTCAGCGCTCACAACCTGCTGTGTCAAGCTTAAAAATTGAGAAACTAAGGCTTTGATCTGGTTTTTTGCATCTGAAGTTTGTGCCTATAATATGCTTGATGAAGCAGATAGACCAGCAGCCGCATTTCAAGAAGCCTTGATCTTGTTACCTTGACAACAGGGCCATGTCATAAGACTGATCATTCGAGTAAAAAAAAAAAGACATAAGACTGATCAGGGCCAACTAAACTATCAGATTGGTTACAACTTAGAAGACATATGAGACCATAAACTTACAAAACATTAAACATAATTAGTCATAACTGAGAAGAAAATAACCTGCAATATAGCTATATAAAATTTCAGCATCATTTTTTTTAGGTCTGATGGAAATGGATCAATTGCAAATATGTAATACATGGCATAATATAATCTTTACTCCATTTTAGTGAATTTTGAGCAGCTTCACATCACCATGCGTACAAAAAGGGGACACAAGATTGTATACCTTTATCGGATGACTTAAGCTGTGGATATGGAAAGTCCATTATGCTATAAAGCCCCGAGAATTGCAGCGTGTCCTTTTTTTTAGAAGGAGGTTCCCCCTGCTTTTATATTTCAAAAAGCAATAATCAGTTCACAGCATCGTCAAGCCAACAAATTCAGGGCCTTTATGGCCAAACTGATACAAGACATAAGACTTCCAGCAGACTGAAAAACAACATCCTGACTATCTTCGTGGGACGCTGAATCTTCATGTTACGCCAAAAGAACACTTGTATCTAAGCGCTAAACAGCCAATAGAACCGACCCTGATGATGAACTCATTGTGTCGCTTTCCATATTAGCTGAGGCGGTGAGCTTGCATGGATCTCTAGGCGCCTTGCGAAGTCCTGCTTGAACAACGGCAGCCAGCGCCTTAGCATTCTTAGGTCAGTATCAATCTCAATGAGGAGTTCCATAGCGTTGTTTCCAAGACTGCTATGTCATATAAAATAAAATGAAATTTGAATGAAACACCACTCAATAGAGAGTTTCATTCTATAGTTTCATTGGTATTTAATTTCATGACTCAGTTGGTAAATGTGCCCAGAGAGTTTCATCATTTCATCTCTCTCTCTTCGTAAATATGTTATATCATAAAAAATGCCTACGTGGCAACTTATTTAATGCAGATGAAACTATAATGAAACTTCCTGAGACCGGCCTTACAATATTCAGCATCAAACTCAACATCCCTGTCCACCTGGCACCCTGAAAATAAATTTCATTTCGTACTTTCCAAATCAACCACAGATCAACGCAGAAACCACATTAGTTGACATGTGTTTTTTGTTAGCAATCCGAAAACGTGCCACAGACTCAAAGTCTGATCCTAAACTGAAACCTAAGAACTCAGAGATATCTTTGCAAACCTTATAATCTTTCCAAACCTTATACTGGCAATACAACAATAAAAAAATAGACGAGGAATAGATTCTGGGTCTGCACAAAAAATACAAGAGCGATCACTGATATCATGTCTTTTAGCCAGATTACCCCTCATTAACAGCCTGTTATGAGAAAATAACCAGAGAAAAAATTGGACCCTAGAGGGGATAAAAAATTTCCAGACTACGCTAACAAATCTAGGAACCACTCCTCTATGACTAATCACAGCATATAGAGTTTGGACAAAGTACTTCCCAGACGAGGTAAAACTCCATAACAACTGATCCACCTCTTCAGAGAGGGAAACATCTTCCAGCAGACCACACAGTTCCCACCACATATTCATAAGATTACTAGAAACATTTCTCCTCAAAATGAGCATCAAATTTTCACCATCCCAAACTTCATGAATTGTTTTCCCCTGCTGCTCATTGCAGAAAGTCTTTTCTCTTCGTGTCAGCCTGAATTTCCAGAATCTCCATAATCTAGATTGATAACACGAGAAGTTACTGCAAATTAGACATTTCTACTTTGCCTCAATTTATTTAACATTCACAAACTTATAATGATTTATTTCATTTTGATTGAACTAGGTTTCCATATGAAGATAGGAAGCTGTAAGGGCAGGCTACATCTGTAACAAGTGTAATAAATGTAAGAGGACTATTGTTGTGATTATCTTCTTAAAGCTTACATTCTTATGGAGGTTGTCGTTCTTGGCTTGCAACTCCTCATTCGCCTTTGTCAGGTCATCATTCCTGGCCTGCAGCTCCTTGTTCTGCTTCATTAGGTCGTCATTCTTGGCCTGAAGCCCCTCATTCCGCTTTGGCAGGTCGTCATTAATGGCTTCCAGCTCCTCATTCCGCTTCCTCAGGAAGTCATTCTTAGCTTCCAGCTCCTCACTCCTCCGCTTCATTAGGTAATGCATCTCTTTCACCTTCACAGCCAGCTCAGCTCTCAGCTTCTCATTCTCCTCGCAGTATCCAAGCTGTCGCAAATCCTCATCTAGTTCAGACTTCAAGTCTTCAATCTCCTTTATAATCCTCTGAGAACCCTCGCACCTCACCTCCAAATATTCTGCCCATAAGCAACAACTATTAAAACCATGGAATGAAGAAGAGTGTGATATACTGAAGTGGGATTTCAGACTTATCCCAACCAGACCTATCCAACCTTTGGACATAACTGGATAATTTTTCTTTCCGCATCCAGATTCGACCACAAGACTCTGCCCTTCTTTCTCTATATAAGCAAAGATCACATTTCCCTTCAGTATGTAAATTTAGGCTAGATAGCGCACCCCAGGTACAGCAAGGTGAGTGATATATCACAAAGTCTGTTCCTCAGAATATAACGCAACACCGTTGAACAAAAACAAACATAGTAAAAGGAATGAGATAATCAAACACGATCTGCAAGTTTTCTTTCAGTAAAGTTAAACAATAAGATGTGCATGCTACTATATTCCTACAAGTAAAGGAAAGGAATTAGTAACCTGGTAGTCGAAATGCCATCAGACTAGGTATCCAACTACGCCGCTACCACAAAGAACATTAGAGACGAAGTAGATAAACTAAACTGCACGTCTGCACGGGAGTAGCAGCTCTCGCAAACAAAAATAAGTAAGAAAAAGAAAATGTGATAAGTTACTGGGTGCCTTTACCACCACCATCTCTTTGCTCGACTCGGTGGCGCTTGGATGTCCGCTGGACTCTCCCACCTCGTTGCCTCCACCAGCAGGGCCCAATACTAGGTGCCATCCCATGCTTTGCCGCGGGTATGGTGACTATAACAATGTTTCCATATTGAATATAATACTATGTAATAAGCATATTATCTTGAGCACCTAAAGCAAAGGAGACACTTGGGGGGGGGGTGGGGGGGGGGGGGGGGGGGACATGAAGCAAAGGTAAGATTTTACCTAACTGATATTTACATCATTAGCAACAGAAGCATCACACATCTCTTTGGAACATTGAGTATCACTATCGCTATTATTCAGCAAAATTGCACGTCATTAGTTGTATCATCAAATCAAGTAAAGGCAGGGAGTGTCTTTGTTGCTGGAATAGAAGCATTTTCTTTCTAGCTTTAGCAGTTAAATGGCTGCATCAATTAATATGCTCCCATGTGGACTACGAAATAGAGATACACATGTCAAAATCTGATATCTGCACTATGTAAGGTAGGCAGAGACCACACATTGTAAAAAATGGGATATCATACATACATATATGAATTGTCCAAAGCAAGGGTCTGGAATTAACAGTGGCAAATCTTTTTGCATACCAAAAGAATTGACTGAGAGGATGTCACAGCACACCATGCAACATTGCCTGAAGGGCTCATTTAAGATAACAGAATGATTATGTTGATGGGTGCTGCAAGGGGAGGCAGTATGGTTTGAAGGGCTCATTTCAGACTACAAAGTTAGTAAGGAAAAAATAGGAGTTTATGTAGGGGACGGTCCGTAGGGTCTGTCAAAGTGTATAGATACAACTAACCTTGCCGCAGGGGGCGGATGTAGTAGCCATATGTTTCTGGCATGGATCGGCATGAGCAACATCCGGGCGTGGTATTTCTGAGTAGGGGCATAAATAGTAAGGCACAAACTGTGAATGTGTTAGGAAAAAGAAGGAAAGGAAAATAAAATAAGTTACCATGGTTTGAATAAGAAATATGAACATGATGGGTTTCATAACGCATCCATTAGGGCTAGCGCTTTACAATCAGGAATTATGAAACAGAGCAAGCAAAACACAAGGGGAGAGATGAAAGGAAAGAAATAGGTAAGAGATAATACCAGTAGAAGTAGGCTGAGCAGCTAGGCGACGGTGCGTAGAGCGTCTCGATGGAATATGAAAAGTTGTGGGGAAGTCATCAGGAATGTCCAAATTGGTCCCACTAAATGCGCCATGAACTTTACGAGAACAATAGGCTCTGTAAAGAAGTGAAGGAAAGTAATTTTATATAAGCGAAGCAGAAGAACTACACTGCTAGGAGCACACATTCAGACATATAGCATGTATTAACCTGGAGCTGACGAAGGTGTGAAAGACCGGTTTCGTTTATGTAGCGCATTACATGGTAATAATGTCTCTGCACGAGGTAGCACATCACTGAACGTCGGATCATGTATGTTTTGATGGGGCAATATATGTAGACTAAAAGATGAAAAGAATGAGATGCTATACCAGTAGGCAGAGCAGGTAAGCAAAGACATGCAAAACGTTTTGATGGGACATGGAAGGTTGTAGGAAAGTCATCAGCGGTATCACCTGCCAGTGTTGTATGAAGCGGCAAGGTAATAATATCAGTACAAATCCTCATTAGTAAGAAAAATGACAAAGACGAGATGGAAAGTACACATAGATATACAGGAAACCACTAACCAAGAAGTAAAGAAGATATACAGGAAACTACTAACCAGGAAGTAAAGAAGCGGCGGAAACATGTCTGTGTCCACAATGTGTATTAGGTGTTGGTGCGTCAATAGGGGTTGACATTGGCCTATCGCTGCAGGTTTGATACCGCAGGAAGCATTAGAGGCTGTATGAACATCGGGCATCCAATGATAACTCTTAGATTAGGTAAAAGTTTATTGCAGCCATAGAAACTACAAAATGGAGGTATAATAACAAAGGGGTAACTGAATTAGAAGCAAAGGAAGATGGGAAGCGAGAACAACGAAAAAAAATGGTGTAAAGGCGCGCTTCATGCGCATGGCAATGTACAAATAAGTTTGGTTGATGGGAGCAGTAATCAGCACCAGAATTTGGGTTAAATTGATTCAGAAAATGAACACAAGTACTATTTACAGGTCATACAGGAGTTGATGTTAGTAGATTTGAGGAACACAGAAAATTTCAGGTCGACATCGACCACATATATCATAGCCATAGAACTATATTAGAGGTAACATTATACTTGTCTCATATGTTTTTATAAGAAAAAACACTATAAGCACATCAATACAAATTCAGAGCAGAAACTCACATTCTTGAAACTACCTCCTAGCAAAAAACAGATGATTTGTATGAGTTATAATGAGTCCTACAAAATGGGTAACTGACTAACTGGGGTGTACTTGGTGCTTCTTGTCACCTAAACAGCACAAACAAGCAGTATAACGAACCTCCAACACATAATGGGTTACCAAATTCGTACCTATGTGTATGTTCGAAAAGGGAAAAGGGATATAGCTATGCAGTCAGAAATCAGCGTGGGTAACCTGCTGCTGATTGGGATAGCAGGTGTGTGAAGATCACAAAGTAGCACTTGCTGGTATAGAGAATGGGTAACCTATTAAGGTCTGAAATTAATAGGTAATGGAACTCCGGGATTTATAAAAGGTGTTAGATATAATCAGGTTCCAAAAAGCGGCACCAAGCGCACGCTTCAGCGCGCTGAAGCGCCAAGCGGACGGGTAGCGCTTCGCTATGCGGGCATACGCGCTCCCAAAGCAGCGCGACCGCCTTGGTGGAGCAGCGGCTGCTGGCTCCCGCTGCCAGCCGGCCGCGCGCGGCCCGCGGCGCCGCCGCAGGGGCCGAGCGCCGTCGACGGTCCAGCGGAGGCGGGAAGGGAGAGGGAGGTCCGTACGCAGGGTCGCCGGCCGGTGTGCGGAGGACAGAGGCGAGGGCGCGAGGCGACTGGCGAGAGGAGCCGCTGACGCTGCCGCCGAGCCTGGGACTGCCCTGCCGTCGCTGAGAGACCGAGACTGAGCGCTGCCTCCGTCGCTGAGAGCAGAAGGAGCGCGACTTTTTTTTACAATTTAGCTTTTTTTTTAACAAAATTCACGTTTAACCCAATGGACGGTGTATTGCCGTATTTAGACCCTGAGCTCGGCGCCATAGGTCACGGCGCCGAGGTAACACGGCTCGGCGTCATGACTCATGGCGCCGAGGTCCCCGCCCCTGTGCCGCGATGGCTGCTGAGGTGGTGCTGACGTGGCCCGACCTCGGCGCCACAGATCTCGGCGCCGAGCTCCCGTGAGCAAGGCTAACCTCATTTCTTCATTCATCCTCTCGGTTTCTTCATCTCCCCAACCTACCCAATCTCTCGAATCGGTCATTTTCACCGTTGAAATTTGAATTGGATCCATTCATCTTTGGGATTTAGGTATTCTATTTCCCCTTTCCATTTTTCGTGCTAATTTCATACATATTTGTTGTACAAACCAACCCTAGAGATAGTATTGCTTAGGCCCTGTTTGGATGCAGAGTATTTTAAAGTTTTAGAGAAATACTATGGTTTTACAAATACTTTAGTTTTTAAAAGGTACTAGGTGTTTGGATGCAACAAATCTTGTAGTCTTTAAAACTATGGTTTTGTTAAAAACGGTAGTCTTTTGGAGTTTTTAAAAACTCCACTCATGACCTCTTTTTTCTAAACCATGGTTTTGTGTCTCTTTGGCTTATAAAACTACAGTTTTGTAATACTACAGTTTTTGAAAACTGCATCATCCAAACAGGCCCTTAGTGTTTTTAATGACTTTTATACTTTGTATGATATTTTGTAGGATGTCAAGCGTGGTAAAGCTGCAGGGAAGGTATTCTATTATCATCTTTTTTACCGTAGTTTTGTATTTATGATTACGAAATCAAAACCTAATTAGGTTTAATTGCAGTTATCGACGGATGACCGGGAACTGCCTTGATCTATTGCCTCTGCCTAGTGGTGTTTCCTGTGCCTATGTGCTTTTGCGGTGATCCTTGCAAGGTAGCTAGTCCGATAGAGAACACGTACAGCAGAATATTGGATGTTGTCGGGGGTCCGCAAAGGGGTACCCCAATCAACGCAAACAATAGGGTAACCTAGAACACCGGTTAATAACAGACCTAACTAGTCTAACCCCCTAAAAAGCCGACCCCCGAGGCCTACAGCGCTGGCCCCCCGAGCCGAGCCCTCCAAGCCAGGCCTCGGGCGCACGCTCGTTTTCCGTCTCGCCCGAGCCCTCCAAGCCAGGCCTCGGGCGCAAGCTCGTTTTCCGTCTCGCCCGAGCCCTCCAAGCCAGGCCTCGGGCGCACGATCGTTTTCCGTCTCGCCCGAGCCCTCCAAGCCAGGCCTCGGGCGCACGATCGTTTTCCGTCTCGCCCGAGCCCTCCACGCCAGGCCTCGGGCAAGCGCTCCACTACCCTTCGAGCCCCCCACAGCCGAACCCACACCTCGAGACCCCACGCGGGGACCTCGAGCCTCTCTGGCACAGCGGCCTATCCCTCGAGACGCGTTATGCCTCCCTCGAGCGGCGCAGACATCGGATGCCAGCCCCATACCGCGCACTTAATTCATCCACCTACTCCAGTCACGTCCTCTGTAACACAACGTGTGCCACAGTGGTCTGGGGCAGAGTCAAGTCTCGTTTTCACCACAAGTATGGGCGAAAAGGCACCAGTGAAGCACTGTTAACCCACGCCCTACACTGTGGCACGTCCAAGCCACGCCTCGAGGCCAGATGCCTGCCGCTCAATCGATTTTCACGGGACTTGCCCATACCTGCGGGGACTCGAGCCCCCCGTAGGCGCCGCCTCGAGGCCGGCTCCGCGCCCCTCGAGCCCTAACTACTTTCATGCTATTGGAGGACAGGTACCCCAAGACCCGGAGGGACCCCGCCGCGTCCTGTACGTTCCGGGATGGGTGCTGTACGGCTTCCACCTCGCCGCGCCTCCACGTCCGCGCCCAGGATGGAGGCCACGCTTCAAGGACGCTTCAACAGCAACGCCCACGTCGGCTACAATGTCTTCGACAAGACAGGGTTCCTACCCTTCTTCGTAAGGGACACAATACACCCCGACACCTGTAATACCCTTGTGTAACCCTGGCCTCCCCTTGCTCTATAAAAGGGGACACCAGGGCCCTCATTCCACTCCGAGGAAAAACACGTTTAGAACACACTACACCTACACACTCAAGTCCGGACTCCGGTCCACGCTCACCAAGCTTGTTTCGCCCCTGTACAAGCACTTAGGTGCAAGTAATACAAGAACCTCCTCCCCCGCTGGACGTAGGGCCTTCTTTGCCCGAACCAGGATAAATCCTTGTGTCATCTTGCATCACCATCCAGGAAGAGAGCACGCGATCATATTACTCGTTGGTGTCATACCCCTGGTTTCGAAACACCGACAGTTGGCGCGCCAGGTAGGGGCCTTCGCGTGTCGAGTCGGTTTCTCGCCGTTTCCTGGATGGCTGCTTCGACTCCTTCGTTCTCTGCCGGTGCGTCATCTGGTTCGGGAGCCTCGAGTTCCTGGCCACTGACAACGGCAACGAGCTGACCTTGCTCTCCACGGAGGGCCCGAGTGGAGGGCGTGTCGCGCCGCCCCGTGCGAGGAGCATGGCACGTCGCCCACACCATCACGCGTCGCCACCCCGTGAGCGGCGCCGTCGTCATCATCGTCGCCAGGCACAGGCGGTGCCGGCGGCATACACCCACTTCCCCGCGGCCGGCGCGGAGTTCCCAAGGAGGAGCTTGCCCGGCGCACGGCCGAGACTTCCCGGGCGCGCCCGCGCCCGCCCAGCGACTTCGCGTTCATCATGCGCACGGACCAGGAGCCAGGCCAGAGGCCTCCGAGCCGTGCACCGTCGACGCCGCCCAGCCTCCTCCCGCACGGGGTGTACCGCGCTCGACGCCCGGCAGTTCCCGTTCGGCCTCGACATCCGCGCGCCTACGCCCGCCAGCTCAACGAGCGCAGTCAGGGCCGACAGCCGGCGGAGCAGGAGGAACGCCCGGGCGTGCTGCTGCAGGCCATGGCCAACCTGGAGATTGCCCACCCCGCACGCGTCGACCGCGGCCTCTCACGAGCCGTCGGGCCACCTCGTCAAGCCACCTTCGGGGAGTGGTACCGCGAGCTGCAGCCCCGGCACGAGCCAAGGCGGCGCGGCATCACCAGCTCCGACTCCGACGAATACGACTACCACGACCCCGACCTCTGGGATCCCACCAGGGAGTGCTTCCAACTCGAGGGGTCGTATGCGACACCGAGGACGAGGGCGACGACGGCAGGCCGGCGCTCAACCTCGAAGGGCCCGGAGACGTGGCTGCGGCAGGCGGGTCACGTGTTCACGGGAGGAACGAACCCCCGGCACCGGCTGCACCATCCCAGCACAGCGACGACCGAGCGGCGCAGCTCGCGCAGCTGCGGGAGGCCATCGCCAAGGCTGAGGAGGACCGACAACGCCTGCTGCAGCTCGAGAAAACCCTAGCACAAGAACCAGCCCGGCCTCGAGGTGCCGGCGCTCGTGGCCGAGCTCGAGAGGTCCACCGGCAGATCCTCGAGGACGGGGCGCCAGCACGCCCCGAGGTGCGTTTCCCGCGAGCGGGACAGAACGTGGTGGCGGCGGCGATGCTGCTCCGCGATCTGCCCGCCGTCTCCAACCCTGACGCCAGGCGCATGCTTGGGGAAATGAAGAACCTCCTCGAGACAGCCGCTGTGCAGCAAGCCGAGAGCTCGGCGTCACGACGACGCGGAGCAGCCTCGGGGAAGCCGGCGGACACGCCCCGCAACGAGCGCGAGGCATCCGTCCACCAGCCTGACGCCTCTCGAGGTAGGCCAGTCCGCGAACGGATCATCGACAACCGGCCACCTCGAGACCCCAACGACGCCCGCAACGATCAACCGCCGGCGCAAGGACAAGGGGGCCCAGGAGCGTGGCTATAGCGCCCATCGAGGGGGGCGCTACGACAGCGACGAGGACCGGCAAGTCCTCGAGCCCCCGGGCCCCAGAGTCTTCAGCCGGGCCATCCGCAGCTCAACCCTCCCCGACCGCTTCCGACCGCCGACCAACATCGTAAAGTATGACGGGGAGGTCGAGCCCAAGCTCTGGCTCTCGGACTTCCGCCTAGGCTGCCAACTGGGCGGAGCGAAGAACGACGACCGTGTGATCATACGCCAACTCCGCTTTACCTCTCGGACACCGCCCGCCGGTGGCTCGAGGGGCTCCCGCCGGATCGGATCGACGACTGGGCCGACCTAGTCAGGGTCTTCGACGGGAATTTCAAGGGGACTTGCGTGCGCCCAGGCAACCCCTGGGACCTACGGCGTTGCAGGCAGGCGGCGGAACGAGCCCCTCCGCGACTTTGCTCGACGGTTCTCGAAGCAGCGCCTCGAGCTCCCCCACGTGCCTGATGAGGACGTCATCTCAGCTTTCCTCGCAGGCACGACATGCCAAGAGCTAGTTCATGAGCTAGGACGCTACCGTCCCAGGACGGTCGAGGACCTGATGGACCGTGTTACCAGCTTTGCCTCGGCGACGAGGCGTGGGGGCCTTCTTTGGCCGTTCCACGGACAAAGGTAAGGCGGTGGCCGCGCCGGAGGGCTCGAACAAAGGCAACGACGCCAAGA